>JBAIAC010000002.1:25905000-27105000 GCA_037349315.1 Chelydra serpentina | reverse complement strand
AGCAGCCACAAACTGAGGCAGTTTTGCAAAGAGGTTATTAATTGTACCAGTGGCTGTGAATTAAGTGTAGCAAACCAAGCATCTTCAGTAACAAGACTCCCATTCTTTAAAATCTAGCCTTTCATGTACAATGATCCTTATTAAAAAGATGGTCTTTACTGATAGTTATCACACGGTAGTATTCAAGACACCACACTTTATCCCTGTACTCAGGAATGAGAAATGACAGTTATCATTGTCAGCTGACTAGATCTAGGCAAATAATATTTGTGTGACACAAAGGCGCATTGGTGGTTCAGCAACTCTTGTCGGGTCGGACATACTCACTGCACCTAACACACAGTTGTCATAATCTGTATCTATCATGTAAGGTATCATACACAAACTAGTAACACGCTTGTCCCAAAAATCATTGTGTGGTGTATGTACAGGGTGTGTATAAAGAGTTAGAAATATGCGCTAGAATTACGTTCTTGAAATGTATTTGGCAAGCAGTGCCTAAGCCACACCTGCTCAAGACAAAGGAGTGTGGTTCCACCTGCTTGAATGGGGTCTCCAAGGTAAAATCAAGAGACATGGGGAATGCATTTACATAAAAGGTAAACAAATCCCTCATGCTAACATGGGGAGGAGGTAACCACTCAACACCCTGGCAAGAAAGAAAAGCTTGGTCTGAGCTTACTTTTCAAAGAATGCATGTCAAAGTTTTGCTGGACTATAAAGAGAAAGGAAAGAGAACCGCAGAGTATTCCATCACTTGGGGGATTCAAGGAGCCAGATCTCTTGAAATCATAGAACACTGAGCCCTTCAGCCAACGGAGTTGAAGACCCTGGAAACTGAATATAGGTGAGAAACCTGTTTAGGGAGTGGTTGTAACTTGTGGAAGTTAAGTTTTAGTCCTAGATGTGTATTTTTACTTTTGTTTGTTTGTAACCATTTCTATCCTCACTCCTTGTACTAAATATGACTTAAACCTGTGACTTTGTTTAATAAACGCGTTTTATATTTACTATAAACCAATTAAATGCTGTGACTGAAATAAGTGTTTGTCAAATACCAGTGAAATTTATGAGCTGCAGTGTATTGACACTTTAAAAGAGAATCAGACTTAACATCTATGAGTGTTCCAGGAGAGTGAGACACTAAAGAGGCAGATGTGTTTTGTATCAACCTATGGAAGAGGCGAGAACAGGTGAAGAAGGCAAATAAACACATTTTTTAAAACCCAGAGTGTCCCAGGTGCTTCATGGGAAATAAGAAGGATAATTAGACCATTGGCTTTTTTGTGGTTATGTGTGTGTTATAAAAACCTTCTTTGAGAGATTAATGCTATAACCACTTAGATCATAATTCTCTTTTGAGGCAGCAATTTAAGATCACATCACATTTCTCTCATATCTGCCTATTACCAGCGCTATCAATTTAAATATCAACAGTGGGTGAGAAATGACATATCTACACCTTTTCTTGTTGTTAATTAATGGGCGGAGGTCAAAACCACTGATTTCATTGGGAGTTCTGCCTACTTGTGAACTGACAGAATTGCAGGGTTTGTCCCAGGTGTTATCCATAACTATTGTCACCATACTTAAATAATATAACAGTATCCCTGAAGTACGTGAGAGACCAGCCTCCAGGGCCTGATCCAAAGACCACTGTAGTCTTTGGGAGTCTTCATTGACTTCAGTAGGCTTTGAAGCAAACTTGAAATTCTTTAAACTATTTTAAAGTGGATTTTGGCTGCTGGCCAAGAAAAAAAAGACTTAAAAAAGAGCAGAGAGGTTCCTGGGGATTGTCTGATGACAGGGATGTACTTAAGGTTTCCCTGCTTTCCAGTGGCAAGAGACTCACTTTACAGTATAATTGTATCAAGTCTGGCATTCAATCAAAAAAGGAAAATGTAGTTCATTATAAGAATCTATTTGTTTTAGCACAGCTATTGTGCCCTAGCCTGTTAAAGTGTGTGAGTATTTATCTCATGGGGAAAGAAAGCTTTATGGCTAGCTAAATACACAGCTAATGCAGGTTAAAATGCCTTCTCTTTAATGTTTTTGAGGTTTAACTTTAATGTATGGCACTACTATTTTGTGGAAGGGAAATGAAATGTAATGTAGAAGAATCTAATGACATATGATGTATCAAATCAAGGCTTAGAGAGAGAGTAATACTTTATGGATAAAAGATGCCACTCAATTTAGGGCTTTTTGTATTCATTTAAATGAATAGATGTTAAGAAGATAATCACCATTTCACTTCTGATATTTCATTGTGTATAAACACACACACATACACACACTAACTCAGGTTACAAATTGGGATCTTTTTTAGATGTTATATTTTGAATTTTTGATATATTCAAAATTGTATACGTTGGAAAATCGCTTTCTTTAAATTGCTGGCACAGATGCATCGATTTTCATCATTCAACTTATCTAATTTATTTCATCTGATCAGTTTACGATTTCCCTCTCGCTAAAACCATTATAACTCCATTGACTCCTCATTTATTTAGCGACTTCTTTGAAGTTATTGTGGTTTAAACAACTAGGAATGTTCCCTCCAAACATGCATTAAGCAACAAAATTGTATATTTCCTAAATAAACAGCTCTACTTCGCCCCCTGCTCCACTCTGCAACCCAGCTCCGGCCCCATCCCCAGCTCCACTCCTCTCCCTGATCTGTCCGCAGCCCAGCTCTGTTCTCATTCCCTCTCTGCCCCCAGGCCAGCTCCACCTCTAGCCTCAGATGCTCCCCCATCCCCAGTTCTGACCCCAGCTCTGCCTTCAGTCCAAGCTCCTCTGCTGAACCAATTGTGCAGTAATGGAGGGGGGCACGAATAGATTCCATTACTGGTAAGTGAGGTGGGAGGGCGCAACAGGAAAAGTTTGGACACCACTGCAATAGCTGGAGCCTTCACCCAGACCTGTACTCCTATTTCTGGCTCTGAGAAATTAAAATAAAACAATCTGGTCACCTTACAGATGGTTCTTCTGCACTCACGAATACATGGGTGTCTTTTAGGAACATGAAACCACAAGTATCTTTATTTAAAGAAAAGGAAAAACCAATTAAAAGAAACATGAACATGAGGCATATTCCATACAAGAAACTGAGCTAACCAAACCAGGGCATCAGGCGTTTGGTCAACCCCATCATTCCAAATTATAATTATGAAACTTGTGGAAGGCCAGACTTTTAGTCTCACCACAAACCCCACCCACCTAAAACCCCATTCATAAGTCCATTGGGACTCAATGGTAGTCAAATGGTGTCAAGGAGTGGCTGTCTTCCACTGGTCTGCTCCTGCCCAGAGACCCCCCAGTCCTTGCCAGGTCCTGCTCCATGTGCAGCTACCTGATCCAGTTCTGCGATACCTGTTCTGCTTCTGAGGACTTGGTGGGCCAGTGTACTGCTATGTCAGCCCTATACTGCTGCTAGGCTGGTCGGGCCTTGCTGCAAAGTCAGCTCCACAATGCCACTGCCAGCAATCTGGTCCAGTCCTTCAGATTTCCTCCACACAAAGTGCAAAATTTCCAGGTGGGGAACCCAGAGCAAAAGAAGACTCTTGAGTTTCTGATCTCTAGGGCAGAGCCCATTTCCCCACATACCCTCCGTTAATCTTGATTTTCATTTCAAAACCAAAGTCCCCTACCCATAAACTCAGGGTGATCCATTCACTCCAGGCATATCCTGCACAATTCCTATGCCCTTTTAGGAATATAGTTATAATAGTAATAATAATAATAATCTCTGCTGTATACAATCAAAACATAAACAAATTTCAACCAAAGCAGCAATACACAGTAGATGGAATTATGAATAAGTAACATTATAATTCATGTAAGTGAAGCTGGGTTCCAGTCCAGGGCCCTGTAGTGAACAGTTAAGGTGTGCATCTACATCATCTTACTGCTCTCACCCCTAAACTCCATCCTACCGTGCTTCTTCTCCTTTACCTCAGGGAGAGGGACTGCAGGCTTCCTCCCAGCTGCTCCCCCTACACTATGTCCAGCCTCCTGGCTTTCTAGATGCCCCAACCTGTTCCCTCACAGGTGAGCTTTCTTCTAATTAGCTCCCTCCTCACAACTTAAATCTCCCCTGTTTGCAGCTTACTGGCTGATTGGGCCCACTTGGCCTAATTCAGGTCTTGCTGGGCCCGTGTGGGCAGTAAACCCCATCACAGTTTCTCTAGGTCACGCTAGTTTTCCCTTTGTAGGTGGTGTCCATACTATCACTTGACATGGAAGCCATGTTGGTGGCATCCTGAAAGCATGTCCAGAATATGTCCATTGTCTTGTTCTTATCATATTTGATGCTTTAGGTTGGCTTGCTCTACTTAGAATTTCTGATATTGCAGCTCTTTCCAATGAACTCTAAAGATCTTCCACAGGCTTTTACTTTGGAATGAATTGTCCTTTTTATCAGTTTATGTTGTAGGTTTCAATGACGCTACTCCATCTCACCCTGAAGAGCTGTTCAGTAGATTGCGCCAACAGGTGAATCAAGCTTGTCTTAACTTTACAATAAAGTTATGTTCCCACTGAGGAACTTTCCATTTACACAATTTACTCGGGGCGGGAGGGAGGGGGACAGGAGGGGAAATCAGATCTTAGGGCTAGTCTACACTTACCCGCAGCGTCGGAGGCGTCGGATCGATCTTCTGGGTTCGATTTATCGCGTCTTGTCTAGACGCGATAAATCGAACCAGGAAGTGCTCCCCTGTCGACGCCGGTAACCCTGCTCTGCGAACGGAGCAGGCGGAGTCGACGGGGGAGCTGCGTGCCACCGTGTGGACCGGGGTAAGTACTTTAAAGTTCGAAATAAGATACTTCGACTTCAGCTACGTTATTCACGTAGCTGAAGTTGCGTATCTTACTTCGAACTTGTGGGCTAGTGTAGACCAGCCCTTAGATTATTTGGATAACAGTGTGGGATGGAAGGTTCGCAGGCACCATCTCTGAATTTTGCTCAGTGCGGTCCTACAGAAGCTGCCACAGCATCCTACCATGAGCAACACGCTTGCCCCATACACCAGACATGAAGCTTTGGGACCATTATTTGTGAGGATTGATAACACCTCTTTTCAGAAAGTCAGAACGCCAACCATCCGTAAACAAGGGGTGCTGAGATCTGTAACCAGGAAACCATCCACTGACGCTAGCAGCCTTGCCAAATATCATCCAGTCTCTCATCCCCCCTTTCGGAAGAAGGATATTAAGAAGGTAGTGGTTAAGCAGCTCTAGTCACATCTTGGCTCCAGAGGTGTTTAATCCCAACTAGTCTGATTCTCTGTGTGGGGGGCTGGAGGGTGTGAGGGAGGGAGGGAGAGACAGACAGACAGAGACAGACAGACAGACAGAGAAAGCAGTGTTATCCATTACTGGTAATCTCCTACAGAGAATGGACAAGAGTAAGGTTCCCTGGCCCATTTTATTAACTAAGTCAACAGTTTTCAGTACTAATGGCCCCTGCATAATTTTGAAGGAATCTACAATAATTCCAGTCTTTCCTTGCTGAGACATCCAAAAGGGAGGTCATGGTATTTATTCATTCTTCCTCAGCACTCTGGTAATCAAGATTCAGCACGGTTTCATCTGGTAACCTGTTTGATGTGATACAGCTCCTGGTATCAAGAGTGAACTGTTTGGGTCTGCAGCATCATAAACATCAGACAGTCAAATCAACACCTTTTGCTGAATCCAGATATTGAGGTCTCTTTGCTCTCCCATTATCTGACAGAAGACAAAGGTGGGGAGGTATAGGGAAGCAAATCAATTTATGCTACGTGTGACCAACATATGAAGTTATGCTGATAAGCATGGGCAGATACCTAGAGAAATGCAACAGGATCACAACTGCACCTTCTGTTGGATGTGTACATCTGACCTTTGCCAATACAATATGCAGTTTGCGGGTCACTTTGGATCCATTGCTGCTCTTACATTCCCACAGGACAACCTTGCAAGTTAATGCCTATTTTTATCTATGGTTGCCCAAAAGGCGTGAGCTCTTCCTCTCTAATGCGGACTTCACCACAGAAATGTAACACTTTTATAACCAGAAGGTAACTTTGGTTACTTTCAGGGTTGCAGTGAGCATTACCTGGGGATACACTTGAAGAGTATTCAGAAACTTCAGCTAGCACAACTTGTCTCTTCAGTTAGGTGATCTACTATAAGCATACCATTATCACAAAGTAAGTTTCTTAGGGGGAGTAGGATTCCATTTCTTCTTTTTTTCTTTCCAGTGCCAAGCACGTTATCTAAGCTCAACTAATAAAAAATAAACAAGAAACAAGAGCAGAAGCAGCATTTTGCATTGGTTATCTGTTGCTTCCTGGTGCAATACAAGGGTTTGTTTATAATCTAGAAATTCCTACATGGTCCAGGGCACATGTATCTGAAACATCTCTTCTCACCCCATGTCTCATGGCAGGTGTCATTTTCTTCTGGAGCTGGCTGACATCTTCTGTGGTAGAAATCTTCAATAACAACAGAAGGGTGTGCTCAGTCACCGGCTCCCTCTGGCACTCTATTAGACCTGATGTTCTGGAAGCTTCAGGGCACAACATAGACCTATGTATTAGAAAAAGGTTAACAACGGGTCTGTGCAGCCAGGGGCGGCTCTCACAATTTTGCTGCCCTAAGCAGGGGAGGCGGCCCCACCCCCCGACGCAGGCAGGCCCAGTCCGCGGCGGCAAGGGGAGAGTGGCGGACCTGCCACCCCATTGCTGTCGCGGCAGGCGAGAATGGGGCGGCAGTCCGAGTCCCGCGGCGGCGGGAAGAGCGGACCTGCCGTCGAATTGCTGCCGCGGGACTCGGACTGCCGCCCCATTCTCGTCTGCCGCCCCAAGCACCAGCTTGGAAAGCTGGTGTCTGGAGCCGGCCCTGTGTGCAGTATATGGAAGCCAGGAAATTTAGCAGGTGGAGAATTCAATCCCTGCCTCTTGTAAAATTATCAATATTAATTTAAACAACTGGTTTTTGTTAGGTTCAGGGAAGAGGAGCAATATCAAGTTGCAGAGGGAAACAGAAGGAGGGAGAAGGGTGACTCAGAAAAAGGGCAAGTGGGGTCATCTGTTGGAGAGATCTGCTACTTGCAGAGGCCTAAGGTGCAGTACCAGAGGAGGGAGATTCTCTCCAAGTAATGTTCTCCCTACCCCTCTCCTTTTTGGTGCAATATAACCTTAAGTGGATGCTAGTTGCGGGGAGAGATGAAAGCTGGTTAAACAGGGCGTGGGGCTTCCCACTAAATGCAGATCCAGTCAAGGGGCAACTGTCATCTCAGCCCATTAGGGACTGTGATCCTAGCACTGAGAACAGAGGCCATTTTGCAATAACAGACATAGCCATAAAATAAACAGATCAAGAGTAAAGTGAGGTACTTGTTCTCCCAGGAGCTTCTAGTCTCTGCCAGCCCAGAGAAGGTATCACTAAGCATGAAACCCATACAGTGATCTCCCATTGGACAGCAATTTCCATTATTACTAGACAGCTGGGCCAGCCTATTGATGGGGTACTAAGGCGCTGTGGCTTTAGATTTCATTGGCTAACACATCATTGTTTTGGAACAATATTCCCAGTTAGTTTGTCACCTAACATGGAACAGAAGATCTCCAAGTCTATTAGCCCAATGAAATCTTGAAGAGAATAAAACAGATTAAAACACAAGGACCTGTTGCCAATAAAGAAAGCGAATGGATCAAGTGTTTATGATCCAGACTGTATGTGGACAGTAAGTAGAATAAACTGCACATACTAGGGGTGAAATCCTGACCCTGTTGAAATAAATGGGAGCTTTGCGGTTTACTTCAATAGGGCCAGGATTGCACCCTAGGTATTTCCCCACATCTGCAGGTAATATGGTTTTGAAACATGGTACAGCTTTAATTATTGCAGCACTTAAAGAGGCAACACCCCCCACACATAATTCCTACCCATTCAAGGCAGTCATAAATGGGTTAACGTAACAGAAAGCCAGGGTGTAGCTAGGTTATCATCCAAAACAGGTTTAACATAGAGCCTACAATCAGCAGGATACTTGGAAAAACAAATAGCCTTGAAGGGATAATCCCTGTTTGGAAGTCAAGTTATGTAAAACATATTTCCCCCTGTGTTATTGCTTCAAGTTGTTTGATTGCACCTAGTATGTGTAAAGAGTGAAAATTACAGAATCTTCACCCTTACTGGTTTAGGCTCTGTTTGTTGTAATAGCTACTTAAGTTTTAAAGGGTTTTCTTGCCTTCTTCCTTTGGTCTTTCTTCATGCAGGTAAAAGCTGATAGGAGTAAAGTAATGAGACAGGATGAAGAAATAAGCAGCCAAGGAAACACTGCCAATTTTCTAAATCAGACGCCAATGCTTTTGGCACCTTCTTGTAGTTTACTAAACACTGAGTCCAAATTTATCATCAAAGAACTAGCTAGGCATGCAGATTGCACACATGGTCCATATCTCTCTCAAAGGAAAGCTTACAAACCTAGACTACTTCACAGTATCACTTTCTTTTAAAACATAGATCAAATAAAAAAAAATTCCTAACACTACTGTATATACTATAATATATAAAAATATACAATTGTATTTCTCCTTTTCCCCTTGTTTATTAATCCATATAAAATATATATAATGTACATACACAAATGCACACTCAAAACTAGATACAGAATACATTTTAAGATAATATAATACATCAACACACACAAGTGGATTGTGAGTGCTCATATTGATTTGATGTAAATATCCCTGGTATGTAAACTGAGATACTAGAGGCATATATTAATAGATCAATACAGAATCCCCTGATATGTATTAATAAAATATTTTAATCCCTGTATTCTGATAACATATACAAGTCACTTCTTTTGTGGTTTCATATTATCAGTAAGAAGACTAAAGTCTGGCTCCATGGCCCTTATCCAGCAAAGCACTTCATTACATGTGTAGCTTAAGCAGCTAATAAAATTTTATATTAATATTATAACTAAAATAGTACTATTGACTACTCAGATGCTTAAAATTATGCATGTGCTTAATTGGTTTGCTGGATCAGACCCTTAAGTAGTAATCAAAAACATTAAAATTGATGCTTGCCAGTGTTTGAAAGGGGACAACAAGGGACACATCTTGCATGAATTTGAGGCTGAAAGGAAGGGTCATTATTGTGTGTATTTCAGCTCATTCTCATCTTTCTTTCTCCCTTTTTCCTACTCTTGTTCCCTTTTTGTCAACCATTAGTAGGGACAAGCCGGGATATCACATAAACACCTGCACTTTCCAAACTGAACACTGTACAATATCACCTGTGTTTACAGTATTTTAGGAGAGCTTTCTTGCAGGAACAGTTGAAATATGATATTTTGCTTAGCAGTAACTTTTTTTCCAATAAAGTGGGCAATTTGACTTATAAGTATATGTGAAAGAGGTGACTTAATGCTGCTACGAGAACCTTCATTTTTTATTTCCTGCTTATGAGGGGGAATTGACTTCAGTAGGGTCAGGATTTCATCCCGACTCATTGAATGTCTAACTATCACATTCTATTAATGTGCTCCTTTTACATTTTAAATATTACATATTATGGGGCAGATCTTCAGCTGGTATAAATTGAAATCAATAGAGCTATGAAAATGTGCACCAAGATCTGGCCCTACATATCCATATATATATATATATGAATATATACCCACAGAAATGTATCAGTCTTGCAAAATTCTATTTACCTTCTTGATCGTGGTTAAGTAATGTTTTATGGGCAAATACTATTAATTTTTTCATTATAATCACCATTGCAGTAAAGGGCTGGAAAGTAGATTTTTGCCTGGGCTGTTCAATTTTCACTCCAATTTTACAAGGTGAAGATTATATTTTTATACAGATAAAGACAGATAAAAGAACCTAAACAGAAGAGGATGGGTAAATAAATACATTTTACCAGTTTGCTAGAATGTTATTAACTTTGGAGATGAAGGTCATGCTTCATGTCATCTGAAAAACAGTTTTGCCTGTATTTCCACAGTCTCTTTGCCTTTTCCAGAATCACCATCTAATTTCCCCTAATTTTCAGATATACATTGTGCCTTAACCCAAGATAGCTATTTTAATAAATTACACATTTTCAATATAATTCTTAATGCATCACATGTGCAATAGACTCTGAGGACCATGTTCTGCCCTCCACCATGCAGGACAGCTTATAATTCAAAATAAGCAATGAATCATTAATGATACACACCTGCGTAGGGGAGGTCCGAATAAAACCCTGAGTCTGTCTCTTATATTAGCACTCAGACTCCAAATATCATTACGTATGTAACTTTATACTTTGCATCTATTTACCATAGTAAAAAGTAATTAGGAAAAAACTAGCTATTTATATTGCTTTTTTGGCTTCTTCTTTAGTCTGGCCATTAGTGGGATTCATTCAATGTATTTGGAATTGATTGGTTGTTACAATGAGGGCTCTTCCCTTCCCAGTTAAATATTTTAAATTTTTTAAAAATAAAGTAGAAGGAAATTGGGAACTAAAACATCCTTCCAAAATGAACCATTTTGACATTTCCCCCCAAAAAATTGTTGACCAAAACAATTTGCCAAATTGACCTAAATTTTCTAATTGTTTTGATCGACCCAAGTCGGCATTTTTTGGTGAAAAAAATGAGTTTTAATGAAAGATTTTACCCAGCTCTTCTCCCATAACCTATTGGGTTAGGACACTGCATCACCATTTGGAGCTCATTTTATGAGATCTAGGAATCATTATTTTCAGCCTACCATGTTGCCTTTATTTATTGCAATAAAGGCTGGCAGAAAATTTGAAAAAATCTGACTAAAATGTTTTGCAAAAGCTTTGAAAATATTTCGTAAAACAGATTTGCTGGTTCTTTAACCAGCTTTAACCAGTGGTAACGGTTTTTCAAAATTTGACATTTCGATGAAAAAAAAGTGAACATTTTCAAAAAATGTTCCCAAATTGAGCTGCTTTAACTCAGTTCTGTTAATCATTATTTCTGTTACCATGCCAAGAGTATAAGAGGGGTAGCCGTGTTAGTCTGGATTTGTAGAAGCGACAAAGGGTCCTGTGGCACCTTATAGACTAACAGAGGTATTGGAGCATAAGCTTTCGTGGGTGAATACCCACTTCTTTGGATGCAAGCCGTGGAAATGTCCAGGGGCAGATATAAATGTGTAGGGAAAACTTAGACTAGAGATAACGAGGTTTGCTCAATCAGGGAGGGTGAGGCTCTCTTCTAGCAGCTGAGGTGTGAATACCAAGGGAGGAGAAACTGCTTTTGTAGTTGGCTAGCCATTCATAATCTTTGTTTAATCCTGAGTTGATGGTGTCAAATTTGCAAATGAACTGAAGCTCTATTGTTTCTCTTTGGAGTCTGGTCCTGAAGTTTTTTTGCTGCAGGATGGCTACCTGTAAATCTGCTATTGTGTGGCCAGGCAGATTGAAGTGTTCTCCTAAAGGCTTTTGTATATTGCCATTCCTTATATCTGATTTGTGTCCATTTATCCTTTTACGTAAGGACTGTCCAGTTTGGCCGATGTACATAGCAGAGGGGCATCGCTGACACATTATGGTGTATATTACATTGGTGGATGTGCAGGTGAATGAACCAGTGATGGTGTGGCTGATCTGGTTAGGTCCTGTGATGGTGTCCCTGGTGTAGATATGCAACAAATATGTTCCATGCAACAAACCTCGATGCCAACTTTGCCCACATATCTATACCAGGAACACCATCACAGGACCTAACCAGATCAGCCACACCATCACTGGTTCATTCACCTGCACATCCACCAATGTAATATATGCCATAATGTGTCAGCGATGCCCCTCTGCTATGTACATCGGCCAAACTGGACAGTCCTTACGTAAAAGGATAAATGGACACAAATCAGATATAAGGAATGGCAATGTACAAAAGCCTGTACGAGAACACTTCAATCTGCCTGGCCACACAATAGCAGATTTACAGGTAGCCATCCTGCAGCAAAAAAACTTCAGGACCAGACTCCAAAGAGAAACAATAGAGCTTCAGTTCATTTGCAAATTTGACACCGTCAACTCAGGTTTAAACAAAGATTATGAATGGCTAGCCAACTACAAAAGCAGTTTCTCCTCCCTTGGTATTCACACCTCAGCTGCTAGAAGAGGGCCTCACCCTCCCTGACTAAGCTAACCTCGTTATCTCTAGTCTAAGTTTTCCCTACACATTTATATCTGCCCCTGGACATTTCCACTGCTTGCATCCAAAGAAGTGGGTATTCACCCACAAAAGCTTATGCTCCAATACCTCTGTTAGTCTATAAAGTGCCACAGGACCCTTTGTCGCATGCCAAGAGGACTCTCTCAGTGTGTGCCTATGCAGTCATGTTTATTTGGAGCCAGACAATGACTGGCCTCAACACAGCTGTGCAGTAGAGGACTGAGAAACAAATCCTAATCCAGGCAGTCTCCATACAAAGAGACTGTACTCCTGAGAGATTAACAGATTTTACATAGAGAAATACTTTGGGACTAAACTCTTAACTTATTCCACCTGGTAGGCCCCTCCTGAGCTTACTCATCTGCTATCAAACTTGAGGCAGCTGACAGGTTTTTAAATGATGGACTCCTTTGGGTCACATTACTTAATTATACAGTACATCCAGGGATGTGGGTCTTTTATGGTAAATGCTATGACTGTCTTAAAAACTCATTAATAGGTCATTAACCAAGCAGACATTTACTAATTAAACAATTAGCCCCTCTCTTCTATTCCTTTGTTCCACCCAGAGATACTCAGTTACTCAGATCCTCACTTTAGATTTTGAAAAATTTATTTTCCAAGAAAAATGTGTGTCTATAAAACAAACCCTAAAACTAAGACATTTCCTTTGCTTTTGGCCCAACAGTCAAACAGGAAAACAAGAACAAACCCCAGATCCCTAGACGGTGTAAATAAGCATTGCTAAATTTAAGTCAAAGGAGTTATGACAATTTACAACCCCTGAGAATCCAGCCCCAGGCTTTCTGAATGAAAACGATTTCGTGATTTCAAAATGATAGTCCACAAAATCAAAATGTTGACTTTTCTAGCCCAACCTAATTGTGATTTCAGGAATGTGCAGAAGTGAATTCAGCCTCCATTTTAACCTACATAATTATTAAGCACACACACAAACGCCAACACCAGCAAAACAAATATAAATATGCAAGGATTAAGGACTGGAAACAGATCATTCTGAATCACCATATGAAGTTAGACACCAAACGAGTATGCTGTATTCTTGTCTTTGAAACTCAAAGGATTTTTAATAATTTTACTCACACTGTTTTCTGCTGATAAATGTAGCTTGATCATGTTTGATGTGCTTTAACTGTGTTAAACTGTGATACAAAGGAGGATTATCAAATGCATTGAACTGGAATACAGCGAATGTCTTTTTAGAGAGAACCCGCCCTTTATGATCAAAAAATAAACAAACAAAATTGTGGTCCTATTTAGATTATGAATTGGAACTGTACGTACAGTACTCCTACTGACACATTATACTTCTCTCTCTCTTTCTAGTTTCTTCTATGTGTTCTATCATCATAAGTATACTGCCTCCTAACGGTTCCATTTCCTGTTGCTTGTTGTGAGACAGTCTTCAAGAAGCATTGGATAATATGAAAAAGACCATGGGACAAGCTCATCCTGGCACCGGTGAAGGGACAGAGGGGAGGCAGTTTGCATTTCACCTGTTCGGGGCTTTACAGGTGCTGACACGTGTATACGTCACTCTCTGAATCCCTGGGGCAGGCTAAGGCTGCCCTAACTTGTACCCCTGCTTCCAGGAGCCCTATGAGGCTTTCCAGGGACACAGAATTGTGAGGCCACAATTCCTTCCTTACCCTCATCTCTGACCCATCCTTACCCCACCCCAAAACACTCCCTGAGCTGGGTTGTGGGGGACGGATGCGGCAGGTACTGCTGTGGAGGCTGCACAGAGTTAGTGGAGCCACCTCTACCTTTGTAAGCACAGAGTCTTGGGGATAGTTCACTGAGGAGATTACGCCTTTCCCGTGGCTCCTTTTCACCAGCCTAACTGGTGCACTAGAACTGAAAGGCAAAAATGAATCAGGTCTCATATATCCAATAGACTTTTGTATACTTGAAGCAGATTGAATTTCCACACTGACATAGCTCCTCTGAGCTCAGAATGAGGGGTCTGGTATAGCAAGGGGCTCCGGTGGCCTCTGGCACAAGTTACTAGAGGCGAGGGAGTGGGCTAGGAGTTATAATAGCAATTCACAGTCATCTGGTCATTTCCTAACACAGGAATCCTACAGCGGTCAGTTACACCAGCTTCAGGCTGCTGGAGTGATGTAAAACCACCTTACTGCACTGACAGAGCTGCACCAGAAAGTGCAAGGCCTAATTTTTCCTGTTTTAAATGGCTAAACTATGTTTGTGGTCACAAGAGGGGGCCTGATTGACACCTACAGAGCCTGAGATCCTCTATATATCCATGGGACAGGTATAGCATGGGCAACAATAGTGCAAGCTTCTCCCCAACTGCCTCAGCCTGACCTGAAGGGACCATACCAACAGGCTTAAGGGAAAATTAGTATCTATAACCCCAATTCTTGAGTCCAGCCAAAGTATGATTGACACACAATGGATGGCAAAGGTGATGTCAGGGTTCCCTCCCCACTCTAAACTCTAGGGTAAAGATGTGGGGACCCGCATGAAGAGCTCCTAAGCTTATTTCTACCAGCTTAGGTTAAAACCCCCAAGGTACAAAATTCCCTGCACCCTGAGAAATGCTTCTCTCACTGCCACCATCAAGTGTTTTAAACAGGAATCCAGGAAAGGAAACAACTTGAAGTTCCCTTTCCCCCTGTCCAAAATACCCTCTCCCAAGATTTGAAAGTATCTTGTCCCCTTATTGGTCAGATGCCAGCCAGGTCAGGTGTCTGTCTGGCTACCTGCATTTCTTAACCCTTTACTGGTAAGAGGATTTTATAGCACTGCATCAGACCCTCTCCTCCTTCCCTTTATATTTATGACACGCCCCCCAAATCACCGATAGTGTGAAACACTGGCTGTGATTTCTTCCTGGAGCTCTAAAAGAAAACAAAATTAATAAGACACATGCATCTCCAAATATACTAATAACTGGATAAAGACTACCAATATTTTCCACATTGCAAGGACACTTTTAACCAGTTGGTTCTTCGTAGTAGACACCTTCAGGCCCCCCAGCATCTTCTGCTCCCTGGGCAGTAAAATGACAAACCTTCAATTCTCGGGGGAAAAAAAGGCTTTCGAGAATTAACATGGTACACTTTAGGCTTGAGAGTTGAGGTGGGGAATGCTATGAGATAGTTAACAGCTCCCAGGCGTTCTTGGACCGTAAATGGCCCTTCCCATGACGCTTCCATTTTATGGGCCTGGAGCGCCTTCAAGACCATGACCTGGTCCCCTACTTTAAAGGAACGCTCTCTGGCATGTTTATCATACCAGGCCTTTTGCTCTTCCTAAGCCTCTTTAGGTTTTCTCTAGCAAGTACTAAAGAGTCTCAGAGAGTGTTTTGTAGGTTGCTTACAAAGTCCAGAATGTTAGTTCCCGAAGAAGGCGTAAACCCCTCCCATTGCTGTTTCACCAACTGTAATGGCCCTTTAACCTCGCGGCCATACACAAATACAAATGGTTAAAATCCTAAACTGAGATGTGGTACAGCCCTATAGGCAAAGAGCAACTGCTGTAACACTAGGTCCCAATCGTTGGAGTGCCGATTTACGAATTTACGTATCATGGCTCCCAAAGTTCCATTAAACTTCTCCACCAGACCATTTGTTCGATGGTGGTAAGGGGTGGCAACCAAGTGGTTCACCCCATGAGCTTCCCACAGGCTTTTCATGCTCCCTGCCAGGAAATTAGTTCCCGCATCAGTAAGGATGTCGGCGGGCCAACCTACCCTGGCAAAAATCTCTGTTAATGCCTGGCATACACTTTTAGCCCGGGTGTTGCTCAGAGCTACTTCTTCTGGCCATCGGGTGGCAAAATCCATGAAAGTCAGTATGTACTGCTTTCCTCTGGGTGTCTTTTTCAGGAAAGGACCCAGAATATCCACAGCTACCCGCTGAAATGGAACTTCAATTATGGGGAGTGGCTGGAGAGGGGCTTTGACCTGGTCTTGGGGCTTTCCCACTCTTTGGCACACCTCACAAGACCGGACATAGGTAGAAACATCCTTGCCCATTCCCTCCCAGTGGAATGACCTCCCCAAATGGTCTTTGGTTCTGTTCACCCCAGCATGAGCACTAGGATGATCATGGGCTAAGCTCAAGAGCTTTACCCGTTACTTAGTCGGAACTACCAACTGTCTCTGAGGACGCCAGTCTTCCTGGTGTCCACCAGAAAGAGTCTCCTTATATAGAAGTCCTTTTTCTATAACAAACCGGGATCGATTAGAAGAGCTGAGAGGCAGTGGGTTGCTCCATCCCACTCTCCAAGCTCTCTGGAGGCTTTCATCTGCTTCCTGCTCGGCTTGGAACTGTTCCCTAGATGTTGGAGACATCAGTTCCTCACTGGGTTGTGGACTTGGGCTGGGTCCCTCTGGAAGCGATGTAGGTGATGGGGTTGGTTCCCTTGACTGTGAACCGCTCTCCGCTGGTGCACGATGTGGTAATTCAGGCTCTGGCTGAGCCTCTTGTATGGAGTTATCGGCTGCTGCTGCCATTGCAGGCTCGGTGGTGCCCTCTGGTGTTGGCACTGTAGATGGGGTTGTAAGCGCTGGACTCAGTGCTGGCAATGGTTCTGGTGCTGGTTGCTTCGCCAGTTCCGGTTCCGAGACTGGCTTTGGTTGGGTTTCTGCGACTGGATCTACGTCGGCTGTTGCAGTCGTTGGCAGGGTATCCGGTTCCACCACCTCTATCTGGGTCTCTGGTAGTACAGATGGGGTTCTGGTGGAAGTCTCAGGAACAGAGCTAGGTGTGACAGCTTGCTTAGCCTGGCTGCGGGTGACCATTCCCACCCTCTTGGCTAGCTTCACACAATTGGTCAAGTCTTCCCCCACCAACATGGGAATGGGATAATCATCATAGACTGCAACAGTCCAATTTCCTGACCAGCCCTTGTACTGGACAGGCAACACGGCTGTAGGTAAATCAAAAGAGTTGGACTTGAAGGGTTGAATCGTCACTTGTGCCTCTGGGTTGATTAAGCTGGGGTCCACTAAGGATTGGTGGATAGCCGACACTTGTGCTCCAGTGTCCCTCCACGCTGTAACCTTCTTTCCGCCCACACTCACCGTTTCCCTTCGCTCCAAGGGTATCTGGGAGGCATCTGGGCCTGAGGACCTTTGGTGTGACTCCGGTGCAATGAACTGTACTCTGTTGGGGTTCTTGGGGCAGTTGGCCTTCACATGCCCCAATTCGTTACATTTAAAACATCGCCCAGCTGACTGGTCAGTGGGGCGAGGTGGGTTGCTGGAGAATGGTGTGGTGGGGCAATAAGGGGTCTGGGGTTTTCCTTGTGGGGCCTTGGGCTGCCCCTGGTGTTGTGGTGTGGTCTCGGTTTTTCCTTTCTGGTATCTCCCCAAACTATGACCAGGGTTGTTCCTCTCTGCTTCCTGCACCCCTTGTGTGCCAAATTTCCTTGTCCCTCTGCTGATCTGGGACTGTTCGTATTAATCAGCATAAACAGCAAGACTGTCTGCTGAGTCCATTTTCTTATCCCATAAACACTGTTTTATCTCATCTTTGGACATATTCAGGAATTGTTCCTGAGCCATCAAATCACACACTCCTTCAAAGCTAGTAACACCCCTTCCCTTGACCCATTTATTTAACAGCTCCTTTATCCAGTTTACATAAGCTACATTACTTAGTCCAGGCCCTCGGATAAGGGTTTGAAATTTTACTCTGTAAGTTTCAGGTGTAACTTGAAATTGTTTTAAAACCAAATCCTTGAATTTCTCATAGTCAGAAGCCTCAACAATAGGCATCTTATTGAATATGTCCAGAGCACTTCCAGTCAACTTTGCTACCAATGTGGTCATTTTGTGATCATCAGGAATGTTATGGCGATTGCATAGTCTCTCAAAGGTGAGAAAATATTCAGCAATATCATGGGATTCATCATACGGTGGACATAGTCGCTCCCATTTGTGGATTGTTGGGGAAGGATTGTTAGTGTTATCCGGTAGATTCCGCTCAACCCTGGTCTTCTCCATCTCCAGGGCATGCTTCCTCTCTCTCTCTCCTTCTCCTCCATAGCATACTTCCTCTCCTCCTCAGCATGCTTCCTCTCTCTTTCTTTCTCATCAATCTCCATCTGTCTAAGTTGTAGCAGTCTTGCATGTTTCCTCTCCTCCTCAGCATGTTCTTTATCTTTCTCATTGGCTTGCAGTCTAGCTAACTCAAGTTTAATAGCTGCTTCACTGGCAGTCATCTTAGCCTTTCTGTTTTTAATCTGTCTTAACCCGATAGAGTTAGAAAGAAAGAAAAAACTTGCTTGGGTTTTCCCTGTAGGGGGTTAACTACCTGCTTTCATATGTAGATACTCTAGCTCCTAGCAGCTTAACCCCCCCCCCCTCCCTGCTTCCAAGCAGCTACAGGGAAGAGCCAGAGAGAAGAAAAAAAAATTCTAAACTCCGTGTGTCTGGTTAAAAAAAAAATCTCTGGTTCAAAAAAAATATCCCACCGCTCTGCCATCATGTCAGGGTTCCCTCCCCACTCTAAACTCTAGGGTAAAGATGTGGGGACCCGCATGAAGATCTCCTAAGCTTATTTCTACCAGCTTAGGTTAAAACCCCCAAGGCACAAAATTCCCTGCACCCTGAGAAATGCTTCTCTCACTGCCACCATCAAGTGTTTTAAACAGGAATCCAGGAAAGGAAACCACTTGAAGTTCTCTTCCCCCCCCCCCCCAAAAAAAATACCCTCTCCCAAGATTTGAAAGTACCTTGTCCCCTTATTGGTCAGATGCCAGCCAGGTCAGGTGTCTGTCTGGCTACCTGCATTTCTTAACCCTTTACTGGTAAGAGGATTTTATAGCACTGCATCAGACCTTCTCCTCCTTCCCTTTATATTTATGACAGGTGACTTCACATGACAATATGCTGTACTGATTCTGGGGCCAATCAGGTCAATTCAGCCCCCAACTCAGGTGACAGCAGCCTCAGGGCTGCTCTGTTTTACACTTCTTTGCCTATGGCTCCAAGGGATCATTTCCATTCCCAGGAATAGCTGGAGTTCAGCGGTGTTCCAGCACATTCCCATTTCCCCAGCCACACCATCTATGCTGGCTAAAAGGTAGTTAGTATACCGATGCTACACTGGTTTTACATCACCCAGAGATTCCCCCTACACAAAGGGAATTCCTAGGTGGCCACATGCACTGGCTTGGCAGCCCTGTGTGTCATTAGAGGGCACAAAAGGGCTGTAGTGAAATGGAAAATTGGACTCTGTCCATACAATCTCTGACCTCCATGCTGTGTTTTTTAAGGAGCCAGTTCTTGTCAATGCATTGGTGGCTTGGGGGATGGAGGCATTTGTCCACTAGGAACTGTACTGAAATCTTTTCATGTTCTCTGTATATACATATATATCTTCCTACTGTATTTTCCACTCCATGCATCTGATGAAGTGGGTTTTAGCCCACAAAAGCTTATGCCCAAATAAATTTGCTAGTCTCAAAGGTGCCACAAGTACTTCTTGTTCTTTTTTCATTTCACATAGAACAGAGAGAAGCCATGAGATGGAAAGACTTGGTAACTAGTGACCTAGACTGCAATTAAACCAATGGTCTACATGTGAAAAACTCCTTTACCCATTTGTAACCACCCAAGCCCATCTAATCCCTCAAGTCTTTAATATGTTAGGGTTACTAGACATATCAACACATTGGGGTTCTCATTTTCATAACCACCACATGGATATGATCACATATGTAAGGAAGCCAAGGCTCTAATTTTTCATATCTGTTGTACAGGAGGACAATGTTCCACCTTTACAGAACTGGAAACGCAGAAGAGCAAAGCGGTATTTGTGTGAGAAAGATTATCATAAAAGGAAAGATCAATCCCCCCTCCACTGACTGAAGAGAAAATTAATTACTGCAGTTGGCAGAAGATAAATTATTCCAATTTACAGAGTTGTGTAATTAGAGGAGCTGCAGAGTCGAAAACTGGCTGCTAACTTTGAACCTCAACCCCAACATGACATTCCTACTTGCGTTTAGTTCTGCCACTTGTGAGCATGTTGAAAGTTCTCTGACTGTGTCTTAATAATTATATGTTGGTTCAAAAATAATCATTGGCGTCATTACCTAGATGAAACCTTATCATCTGGTTAGCAAAAGGTACGTTGTATTGTCTTTGAAGTGCTGAAATCCCCACAGTGGAAAATTTATTAGGGGAAAGTGATGTTATGGCAACACAATTAATTCTGCCACAACATGTAGAATTAACTGCACTGTTAAGAATTAATGATTCAAGAAAGAGTTCAAAGAAGAAAAATACTTATGTCAAAACATGAAGTATCGCCTTTCCATAAGGTCTAACAAGACTATATTTAAAGAACCATCTCACCAGTAAACCAAGTTACAAAAAAATGGAAAATAAATGGTTAAGAGAAAGGGGAAACTTCTTTAAGCTCCCCCTCCTCCCGCCCTCTTCCCCTCCCCCCCCCCCCCATCTTAAAGGAGGTTGTCAGTTATGCTTCTACAGAGAATTTTGTTCTCTTTTTGAAGCCAAGAGAAAAGTTTTTAATCTCATCTTTAACTTTAATCCTTTAAAATATGTAAGAGATTTAGAAGTGAACAGGGTAAATTTGGCAGAAGATCCTAGTTATGGAAGTAAGGTAATTTCTTTCAACTACTGATTGCCAAGGGAGTTCAAAGCCTGCCACTTAAACTATCTATCAATTCCAGCTACAAGCTGCAATCTACTGATTTTTTACATTTCTTTCTATTGATCAAAAATATTTAGAAAAGTCAAGCACAAGCTACAAATGAGTGA
The DNA here is from genome assembly GCA_037349315.1 of Chelydra serpentina. Lineage (NCBI taxonomy): Eukaryota > Metazoa > Chordata > Testudines > Chelydridae > Chelydra > Chelydra serpentina. The sequence continues at coordinate 27,084,001 of JBAIAC010000002.1, read as the reverse complement.
GACAATGCAATTATTACAGAAAGAAACGAGAGTTGTTGTTTTTTTTATTTTTTCAGAGCAAATGAGAATGAAAGAGTAATTTTTTCTCAAGCAATATTCTTAATAGTATTTCTGGTGATTTTAAAGTATTGTAGTTATTTATGTACAAAAAAAAGTCCATGAAATGAGTCTTAGAAAGACAGAAAACTTGGTAGGTGAGTGAGTCAACCTCTCAGATTTTAGCACACCAGAAACTACTGCAAGACATTTTTCAAGGAGTTAACAGACATTTCATACTTTAAGAAGCCATTTCATATCATCAACAAGTCAAATCCAGCGGGAGTGCTGAAGGTGGAAACCATGTATTTGGGTTGTTATTACTACTTCAAGCCAGGGGGTATGTCAGCACCTCCCCCCACACACACCACTAGTTCCAGCACCTGTGAATCCAGGTTAATCTAGGCTCCATTGTTTTAGGCACTGGATATATAACAATAAGACACAGTCCCTGACCAAAACAGTTTGCAACCAGGCACAGGTTGGGAGAAAGGAATGTTACTATCTACATATCACAGATGGGGAATTGAGGCACAGAGAAACAAAGTGACTTGACGAAGGACACACAAGAAGTCTGTAGCAGAGCTGAGACCAGAACCCAGTACCTTAACTACAAGACCAACCGCTTTCTGTCAAGGCCAAGTTCTGACCTCAGTTACTCTGGTGTAAATCCACTAGCTGAACTCAACAGAACTTCTTGGGATTTGCACTGGTGCAACTAAGGGCACAATTTAACCCTCAATTTTTACTCAGTCCCCCTTTCTCAGGCAAATGCTGATTGTTTTTAATGGCATCATGGCAATCGACCATGAATACAGTGGGAGGACTGAGAAAAAAATGAGTAAGGACCTCAGAATTTGGCCGTGTTGTTTGAGTCCAAAAAGACAAAGCAACTCAGTAACAGGATAAACTTGGCTTTCTTCACTCTTTGATCTATTTAAGATGTGCCAACCTTGTGCTATGAGAGTGGGAAATCTTTGAAACAGGAGCTAGTGGGCCACACCTGCTCTCAGTCACATTGTTAGAACACAGAGCAACTCAGGTGAAGTCAGTGGATTTTCACCAGTGTAAAGGAAATTAGAAGTTAGCCTCCTATCTCTCTGAAACAGAACACCGTACTAGCAAGCTATTATCAAAAAATCAGTATGGAGGTAAATAAACATGTGATGGAATATTTCCATATATTTAAAATATGCTACATACTTCAGGTATTTTATACAGATGTAACCTTATATAACATTTTATAAAATTATCAACACATTTGAGTTATTTTGTGCCATATTACGTATTTCTTTTAAACCCACTTCATTCTTCTATTCAGGAAAATCAATTACTGCTGAAACCTTTTAAGGCCAAGATTTTCAAAAGTGACTAGTGATTTTAGGTGCCTAAATTCAAGGTTCTCAATCTGAAACATCTTAAAGGCACCTGATTTTTACAAAGTGCTAAGAACTCTCTGAAAATCAGACCCTGTTAAGGTTTCTCTGGTTGGGCACCCAGAAATTGAGGCATCCAAAATCATTAATCACTTTTGAAAATGTTGGCCTAATAATGTAATATTCATGATCACACAAATATTTAACCTATTTACATAATATTTTTACTAAATACTTTGCAAATGTAGAGAAAAATATTTTTCTACTGGTCTAGTAAGTTCCAATATAGCACTCTAAAGTCAAGCAAAATTCCCACGGAATTCTAAGACAATTTTTCCAGAGCAAGGAGTGTAAAATCTTCCCTCTGGTATGGAAGGAATAGTTTTATCAGATGTTATATTAGGGACTGATCCAAAAGCCCATGAAGTCAATGGAATGACTTCAATGAGCTTTGGATCAGGCCCTTAGAAAGAAAATTACATTTTTGAGAAAACATACAAAGACAGAACATTTAAACAAAATGCATTTTACTATGCCTGTAATTTTGTGTTAGCCCTGTTGTTATTTAAAGATTTTTTTCAGAGCTTTCATCCTTAACAGAGCCCTTCTCATATGGCAGAGTCATACAGCAGAACCACAATCATATGTGTATGACATCATAATGTGTTGCCATGGAAATTATTACTATCCAGCATTATGGCTTTGTGGAGAACAGAAGATGGGCTAAAATGGGAAAAGCCCCTTTAGAAGCACAAATATATTCAGTAATTAAGAAAAGGCAGGAAAACAATGAAAAACAAGAAACTTTTCTGTTGAAGCTTACGCTAATGTTAAAGACCCTGATGCAACAAGACACTTAAAGTTGTCCACATGCTTAAGCCTATAAAAGTCGTTTTTTAGGAATGCTCATGTGCATAATTATGCACATGCTAAAGCGTTTTGCTGGATATGGGCCAAAGTCCTCTCTGAACAATATGTCAGAAGGAAAAAATATTAGTACATTAACAAAAGAAATAATTAAAAGAGTTCAATAAAAGAAAGAATTGTTGTACTCTCCAGGTCAAATTCTGACTTGATCTCATTGGCTCCAGTAAGAGTTACAACCATTTACATAACAAGCCTGAATTTGGCCTCTAAATTGGTTCTTTGCATTTTTATGTCTTATTACTGTACATGCCGTAACTGCTCTGTATGAATGTTGCTGAGGCATGTTGTAGGTGTACGTACAGTGGCAACAAATAGTCATTTAGAATGATTATAAGTATAGCATATTTTTTAATCCTCTGTGGTAATGGGAAAATGTTGTGCAATCTCTAAAATCTTGCTGGATGAAGAATAAAATATGTGTCATGTTTATGAAGGGGGGAAGCATAAATTGCTATATGGCAAAGGGGAAATGAAACAAGAGAGATTCAAAGAGTCCTAATTTTATCTGTGCTTTTTAGAGGTAAATGAAACATTGATAATACATGCAACACTGTGCAAACTTTAAAAGTCGTGGAATGTTGCATTTTCTTACAAATGCTAAAATTGACCAATTGCTCCAAAAAGTGCTAGGATATGCACATTCTTTTTCAAATCTGCCCCTTTTTTGAGCACAAAATGTCTTGTTTTTAAGCACAGGTTGCTTAGCTTTTTTAAAATGACTTTTCAATGCAAAAGTAACCATTTCCAGGAATTTTCATAGGAAGTGAAATATGGAAAGCTAAATGGCATAAAATGGCACCAAAAATCACAATAAATTCCACAGAACACTTTTCTCAAATGCTGCATTTGCATTATTCTGCATATTTGTGCTTTTACATATTTAAGCGCAGAAGGAACCATAACTCAAAGGGATGGGAACCTGACTTTAGTTTTTTTCCATTGACTGTTCTGAATGTTCACTTTATACTGCTAAAGGAATTTGAACAGGGCAGTTGTGGCTATGACAATAGTAAAGCCTCAGATGAACAAGAGCATTGAGAAATATGATGCTTGATAACATGGTTTTCCAAGACAAATTCTTTTAAAGCTAAATAAGCAATCCAAGTCCTACAAACAGGGGTAGAAGAAGGGAAAAGGAGCCAGGCTTAACTCTGCCTGCCTGACAGCACCAGGCTTTACTGCATTTTAGGGCTCTCAACCCAGGAGTATCCTTCGCTTCCCGCATCTCACTGCTCTTTTTTTGAAGGAGCATGGAGTCATTGATCCTGCCCTGTCCCTTGCAGGTCCTTGAATTAAGGACAAAAACTTTATTGAAAAGCATTTTAACATTTTCCTCACCTCCCCAGGAATGAGAAGTGGACCAGGTCAAAAAATGGTAAGGATATTTCACGAACTTGGAAATTTTCTAATTGTTTTTTTTAAAGCCTCCCAAAACCAGAATAGTTTTCAGTTTTTCAGGTTTAGATTTAGTTAGTTCGTTCATTCAATCCCTTTTCTCTCCCTCCCACCTCTGTCCACTTTTTTCAGTGGCAAAATGGAAACAAGAAAAACAGAGAAAACAGGGACAGCAAGGAGAGGAAAGGAAAAAAGGAAGAGAAAGGGGGAAATGAACTCAAGTTCTACTATTCATTGAAGAAAGAAAAAAGATTTTGAGGGTAGTAAAAATGATGTCAATTATGGAGATTAACTAAATGTGTTAATTTCCTATACTAAATCAACAAGGTAAAAAAAATTAAACACAGCAAAAACAAAGAACAAAAATCTCCAAAACCCTATAATAGATTAATGAAACATTATGCTTTGCTTAAAGCTGAGTGAAGATAACAAAAAAAAAATCTTGCAACTAAATCTCTCTGATTCACTTTATACTGGTGGTGGGGTTTATTGGTTTGTTTGTTGTTGTTGTTTGCTTTTGAGTTTTGTTTTTGTTTTCACTTATCCAGGAACATTTGGTTGAGCGAGTTTTTGCTCTTAAGAATATTTTCAGAAAGTATACGGATGAATACTAGCCCAAATAAATATTCATGGAGGCATTCTCATGAGACATGTTCTCACGGCATGGCAGAAGAGATCTTTTTATTATTCACACAGTAGAGGAGTTGAGCAACCACAAATGTTTGTGGATAATTTGTAAAGGAAAAAAGGACTCCTACTGTTTACAAATTTTATGTCACTTAGTCAAGGAATCAAACAATACCATGTGATTTACTTGAGGGGTTAAAATTAACTCAGAGTTTCCTAGCCCGAGTGACTTTTCCCACATAGAGGCAGATAGTGCCTACACTGGTGGAGAAAACTGGTCTTACTTTTAAGCGCGCGCACGCACACACACACACACACACACACACACACACCCCATCTACTAATGACCATTGCACCAGCTAGACTGAGCACATGTGACAGAATCCCTCAGGCATCATGTAGCAAAGTTCCCAGATCTGGTTCAATCTTATTACTTCTGGGGGAATTCTGTGCCACTGCGCAATGCAGAATTTTACAGAAATTAATGTTGTGTGCACAGAATTTCCTTTTCCCCCCCACAGAAATAGACTGCAGAAATGTTGGCTGCCACTAGGGGCTGCTGGACCAGGCAGAACCCAGCTCACAAATAGAAGACAAGGCTGGGGGGAGAGGGAGGGAACTGGAGGGTTCCCAGCAGCTGCAGTTTCCAGCACAACCTGAAGGAAGAAGGCAGTGCGCAGAAAACTCCGTGCAAACCTGGAACCCAGCATCAGGCTGCTTTTTTTCCCTCTCGATCCCTGGGCTCTAGGAGGGTAGGGGGTGTGAGTGTCTGGTCCGGGGGGGCTCCACAGCTGGGCTTTCGGGGAGGAGGGAGTGTGAGTGTCTGGGCCAGCAGAAGCCCCACAGCTGGCCTCTGGGGGGTAGGGGATGCAAGAGTCTGGGCTGGGAAGCCGTGGCTGGACTCTGGGGTGGGGCGGGAAGAGGGGATATGAGTGTCTGGCCCCCTGGCTGGGCTCTGTGGGGATGGGGCAGAGAAACGGGAACTGGGTTGTTATATGGGGTTTCTTCAACTCTCTACTCATGGGGGAAATGTTTGTGTGTATCTATTTTTACAGACATACCTGCTGACAGGTATTTTGAAATAAATTTATAATTGAAACTGGCGTGATTATATAGTGTTATTTTGACAAATAAAATTTGCCAAATTTTGCTGAATATTAAAATATTGTGCACAGAATTTTTAAGTTTTTTGGTGCAGAATTCCCCCAGGAGTATCCTATGTATCTATAGGTTTAAGTGTAGTAGCCGTGTTAGTCTGTGTCAGCAAAACGAAAATAAGAAAGAAAAAAAGAAAAACTTGTAGCACCTTAGAGACTAACAAATTTATTTCAGCATAAGCTTTCGTGGGTTAGTACCCACTTCATCGGATGCATGGACCCTATGTATCTATGAATCTCTGAGGAAGCCCTGCAGGCAGCACTAAGTGTTATCAGGGAATGTACCCCTTCACACGTCAAAGGGAGAGTTTAACACCACGGTATGCAGAATTGGTTTTGTCCATTTTAGCGACAGGGCTGAAGAGCATGAAATGTTGCTTTTGGATATGATGAGCAACTGCAGGGAGTCCGGATCTTTGTGATATTATGACATTTTGTACAAAGTCAAACCATTTTAATATTCAGAATTTGAGAATGATAGCACATATGGAATACCTCTAGCTGCTCCAAGTCTGTCTGTAGTAGGTCCAGGTTGCAGACCCATATACCAATGCAGGCTGTACACAAGTTTGACAGATCCTGAATTTTATCTCAGGACCTTTTTGTGTCCTTAAGCAAGACATTAATTTTAAAATGGTATTGAAATTAAACCTGAGAGAAATTTGGAAATTCTGATATTTCAAACCTCAGGATGACAAGTTGAAATATTGAACATATTTTGTGGAACAAAAAGTTCTGACAAATTTCTATTTGGAAATGATGAAACATTTCATTTCAGAGTCTTTGATCAACATTAAATATTATATTTCCAAATTGAAATGTTTCATTTAGATTTGTAGACTGACACATTTTGTTTCAAGTCAGTTCAATATTCAACTACATTTCCATATGCATAACCTCATGGGAATTGTAATTCAGGTGGCCTGATGCCCACATTCTTACCTTATGGGCTAGATCAGGGATTGGCGATCTTTGGCACACAGCCCATCAGGGAAATCCACTGGCGGGCCAGGACAGTTTGTTTACCTGCAGCGTCTGCAGGTTCGGCCGATCGCAGTTCCCACTGGCCGCGGTTCGCTGTTCCAGGCCAATGGGGGCTGCAGGAAGTGATGTGGGCTGAGGGATGTACTGGACACTGCTTCCCGCAGCCCCCATTGGCCTGGAACGGCAAACCACAGCCAATGAGAGCTGCGATCGGCTGAACCTGCAGACGCTGCAGGTAAACAAACCGTCCCGGCCGGCCAGAGAATTTCCCTGATGGGCTGAATGCCAAAGGTTGCCATTCCCTGGGCTAGATTATAGGTCCTATGGTGCATCCACAGCCAAATGATTCCAGTGATGCACCATGCCACTTAGTCAGAGGGAAGATTGTGTTGCATCATCAGAGATTTAGGGGAGCCAGACAGATCAGCCCATAGGAGACAACAAGAGTCCTAACTACAGCTCCCAGAAGGCAATGAGCCACAATAGGTGAATACATTTTAATGTTGAATAGACTCAAAATGAAGTGTTTCTCATCAGTTGAACAATCCAAAATATTTCAATTTGTGTCAAACTGATCTGAAATAAGATATTTGGCTTTGATTTTCCCAATGTAAATTTGAAAAAAAATTACCAAAATAAAAATTTCAAACAGAAGATTCCTCACCAGCTCTAACTGAAATATTAAGAGGAGGAGAAAGAGGGAAGTATTACTGTTCAAGGTTCAGAGTCATGAGAATGAATATTTGTTTGGTGACCTGCAGATCTGCATACTTGTGATCTTCTTAAGAGGAAGATTTGGAAATGATCTAAAGAAGGTGGTGCTGTAGTTGAAACAATGCCATCAGAGGAGGTCACCTAAGGAGAAAGCAAAGAATGAAGAGGACAGGACAAAACAGATTCCTGAAGGGTACTAACAAATATTGGGGATAGGAGGCTGAGATGCTGGAAGAGTGGTGAACAAAGCAGGAGAACCAGGAGATCATAAAGCTACGAAAGCCTAGATTGGAGATGAAGTGGAGGAATACAGAGTAATCAGCTGTGTCAAAGTCACTAGCTAGGTAAAGAAGAGTAAGCCCCTTTGACTCAGTTAGGAGGAGGTAATTAGTGAACTTGGTGAGGGTGTGTTTGATAGACTGGAGAAAGCCGAAGCCATAAAAGGTAAGGGAAAAGCTGAAAGAAAGGAAATCCAGGGAATCAAATTTAACTGATGGGTTTGGGAGACAAAGAGGAGGAGGGGAATTAGCCGGCAATTTGAGAGGTCAGAAGGATTGAGCAAAGGTTTTTCAGGATGCAAGACACAAAAGGATGTTTCTGACCTACCGCAAAAGAAAAGGGTGTATCTACTGAAAGCACCAGGACTTCACTCAACTACCATACCAAGGTGTTCTCCAAGCAACACCACATGAAAACATGAGACACTTAGACTACAACTCCCATGAGGAACTGTGGGCCCATAGTCAGATGAAGTTTAATGTCAAACTGAGTCTAAACTAAATGTTTGGACATTTCCAAGTGAAAATGTTTTGGAATTTTTCATTCCAGGAAAAAATGCTAATAATTCAATTCTTTGTTCCAATTTAGGATGAAAACACAAGCAGAAATATTGGGATTTATCATGGGAAGGAAATTCTAATTTTCACTTAATTCAAGTTTTCTTCTATTTGAGAAAAAACACTAAACCCTGAACTCCGGTCTTGGCAGATGAACAAATCTTTCAGTTTATCTTTGAAATGTATTTGTCCTTTTGAAGCACCACATTCTGCTAAGAGAAAACTCCCATTGCCTGGCATCCATTGACTTCACCAAAGCCTGAATAAGGACTTCAGGACAGAGTCAAACTAGCTCTCCTTTACCGTTCATTTCAATTACATAACACAATTACATTACAGTTACAGCGCACCTGTTGACTCAGTATTTTCCTTTTATCACTAACAAAAGGCTCCTTTAATATTCAGTATTATTTGATATCTCCCAGCACTCAAAGGTGTGCTAGGCTCCCCACAGAAGAGGGAGAGAGAGATCAATGAGTTTCTGAAGGTGAACTACAGATGGTAGGCCATTATGTATTTTATGAGGTCAATTAAACAGAGATGGAGATTTCAGATTAGATATAATTTTACATCTAAATTTGATTACAAATATAATGATGTAATCATTCTGAAGATATTTTAGTACCAATCTTATAAAGCAGTATTTTGCTTTCCAATTTAGTTTGTCAGATCACATGAAGCTAAATGTAAGCAGCCCTAGAATTTAGAAGTTCTTAAAGGCTGGCGCAATGACCATGGATTAATGTTTTCAGCACTCAAGGAGGTATTTTTTTAAAAAATTGAGAAAACAGTCATTGAAAGTTCCTGAAAATTCATGAGCATAAATTCGGAAGAATCATTATTAGACCTGATATGCTGTCATTTATGTAAATATAACCCAGAAGGCCTCCAGTGACAGGGATTAGCGCCGAGTCCTTATAACCAGGAATATAAATATAGCATTTTATAAAGTTTTTTACTCAAAGTATTTAAGAGTTATTTTTACAGCAGAGTGCTTTGTTTGCTGACATCTTGAATAAATATGTTTTGGGGATGCTGAGTTTTATAGATTCCTAGGCCAGAAGGGACCACTGTGATCATCTAGCCTGACTTCCTGTATAACACAGGCTATAACAATACCTACGTACCATTTTCTTTTATCTGTGCTCCTTTACAAAAGAGACCAGTATCATTATCCCCATTTTACAGATGGGAAAATTGAGGAACAGAGAGGAGAAGTGACTTGCCCAAGGTCAGCCAGTAGCAGAGCTGAGAATTGAACCCAAGTCTCCAGACACCCAGTGTTGTGCTCTATTCACTAGGATACACGGCCTCACTATGATGCTACTCCCTAGGGCCAACCTGTATCTAGCTCCCTCAGGGCCATGCAGGAGAGTAGAAGGGAGTCAGGATTCCCCACTCACCATTGCATGACTGCATAGGACTGGCTATTTGCCCAGGAGCTCTGGGTACTTAAGGGATTTCAGGAGTCCCTCTCAACCGCCCAGTGCATAGGCCAATCAATAATAATAATAATACCTAACTCTAATATATTGCTTTTCATCCATAGATCTCAAAGCACTTTACAAAGGTGGACAGTAGCATCATCCCCATTTTACAGATGGGGAAACCGAGGCACGAGGCAATTAAATGGTCTGCCTAAGATCTGTTAGGCCAGTGGCATAGCTGGAAATAGAAGCCACATCTTATGTGTCCCTGTAACTCATCTATCCAGTAGGCTATACAGCCTCTCAAGAAATGTTGCAAATTCTTCCAGCTCCCCAACACAGCAGGGGAGACATTTCTGATGCATCAGGCCTCCTGGTGCTACCACTTGGGTGGTGTGTCCAAGCACTGCCCCTTGCAACGGATAGCGTGCAATGGAATGATCAAGCCCTGAATCCTTATTAATAGAGATATTATATCCCATGCAAATTGGAGCTGATACAATTCCCATTGAATTCAGTGGCAAAACTTCCACTGATTTGAACAGGAGCAGGAGCAGGCACCGATTGTTTATTACTGTCCAGCAGTGCTGCCCTTCAGTTGTAACCGAGAAAAGAGGACATTGCTTCAGAAAATATAAATGTATGAGAAATCCACTTAGGCATCCCCAGCCTTGACATTATTACCTTCTATCACCACACTCATCCTTGAAGTAATCTATTTTCTTGCCCTTCTAGAGTCTTTCACCCATCCTTTATCCACTGCTGTATAATAAACAGCCTTAAACTTTAATTGGCTGCAGGGACTTTTATTTCCTGCTCTTTTGCTGAATTTCAGCACAAAAGTTGCTACATGTTTTATAGTGTAACACAAAAGTGCTTGGAGAAGAGATCGTGCCTGGAAGATTGGAAAATGTCTACCTATAAGCCATATTATACACATATGAGGACCTAATACTATTTAGATAACAGTTAAAACCACAGCCTTCAAATACAAAGCCAGCTATTAAAATATTGCCGGAGGCAACATGGCAAGGTTTAAACTAGCTTTATGCAAGATACGGGAAGGGGAGAGAAGGTTGGGTCACTCCAATGACTTCACTGTACTTCTCTCTCTATTTTTAATTATCACAGATTTAATCAACTTGTCCTGGTTGTATATTTTGCAATAACCTCTTCCCTGCCCCCCCACCTTTTTTTGGAGGGGGAGGGGATTTATATAACGAAGCTAGTTTAAAAAATATGGGCTACATGGAAGACAGAACAGCAACTAAGATATTGTGATTAATTTGATAGACTTCCAGTAGGAAGTATTTAGTTTATCGGCACATAGTAAATGAATATTAAAATATGCATACCCCAAGGCTACAAGCGAAAGTAGATAACAGCTGTTGGTCTAAAATGTGGTTTCATAATGCAGAGAGATTGGAATAAGCTTGTAATTATGAATTAAAGCTAGAACAGTAAAAAAATAATACAATCATTTGGAGTAGGCTGTCTGTAGCCCATACCATTTAAAACCAGTTCTCTGTATTTTTTTTTTAAAGATTGTTCACTTCAGCTTCTGAATTAGTGTTGGAGTGTGACATCAGCAACACCAGGCATCCTTTGGCTCAACTTTTGGAAAACAAATGAAAATCTCATTGTGTGATCAACAGTTCCGTAACATTAAAAAAAATCAACTGCAGAGAGGGATTTAGCCTTGCATGGCCAATAGTTAATTTTAACACATTTTTTTTTTAAATTGTAATTTGCATAGATGGTAGAGCAGGAAAAATTCAGGATCAAACAATCATCTGATGTCAAGTATACTATATACTGGTCTGTTATACTTTCATTTTGCATGGCTGCTATAGATGGAGGATGTGAGTCAGTATAAAAGATGCAGCTCCGTCTCACTGAAAAAAAATGCTTTTTCTCTGTGGGATTATATGTACTACATATTTTTTCTCATGTATGTTCTGGAGCTATATTATTTATCATCATCTCCATTAAATAAACTTTACAAATCTCTAACCTTACCTAAAGTCATAAACCATAGAAGCTTATGAAAGTCTTTGTATTCAAACCAGTGCTCTTCAGGAAACAAACACAAAAAAAGATCTTTCAAAGCTAAGCAAGAAATTCACCATTAATTTACACAAATAGGGCCTGGTTTAAACCCTGTTGAAGTTCAATGGGAGTTTTTCCCATTGACTTCAGTGGGCTTTGAATCAGGCTCATACTCCTGTAGATATGTTATGATGCTTGTGAAGATCTGATAGAAAAAGCTTCAAATTATGACTTGTTCAACCAGTTTGTCGGTCAGCAGAAATACAAGGTATGCTGGGGGTTAGATTACCCTGAAAAAGAGCAAAAGGTGATGGGAGAGAACAGTAGATGGTCTCAGATGCTCAGACACAAAACTGTTTATTAGTCTGTTGGCTGGGAGTCAAGATCTGGCTGGCATCTGGCTATATACTTTTACTTGTATATTAATAGATCCTGAAAAAAGATGGTGCAGGGATTTTCAACAAAAATAATCTACAGATTGCTGGACTCAACTTTAAGGAACAGAGAATCTCTAAAAGCAAAATGTATCACTGTGACATTAACACAAGAAATTATTCTACTACTATGACATTGACATAAATATAGTACCTGGGTGTTACTACGTGATGATACTGCAAGAAATGAAAGTCCCAAACTGGTGTTTGATCATCAAGTCTCTATCAGAGTGCTTAGTTGTAGGTTTGTGCAATTGCTTAACATGTGATGACTTTTGTTTGCAGGCTTTGCTTCAGGAATACTTTCTACAGCTATGCTGCAATTTTTTATCTATATAATTTTCCTGACAAAAAATACAGCTTAATCTAAATATTTTGTGAGAAAATGTCAGTTCCAATGAAAAATTTTGATGTTCCAGCAAATATCAAAACTAAAACTTTAGTGTCAAATTGACATTTTATTTTTGTTTAGTTTCAACCTAAAATGATGTTTTGTTTCAGTTTTTTGCTTTAAAACGAAAAAAAACCCATTTTAGGTTGAAATCAATCTGAAATTACAATTTTTGTTTCGATTAAAAATGTTAAAAGGTTTTGCTTCAACATTCCTAATTCAAAACTTCAGAATTTTCACTCCACTAAATATTTTGATATGTTCACTCTCCATACCAATTAGAAAAGGACACTGATTTTAAACTGTCAGAATGTCCCCTGGCACAAAAATTCCATTTTCCAAACAGCTCTAATAATTTCCTACCAGAGTAAAGAAGAGAGGAAGTGGCTGCATCAAATACTGAAAGTAAGTATTTTCCCAGGAGAAATGGGGATATATAATTTTAAAAGATATGTATTTCCTTTCACACTGCTTAGACCACATCAATCCCCTGTGAATCTCTTAACTAGCCAGCCAGTGTTTTCCACATTAAGTTCAAGTTCCTGGACAAATCAATTTCTGCTTTCATTTTCTCCCACTCTCCCTCCCACACATTTCACTCTATCCTAACCTCCCTTCATTTCCTTCTCCCACTCTCCTCTATGCTTTTTTTATGCTGCACCTTATGACTGGGAAAGCATCTCTTCCATGCCAAATGTCACCCTCTCCTCAAGCTAACTTCTCATAAAAACTTCTGCCACAAAGCCAATTAAACTCTGGTTCTTCCACTGAAAGAAAGTTCACTTCTTTGATTTTGACCACAAGATTATTAATAGGGCTAGTCAAAAAAATGTTCATCTAATTTTTTTTATGAGGAATTTATTTTTCAACTATACAAAAATTCTCATGGAAAGCATCTGCTTTCCTCAGAAATTTTCAATTTTTAATTGGAAAACCAAAAACTGAAATATTTCAGTGGAAAAAATAATTTCTAACCAGCTCTAGTCATTGATGATATTATTCGCATTACAGAAGCACCTCACAGGGCCCACCAAGATCAGGGCTCCAATGCTCTTGGCGCTGTCCAAACAGCTAGTGTGATACAGTCCCTGTCCTGAAGAATTTACAATCTAGACAAGCAAAACAAAGGGCAGGGAAAAGGAAGTGTTATTATCCCCATTTTGTGGATAGGGGACTATAACACAGAGAAACTAAATACCTTACCCAAGGTTACACCATAAGCCTGTGGTAGAGCAGCGTATAGACCCCCGGTGCTTCTCAACCCCAGTCCATTGCCTAAACCACACAGCCATTCTTCCTCTCTGTTAGCTGGATATTTAGATATATTTGTAGTCTGCATACTTAGAAAGTACCATACTGTACATTAACATGAATTTCACAAACCCATCCCCAACATAAATAGAAACATTTTAAATAAATCACTGTAATTAGAATTTATTTCACTGAGTGTATTTGAACTGTGTTCCTATGACAATAAAGTTTAAACACACTCTCTGAAATAACTTCCTTTCCAAGGTGTAGTAACTAATATTGCGCATATAGACAATGCAAATGTTCATTCAACCATAACCAGCTTCTCTGAATGACACATTCCTCCAGTAACTCAGAGTTGCCTCCTGTAGGCCACTTTTAGAGCAACTGCACATTGAGCCATTTCTTTTCTGGTCTGTGCTACCATCCCATTAATTTACCAGGTATCCCTTTGTACGTCCCTTGCTCCAAGTGATATGTCTCTGAATTTAACTAGAATATTTTCACCTATTATGCCAGGTGCAGAAATGAGTTTTAAAGTAAAAATGAAGCAAGGGACTAATCATTTATCATCTTCTTCAATTTAATAATCTTCAAAATCTTGGGTTCAGTTTCATTGTAGAAGCTCATTTTTAAAATGCAAGTAATAAAACCCACTGAAGTTCCAAAGTGAAATCATGGCCCTCTTTGATGTAAATGGGAGTTTTGCCACTAACTTCAGTGGGACCAGGATTTCACAGTTAAATAGCCCCAAATGGGACCATCCGTCCCCAAGCTAGCATAAAAAGCCACCACTTTTTTCCAGCTTAAGAAGATGCTTGATATGAAGGCTTGGTTTTTTGGGCCCTCAGTTTTCAACTCAGTCAGATAACTTTGAAAATACTCTTGGTTCTTCAACTAAGTAAATGTTTCAAGGTTAGAACAGGTTGACATTATGGTAGCATGAGATTTCCCCATAACCAGGTCACCAACTTTCAAGAGACTCACAAATCCAGTGACTAGTGCACTCCTGAAATTAAGAAATGTGGAAGAGACTTTGGAGTATCCAGGGGCTATTATAGTACCTGTTTGTTTGTTTGTTTGTTTGAAATGTGTACTATGTCATGCATGTTTATATCTGGAAAGTTTCCAGGATCCAGATAAGTCCCTGCATCACAACTTTGTCATCATCACAGGGCTATTCTTTATGCCAAAAGATGTCTCCATTACAATATCAATTCATTGGGAGAAAAAGCTGACGTTTTAATCTTTTGCTTGTCTGTATTTGCCTGTTTATTTTTTCAAATAAGTACATAATTTGTAGTGGACTCTTAAATTCAGCATCACCTTTACAGACGAATTCTAGTGAGAACAAATGTAATTTTAAACCCTTATCGATTATGACATAGCTACTGTAAATGAATGAATTTTATATGAAGCGGACAATGTGCAGCCAGTTGATTTTTATCGATAAACAAAATCAATTAGCCACTTGTTCTTTTGGACTAGAAGGTTTACTCTATTGGATTGTTCTTTCCAAATGATTGTTTGATTAAGTTTTCTACAAAGGAAAGAAAATACAGTGACAGGAATTAAATTACAGAAATTTAGTAAATCTTCACAAGTATTTTACACAATACCATTCTTTACTTAATAAAGGGCAAGCAACATATTTTATGATTTCCCATTCATTCGACAAAGCTATGGAGTTTGTAATTGTGTATATAAAGCCATCAGTCTTCTTGAGCCATGTTTAGCTGAGCAAGCCCCAAAGCATCGTCCATTCTGCTCAGATCTGATCAGCATCTTTATAGTTTATCAGCCTTGGGGTTCAATTTTGTTTTGGATGCTTTTATAAATGAGCACAATCACTGGTGAATCTGTTCTTCCAGATTGCAAAGAGAAAAATCGAGAGAAGAACTTTAGTAGATTACTGTGTCAATGAGGATAAAGTACAAGCAACAAATACACCTCCAGTAATCTCAGAGATGATTTTGTTGGGTGTACATTTTCAGTTTTATTTCAGTAAAATTAGATGATTGTCTTAGTTATTATTGTTTTTGAAGCTATATTCTGTCCCCAGGCGAGGTGCATGATCAATGCACTATCTAGCAAAATCAATTGTTCCAAAGTACTATTTATTTTTTAAAAAGGAAAGGGAAAGAGGAATAATGCATAGCAAATGCAAAAACAATTATAAGACTTTCTTCTAGTCAGATTTAGGATGTGTTGTATAGTCTAAGAATGGAAGTTAAGAAATAACGTAGCTGAATTCACAGTCCAGTCAAGGATTAGTTTATATATAGTTCAACTTTTAGGCGACCAATGAAAAGCATGCACTCATTTGTTTTATTTTTACTATAAATGTAAGGGCTAAATTTCTAAGGAGGATGTGCACCTATAGATATTTCCTCCTACACTACACTGCACTTATGTGGACCCATTTCCACATGAAGCAGACAATGGAAATGATTTATATTAAAAGATGTTTGGTTTCTTTTGTATAATCTTATGAACTCCATATTTGTTATGCAGTAATTCAAGAGACAATGAAGTTCACTGAATATGTGATGAGTCAAAAGGAACAGGATTTTTCAAATGGTCATCCAAGAGAGTTGCAGTTTCATGATATATGGGACCAATTTCATTATCAGAAACTGTTGGGGCCCAAGAGGTATCTCTGTCTTTGTCATTGTCCCATATGAGAAGGATAATGGCAATCAAATGTCAGTGATCGGAGTCAAAATATTTGTCACGTTGAATATTGATGGACAACCCAGACTTCCAGTCAATCAAAAAGTTAGCAGTCAGATGTTTAATATATGAAATATTCCAGCAAACATGG
This sequence comes from Chelydra serpentina, assembly GCA_037349315.1. Taxonomy (NCBI): domain Eukaryota; kingdom Metazoa; phylum Chordata; order Testudines; family Chelydridae; genus Chelydra; species Chelydra serpentina. The sequence goes on along the minus strand of JBAIAC010000002.1, from coordinate 27,067,573 downwards.
AGAACTAGAGTTGGACTAAGTATTGTCTCCTTAATATTCAGCAGCAGTGCCACGGAGTGAAGATGAAGGAAGGAATCTAGAAATGTGTGAAGTAACAACAATGAAAGGAGATCAGTGGAAAGAAAAATGTTTCTTCTTAACTGCACTGTGGATCTGCACTCTCTATAATCTTTCCTCATTCACCAGAAGTAAAGCAACTAGAAATTATGTTTTTTAGAGGGGGCAGCGGTGACGCACAGTTTTGGATATCTGGCACATGTTGCTTAATTTTGTAATTTAGACAGGTAGATAGTTGGAGGCAGGGAAAAGGGATAGACTATGTTTGAAGGATGGTGGATAGGGGCACTGACTCACATTTACAGGTTTTATTACTTAAAACAGTAACTGTACAACTTGATTCTGACTTAGACGCTTTACTCTGTCCGCAGTTGAATAGAAAAATATTTTTACTAGAATTAATCAATTATACATAACACCACACACTTCAGTAAATCTTGCTGTCCATGTCTCAACTGTTTGCTGGAGGGAAAAGAAGGGTCCGTGTTCTTGTTCAATAACATGAGAAATTCCTCAGCTTGACATTCCACATGCATTTGTTCAAGCAATAATGCTCAGAATATATGCCCATTGCCACCTGATTGCTTTCACATTGCCAAATGGCAGGTAGCATAATATAGGTGGTCTCACATGAGCTTGTGTGTTGAAAGGGGTAGTTTTAAATTGTTCAGCACCTAATGATTTTGTCTTAAAAATTACTTACAATATTTAATTCAGAGAAACAAGAGGAAAAAAATAAGAAAAGCTAACTGGCCAACCATTTCTTATTGACAACTCAGGGGTGTGGCTCCCACTATTTTAGTCACAAGTGGTTTTTTTACTTACCTTAGGGGCCACCATGATTTTGACGAAGCAAAATAATTAGTTATTAAACATGGTTATTTTATTATTAAGGAAAATAAAATATAACATAAAACAACGCAATGACTGAATGCAAATGATAACTTGTTATTTGTTACAATCCCTTCCGTATGTCTCTGTGGAGAGCTTCTAACAGAGATTACATCCCTCAGAGTGAACATCCCTGAGGTGTACTTTCCTCTTGGTAAGATAAGACCAAACTATATGTTTCGCAAAATTATTGTGAATTCATTCTTTAGTATATCCTTAGATAACTAAGAATGTTTAAAAATGGGAAAAGGAATTTTGTTTCAGGGAAGACAGACCTTGTCATGACTGGGTCCTGGGTGGTCTGACCTAGTGGTCAGAGCAGGACTCAGGCCCAGCTGGGTACCAGAAGGTCAGAGTCTTAGACCGGAGGGCAAACCAGGAGTCAGGCGTCAGTAGGCAGGCAGGGTTAGAAGCTAGAATCTGGGATCTCTCACATGCAGGGTGTGAAGCAAGATAGGCAGGCAATTTGTATTGTTGCTCAGACAACTCTCCGTCATGGCTTCTTGGCTTAAGTACTGGTGCCAGCCAATCGGTAGGCTGCAAGGAACTACCACTCAGGTCGTGCTGGGTGATATTTCCTGCTGGACCCAGCCTCCTGCAGAAGCCCAGCCTAAGCCTCCCGTGGCAATATGGAAGTATTAGTGGCCCACACACTCCATGGTCCTAGGTTTTGGCATTGCAGGTTCTTACATCCCTGTTGGTTATTAATAGCTAAAACCAGCTAGTTTATAGTTGGCAAATAACTTAATTACATGCTATGAAACTGAAGAAAATATTTAGATAAATTACTTGGTAGATGTCATTTAAGGGGCTGTCTTGAGAACAGCCAATTAACCAATATTAAGAAACTTAAAACCAATTTAATACCACTATTTCTCTGTTTACCCATGTCTAGTCCCATCTCCTGTCCAGGAATACCTGGTCTAACCACTTGGTGATTAATAGGAGAAACTGTTAGTCTTTTAAATTACAACATTTCAACTTCCCAACAAAATCACTACAAGAGTTTTAAATCTAATCCCTTGACATGTTTTAGTTAACTTCCTCTCACCAATCCATGCTGAAGTCTTGGGGAGGTTTCCTTAGGTTGGCTTCTTCTTGAGCCTTTTCTGTTTTCTTTATCTGTTTGTGGCAACTTGCCTGTAGAAATGGACAGGATGAGTTGTGGAGTTCCTGCTGTCTAAGCAGAGCAGCAGGGGCTGTGAATGTGGGGAGCTCACTTCAGAGTCTTTTATACCCGTCTCCTTATCGTGATGAAATTATAGAAAACACACCTCTTCGTGCTTGTTTACATTCCAGTTGGTTGTTGTTACTCTTTCATTGGCTCCATGCCTTCAGATTTGGCTTAGAGCCTTAAATGCCACTTTCAGCTCCTGAATATGCAGTTTGTTTAAAGAATATGAAATATTTCTTTAATTGACTTTGTTCTTCTTGTGGCAAGAAAGATAATTTTTAAAGTTCATTTTAACTCATTCTTTTAATTTGGTCAATTTTTCTAAGGGTTTGGGTTTTTTTTGTACTTTTATTAGTATATGACAGGAAACAAAATTTGGTTTTCAAAAAATCCAAGCACTGTTATTTTTATGGAAGAACTTTTAGTTCAAAAATAGTATTTTTAATTAAATAACTTTTAGAAAGTCTGTAGCCCAAGTTTCTGACTCTATATAACAATTTTTGGGATGAAAATTTTCTTGTCTTCCTGCATTGGATGAGGGTTTGCTTTCAGACTTCCAGTAACTGTTTAATTAATTCCTCATTAGTACAAATATACTATACTTAAATGGCTTCTTATATTAGTATTAGTCTAGAATCAAATGACTTAGCTATATTTGTATATAAAACATTTTAATATTCATATCATATACAAATCATATCAGACAGTTATTCTTTGAAGGCTTGCTTTTAGGTACAGAATATTTGCAAATATATATATTAAAAGATGCTTATGTCTTCTTAAGCATTTGAGAAACAGCAAAGATTATCACCTTTAAGTGTAAACATGAGTTGAAAGTAAGCAGTATCTTCTGTAAGGCATTTCCCACCATAAGTGTTCTCCAGGTTTAAAGAATGAAGACTTTAGTGTGTTTACAAAAAAAAAAAAATGTTTAAATAAGGATTTTTCTAGGGCTTGCTCTACACCAGCAACTTATGTCAGTATAATTATGTTGCTCAGGGGTGTGGCACACCCCTGAGCAACGCAGTTATACCAACCTAACCCCCTGCTAAACAGCTCTATGTTGACAGAAAGATTTCTCCCATTGACCTAGCTACTGTCTCTCTGGGAGGTGGAGTACCTACACTGGTGTAGCTGCAGTGAGGTAAGTGTAGACAAGTCCGAGAATTCTTTGTGTGGGTTTAAACTCAGGTTTTTCTTTGAAAAGAAAAGGGGGAGGGATATAGGCCCACTTTACCTCTAGATTTATTGCTCTGATAACACAAACCTGCATTCCTTTCACAATAAGCTTTCTTCCTAGAAGGGTTTACATGGTTTGTCTACTTGATGTTTGCTTGTCCTTGGGAGATCAAAGCCAAAACCTTCTGGAATTTATTTGATTAGCTTCAACGTCTTGCAACATAATTAGCAAAATATGTGTATGTTATATTTCCAAGCATCATGGCTATAACACTCTTGTATATCTTAATATTCCGCAAGGGTGCACATAAGGTGGTAATGACTTAAAAATAAGTTAGAATAATTCTATTAAAATAATTTTTGCATCAGTATTAAGATCTCTTGCTTCCCCCACCCCAAAGTCATGATGGTGTGAGGTATGAATGAGCCTTTTCACATGGTAGCTTCACTGGCAGATTTTCAACATTATGTGTTACAGCTACTTTCTGAAGTAATGCTAACAGTGCTACCCCCTTTATCACATAAAGCTTGGTTCCAATGGCCCTGATGTCTCATGGCTAGAGAAGTTACAAAAGTTGGTACTTAGTGATGGACGGGGAGCATTTATCTATATGTTCAGGCAACTCTGATCTTAGCCCAATGGGCAGAGCCTGAAAAAACCATTAAACCCAATAGGTGAGGTCAGTGTTTTAACCAAATCTTCCCTGAGATGGTCCCTTCAGTCTTCTCTAACGCCTTTTAACATCTCTTTGTTGGAGCATCTCTCCAAAAGAAAAAAAAAGTCATATAAAGATCTTTTTCCAGTGACAGACCTCCACTACATTACACCCTCTTCTGTTCCATTAAATATAATTTTAAAAATCTATCCTTTAAGGACTTATTACAAACTGAACAAGAAGAATCACAATGTAAAAAATAATATTGGTGGTAGGTAGTAAAAATTTGACAGGATTTCTGAGATTAAAAATTCAGCTCTGCCCCTCTCTATTTTCTCTTCTCTGTGGATTTCAATCCTTCTCATAGACTTTAAGGTCAGAAGGGACCAACGTAATCATCTAGTCTGACCTCCTGCATATTGCAAGCCACCGAACCTCATCCACCCACTCCTGTAATAGACCCATAACCTCTGGTTGAGATACTGAAGTCCTCAAATTATGCTTTAAAGACTTAAAGTTACAGAGAATTCACCAGTTACACTAGTTTAAACCTGAATGTGACCTGTGCCCCATGCTGCAGAGGAAGGCAAAAAAAACCCCAGGGTCTCCACCAATTGACATGAGGGAAAATTCCTTCCTGACCCCAAATATTGCGATCAGTTAGACCCTGAGCATGTGAGCAAGACCCACCAGACAGACACCTGGGAAAGAATTATCTGTAGTAACTCAGAGCCCTCCCCATCTAGTGTCCCATCTCCAGCAGTTGGGGATTTTTGCTACTGGCAGTCACAAATGGGCCACGTGCCATTGTAGGCCACATGCCTTCTGATCACATGAAAATGATTTAGCATGCACACACACAAACTACCACCAGATAGGAGCACCTGAAAAATTCTCTTTTGACTTACAAAGTAATGCACATGTTGCATTTTCTTCGATTATTTTATTCATGGAATAAATTTGTGAAACTACACTAAAATGTGAATGATTGGACTCGCCAAAATCTAACATTTCCTGGGTTTGTCTGACACACAAAACTTTTCACAAGTCTCTAGTCAGCTACTTGTTGACTTATTGCATTAAAGATAAAGATATTAACAAATAAAGGGTTAAGATATAAGATGGAAGGCTCAAGCCTAGTTATAATAGGATTAAAAAACAAAATGAAACAACCACAACCAAAATAAATCTGGAAGGGATATTCAGGGAATAAACCTACTTGCACCTGAAGGGGGTTAGGAAGAAACTTCCCCAATGGGCCGGTTATTTCATAATTGCCTATTTGAGATTTCTTGCACTTTCCTCTGAATCAAGGATGGGCCACTGGTCTGAGGCAGTTTGGCACTTTCTGTGTTGCTATTGCTATAAATCACCATTTCAGGCAAATCTGCTCAGTTCACCTGAGATTCTGTTTTAGAATGGAACATCTGTGACAAATCAGATTCAAGAATCCTCAAAGAGTGGAAAACACAAGCTGCCAGGGAGGCGCTCCATCTGCATTCTGCTTGCTACTGTACATAAAGAAAAATAATTGATAGTTCACAATCTGCTGCAGATGATATCATCATCTTGGCCTGACAGTTTTAGGTCAAGGACAGAGAAATCAGAATGTAAAATAAAATCGGTGAACGTAATTTTTTAAAAAACTGCTGCAAAAGCAATATCAGAAACAGAGACTGTGAACAAGAAATCATCTTCCATTATAACACCCAGTACAAGGTCCTCAGCAATCTGAAAAACACTTTCTTGATAGATCTATGAAAAACTCAGTGATTTCACTTAAGAAGCTTTGGTGCAAATATTTTCTTTACTTTCAATCCACATGCATTTTCCTCTCCATCAAGCTTCATCTCAAACTCAAAATTTCAAACAAAACTCAGTCAAAACTGCCAAATTTTTAATGAGTTTTGCATCACACCCATGGAAAACTGCAAATTTCATGTGACTGCTATGCAAAAGCTTAAACTAGCCCATGATTGAAACGAGGGGGTTGGTCCAACTCCCATTAAAGACAGTGGCTCCACTGGAGATGGATCAGGGCCAAAGAGAAACCATGCTTTACTAGCTGGGTCTTAATGTTAGACAGCTTCCAGACTGCAAACTCAGTGTTGCCAGCACCTGTGATATTATCATAAGTTTCATGATATTTGGTATTTTTTGTTAAAACCACAGCAGCTGCAATCAATAGATTGCATAAGAAATGGAATCTCAAATTATTTTTTTTTAAAGTAAACTTCTAGCCCTCGTGGTGGAAGAGAAAAGCTTGGAAACATTAAACGAATGCACTCTAAAAGCTCTGAAACCAGAAGGCAGGTAAAAAGGCAAAATATGTTATTTTGTTTTTTAAAAAAATCTCATTATTTTAAGCCAATCTTGGGGTTGGCAGTACTCAAGGTTATGTAGGACTGATAAAGTACTATAAGCATCACCACGCATATGCAGCCTAATTTTCAACAGTGGTAACTGATTTGGGGTATCTCCGCATTTGGGCGCTCACCCTGAGACACCTTGGGCCTGACTATGCATCCAAATAATGGAGGTACCCAAATAAACGGCCACTATTGAAAAATTTGGCCCTACTCTTTTAAAGTATACATACACACACATGCATACACACAAACACACACATAAATGGCTCAGATTATCTAAAATATGGAAATGTCCCTTAAATTAGAATTTCATTTTTTCTGAAACTCCAATTTTCTGAATGTTGGGCACGTTCATGGTTCAAGGTGTATATGTCTGTGCGAGTGAGAAGGGGACACAAATATATCATAAAGCTCATCTTTTCACTCTCCTGATCCTGAAGCTGATGAGCACACGGCTGGTCCACCTGTACACGGTTAAGCAGCCTGATGGATGCTAATGGTCCCAAAGAACCAAACTGCTGCCAGAGATCAACGCAGAGAAAGGGAGTCCTGCCCATGTGCACTTTTCTCCACCTATCCCTCTAACACTGGCAGTAGGGATGGGAAGCATAGGAGCCTCTGCACTGGCTTTTCTACATGAGGATGCTCCTGGCCCAATGTGATCCTTCCAAGGCCACATATACCACCTTTAGGGCCAGTTTGTACAAGCAGTGCTATGCAACGTGGTTATACCAAATTGGAGGATCTGACTCATAGACTTTAATATACTCTCCTTTTGCATATTGAGACTGATCATATATTGTAAGTCACATCTGTCCCAGTTTTAAGTCTGTGCAGATTTGTTCAGGGGGTACAAAAGGGTGTAACTAGTAACCAAACAACAATGAGCAAAGATTATTATAAATCACCCTAAATGGCTGATTAAATACATCTTCTCCAGATCTAATTTTTATGGTTCGTCATTTGTACTGGCTAGTGCTGAGTTATGAATCAAGGAAAATATTATCATCTTACTGTATTTTCCATCTGACAGGTCAGGATGCACTGTATGGTGTAAAACTTTGAAAACTGTGACCACCATAGAAGCCCTTGTATAAATGTTCACACTTTATTAAGTTTTGAGACAGGTAGAGAAGTTACAGAATATGGGGAGGTTTGGAAAATTTGTGAGGACTCTGCATGTACACCAAGGGAGTTACTTACCAGGTGACTTAGGGCCTGGAATTGTGAAGTCTTCAGGTGGGAGGTGGCTGGTATTCCCTCTTCTTCTGCTTCTGCTGTGCTCTCAAGAAGAGAAATTTTGAGCTGGGAGACAGAAGATACAAAATACGTAACTTAACAGGAAGTGTGCTGTAAGTGGTATGCAATAATTCAGACTTTCATTGCTCTATGCTACCCCTTTACATTTTAATTAATTTGCTTGCCTCTGGAGACAGCTGCCATTTGTGAGGGAAACATGCTGTAACATATTACAGAAGGGATATATTCTGTGCTTTCTCATGGTGACTTTACTTTTGTTTGGATGTTTCCCTTAATGTAAAATCAAATCATATTAACTCAGAATGTGTGGTTGTTCTTCGCAAATAAAAAGAAATAATATAGGAGAATTTTAAAAGTCTTCTTGTAATATAGGGGAAATGAGGTACGCAGAAGGGAATTACCCAACTGGAATTTAGCTAGGACAATAAATATAATTCTAACCATATGTGCCATGGATTCTTTAATGACAATGAGTTCACAACTTCAGTTTTTCATCTGAAAGATGGCACCTCCAGCAGTACTGTGAACCCACAACATGCTATTAAGAACCGAGTTCCATCCCATAGGTTGATACAAATATTGAGTTAACTGTGTCCATTTATTTTATGTAAAATCGGCACATTTTCAGCCCCACCACTAGACAAAACCACTCAAGATGAAAGGTACTATGTAAATGCAAGATAATATATTAATTATTATTGTATGAGTAGAATATATTGAAGTTCACAAACTGCACCATAAGTTGACTTAGATCCAAAGAAACTTCAGCATTAATAAGCTTATAGCAATAGAAAAGGGATACTGGCTAGTCAGTCGACCAAAAATACAGGTGGCTTTCTTTGCTCCCACCACCCCACTAGATAGATAGATAGATTCATAGATTCATAGATTCTAGGGCTGGAAGGGACCTCGAGAGGTCATCGAGTCCAGCCCCCTGCCCTCATGGCAGGACCAAATACTGTCTAGACCATCCCTGATAGACATTTATCTAACCTACTCTTAAATATCTCCAGAGATGGAGATTCCACAACCTCCCTGGGCAGTTTATTCCAGTGTTTAATCACCCTGACAGTTAGGAACTTTTTCCTAATGTCCAACCTAAACCTCCCTTGCTGCAGTTTAAGCCCATTGCTTCTTGTTCTATCCTTAGAGGCTAAGATGAACAAGTTTTCTCCCTCCTCCTTGTGACACCCTTTTAGATACCTGAAGACCGCTATCATGTCCCCTCTCAGTCTTCTCTTTTCCAAACTAAACAAACCCAGTTCCTTCAGCCTTCCTTCATAGGTCATGTTCTCTAAACCCTTAATCATTCTTGTTGCTCTTCTCTGGACCCTCTCCAGTTTCTCCACATCTTTCTTGAAATGCGGTGCCCAGAACTGGACACAATACTCCAGTTGAGGCCTAACCAGCGCAGAGTAGAGCAGAAGAATGACTTCTCGTGTCTTGCTCACAACACACCTGTTAATGCAGCCCAGAATCAAGTTTGCTTTTTTTGCAACAGCATCACACTGTTGACTCATATTTAGCTTGTGGTCCACTATAACCCCTAGATCCCTTTCTGCTGTACTCCTTCCTAGACCGTCTCCTCCCATTCTGTATGTGTGAAACTGATTGTTCCTACCTAAGTGGAGCACTTTGCATTTGCCCTTATTAAACTTCATCCTGTTTACCTCTGACCATTTCTCCAATTTGTCCAGATCATTTTGAATTATGACCCTATCCTCCAAAGCAGTTGCAATCCCTCCCAGTTTGATATCATCTGCAAACTTAATAAGCGTACTTTCTATGCCAATATCCAAGTCGTTGATGAAGATATTGAACAGAGCCGGTCCCAAAACAGACCCTTGCGGAACCCCACTCGTTATACCTTTCCAGCAGGATTGGGAACCATTTATAACTACTCTCTGAGTACGGTTATCCAGCCAGTTGTGCACCCACCTTATAGTAGCCCCATCTAAGTTGTATTTCCCTAGTTTATTGATAAGAATATCATGCGAGACCGTATCAAATGCCTTACTAAAGTCTAGGTATACCACATCCACCGCTTCTCCCTTATCCACAAGACTCGTTATCCTATCAAAGAAAGCTATCAGATTGGTTTGACATGATTTGTTCTTTACAAATCCATGCTGGTTATTCCCTATCACCTTACCACCTTCCAAGTGTTTGCAGATGATTTCCTTAATTATTTGCTCCATTATTTTCCCTGGCACAGAAGTTAAACTAACTGGTCTGTAGTTTCCTGGGTTGTTTTTATTTCCCTTTTTATAGATGGGCACTATATTTGCCCTTTTCCAGTCTTCTGGAATCTCTCCTGTCTCCCATGATTTACCAAAGATAATAGCTAGAGGCTCAGGGCTAGTCTACACTTACCCGCTGCGTCGGAGGCGTCGGATCGATCTTCTGGGTTCGATTTATCGCGTCTTGTCTAGACGCGATAAATCGAACCAGGAAGTGCTCCCCCGTCGACACCGGTAATCCTGCTCTGCGAACGGAGCAGGCAGAGTCGACGGGGGAACCTGCACGCCGCCATGTGGACCAGCAGTGAGTACTTTTAAGTTCGAAATAAGATACTTCGACTTCAGCTACGTTATTCACGTAGCTGAAGTTGCGTATCTTAGTTCGAACTTGGGGGCTAGTGTAGACCAGCCCTAAGATACCTCCTCTATTAGCTCCTTGAGTATTCTAGGATGGATTTCATCAGGTCCTGATGACTTGCAGGCATCTAACTAGATCTTACCTTTTAAATGAAATGTCCTAAGCAGATACAGATAAATCCTAAAGTCCTTGCTCAGTTTACTCAGCTAAACTCTCCATTAACTACCTTAGGATTCAATTCAGCCCTACTGAAAGCAACGGGAGTGTTGGAATTGGTTTAAACAGTAGCAGGACGGCAGCCCTAATGTACTCCACTACACTGGAATCTCACTGTATTTAAAAGTCCTGTCAAACCCTTAAACGCTTAATTTTAATTTATTGCAGGAAAAATAACAGAAAAATATCAATGTCTGGAATATGCAAGGTCTTTTCTGGAAAAGCTTTGATTTGCTATTTAGGTAATATTAGCTGAAATTTGCAAATACAGCCTCTCAGTCCATCCTGCAGACACTTGTGTTCTGTTTAACTTTACTGGCTGGAATACTGCTGCTGAAGTCAATGGGACTACTCACTGTGCATAAGTCTTTGCAAAATCAAGACCTAAGATACCTATATGAGGGGCCTTATTACCAGAGCACCCAGCAGCTCTCATTCACTTCAAATATCAATCTGATCATTTGGGCACCATGTGTTTTGGTTTGTTTTTTAACGGTTTAAATGGTCTTCAGTGAGGGAAATTATCAATAAAAATGACAATACAAATATTTTAAAATTGTTTTAGTAACATTAAAGTTGGCAGTGCAAGCCCAGCACTGACTGCATCTTACTTTACTAGGGCTCCCTTGCTGACATTTTTAATTGTCTTTCCTTCATTTGCCCCTGGAAACTTACTGCTTTTCAAAGAACATTTTACATGAGTGAGGAGGGGGAGAGGTGGTGAGGCAATAAATCTACCATGTTTATAATGCTGTTCTGCTCAAATCAAAATCCAGACATATAAAAAGAAAACCCATTTGAACTCCTAAGAGCTATCTACACACAGATTTTGTACCACATTAAGGCCTGATCTACCCACAGTGTGCGCACCAATATAACTATGTCAGTTAAGGATGTGATTTGTCATCAATATAGTTCTACCAGTACAACCCCAATGTAGATGCAATTATACCAGTATAAAGGTGCCTAATACTGGTATATCTTGTTCCCCTTCCCATATGAAAATAAGCTGTACTGATATAAGCACCTTTATATCATATAACTGCATCCACACTCGTATATTTACTGCTTTAACTAAATGGGTATAGTTCAAATAGTACAACTTTGTATAGACAAGACCTTATTATATCATTTTGAACATGGCATAATTAAAGTGGTACAAGCCCCTAGAGCAGATGCAGTTATACCAGTACATGGGACCTGGATACTAGTGTAACTGTATCCACACTAACAGTTATACCAAAATAGCTAAAGTGGTGCAATAAACCCAACAAAGCACACCCCGATCCAAAAATAGTTAAATTGGTACCAAAAAATGTGTGTAGACTAGGCCTAAGATGACTTGTTTTTAATTGAAGGAAAATTGTTCTGAATCATCTAATGAACGGTGAAGCTCTTCCGGATAGCTAGATAAAGAATAACTAGGAAAGAGAGAGAAAATAAATAACAAGAGGCTAGAATAGATCATCATCAACTTAAAGTAAAACTTGTTTCTAGCAGACGTTGATGTCTTTCCATCCTCCCCGTCCCCCACTCTCACCCTGGAAAAGATGCCCAGGAGGGAATGTAAGGTTCTCCAGAGCAAAGTTATGTTGAAACAAACAAAAGAAAAAGTGCCGCTGAAATTGTACACTTTAATTACTGCACAGTATTAAGTTGAAGAAAAGCTTCAACGAAATACTGAAACATTTTGGCAGACTGTCAAAACGATCTAACATTTACAAGAGCCAGCCGAGTCTTGCTGAGATACTTCTTTCTCCCCCACCCCACTTTAAAGGATTTTGCACCCCTCAGAGTCCTTGCAAGCCGATATATGTACAGCATCATTGCCATATTTTCCCCTTTTTCATATACAAAAGAAAGATCCAGAGGTAGCGATGCCCACTATATCCTGATTTAGGAGCAGCCAGGAAATGAAACTTCTGCAGAGGGTTCCGTTTTAATTGGATACGGTCACGCTATCCAAATGGGAAGAAATCTGCTACAGATTAGCCATTTTCTTCCTGCATTAATAGTCAGGCAAATTAATTACATTTTATAATCATTCCCACTATTGTTTTTTTCTCCAGTTTGGAGACTTGTCTCAAAGAATTATGCCAAGACAGCAGCATGTAAAGTCAATTACAATGGGGAGGAGGTTAAAAAAGCAGAGAAGCACATGCCCCTCCGCCTCCATCCCACTAGGAGGTCTTTTCTGCTCATGCCATTGCAGGAGGTCATGTACCACAGGGAGTTCAGAGAATGAGTTAGGTAATTTAGTCTTGGACGAGGGCCTATTTCAAAATGAAGAAGGGAAGAGGGATGATGGCACAGGGATTCCCTGCCTCTAGATACAAGCTAAATCATTCTGACAGAAGTATCTTATCCTAGGCTCATAAAGCTATTTCTGAAGAACAGTTTCTTTGCTTTTGGAATTTGCTACTTGCCTCAAGTGGCAGGAATTTTTGACAAGTACGCCCTGGGGAGGTTGTGTCTGGAGCCTCCACCATCAGAAAAGGCTTTGTGCATCCCCATTTTTTAAAGCAAATTGCTCATATCAAACCCCAGGGAAGGAGCCACACACCAGAGTTTCAAGCAGCATGTTTTAGTTCACACTTTGGTGGGCAGTACTTCACAGCACTCAGCTGGCTGTCCTTGAACCCTTCCTTTGCTACTTCTCCTTGGAATTGTCCCAGCCCTGTCATGATGGGAGCTAATACTAAATGAAAGCAGGGAGCCCTAATTCAGGCAGCCAACTTCAAATAGTGAGATGGAGCTCGTACACTATATGGTGGGCACGGCATAAAAACTGACACAGACAGACACAATTGCATAGGTCATTATAATTGGAGCTACCAAACTAGCATTTAGTTACTCAACTTTTAGGCCGTGTTTACACTGCAGCTATACTTGAGTCAAGGAACCCATTGCAACGCCATTGTGCCCTGACTGGGTTACAACAAAGTTAGATGGGTCCTAATTGGGCTAAAGCCTTACAAGTGACATTATGTGAACACATTGCAGGGTACATGCGGAGCCCCACTTACACGTGCAGATGCAGCATCTAGTCAGACTCCATCATTGCAGGGGCAGGACATTGGTCTGTCCAGGGTTTTATTCCCAATAGATTGAGAGATTCTATCTATACTGCAGCTTTAACTGTGTTGTAACTGGGTTGGGGACAACTATCTTGTAACCAGATTCCATGATTTGTTTACAGATATAATGTAGACAAGGGACTTATATAATACATAGGATGGTTTTATAGAAGGGTGTGCACTGGTACCACATCTTGACACCCAGTCTACCAAGAGATAATTTTAGACATACACAATGTAGCATTCATTGCAGAGATACATTTTGCTTTGCACCACTCCTTTAAGACCAAGGAACGTTGTTGGTTCATAAAGAATGATTAAAGTACCAATTACTTTGACTAAACATGTATTTGAAACCCTCAGGCTATCATGGACATTAAGCCATCTATTCATTATTTAGTTGTCAGCACAGAAAACTGTCAGAGGCTTGCAAACATTTGAAATTTCAGACGGTTACAATTTTATTTCTTAGATCACACGTAACTTACCTTTCGCACATACATTGCCTGCAATGTGTCCCGTAGCTCTTCTTCTCATGCTGAACAAAACCTCATAGCATTTTTAAATTTAAACAATAGGAAACTAAGAAGGGAAGAAAAGGCACCTTCAACAATTTCTGGGAAACCATTTACGAAGTCTTCCAGGCTCAGGTGAAATGAGTTGTACTGTGGGATTTGAAAGCTCTGCAGACGTGTAAGATATAAAATCACTTCATCTTGGATGCTTAGAGAGGTGGTATGGGAAAGAAACTCCACTTTTTCAATGCCTTAGTGATAGATGACACTGACACTAACGGCTATAAAACCTTATTAGGGAGTGCTGTGAAACTCAAATATATGAGTTCCTTACACAGAAAGATTTGAGTATTCACATTACAGTGGAAGAGAGGACATGTACATGTTTGTCTCCTGGAAGTGGATTGATTCTGGCAATCTATTCAGGTACACACAAATATTATCGTTCTCCAGGACTGTGGCAGAGACAAGTAAATGATATAACCGTCATTCCTAAAGCATTGGCAAAATTTTCTGATGATTTGATATAAAACTTTACACTAACTCTCAGTCTTTTAAAATGAAATAATGCCACTAATGTATGGCTCAGTCCTGACAGGCGCTGAGCACTCTAATCCAATCCAGCAAAAAACCCTTAAACCTGTGCTTAATTTTAAGCATAGAAATAATCCACTGTCTTCAGTCTGACTACTCACCTGCTTAAATCTAAGCACAGGCTAGTGTGTTTTGCTGGATTTGGCTACAGTGCCCAGCACTTTGCAAGATTAACCCTTTCATGCTGGGCAGTTGTAAAGGACTGCTCTTAGTTCAGTTTGAAAGACTCAGAGGGAGGCTCCCTAGGGTAGTACAAAACCCTGATGGGATGCCTGCCAGATGTGAAGCACTGCCCAGGCAGGAGAAGACGTTTGAGCCTAGGATTGGAGCCAGAAAAGACCTGAGGAAAAAGACTCTCCAAAGAGGCCAAGGGCTGGAGTAGGAACAGCAGAGCTCTCTTGCTTACAGGAAACTGGGAGCCAGGGTCTGAAGGTCTGAATAAAAATAGACTGGAAGCCCTGAAACAAAAGGTAGTCTGAAAGACCCCAGCAAGAAAAAGGCTTGAGCCAGGACAGGCCAAAAGAAATGTATGTTTGAGAGGACTTAATAAATTGGATCCTAAGGAGAATGCTATGTTAAATCCTCCTGGCTGTGAGTTACTGGGAGAACCAAGAAGGAAACTGAGGCAGGATGATTACAGTGCCGCACCACAAGGTAGCATGCTTCAGGATTGCACCTTGCAACAGGCAGTAATGGTTAAAGAGATTAGGAGCTAATCTGAGAAACTCTGGCATTCTAGAACTCTCTCTTCATACTGTATATGTCACAGGGCAAAGAGCTGAACATTTAGCATAAAGGCACATCAAAAAGAGTTATCTCAATACCTGGCCAGGACAGGAGATGTTGTGTCCCAGTGGGTTCTCATATCCAGGAGCATATTGATTGCCCTGGCTACTTGGATCACAGCAGCCCCTACGGTAGATTTGCCCTGCCCACTCCGAATTGATTCCTGTTTACCCACTCCGAATTGACTGACCGGTAGCAGTCAGACGTTGCAAGCTTCCACAGGGCTATTGCCACTCGCTTCTCAACTGTCAGGGCAGGTCTCGTCTTGGTATTCCTGTGCGTCAGGGAGCGGGGAAAGCAAAGTTCCATGAAAGTGGCCTTACGCATGCAAAAGTTTCGCAGCCACTGGGAATCATCCCATACCTACAACACTATGCAGTCCCACCAGTCTGTGCTTGTTTGCCCGGCCCAGAATCGGCGTTCCACTGTATCAACCTGCCCCAATGCTACCATGATGTCCCAATTGCCACATCCTGTGCTTTCAGGAATATCTGTGTCCATGTTCTCCTCACAATCGTCCTCGTGCTGGCGTCTCCTAACTAGGCTCTGCACATACTGCAGGATAATGTGCGAGGTGTTCGCAATGCTCACAAAAGCAGTGTTCAGCTGAGCGGGCTCCATGCTTGCTGTGCTATGGCTTCTGCATGGATAACCCAGGAAAAAAGGCGCAAAATGATTGTTTGCCATTGCTTTCAAGGAGGGAGGGAGGAGGGGAGACTGACAACATGTACCCAAAAACCCACCTGCGACAATGTTTTTGCCCCATCAGGCATTGGGAGCTTAACCCAGAATTCCAATGGGCAGTGGGGACTGTGGGATAGCTACTCACCATGCACCACTCCAAGAGTCGATGCTAGCCACGATATTGAGGACGCACTCCACCGACCTAATGCGCTTAGTGGGGACATGCACAATTGACTGTATAAAATCGGTTGCTAAAGATCGACTCTATAAAATCGACCTAATTTCGTAGTGTAAACACGCCCTGTATGTGTCTGAAGTACTTCTACAGTACATAGTTTCTAGTTCATGATTAACATATACTATATTAACGTCTCTGAGAGACAGAGGTAATTTCAGTTTAAGCAACCTTGGTCCTGGGCATGACATCTGTTAAAAATGTTATGGTTAAAAATTGTCCTGGTCAGAGCCATAAGGTGGAGAAATGATAGTGGTGCATCCTCTCCTACCAGTGAGGACAGAATGCCTTCAGTAGGGAGATGCACTCTAAAATGCCTTTTGCTGCTCTTCTAAATAGGAGCAGCACAAGCACCAGATGGCTTGAAGAATGGGTCATGCCCTCTGAATAGCAGGCCATTCCCAATGTTGGGAAATGCGGCATGGCAAAGCACATTACCTAGCCCTCTCTCCTGGCTCCCTCTAAGCACTATGGAGAGATCTGCTCCGCTGCTTGCGTGGGGTAGAAAAGGTTCTTGCCCAACACCACACCAAAAGGCTGCATTTTACCCTCAATAGCGCTGAGTACAAGATGATGATTCTGAGATGTGGAAACATCAGCTACAAGGAAATTAACTGAAACTACCCTCTCCCTCTGAAACTGTCAAGACCTCAACATCCTGTATTCTTGAATCAGGAGCTCAGGGCTAAAAGAACAGTTTGTTACCATGGAAGCCTCCAGCAAATGTAGTCGTCACTTTTAATGTTAAGGTTAAAAAAATAGTTTTCAGTGAAATTAGATACTGTATGCATCCCAGGAAATCAAAGACGAGGAAAGACCCATTTTTTAATGCCATCTCCAAAGCAGCAAAAACTGCTGTAAGCAATTTCTTGTTAAAAATTTAAGTCCTGGAAAAACAAAAGCCTTAAAAATGCAAAATGTTACTAATGTCACTGGGAGAACCAATTTAAAGATATTTAACAGGTTCTCGCTTTCCTTTCTAAATCCAGAAATAGGAGATTGCAAATCACGGATTATTACAATCATATAAAAGACTCACACTTATGAAAAAGATAGCTAGATAGATAGATAGATAGATGGATGGATGTGTGGGTAGACAATGTAACTGTTCTTTAACACTGATAATAAAATCTCTTGCAATGACTAATTGAAAGATGTGTTATATGGACATATTTATAGCAATTTGTGTAGGCTTCTTTCTACCACAAATATAAGCATATAGGTAAAATCCTGGCCCCAGCCAAGTCAATGGCAAAACTTCCATTGACTTCAATACAGCAAGGTATTCACCCTACATATTTACACATACACTGAATAGTCCTGATTTTCAGAGGTGCTGAGCATTCATAACTAAGGGTATGTCTATACTTACCCGTTGCGTCGGAGGCGCGGGATCGATGTTCTGGGTTCGATTTATCGCGTCTTGTCAAGACGCGATAAATCGAACCAGGAAGTGCTCCCTCGTCGACGCTGGTAATCCAGCTCGACGAGTGGAGTAGGCGGAGTCGACGGGGGAGCCTGCGCGCCGCGTCTGGACCACAGGTAAGTTCGAACTAAGGTACTTCGACTTCAGCTACGTTATTAACGTAGCTGAAGTTGCGTATCTTAGTTCGACAGGGGGGGTTAGTGTAGACCTGGGCTTAGTCAATGGGAGGTAACGGGTTCAAATATTTTTCTGTGTGATATTTGTTATGTGTTTATACAGTGCCTAGCACAATGGGGCCATGATCTATGTTCGGGGTCACTAGGTATTACCACAATACAAATAATTAATAAATAATAATAATATGTATAGAGAACCTTGTAAGTTGTTCAGGGATCACTGTCGAGTTGTTTAGATGTAATGGCTATTCCTGCAGGGGACAAATGGCTATTTGCAGGGGACAAACTCCACTCCTCAATAGCACAGTTAGGGAGAAACTGGAGGGCCTTGATGAGATTTCTGCCACTTTAGCAGAGGAGATCAGGCCCTAAATAAAGATTGTAGGATCGAGCCTAATGCTAAAAATAAAAAAGAAATGTTCATGCTTGCATAGCTTCTTCATTCACAGATCTCAAAGCACTTTACAAAGACAGGATGTATCCTTATGTCCACGTTACAGATGAGAGCATCAGAAGCGGAGCATTATTTTGAAGAATGATTCTAAGACAGAAGGCAAGATCATCACTCAGGGTCCAGCCCTTCTACAACAGGTAAGAGGGATAGAACAGCACGAAAGGGCCCTAAACTCCCAACATGGGGCCAGGGAGGGATTCCTCTAGCACAAGCCTACAGAAAATAGCCGTATAGCTGCCTTCTGCGGATCTCCTTGCAATCCCTGGCTAACATGATTGGGAGTGGGGTCTGTATCACACAGAACCACAGAGTTTCCCGGGAAGTAATGTGACCCATAGGGCATCCCAGGGAGGCTGCAATGATTTAAACAGGCCCTCACAGCTGTCTGAATTTTGCAGGAGCCTGGATCAGGCAAAGATCAGAAGGGTGCAAAGACAGCTTAAATCCATATCAGTGCCTTCCCCCCACCTCCATGGGCCACAAGTTGTGTGCTGTACGACACAGGATCTCACCCATAGTATGGAGCAATGTTTGCTTTATTTATCTACTTTGAATGAGAACCAATCCTTAGGCCCTCAGCACACTGCTAATTAATTCCTTTCCCATGAGAAGAAAATTAGTCCTTTCCTTATTTTTCATGTGATGTTAGGGTCTTTCTAGCTGCAAGGTAATTATAGAGTGACTGCTCACCTAAATCTTTTCTTTCCATTTGTATCGTACATTTTTAGTATGCCCTACATCCTTGTCTTTCTTCACGTATTTCTGTAATTAAGTGCAATATTGCCAAAAAGATGTTCCAGGTAGGAAAATCTGTGTATATGCAATTGCACAAACAAAATGGCTAATTACTTGTGCAATCTCACATAAATACTTTTTCCTTAAGTTATATTTAGGCACAAAAAAGTACTGATATACCCAAATGCACATATATCCAAATAAGACAGCAAAACTAGTCTTGGAGGATGGTCATTTGTTTAAACAGACATTTTTAATATAGATAGGAATGATATTTGTGCCCTATATTTAGTCAATGGGATAATACTTTTTTTAAATAACTAGGGATTTATTGAAGCGACAAAGGGTCCTGTGGCACCTTATAGACTAACAGAGGTATTGGAGCATAAGCTTTCGTGGGTGAATACCCACTTCGTCGGATGCAAGCAGTGGAATTTATTGTAGGTGCACAACATTGTGCCTCAAAATATTTAGAATTATTTTCAAAAGTGTGACTGAAAACATACACAACTCCCTCAAAAAAATCAAATATTAAGACGCAGATTTTGTATATAAGGTAACCAACCTATGGGAGAACTCCAAGAGGTATTGTAACCTCCAGTTACCTAGTATATAGGGGCAATGCACCTACTGCATCCCCCACAACCATAAGAGGATGTATCACACTCTCATTTCCACAACTAGCCAGCTCTGAAGGTTGGTGCAGAGTGAGGGTGATGTCATAGCCCCAACTCCTCCTGCCACATATAAGGTAGTAAGTAAAGGGAATGATATATTAACTTGCAGTGAGTTATTCAGCCACTAGATGTCTCTGTGATTTATAGTTACAAATAGGGGGTAGTCCCTGGTAAACAAGGGAAACAAGGCTGGAATTCAAGCAATGTGGAAGCCTGTTTGTGTTCACAGCTGTATATGTTTTGTTTAATAAATACCTCCTATTTGAGACAGACTCTGATTCTATATACCATGACAGTTAGTGCCTCAGGGAACGTAGCAGGGACTGCAATTGTGTCTCATCTTTTCATGGGAAAAAGCACCCCCACCCTTTGCATCTTTAAAACCTGGTCCTAAATAGTTTTTGGTTTTTTTTAATCTGAAAATATTAGCACTATACATACATGCATACAAGGAATTATTCAGACTCCCTGTCATCCAATTAATGTTTTCATGTCTAACTTAAAGTCATTCCTTCCTGGCTATCACCTGGCTTCCAGACTATGTCTGACTCTTCATACCTCCAGCTGGTTTGTTTGTGAAGTTTCTCTTATTTATTTGAAAGGATTGGGTACTAATAGGCAGTTTCCCTTCCAACACTTCCCTGTTTCTGTTTTCTTGGTGGTCTCTTATCTAAGCCCATTGAAAGGATAGAACTGCTTGCCAGGTACAGAATGCCCTTAAGCAATGTTACATCCCCCGCAACTGCAAGTGGTTTGCAATGATCCTTCTTGGCCCAGCTTAAATAGGAGAATTGCAGACGGGGTCCAGTGATTCTGTTTTGGATTTTAGTGTTTGGGTTACTCATGTTTCTCTAATAGTGCACAAAAGTCAGCCTATTACTGCTGAATGGTATTTATAAGTTCTGAGGTCTAACGCCTGCATCAGCCTGAGTTTTGATGGCTGTGAGAAAGCTGTGCTGCCATGCCTTTTCTTGGGAAAAAAATCACTGAGATGTATGCCATTTTTTTACAGGAACTACCAATTATACAGGTCTGGTGAAACCAAACCACCTTGGGCTTATCATATTTTAGCTAAATACGATATTCTGATGGGATACCTCCAAGAAAGCCCAGGGCTGAGTGTTGTGGGTGAATCACTAAGTGGATGAGTTAGCAGAATCTATTTCTTACCAGGGTGGGGGGGTAGGGCAGGGTAAAAGTCACAGTACTAGAGGAGAGGGAAAGATTCAACTTTGGGATGATGTTATTAAACCAAGGCAGGCCATTTGTGATCATTAAATACCCCATGGCACATTTTGCAAAATGTTAACCCCACTGTCCTGACTGAATTCCATTCCAGGCATTTACAGTTAGATTTGGTAGGTGTTTACACCCACTTTGCATAGGTTAAAATAGCTATCAAGGGAGCCAGGAAAATCAGGCCCAACAGACTTCAGCAAGGTTACTCCAGTGCAACTGAGGCATAATTTGGCCAAATATCTTGAACTTTTATCAATCCAAATGTTTACAGAAAAATTCTCTAATAGTGATTTTGGTTAGAATTCCTGTTCACTTAGGACATTTTAGAAGTCAGATGATATAATTGAATCCCAACGCACACATCTGTATCTTAAAAATATATATATACACAGTAGACATTCAATGGAGTCACGCCAGCAGAGCATGTGGTCTTAAGCAGTTAATGAGTCTGTTACTTGAATGATTATGGGTCAGATCCTCAGCTGGTGTAAATCGGTACAACTTCATTGTCTCCAACGGGGCTATGCCAATTGGCAACAGTTGAGGATCTGGTCTTAAAAGTAATGTAATTTTGTCATTACTTGTATAGTAATTTGTCATTGTATTGTATAGCTCATGTGTCCGACTTGTCAAATCCAGTTACAGAGATCAAATATGGCCTTTGTTATACCTTCATCCTAACCTTTTTCCTTGACAAAGTCCAAAATGCTATTGGTCTTATTTTTCTGGGTCAGTCTAACACCAGGGGATTTTTACCTCCTGAGCTTTGTAAGGCTCCTTCTAATTCAGATGCTTAGGGCCCAGCTCACTTTTGCCTTGCACATTGTGCAGTCATTTATGCCAGTGAAAAGAGAGTTCAAAATGAATGTAAAACACTATCCAGCCCGGATGGTAAGTGTTTATACTCACTTTATAATGGAGCAAATGAATCATTTTAGTAACTAAGGGTAGGTCTATACTTACGCGTCCCATCGGAGGCGCGCGATCGATGTTCTGGGTTCGATTTATCGCATCTTGTCAAGACGCGATAAATCGAACCAGGAAGTGCTCCGTCGTCGATGCTGGTAATCCAGCTCGACGAACGGAGTAGGCGGAGTCGACGGGGGAGCCTGCGCGCCGCGTGTGGATCCCGGGTAAGTGCTTTTTCATTCGAACTAAGGTACTTCGACTTCAGCTACGTTATTCACGTAGCTGAAGTTGCGTACCTTAGTTCGACAGGGGGGGGTAGTGTAGACCTAGTAGACGAGGAGTAATCATGGGCAGAATTACAGGAAGTGTTTCTGGTTCTGCCACAGACATCCTGTATGATCCTGGGACTAAATTTTTAAGTGTCAGCTTATTGGGTATATCTCAGTTTTTGATAACCAACT
Source organism: Chelydra serpentina (assembly GCA_037349315.1). Lineage (NCBI taxonomy): Eukaryota > Metazoa > Chordata > Testudines > Chelydridae > Chelydra > Chelydra serpentina. The sequence goes on along the minus strand of JBAIAC010000002.1, from coordinate 27,045,205 downwards.
TGAGAGGTATCTCCCCCAAAGCTGAGGCAGCTAAAATTTGAAATGCACCTTTCTGAGAATAAGTTTCCCCATCTGTAAAAGAAGGAATAGAACCTGTCCACCCCACAGAGGTGAGGCAAAATTGATTGTTTGTAAAATACATTTTGATTCTCTGATGGAAGGTACTGTAAAAGTGCAAGTTATTATTACAGTGAAACCCCGCTATAACGCGATAATTGGGGTCCAAGAAAATCGATCGCGGTAAATGCGGGGTCGCTTTATAGCGGGGTTACAAAAATTTACTTTACCATTTCAAGCCGGTCAGTTTAAGTCTTGTAAAAAAAAACAACGGTTATCCCAGCGTGTTTTAAACACAAAAGTAGTAATTTAATTACATGTACAGTACATGAAAGAAACGTGAAATTGACTATACAGGTAGTACTACTGTAATCATTGCACAGTGTGCAAAGTCAATCTGGTTGCATGACTCCATACAGTAATTTTAAATGTCATCATTTCTTTAAAAAGCTGTCTAGTGTGGTTTGCTTATTTGCCGCGGACTGTTGACTTCTAGCAAAGTCAAGAATGCTTCTGAGTTGGAGGATTTTGATGCTGTCCACGTCTTGAGTTTCCAGCCACCTCAAACTGGCTTCTAGGTGCTTTACTGCCTCGGACACTTTTGGTGGGGGAGTTGAGGTGCCATCATTGTCGTCGTCATCATTAGCACCACTGGTTTCGGGCTCTGATGGTGCAGCTTCATTCTTCCCGCTGACATTTGCAACAATTTCATCATCTGACATGTGTTCATATATGGGGCAGATGTCATCTGCTGAAAACCAGTTGAGGATATCATGATGACTGTGCTCGTATTCTCGGAGTGCTTCTTCGGCTAAACGTACGTCAGCTTCAATTAATCTTGTAAATTCAGGCTCGTCGTCGTTACCATCATCGTGTGTAGATGACAGAAAAGCTGGACCAAGACCCTTTATCCAGCATCGTTCAATGCAACGTGCAGAGATAGCATCCCAGGCTTTCCCACCGAGGTGACAGACTTCTTTCAAGTTGAGTGACGCCAGTGATGTGTCGACGGAGGAGTTATTATCTGCTACCATCCACTTGATCATTTCACGACGATAGTTTTGCTTAAATACCGATATGATGCCTTGGTCCAGTGGCTGGATTGCTGACGTAGTGTTCTTTGGGAGATAACAGACTTTAATCTTGCCATCGTGACTGAAAAGATTTTCCGCTGGGGGGTGGGCAGGGCAATTATCCAGCAGGAGGAGAGCTTTTCCCTCCTGCTTGAGTTTTCGCAAATGAGCCCGAACGGCTGGCACGAAAGTTTTATGGAACCAGTCTTCAAATATGGATCTATTCATCCATGCATTCTTGCTGTTGGTGTATTCAAAGGGAAGGGCCTTCATATTAACATGATGAAAACATCTGGGAGACCTCGCTTTTCCAATCATCAGAGGTCTGAGTTTGTGGCTGCCAGACTTGTTCACGCAAAACAAGAGAGTGACTCGGTCCTTCCTCTGCTTAAAGCCTTCTCGTTTGTGACTATCAGTCTTAGTTGTGAGGGTGCGATTGGGTAACATTTTAAAGCATAAACCAGTCTCGTCGCAGTTGTAAACTTGATCGGCTGTGTAGCAACCTTCCTCCAGCAACTTTTTAAGCTCAATTGGGTAGGAATTGGCAGCCTCTTTATCAGCTGAGTGGATTTCCCCAGACACAAGAACTTGGCTTATAGTGTGCCTTTTCTTGAATCTGTCCAGCCAGCCATTACTCGCCTTAAATTTGGAATCATTTCCATTGATAAGGCGATCAAATTTCTCTGCTTGAGCTTTCAGAATAGGGCCAGAAATGGGAACTCCTTCTGAGCGAGCCTGGACAAACCATTGGTACAAGGCTGAATCTAGCCTTTCGTCATTAGCAAACTTGACCTTTTTATGCTGTAAACCAGTTTCATTTTCAAGAATGCGGGGTAGGCTACGGAGCTTTTCTTCGTCTTTTTTCCACCCTTGCAGAGTGGACTCATTAATTCCTAGATCTCTAGCAAGCTGAGTTTGTTGTTTGCCCTTCTTTAGTTGATCCAGGGCGTACAATTTCTCTTGGGCAGAAAATGACTTGCGTTTGCGAACTGGCGTCTCCATGGCCTTGAAGGGGAGCCAACTTACGATCGCGTTATGTCCGAATTCGTGTTATCGCGGGGCGCGTTATCGCGAGGTTTCACTGTATATTGCAGTTCTGTTCATCTATAGACTCAAACTTAATCCACAGTCTTTTTTTTGTTCTATAAAGGGTGTGTGTTCAGGTAACTTAAAACATAGTTTTTACTCAGAGTAATAAGACATTCTGGACCATGAGTGCAAAGCCTAACCCGGATCAAAAATGTATACTACGGCATTTGTAATGTAATAAATGTCCCCAAAAATGTCTTTCATATTTTTCCATCTGGACAATCCTATTTAATGTAGGCATGAGATATCTGGCCCTTCTGGATCAGAATTCTGATTTCTCTGGCAAAGATGGGTTGAAAAACAAAGAGCTAGATCATCAGTTGGTGTAAATCACCCCAGCTTCACTGCAGCCAGATGATTTACCCCTGCTCAATATCTGTCCCCAAAAGTTTAAAGTCAGTGAGTGGGCTAATTACATCCTTAGTGTAAGGGGACACAATTCTATTGAGTTTAGTATTTTCCTTGAAGGCTAAAGTGGGACATAAATGATGCATAGTCCTTGTGCAGAACCACAGCTCAGGGATGACTTTCACCCATTGTGCAATTTCAAAGTGAAGGAGTCTGACTGGAAGGGACAGGGCAAAATTAACTTTTCTGTGGGCCCGGGAATATTAGATTTTGTGGGGTTTAGGAGGGGGTGCAGCTTCAACTCAGGGGCTGGGCTCTGGGGTGGGGCCAGGGATGGAACAGGGGGTTGGGGTGCAGCAGGAGGTTCAGGGTGTGGGCTCTGGGTGGGAGTTTGGGTGCAGGAGGGGGCTCAGGGTTGGGACAGGGGTGGGGTTTTGGGGTCTGGGAGGGAGTTTGGGCGCAGGAAGGGGCTCCCAGGCTGGGGTATGGGGTTGGGGTGCAGGAGGCGGAGCGGGGTGCAGGCTGTGGCTGGCAGGTGCTTACCTTGGGCGGTGGCGCAGCAAGGCTAAGGCAGGATCCTTGCCTGCCCTGGCTCCGTGCTGCTCTGCTCCCTGAGGTGGCTGGCACATCCAGCCCCTAGGCAGAGGGGCCAGGCGACTCTGCACGGTGCACGCTGTCTGTGCACACAGGCGCCACCCCTGCAGCTCCCATTGGCCGTGGTACCCAGCCAATGGGAGCTGCGAGCCATCTCTGTGGGCGGGAGCAGCACGCAGAGATTCCCTGAATGTCCCTCACCTAGGGGCCACAGGGGCACATCGGCAGTCCGGCGCTTGTGGCTCCTGTCCTGGGGTAGGCGCCGAGGCTCAGGGACCGGTGTCCAGCCCACGGTGCAGAGACTTGCCGCGGACCAGATGAAAAGAAGCCGTGGGCCTCACCCGGCCCATGAGCCTGTGGGGCCCTCCTTAGCCCGAGGCCCTGGGCTGCAGCCCCTAAAGCCCCTGCATTAATCTGGCCCTGGGAAGGGATATGGAGAAGGATTTATAGAAAATAAAACCTTTCGATCCAAATTGTTTTAAGTGGATTTTAGGCATGTCTTTATGACTAAGAGGAAACGTTCAGTCTCAATACATAACAGGATGTAAAGGAATCAGGGTGTGAACAGTTTACAGAGTTCTAAGCACAATGTACTCCATCAGTCAATTGAGAATATCCTAGGTAATCAGTTTAATAACTCCAGAACAGTTGTCTGTTGATAAGAATTGGGATAAGAATTGTCACAGTATTTTTAGTTAATTGAAGATTTTCTAAAAATGTGTAAAATATGCAAACAGTACATTTATGTAATAGAGTAATATAGCTTTAAGATACTTATGGGCATGTTTTACTGGTTCATTAAATCTTGCCTCAGGTGTGTTCAACCACTCGAGGCAAGTATTAATGGACCAGTAAAAAAGGCCCTAGGGTGTCTTAATGCTATAATACTATGGCTGTCTACATTTAAATTAATTTTTTAAATAATTTCCCCTGATATTTAATATATCCTTCCACTATTTAAAACTTTATAGTAGAAAGATAAGAAATAGCGAGGAGGGGAAAAGGGTCGTAAAGCCCTTTTTGTCTAATCAATGTTTGCTATTTATAAAATATTTTTATTTCTACCTCTTCTACTTCAAATGTCCCCCTCATTTTTCACATCTCCTTTCTCCTCCATTTTTCTGCCTCATTCTCCATACAATAAAAGCCCTATAAAGAACTGCTGAGCAGAGATCGTTGGAAAAAGTCAGACAAAATATTTTTTCATCTGAATTTTCCAGTTCATTGAAATCAAGCTGTTTTGTAGGAAAGGTTTGATTGTTGCAAACTACTGATGGACCCCAGGCAGGTTATCATCAGAAATCTGCCGGCTTGCCCACCCTGCTCCTCGGCAGCTCACTGAGCCAGAAGCCTCAGACCTCTCCCCGCTCCCCTTCAGCGGAATTAGTTGCATGAGTTTGGTTGTACAAGCATAGCTGAGAGCAAAGCATGGATTTAACTGAGGGTAGGCTATAGCCTCTATGTGACGCCAATCATAATAATAATTTTGAGCCCTCATTTACTACAATCCTGTTGATTACCCTGTACCTAATGTAATCATTTATATCAGTGGAAAAAGAGGACATAGTGGGTGTAAAATGTTCCAAAATCAACATGGTACCATTTTATATCCATTGTAAACTGGTGTAAATAACCACAAAAGGTCAAAGATATTGGTGACTCAGGCCCTGTGATTTCAACAGCATGGCAGGTAGGGACACAAACTGTTGCCCAATGAAGTCAACAAGAATTTTGCTATTGACTTAGAGCTAGATTGTGACACTCTTACTCACCTTGAGTGCCTTACTAGTAGTCCTATTGAAATCAATGGGACCGCACATAAAATAAGGTGTTACTCGATGTGAGGAAGGGCATCAGAATCCGGCTCTTAAATCAGAGTAAGATTTGTCCCTAAATTAGTGCAGTACTTGGATATTTATCCCCATTCTTGTGTATTAAAAGAAAATGTTTCTGCTGATTTTAGGATGAATGCATTGGCCAAGAGAAGAGCGTATGATCTAAAACTTCCTTTCGTGGATCATTCTAATGAGAACAGACTCAGTACATATTTTTAATCACTCATTTCACACATAAACAAAGAGTGTTTTAACATTACACAGAAGTACAATCAACAGGGCCCAAAATGTTCCAGGATTCTCTTATTGCAAACAATGATCAGTGTTGTGAATGTGGAGTAGGTATACTGTGTCTATTAAAGACAGAAAAAAGTCCTCCTTAACTAACATTATACGTGAAAACAAAATCTGCCAAATTTGCTTGGAATGAATGCAAATCAATTTTGCATCACAATTCTAGAGATTGGATGAGTGTGCAAGTTGATTTTAATCTCCACAAACACCTGAAATGTATCTGTTTTTACTTCTATGATTAAGCTACAAATGTAATTTCTAATTCATACACACATACACCCCCCAAAAATGTAAGAAACTATCTGGGGTTTGTGTTTCTCCAATTCTTTTAAGATACATTTTAAGATGTATTGTGTGATAATATATATGTAAGTATTTACAGTATTCTATTCTGAGCCTGAGAGTATGTCTACACTACGATAGAAGTTCGATTTTAAACCGATTTTCTGAAACCAATATTGCAAAGTCGAACGTGTGTGTCCACACCAAGCACATAAATTCGACGTTGTGAGTCCACAGTAAGGGGGCAAGCGTCGACATTTCAAGCGGTGCACTGTGGGTAGCTATCCCACAGTTCCCACAGTCCCCGCTGCCCATTGGAATTCTGGGTCGAGCCCCCAATGCCTGATGGGGCAAGAAATGTGTTGCGGGTGGTTTTGGGTAACTGTCGTCATTCAACCCTCGCTCCCCCCCTCCCTCCGTGAGAGCGGCGGCAGACAATCATTTCACGCCCTTTTCCCTTGATTGACAGCGCGGACGCCATAGCGCCGCGAGCATGGAGCCCGGTGAGATCATTGTAGCAGTTATGTCCGTTGTCAACACCTGACGCCTTATCGTGCACTTTATGCAGAGGCAGATGTTGAGAAATCAGGCGAGGAGGCTACAGAAGCGTGGTGACAACAGTGACGATGACAGGGACACAGACCTCTCTCAAAGCACGGGACACCGCACAGACTGGTGGGACCGCATAGTGCTGCAGGTCTGGGATGAATCCCAGTGGCTGCGAAACTTTCGCATACGTAAGGGCACTTTCCTGGAACTTTGTGAGTTGCTGTCCCCTGCCCTCAAGCGCCAGGACACCAGGATGCGAGCAGCCCTGACAGTGCAGAAGTGAGTGGCGATAGCCCTCTGGAAGCTTGCAATGCCTGACAGCTACCGGTCAGTCGCGAATCACTTTGGAGTGGGCAAATCTACAGTAGGGACTGCTGTGATGCAAGTAGCCAATGCAATCCTTGAGCTGCTGCTATCAAAGGGAGTGACCCTGGGAAATGTGCAGGCGATAGTAGATGGCTTCGCTGCGATAGGATTCCCTAACTGTGGTGGGGCTATAGAATCATAGAATATCAGGGTTGGAAGGGACCTTAGAAGGTCATCTAGTCCAACCCCCTGCTCAAAGCAGGACCAATCCCTAATTTTTGCCCCAGATGGCCCCCTCAAGGATTGAACTCACAACCCTGGGTTTAGCAGGCCAATGCTCAAACCACTGAGCTATCCCTCCCACCCTATGGATGGAACGCACATCCCTATCCTGGGACCGGACCACCAAGCCAGCCAGTACATTAACCGAAAGGGCTACTTTTCAATGGTGCTGCAAGCACTGGTGGATCACAAGGGACGTTTTACCAACATCAACGTCGGATGGCCGGGAAAGGTTCATGACGCTTGTGTCTTCAGGAACTCTGGTCTGTTTAGATGGCTGCAGGAGGGTATTTTGTTCCCGGACCAGAAAATAACTGTTGGGGATGTGGAGATGCCTATAGTGATCCTGGGGGACGCAGCCTACCCACTAATGCCCTGGCTCATGAAGCCGTACACAGGCGCCCTGGACAGTGATAAGGAGCTCTTCAACTACAGGCTGAGCAAGTGCAGAATGGTGTTGGAGTGTGCTTTTGGACGTTTGAAAGGGCGATGGCGCAGCTTATTGACTCGCTCAGATCTCAGCGAAACCAATATACCCATTGTTATTGCAGCTTGCTGTGTGCTCCGCAATCTCTGTGAGAGTAAGGGGGAGACGTTTATGGCGGAGTGGGAGGTTGAGGCAAATCGCCTGGCCACTGATTACGCACAGCCAGACACCAGGGCAATTAGAAGAGCACAGCGGGACATGCTGCGCATCAGGGAAGCTTTGAAAACTAGCTTCCAGACTGACCAGGGTAACTAGTGACTCTTACGTTTGTTTAACCTTGAGTTGAACCTGCCCCCATTTCTTTACTCTGTTTATATGTCCTATACTCTCCAATTACCAACTCTCTCTCCCCCGCCCCCTTCAAACACACCTTGCTTTGAAAATAAAATAAAGGCAACATTGTTCAACAAAAAAGTATTTTTTATTCAAGATTTTTCAATAAAGGGAGGGAACTGGGACGGTGGGCATGGTGGGGTGTGGGTGGAGGGTGGGAAAGGGCGCTTCAAAACTTGTGGAATGAGAGCCTTCTGCCACTTGAGCAGTCCGCTGGGGTGGACTGGTTGTTCGCACGGAGCCTCCCACCCCTCGTTTTTGGGACTCTGGGTGAGGGGGCTATGGGACTTGGGGACGGGGGAGGGTGGTTATAGATGTGCTGCAGCGGCGCTCTGTCCTCCTGCTTCCGTTCCTCCAGAACATCAACCAGATGCCGGAGAGTGTCTGTTTGCTCCTGCAGCAGCCCAAGCATCGCCTCAGTCACCCTCTGGTCTTCCATCCGCCACCTCTAGTCTCGAGCGTCCCTCCTGTTCTCACGGGCGTCCCTCCTGTCCTCCCGTTCGCTGGCCGTTCGCCTGTACTGGGAAATTGTGTCCTTCCACTCATTCTGCTGGGCTACCTCAGTGCGTGAGCACTGCATTACCTCAGAGAACATCTCGTCTCGTGTTCGTTTCTTTCGCCGCCTTATCTGCGACAGCCTTTGGGAGGGAGATGCCGGGGGAAGCCTAGAGACAGTTGCAGCTGTGGGATGAAAAAAAGGGAGTGAATTCTTTAAAAAGATACATTTTTCAGAACAATGAACATACTCTTTTGCGGTGAACAAGACCATTCACACTACCTATCACATGTGCTTTCAGTACAAGGTCGCATTTTGATTCTTTATATTGAGTGCCTGGGGTTTTGGTGTTCAGATCACACAAGCAGGACCGGGCAATGGAATTCGGCTAGCAGGCGGCCATGGTAAGCCGTATACTTTTGGCTGCTGAAAGCTTACTTAACAGCAGCACCCTCCTTTCCCGTTCCAAGCAGAGCTCCTAGAGTTGGCCACTTACTGCTGCGCTGTGCAGGTTAACGTGCAGTGGCAGAAACCAAAGTAACCACAGCCATCCCATTCTCTGGGATGGTCGCTTTAGCCTTCACCGCACCGCGTGGCTGTTCTCAGGGAAGATCCCTGCTAGCTGACCGTGAACTGCTCAGCATGAACGGTCTGCCTCCCAGCCCCCACTGCATGGCTGGTCTCGGGGAAGATCCGTGCTAGCTGACCGTGAACCGCCAAGCATGAACGGGTACCCCTCCCCACACCCACCGCGTGGCTGGAAAGTGATGGGAGGATTTTTTAAAATGCACAGGCAAACAGTCCCTGTAATAAAATGCACCTAATTCCAACCAGGTCACCATGACTGATATCACTCTGATGAGGATTACGCAGACAGAGAAAGAACGGATGTTGCATGAATGCCAGCAAACACCGGGGCCATATGCCACCATGCTTTGTCAGGCAATGATACCGGAGTACCTGTTACTGGCCTGGCGCGGTAAAGTCTCCTACCATGGAGGACGCAATAAGGCCGCTCTCCCCAGAAACCTTCTGCAAAGGCTTTCACAGTACCTCCAGGAGAGCTTCATAGAGATGTCCCAGGAGGATTTCTGCTCTATCCCCACACATGTTAACAGACTTTTCCAGTAGCTGTACTGGCCACAAATGCATCCAAAGTCCGCAGGTCAAACTACTCATTAAAAAGCAATTGCTTTAATATCATGTCTACTCTATTCCAAAGATACACTCACCTGATGTGCCTTCTCCGGCTTCACGGCCCGGGATACTGCCTTGGGAGGGTTGGTAGGGGATCTCTGTGAGGGTGATGAAGAGATCCTGGCTTTCGGGGAAATCGGCGTGCGAAGCACTGTCGACTACCTCGTCCTCATCATCTCCCTCGTCATCTTCCCCATCCACGAAAACCTCAGAGGAAGCGACCGATGAGAATACCCCATCGTCGGAGTCCATGGACAGGGGTGGGATAGTGGTGGCAGCCCCCCCTAGGATAGCATGCAGCGCAGCGTAGAAACGGCATGTCTGGGGCTGAGACCCGGAGTGTCCGTTGGACTCTTTGGTCTTGTGGTACGCTTGTCTCAGCTCCTTGATTTTCACTCGGCACTGCGTTGCATCCCTGCTGTATCCTCTGTCCATCATGGCCTTCGAGATTTTCTCTTAGATTTTCGCATTACATCTTTTCGAACGTAGCTTTGATAGCACGGATTCATCTCCCCATACAGCTATCAGATCTAACACTTCCCGATCAGTCCATGTTGGAGCCCTCTTTCGAATCTGGGATTGCATGGTCACCTCTGCTGGAGAGGTCACCTGGGATTGCATGGTCACCTCTGCATAATTATCAGTGCTGCTGAGCTCGCCACGATGTCCAAACAGGAAATGAAATTCAAACTGGCCAAACAGGAAATGGAATTCAAATGTTCCCGGGTCTTTTCCTGTGTGGCTGGGCAGAGCATCCGAGCTCGAACTGCTGTCCAGAGAGGCAACAGTGGTGCACTGTGGGATACCGCCCGGAGCTATTAGTGTCGAATTCCGTCCACACTAACTCTAATTCGACATGGCCATGTCGATTTTAGCGCTACTCCCCTCGTCGGGGAGGAGTACAAAAATCGATTTAAAGAGTCCTTTATGTCGAAATAAATTGCTTTGTTGTGTGGACGGGTGCAGGGTTAATTCGATTTAACGCTGCTAAATTCGACAAACTCCCAGTGTAGACCAGGCCTCAGAGTATTGCTTACCACAGATGGAGTGTTTCTGAATGACAGCATATGACAAAAACATTTCTTTGACTTATTCTTTGAGGAGATCTCACCAAGAGCTGTATTTCTAGTGCAACCACTTGAATTCATATTAGATTTATCTCACCCTATAAAAGCACAATTCATTAAACAGACTGATAAAACTGGTCTGTTTAAACTAAGGCAATTTTATCACAGTCATTTCAATTATTTAACACTGCTTTCTTAAATCAGTACTTACAGCTTTCTTTTGACAAGTATTCCTTCAAATAAATGAGTTGTAATTTAAAGAATGAGAGAGTCATGATCCATAACAATATATACAATTAGTTTATAAGAATAGGAAGATATATTTTGAAAATATAATTGCTTAACTAACTTTGAAAAGTTATATACAATTAATCAGACAGTGGGCTCTTTAAGACTGAAAAAATGGCACATACATTTGGTAGTAAAGTCATCCAAAGGAGTGCTAACTTAAGGAGCGATTCCCAACTCAAAACCCTGACCGGGTTTTTGTGAAAAGGTTCATGCATCTTTCAATTAACCTAGTTCTTTGTCTAAGCCAGTCTGGCCAGTTATTGGTTTGGCATAAAAATCAAGTGAAAATTGTTATATTGACATTAAGACAGGTGAAACTCAGCAGTTTTAAAATTTCACTTTGAGATTTATGGGCTCATTTGAATCTGAAACTCACAGGAGCATTCAAGGTTTGCAAACGCACATTGATTGAAAGCAAGAGGCATCCATGTAAATCCCTGAAAAGCAAAACATTTGGGTTTGCACAGCTCTGGTGAAGATCTTTTTTCATTAGAAATGATTGTTAAACAATGGGCCTGTTTTAATAGTGCATTACTCCATTTTATAATGGTGCAAATCCACTGACATCATTGGAACTACGCAGGTGTGAATCTGACCAGACACAGTGATGAATCAAGCACCTTATGTTGGCTTTGACCGATTTGGACATTGTTTTCCCATTTTATTTTGATTCCAGGTGGCATTTCCTCCTGTTGGGTTTTGAAAACAACTTCTTTTTTTTTAAATGGAGATATGCCAATCTCCTACAACTGGAACGACCTGAAAGGTCATCAAGTCCAGTCCCCTGCCTTCACTAGCAGGACTAAGTACTATCCCCTGACAGATTTTTGCCCCAGACCCCTAAATGGCCCCCTCAAGGATTGAACTCACAACCCTGGGTTTAGCAGGCCAATGCTCAAACCACTGATGCACAGCACTTTTAAGCCACACAAACTCCTCTTCTTTAAATGGCAGCAAGAGTGAAATGTGCATTTAACTTTTAAAACAATCTACACTAATTGGGGGCCAAACCCTGAAATCTGTTTTTACTCAGTCTTTATTCAAGCAAATCTCCATATTGATTTCAATGTCACCATTAAGCAAATCCTCAAATCAAAATCATACCCACTATTGGAAGGCACCTTGCTGCTTACATCTTAAAATGTTTACACAATTTTCAATGGAAGATAAATACTCAGAAATTAAAACTATGTATAACCTATTTCTTTTTCTTCCTATCAGATACATGAACATCCTATGACACGGTCATTATCTACATATTCAGTGTGCTATACCCATTCATGCTTTAATTATGAAATTCATGCCTTCTTGTCCAAAACCAGAGTAATCAGACTTTATGGGAGGTTCTATGTGGAAAACGGACTTCACCCCCATCTGGCAGGCAAGCTCTGCGTCTGCAGTAGAGAGATGTGATTTTTTTTCAGTTGACTGGCAATTCCAAAGAGTCCAAAAAAAAATCATTTTGGGTCAAACAAAATGTTTCATTTGATCCACATTGAAACATTTCATTTTTATTTAAAAGATTTAATATTTTCGATGTTTTAATATAATAAAAAAATTGGAATGAAAAGTCATACCAAGTTTTTGAACCAAAAAACAAACACATTTCAAAAATGTCTAAATGAAGAGTTTCCTTTCAAACGGTTTTAAGTAGGTTTTGTTTTTATCAAAATAATTTGGCAAAATCAGCATGAATTCATTAAATGTTTTGGTTTCACCAAACCTGATTTTTTAACAAAAAACCTGTTGGGATTGAAAAATTTCACCCAACTCTTGTCTTCAGCATTGCTCCTCTGTGGCTGCTACTGCAGCTTTCCTGCTGTTTTTCTCCTCATTGGTAGCACTTCCTGTACTTCGGAATTGTTGGCTGCAATCTAAATCATAGAAAGTACACCCTGACATTAAGGTAATGGAAACCATATAAAAGCCTTTAATAATTAATCTCTCTACATTCCCCCACATCTGAATTGCTCTCCCTTGTCATGTCTTTGTCTTGTCTATCACAAGGCCTGATCCTGAGCTCCCTAGACTTCGATCAATCAGAGTTGAGATCACTCAAAGTTTAGGAGACATGCAACATGTGGCTTGGTCAAGCCCTCAGTTTTTAAGACTGATTGGTGCAGGGTACGTGTGTTATTAATACGAGAGTAGGAGCCTGATCCCACTGAAGTAAAGGGTAAAATGTCCATTGATATCATTGGTAGCAGAATCAAGCTCTATATTTTAAATATTTTATTTATTTATTGTAAAATTAATGCACTATGCAAGGGACCAACATAACCGCTGTTAACAGGACTATAACGTATAGTGCACTTTACAAGGGACCAACCGTTAATGGTCGTGTTGGTCCCTTATACAATCATATGAAGTAGATTGTTACTATGCAAAGAGTTCCATCGAAGTTAGTGGAACTAGTCATGTAGTAAGGTATCGCTCAATATGACTCAGGAATGTGGCCCTCACTGATTATTAAATAAGCAGCAGATTCAGATTTCAAACTAGGATGTTTCCGTAAGTGATTTTGAAGAAACAGAAAACGTACACATTTTGAATAAATGCATTTAAAATTGTTTAGAATTTTCACTCTGGTCTCAGCTTCTCAGCACAATCTCCGGTTTCCATTCAACTCAAAGTTTGTGACATAGAAAAGAACTGTATAAATAGAGCTGACATAGAAAGAAAGACTATTTATACATTGTTGTTTACACATACCACTTCTATGCCATCAATCATTGAGATATAGCCTTTGAAAAATAAAAGGATTTATGTAATGGTAACATGGGCCACTTGTGTGGTATAAATATATATATTGCTAAATATATGGCATACACACACAAAAAAATATACATAACACTAAGTCTTAGTTATACAAGAGCTAAAGGAAAGACAATGCCTTCTGGGTTAACTGGGAAAATGTAATTTCTACAATGAATCTTTTTTTTTTTTAATCCAGGCAATAATATAGAAGTTTTCAAAAGAGAAAAGAGGACAGTGGCAATACCATCAAAGGGAGAATGGACCCAAACAAATGAATGTTAAATAGTCAGGCATAAAAAGAAAGCACACAATTGTTGTTTCAGGGGAAAAAAACAACCCGCCCCATTTTCAGCACTCATCAGTAGCCAAAAAAACAATGCCACAAAACCACCATTAGTGTTTATTGATGATAACTAGATATGTTTATGTTAGTATTCCAAAGCCAGCCCTGCCATGGGAATGTTTATTATTATCCATTGTAGCTGTAGGCTGCTAAAAGCTAACTATGTCTATCTCTTTCTCATCATTTTGGAAAGATTAATCTTTAGACAATGATCTCCTGATATCATTAATCTTAGTCTTGAACTTGTTTGTTGTTCTTTGCCCGGTAATCAAGAGAGTGTCGGAAAGTATGCTTCACTTCAGGAACGGGGAGGGGACCTGCTTCATAGTAGCAGTGCAACTTGTCTAATCTTTCACAACAATGCAAAGTAAGCAGAAAATGCTAACAAATGAGAATGGCAGGGCCTGTTATTGCACTCCATTGCGCACGTTTTACACCAGTGTAACTCCACTGATTTCAACAGAGATACACTATGTAACGAGTGCAACAGAATAGAGAATCAGGGTTGTAGGGCTTTTTACCCATTTTGCCTGATGTATATGATTTCACAGTGCACAGGAGAACGGTGAGCTTGGCCCTGGGACAGTAATGCCAATCTTCCGTATTTTTAGAGGAAGTGAGAACATTTCTTGGAGGAGAGGTGGTGGGTTTCCCCACAAAGAGGCTTCAAATGTTTTCCCACCCACATGTTTCCAAGACCGCTCAATAAGGCTCATGAACTCCATGAGGCTTTTGCCACTTCTGCCCTTTCCATTTCATTCCTGTTTTCTACTCTCTGCTACAACTGGTTGTAAAAAGTATCTTCCTCCTACGTAAAGTGTGGGGGGAAATGTTTTTGTTTAAATTTTCCATAGAAAATTCTGATTTTTCATCCATAATTCAAATACTGAAAAATTTCCCACTGAAAACCAAAATATTTGTTTACAGGAATTCAGTTTTTCAGCAACAAAATCAAAATCTTCCCCTGTTGACAGATGCTTGTCACAAAAAAATTAGTTTAGCTGAAAATCCAATTTTCCATCAAAAAACAGCTTCAGTGGAAAAATTTCAACCAGCCCTACTCTCGGTTGTTTGGCCATTTTGGGGGCACTATGGGCAAGGGGATGCCATTGGAGATTGCACAATTCACACAACACCTAGACATGCTCCGGAGCAGTGTTGAAGGAAACAGATTCTCTGATTGAATAGACTTTCACTAAGAACCTACGCTAAGGCCTACTAAAAACAATGGGATTCTTTCCACTGACTTTCAGTAAGCTTTGTAACAGGTCTCAAAGAGATGACAGTTGGGATGGAAGCATATTTCTAGAGAAGTTCATTTAGGACTCAGTCCTGGATCCTGCTCCCATTTGCCCAACAACAAAACGATCAGGATCATGCTCTTAATTAAAGACCTTTGCCATTTTGTCTAATATCTTTTACAAAAACTGCCACAAAAAACAGTAAAACTGTTTCCCGAGCAGTTAAATTCATATGCACAGTCAAGCAATATGACAACGTTTGTTCTTCTTCTCCACCACCCTATCACTATGTTAAGGTGGGAAATGAGTTATATTTTCACAGTAATTTAAATTTCCAAATCACTTGCTAGAGGTGACAAAAATGCTGTTTTCAAGTTAGCACTATATCACGTACTAGTTAATGCATCCGCAGCTGATCTTTCTCCAGGAAGGTAATTTTCACAATTGACACCAAACTGAAATTTGAAAATGGAACCCTCCTTTCATACTAGACATCTGTTTTTCACTGAATTAAACGGGCTCTGTGTATTTCTGTGGCAAAACTACAGAAATTGGAAGGAGTATTTCCCTAGACTAACGCATGAATGACCAGAAAAAAAGGGCTCAAAGTTTAGTTATGGACTTTAGGTTTGATGTGACATGAATACAATAAGAAAAATAATTAGGGCCAGACTATTGATTATTATGCCTGATAGGCACTGGCTGTCTTGAGAGGCGGTACAGAGCTGCATCACCCCTGGGGATCTCCTGGAGAGCAATTGTGATTTCAAATGGCATAATCCCTTCTAGAGGTCCCAGGCAGAGCTGGTCAAATTTTTTTGATTGAACAGTGTTATGTCAAAAAGGCAATGCAGTAAAAATCAAAATGTTTCACTCAAACGTGTCAATTGAAATTTTTTAACAGGAAGATGTCAAAACATTTCATTTCAACAATGTCAAAACATTTCATTCTGACTTTATCCTGTCAGTTCATTCTGACTTTGATGTTATAAGATCAATTTAATATTTATTCTATTTAATGTTATGTAGACGTAATAGTTTAATGTAATATAAAAGTCTAAACAAAATGAACTGAAACAAAACATTCTGACAGTATCAAATGAAATGTTTCTATGGTCCTAAATCAAGTTTTATAGTATTTCAGTTTTTCATTCTAATTTGGAACAAAGTGGTTTTTTTGAAATGTGGAATTCCTGTTGTAACCCTTCTGCCAGGACGAGTTGACAGCAGCAAGGGCCAGGTTCAGTACATAGGGGTTCCCTTCTCAACAATGCAATGCAAAACCGGCTCGAGCCCCCACCCAGTAACCTGGGAAAATCTTATACACACCCCTGGGCGCCTCAAAGAGGCAATACTTCCCCTCTCGCAAGCACAGAGCCTCAGTGTAACATAAATCTTTAATAGCAGCAGGTAAACAGTACCAGCCTTAAATTGGGAAAACACTGCAACTAGGATCCATAAGCCAAACTGTGAGCAAGACCCACCACAGCCAATTGGGCCATGCCCTGTCCCTTGGGTTCTTGAGTCCAGCAACCCAAAAGTCACCCAAAGTCCCCAAAAGTCCAAGAACCCAAAAGTCCAGTCCCAGAGTTCAAAAGTTCATCCGCAGGGTGCTACACGCCACCCGCCTGGGCAGCAATGGGAAGGGGGGGGTAAGGGGCACCTTACGTGGCGTGAAGATGATTGCCTCACCCTCCGTGGGGCTTCACTCTGCTCCGCCAGCCGTCTCACAGGCCGCTCTGCTCCGCCAGCTATCCCGCAAGCCGCTACAGCTGTCCCCACGAACTGCTCTGCCCCGCCAACAGCACCGCTCCACCAGTCGTCCTGCAAGCTGCTCCGACTGCAACCACGAACTGCTCCACTCTGCCAACAGCACCACTCCGACTGTCCTCACGAACTGCTGCGCTTTGCCAGCAGCGCCACACCATCAGCTGTCTTGCCAACTGCTCCACCAGCCACTCAGCAATTTATCTTCAGGCTCCCCCACTACTTAACACAGTTCTCAGTCATTTCAGCTCAGTGATTTCAGCTCATAATACTTTTAGCTCTTTAGTGATTTCAGCTTGTAGTTTAGGGGAGCCCTAGTGCTCATTTGCACTATTAACCCAGAGTGATTTCAATTCAGCAGCCTGAAACCAGACTTTCAAGGAATTCAACATTAGCTCTGATATTCCACAGTGGAGAGAGAAGGAGATGCTGTAATTGGTGTCTCAGACCCTCACAGGGGCCCTACACCACCAGGTATTAATACCTGTCCCCAGCCTCTCTCAATTCACTAGGCTTTGGAACCCATGTCCCTTGGCTGGTGAGTGCTGTTTAGTTAATGGCAAGTTCCCCTTTAACATGACAAAAGGCCAAGTACAGTTCCACTGTCCATGATTTACATAAGCAGTATAACAACAGTTTATTCTTCCTGCCCAAATAACAGAAATTCCTGCCCCAATACAGAAAACTGGGGATCCTACAGCAGCCCAAAATGCCCATTTGGGTCACTATGGTTCGTACCAGGCAGGGTGGGTGTGTCTATGCAAATTGGATCAGCCCCTGGCGTGCTTTGCCATGACTCACCACCAGATGTCAGGGTGGAGCTCATCCTGACTCTGCTTACACTGTTTAATGGGAAATTCCAATTTCCCAGCCCGCGCTAGTCCCAGTTTTGCAGGGAAAGCACTGCTGCTGCACCACTCCTTAGGAGAGGGCACTGTGCTCAACGTTGTGCGTCAAACCAACTTTGCTGACTGGTGTGTGTAAAAGCAGAAGGGAAGATGTAAGGCTCCACTTCCTCCCAGCAGCTCCCTTCCTGCTTGGAAGTGACTAGCTCTCCAAAAGAAACCAAGAGGGAGTAGTTCTTGTGCTCAGGGGAGTGGAGCAACTGCAACTTTACCTGCTTCTGCATAGGGGAAGACACCTTATGCCCTTTCCCTTGGGAATTTATAAAGGGGCAGGCACATTCTAGCCCTTAATTTGTCAGGGAAAAATCCCACAGTCCTTATGCAGTCCTGACTCAGGCATATTTCCCTCTGAAGTCAGTGGTCCAGAGCCTGCTCTCAGTTATCCTCCATGTCAATCTGGAATAAATCTATTGAATATGCTGGAATTGCCTACTGTTACTAAGAGCAGAATTTAGACCAAAGTAGAGGTTTTAGAATTTAGCCCAAACTTTACATTTTACACATAACACAGTGCAAGCATTAAGTAAGAGGAGGTAAGTGTTCTGCCACATGCTCAGTCACATCTGCTGTAATTAAGGTTACAGAACAGTTTCTCATGCTTATCACTTTCCAAAGCATCTGTCTTTTGGGGTATAATTTTCCATGCTTGGTCTTTGCCTGGCGCTGGAATATTTAAAAGATTTGACCAAAATCCTTCAGCCATTTTTGATTTATGGGAAAGGAAGAAAAACATTGTTCTAACTTTGTAAGGGAAAAGAAAAACTAACCACTTTTTTTGCTACAGCAAAAATGATTGAAGTATGAACCTTTACACTTGTTATGCTATGGTAGAATTTACAAGTACACAGGCTGTTTTCACATGGGTTACATCACTTTGCAAGGAATTCAGAGTTTTCAAAGGATCTTCTCTTTTTCACGCATAAGTAATAGTGCAAAAATGTATGGTCAAATAATTACACAGGCAAGTTTTACACACATACAGAGCAGAGGATGATATTGGACTTCCTCCCATTGAAGTCCATAGCAAAACTCCCATGCACTTCAGTGGGAGATGGATGGGACCCATTGTATTTAGGGGAGAAAAAGTAAACAGATCCAAGGTTAAAACACAGAACAAGGTCTTAGTAGAGCTGGATTCCATTCTTGGCTTTGCAACAGACCTCTTCCATGATCTGTGGGCAAGCCACTTATGGCCTCATCCTTTCCTATATACAGGTGTACCATGGAGAGGGAGGGCATAAGGAGACTTCCCTCTTTTCCTTGTAAGGGTCATGCATACCATCATTCCCCAAGGTCTGGGTAGTGTAAGGACTGCTCCATCCCTACTTCCAAGCAGGTACATGGCTCCCCAAAGAGGCAGAGAACGGTTTCCCCTTCTCCCATCACCCTGTGCACTGGTCAGATTGAAAGCTTTACCTAACAAAGGAGCATAGTAATAGGCACTTGGAATGCCTCCCTGTGTGTGGGGCAACTCTTATTAGAGGATGTACCAGAATGGCTCCATCTAGCCTTTAATATCTGTGTGCCTCAGTTCCCCATCTGTTAAGTGAGGATAATAATACTGCTCTACCCCACAGTTGTTTTACCTGGATAGCTCAGATAATCAGGTGATGAGCACCAATGAAAGGTTATCTATCTATCTATATAATCATTTTGATACTTTGGCCCAAGAAGTCAAAAAATATGAAAGCTAAGTTTCTGATAGCAATAGTGGTTTGCCTGCTTTGTATTTTCTGTACTTGTTTTTCTTGTTAAATGTGTAGCTACTTTTTGTGTAACAAGATGTACATAACATCAGATTATTTTTGCATTTCCTGATGTTTTGTGATTTTAACAGCGCAATATTAGTACATTTTCGTACTTATAATACATATAGCACATGGTACAAGAAAATCATCTTTGTAAGGACACATGGTGTTCTTGAAGGAAAAGAGTACTGATAAAAGACAAACATTTGTGCCTACACTGACATACTACTTATATGCATAAAATTAAGCATACGCATTACATGATTGTGCCCTTGGAGGATTCATATGAAAGATGAAAAGAAACAAAAAGCCAGAGTTAAAAAAAATAAGATTAGAAGAAAAGAGATGGGGATGAAAACAATGACATAGGTAATTAACTGAGTCAACATTGGACAAAATGTTCAACTACTCTTTGTAATGATATAGACCCCGATTAAAATAGGGCAAGACAAGGCCCCTGTTGCAAGTTTTGTTTTTATTTTTAGACCCTGTTAACATACTTCTAAAATATGCATGCAGTGACTTTGAAAAGAAGTAATTGTGATATTAAATTTTATTGAAGTTTCCTGGGCACTGATTTGTGTACGGGCTCCTGCTCTGAGTTCCCACGAAGCCATAAAACGTTTAAAATACTGTCTGTGCAAATGCAAAATTTATGAATTCACACATCTCTGGTTGATTTATGTGAAATAATAATGCACTATTTAATGCTTAAACATGGCTAGGAGCAATGCTAGGCTATCAAGATGTACAATGGAATAATAGATTTATAAGACAGATAACCTTCCTGCCTAGAGAAGCTTGTTTAAAGGTGTTGTACAGATATATTAAACTATATGCAATTTTATACCAACTTAATGCTGTAGGCCTACACTGCATGCAATAAAAGATTACTGCCACTGTATTTGCAATAATAAAATGATCTAGCTATTAAACATAAGGTAGCAGAGTAAAAAAAACCCCAAAGTTCTTTATAATTTCAAACTTTTTACTCCTGTCTTTTGACTTAATTTGAAAGCCTGTTACTCATATAATCCTTGCATTTCAAAACTTGCTGTAATTACCTCTTATTGGATTTAGCAAAATTGTTTTTGTTTTGTTCTTTTAGGGCCATATTCAGCCACCGTTTCTTATACTGAATAGTAAATTATTCCATCGGCATTCCTGTTGAAATAAATGAGATGGGGGTGGGGGGAGGTAAAGTGCATCAGCTGGTGTAAATTGTCATAGTAGTCTTATAGTTAGTGGAGCCATGACAATCTACACCAACTGAGGATCTGCCCCCAAGATACATAAAGGTAGCAGAATCTGGCCTTTAGTTAAAGCAGTAGGATGGGATAGTGCATGGAGGCCCATGGTAATGATTAAATATTAGCCAGATTGCTTGAAAAAAAGAGAAGGTGAAAAACAAGGTCACTTAATACTAGAAATACTGGACTATTGGAAGTACTGCTTCAGTGACAAACATTCTATCATGGGCCCATTTCCTTAGGATCCAGCTCAGAGTTTCCCACATTCCAGTTAAATTGAGGTAAATATGATCTCTTATTTTGGCAGAGGGAGAAGCCTTCAGTTCTTCTCAGGAACAGCCTGCAGTAAGATATTTTTACTGCAGAGGAAGGGCCTGATTCTCATTTACACTAAAGCCCCTTGTAGACCATTCTGGCAGTGCAATTGGGCTTGAGAATCAGGTGCATACTTTCTAATATTAGAAGGAAATTCACAATTAAACCTGGCAGACTATTCCCAGCAAACAGTATATTCCGTGATTTTTTTCTTTACCCTGAAATTTTAGTCTTGTTCATGAATTGTCCTTGAATAGACTCCAATTTTTAAGAATCTGAATGCGATTCAAAGATGTTGGACTCATGTTTTGCAAGAACCAGTTCTAACCTTTGGATTTCTCACGAGCTGTTCACTGCGAGTTTTCAAGAATTCAGGCCAGATTGTAAGAATTTACTCATACAAGTAGTCTCACCAAAATCAATCATTTAATAAGCATCTGAAAAGGGCTGCAAACACGCTCAAAAATGCAGTTCTACTAAACATTCACAAAAATGACTGCATAATTTTTCTTATTATTCATCCAGTTCTGTTCATCCCCTAAATAAGGTGCTGGATAAGGGCTTGTCTACTCAGTGACGCTACCGTATCAATTTGAAGCACAATTGCTCTTCCTTACTAGCTCCTCATGTGGACATTCTTATTCCAAACTGAGGTTACGTCTCAACTGCAATCAGAGGTGTGACTGCAGCATGTAGACATACCAGAGCTAGCTTTGATCTAGCTGGTTTGAACAACACTAGCAGTGAGGCCACAGCAGCACAGGCTAGCCACTTGAGTATATACCCAGCATCCTGGGTGGAATTGTTGAGGCCAGCTGCCACAGCTTCACTGTTATTGTTATTCAAGCTATCTAGAGCAAAGCTAGTTCAAGTATGTCTACACCTGCAGTCACACCTCAGGTTGCAGTGTAAGTGTGTCTGTCCTAAGAGTGTCTTTTTGTAGTTTAACCCACTTTGTGGCTGGATTAAGCTAAACTGCACAAAGGCATTCCCAAAGTATGTCTACAGTGCACAGTCCTTTCAGCAGTGTGTAGAGTACTTTCAGTACATGCACCCCAGTACAAACATAAATAGCAGTGTAGCCAGTAGGGCACAGGTAAAAACATGCCTGAACCCAGTGGGTGTGTATCCTACACATCTCTCTACTGACCCAAGCAGAGCCTTCCCCACCCACACAGCTAATTTTAGCAGTGTAGTGTCCCGCTGCCGGAACTTTCCCCACAATCTCTCCCCTGCCAGAGCCTTTCACTGGCACATACAGCTGCATATTGCAGTGTGGACCCAGCCTGCTTTTCACTGCAGAGTGTAGCTACATATACCCTACATGCCACCACCAGTGGTGTGCAGTATATACCTAGCCTTAGTGAGGAATAAGAGTGTCCATATGGGGAGCTTTGTGGAACAGCTATTATAGAATATCATCCAATCCTAAAAATTGAAGGCACTGATTGTCTGTGTAGGAAGATCCTAAAACCCCAGTGGTACCTCTGAGCTTAACCCACATTTATAGTATCAAAGGGAGCTATGTGAATAAAAATTATGCTATGCTATACATGCTACGTTTCCCTAAATAAATACATATCACTTTTCATTTATATTTCTTTCATTTTTTTCACAATTTGCCACAGTCGCTCTTCCTCACTGAGAACTAGGACACATCTAAAATTTGATGTTTAAGGCCAAATTCTGATTTTAGTTACTCTGGTGTGAACCCGGAAATCAAAGGAGTTACTCTGAATGTATGCCAATGTCAGAATCAGCCATTTTTTAGTCAAGCCCCAAAAAGTCTTTTTATTCCCACTTATATAACTCAAAAACAGCTGAACTTTCCAAGAAAATGCTCCATTAAGCTATGACTAAGCATGTAAAGTTTCAGAGCCCAGAAGGGAATTTCCTGCAAAGTTACAAGCAATTGAACATTTCCACTACAATTAATGTCCCCTGAGAAATGCCTATTTCAGACAATTAAATTTTCTGTTGCCTGCTTATGATCAGTACAGTATTTTCAAATGGTTATAAAAATTTATTAAATGCACACCATTTTCTAGTCTCAAATTTAGCAAAGCGGACGTTCCTCCCTAAGGAGGGTTTCCAGGCCATTTTTGCATATGTTATATCAAAGAGAGTACTTATTATTTGCATACATGAGTGCTTAAAGTTAGATCCTAATCCCACGTTAAGGGCCCTAAATATAAGTGACCTTCATTGTCAGAGCATCTGCTGAGCACCTGCAGCTCCCACTGACTTCAATGTGTTTTTTGGGTGGCTGTTCAGTATACCTGAAAATTGTGCCACTTTTCTTGAACAATGTTTGAAAATTTTGGCCAAGGCAAATAAAATCAGAGCTGTAATTACAATATGTCTAATGGATAGTTATTTGTGGTAAGGGCAAACTTTTAGTTGCTGCTATATGGGAACAATGGGAGGATTTCACTAGCTGAGTTTCTGCTCCATGAGATTTTGATTCAGGTCCAATCCTATAAAGTAGGTCAGTTGAGTAGGGAACTGCATGGTTGGTCACCTGTTATCGTCTCATCACAGGTAGTTGAAAATTTAGCTGAGGAGAACTAGTAAACAGAAGCCTGAAAACAAAATGAAAAACAAAACAAAAGAAACCTTGACATAATACACTAATGCATTCCAGAGTCGTCAGAAATGTAAGGCCATGGTGTCCTGAGGGCAAGATGAATGAGCGCTCCAGCTACTCATCTCAGTCCCAGAATGGCAGCCTGACAAGTGGATAATCTCGGGCACACAATGAAGCTCAGCAAAAAAAGACCAGTTCAAAGCCAACTTTTACGAAAGTTACCTTGGTATTTAGACACAAGCATTACTTAAGCCATGGATTAGAGTTTGAAGGCTTGTGAAAAAAAACATTACAACGACATGTTTCACTTCCCCCGTTCCAGAATTGCTTTGTTGAGAATCCTGGTGTATATAAGAAAAATACGCAGGGTGATTTAGGAGGGGAGGAGAGGTAATGTATCTGCCTACCTACAAGCCACATTGTCCCCAACATAGGAAAAGCCTACATAGGAACAGGAAACTCAGGGAGTCTTCCCTCCCCACACCTGCTTCCACAGAAGGAATTCATGAGGTTCTCAGGAGATCTGTAGAGGCCAGAGACATCTGCATCAGTGCCTTCTGCCTCCTAGTCTCAATAACAACTACTATGCAACATCTGCAGCAAGGAGAGAGCGACTCACTGTGCAGAAGCCCACACACTACACAAGAGAAATTGGAACAGCATTATATATATATTAATATTGCCCATGGAATTTAGATGGGATAATATCACCTTTCTCCTTTTCCAATCAGTGGAACCCTATATCTGCAGAGCACCTCTGAGGGCATTTCTGTCAAGGGGCAGGGGGGAGGATTTATTATTATTATTTGTTTATGGCAAGTGTTATCCAAACAGCAAGATCCCTGCACTAAAGAGCTCATAATCGGTGGGGCATGCTCCGACCCCATCCATTCCATTCCCTGGCTCAAATACACTGGGACCCTCTGGAATACAGGATGAAGTAGTATAGCATAAAGACTGCATTAGCATGAATTTGGGATGTCTGATTGCTTATGAGCACTTGTGTGTACAACCTGATTCTGCATTCTTTGTGCATCCTGTTCTCCCACTGGAGTCAATGGGATTTTTGAAGTGCACAAGGAACGCGGGAGTAAACCTACAATGTACAAACCTACAAATAAATCAATGTAGCAAGCCAACATTTGGCTATGTGCAGATTAAAAAAACACCCCCAAAGTAGTGAATGCAGTACAAGAGAAAGCAAACATTTGGTATTTGCAAGGTGCTAATGAACCCTCAGGTAAATAATTATATTAGTGATCCTGAAGAGGTTTGGTGAGACAAATTCCAGAGATGGTTGTGTACTTTTAGGTAAGGGGTTTGCAATGCAGGAAGAAATAAAGAAAGCAAAAAGTTGTGAAGGGTACAAGTCATCTAAGGTGCTGATGCAGTGAGATGGTTCCCTCTTCTGGCCAAAGCTGGAGGAGACTGAGCTTTGCCTTTATTGTTGAATCAAAATGGGATAATCAGGAAGAAAAAAATGACATATTTACATTTAAACATTATCCCCTATGTATTTTTCAAGACAGAACTGAAATACTAAAATACTGATTAAGGATAGGAAAAATAACACATCTTGGAAATTGTTTAGCATAAAGGTGATGAATCATAGTTTTCAACAAAGTCTGAAAGGGAAGCAATGCATTTGGTCTCTGAAATGCTTCATGTTGAGTGCACCCTGTTACTGATATGAAAACATTATAATTCTCAAAGAATATGTATTGGAATCACTGACTATTGTTTTTTAAATCTGGATTGTTGAATGAATATGCATTCTTCAAGGAAGGGATGAGAAACTGCTCAAGTTTATTCCACAGAGTTTAATGGCAGATTCCAAAATGAAACTCTATCTCTTCTCAGTACACTGCCTAGGGTGATCAGACAGCAAGTGTGAAAAATCAGGACAGGGGGTGGAAGGGTAATAGAAGCCTATATAAGAAAAAGACCCAAAAATTGGGACTGTCCCTAACACTGCCTAATATTGTAACTTCATCAAGGGTCTGATCCAGAGCCCTGGAGAAGTCAAAGGAAAGACCCACATTGACTTCAATGAGTTTGGAATCAGGATCCAAGCAAACATAGAAAACAATGCACTGTGCTATGCAATCAGTTTTTAAGCAGAGCCCCCACCACCCAAAACCACTGATTTTTAATAGGAAGTTCTTGCTTTAAAATCTATGGCATTATATTCAATATTAACAAATTCAAATAAATTCCCCAAACTAATGTTTCTTCTTCCTATGTCTTCAATATCAGAATCTAGCTATTCTGCTAACAGTACCAGATACCAGATACTATTCAATAGTATATATTATCTTTTTACCATGAGGCAAATAACAATAATTTAACATATGAATTTGTACTGAGAAGTCAGGAAATACCAAGTGAAACTGAAAGCGAGATTCCATGGGCAACTAGCAAAAACATTTTAAATGAATTATATAATTGTAAAGTTGAATACATCATTGTCTGGTTTTACATGGTCAGAAGCTAATTTGAAGCTCCTCCAAGGAAATAAGAGAAGTACAATAAATACTGTTGAAATTAGGGAGGATTTAAGAGCTACAGATAACTATCATTTGCTCTGAAATACAGACGAAGGGAAATCACTAGAAAAATCAAACAGTAGTTTGGGAGTTTATATAAGCTGCCTGAAAAGATTCAGAACACTGTTAGGACACCAGTCAATATTTTTATCATCTGTTAGGCAAGGATGGCAATGTTGAAACAATAGTTGGAAAACTGCAAGTAAAATATATCCCAGTTAATTCTAACAAATGAAAAGGACAAAAGAGAAGGGTGCACTTACACAGGGTCTGTTGTTTACTATGATTCTGCAGCCATGATAAATACTGAGGAATTCAGGGTTGGTCACAGCAATCGGGCCTAGCTGTCCAAATGTATTCAAAATAAGTGATGGGTGGGCATCAAAAAAAGTTTCAGAGCTTCATTTTAGTTCAGATAAGCATAGAAAATCTGGCTGTTTGCCCAAAGCTCCAGTTTGAACACCCTCCAATAGGTTCCAGGCACCCACAAGTCTCCATCTCTCCCTGTGGCATCCCTAGTTGTTAACCCCTTGAGAGTTTCCCTGAAATCCTCTTTCCTGCAGTTCCCAATGATATGTAACAGGTTCCTGACAAAAGCCACCAACAGGTTTCCCATAGCAAACAACGCTCCCAGTTCCCCATGTCTATGATTTCCCTTTCTTCCAACCCATCCTCTGATAAATTTCTGGCACCCTCCATTCCCTGAAAAAGACATTCAGCTCCTTGCAACCTTCCCTCCTGCTACACCCTACCAACCATTGGTACTATATAAAAATGGATGGAGACAACAGGGAAATTGCACAGTGGAAGAACAGGACCCAAGCAAAATAATTAAGAACATAGGAACAGCCATATTGGGTCAGACCAAAGTTCCATCAACCCCAGTATCCTGTCCTCTGACAGTGGTCAATGGCAGGTGCCCCAAAGGGAATGAACAGACAGGTTATTATCAAGTGATCCGTCCCGTCGCCCATTCCCAGCTTCTGGCAAACAGCAGCTAGGGACACCATTCCTGCCCATCCTGGCTAATAGCCTTTGATGGATCTATCCTCCATGAATCTATCTAGCTCCCTTTTGAACCCCGTTATAGTATTGACCTTCACAACACCCTCTGGCAAGGAGTTCCAGAGGTTGACAGTGCGTTGCATGAAAAAATACTTTCTTGTGTTTGTTACCTCTGGGAAGTGTTACCTCTGGGCCAAATCCAGATTTTCTTGCTCAGTCAAAACACTCAATAAGTCAATGAATGTTTTGCTTGAGGAAGACCTACTTAAAAATGAAAAGCTACATCGTGCCATTTTGGCACTGTAGCAACCTGCATGGAACCTGGGGATCATGGGTTGCTGAAAGGAAGAGTTTTGAGAAGGACCAAAAAGTCAGTCTGTGTATAGATCACCAGGAATGTTAACCTGCAGTTGGAATAGCTCTGTAAACTGTTGCTTTACTAAAGAGCCAGATATAGCTTAGTATGAATGGAGTCTTCTCATTCATACATTCCAAGGCCAGAAGGGACCATTGTGATTATCCAATCTGACCTTCTGTATAACCTAAGCCATAGAACTACTTCAAAATAGCTCATGTTATTTCCCAGCATATGGTACAGGAAACAGGAACAGCCTCGTTTTGTAAAGGGGTAGGGATATAGTGGAGCTGTACTAACCTGGAGGGAGCATCCAGAGGCATTCTGTTTCAAGAAGTCAAAATACCTCCCCCCTGTAGCTCCTCGCTGTACACCTTGCCCTATACACACAGTGCTATCATTGAAGGGATACACCACACTCCCCCTTGTTCAACTAGCCAGTTCTGCTAATTGGCACAAAGGTATCAACCTCTCCTTGCCCTTTCTAGAGTGCGGAGGACCCTCCAGGGAGCACAGTTGGCAAGAGCTTAGGGACTGACCTGCACGTGACCTGCACAGGATGTGCCATGTTTGTCTTTCTTCCACAGGATAGAAGTGACCTTGTCTGTACAAAGTGCAAGCTGATCTCCATTTTGGAGGAGAAGATTCAAGGTCTGGAGAAACGAGTATCAACCCTGCGTTCCATAAAAGAAAATGAGGACTTCCTGGATAGACGTCAGGATAGGCTTCAGCGGGCACAGTGTTGTGAGGATTCAGAGCAGGCTGCGCAGCGGGGACAGAAGGCCAGTGAGGATAATTGGTGGCATGTGACCTCCAGAAGAGGAAAGAGTATGAGACAAGTCCATGTACAAGAAACGCATATTCAGATGAGCAACCGTTTTCATGTTCTCTCCACAGGTACTAGTGCAGAGAGTGGAGTGAATGATACATCTGAGGGAACAGAGCAGAAGGAGACTCCACTGATTGTAAGGCATGAGATGCACAGTCCTAGGGATGGGGGTTCCACGACCACCACTCCCAAGAGGAGGAGGAGGAGGGTGGTGGTGGTCGGGGACTCTCTCCTCAGGGGGACTGAGTCATCTATCTGCCGCCCTGACCGGGAAAACCGAGAGGTGTGCTGCTTGCCAGGGGCTAGGATTCGTGATGTGACGGAGAGACTGCCGAGACTAATCAAGCCCTCAGATCGCTACCCCTTCCTGCTTCTCCACGTGGGCACCAATGATACTGCCAAGAATGACCTTGAGTATATTACTGCAGACTACGTGGCTCTGGGAAGAAGGATAAAGGCGTTTGAGGCACAAGTGGTGTTCTCGTCCATTCTCCCTGTGGCAGGAAAAGGCCGGGGTAGAGACCGTCGAATCGTGGAAGTCAACGAATGGCTACGCAGATGGTGTCGGAGAGAAGGGTTTGGATTCTTTGACCATGGGATGGTGTTCCAAGAAGAAGGAGTGCTAGGCAGAGACGGGCTCCACCTGACGAAGAGAGGGAAGAGCATCTTTGGAAGCAGGCTGGCCAACCTAGTGAGGAGGGCTTTAAACTAGGTTCACCGGGGGAAGGAGACCAAAGCCCCGAGGTAAGTGGGGAAGTGGGATACCGGGAGGAAGCACAAGTAGGTGAGTGCAAGAGGGGAGGGCTCCTGCCCCATCCTGGGACAGCAGGACAATCGGTGAGTTATCTTAAATGCCTATACACAAATGCAAGAAGCCTGGGGAACAAGCAGGGAGAACTGGAAGTCCTGGCACAGTCAAGGAATTATGATGTAATTGGAATAACAGAGACTTGGTGGGATAACTCACACGATTGGAGTACTGTCATGGATGGATATAAACTGTTCAGGAAGGATAGGCAGGGCAGAAAAGGTGGGGGAGTTGCGTTGTATGTAAGAGAGCAGTATGACTGCTCAGAGCTCCAGTATGAAACTGCAGAAAAACCTGAGAGTCTCTGGATTAAATTTAGAAGTGTGAGCAACAAGGGTAATGTCGTGGTGGGAGTCTGCTACAGACCACCAGACCAGGGGGATGAGGTGGACGAGGCTTTCTTCCAGCAACTAACAGAAGTTACTAGATCACAGGCCCTGGTTCTCATGGGTGACTTTAATCACCCCGATATCTGCTGGGAGAGCAATACAGCGGTCCACAGACAATCCAGGAAGTTTTTGGAAAGTGTAGGGGACAATTTCCTGGTGCAAGTGCTGGAGGAACCAACTAGGGGAAAAGCTCTTCTTGACCTGCTGCTCACAAACAGGGAAGAAATAGTAGAGGAAGCAATAGTGGATGGGAACCTGGGAGGCAGTGACCATGAGATGGTTGAGTTCAGGATCCTGACACAAGGAAGAAAGGAAAGCAGTAGAATACAGAGCCTGGACTTCAGAAAAGCAGACTTTGACTCCCTCAGGGAACTGATGGGCAAGGTCCCCTGGGAGAATAACATGAGGGGGAAAGGAGTCGAGGAAAGCTGGCTGTATTTTAAAGAATCCTTATTGAGGTTGCAGGAACAAACCATCCCGATGTGTAGAAAGAAAAGTAAATATGGCAGGCGACCAGCTTGGCTTAACAGTGAAATCCTTGCTCGTCTTAAACACAAAAAAGCAGCTTACAAGAAGTGGAAGATTGGACAAATGACCAGGGAGGAGTATAAAAATATTGTTCAGGCATGCAGGAGTGAAATTAGGAAGGCCAAATCACACTTGGAGTTGCAGCTAGCCGGAGATATTAGGAGTAACAAGAAGGGTTTCTTCAGGTATGTGAGCAACAAGAAGAAAGTCAAGGAAAGTGTAGGCCCCTTGCTGAATGAGGGAGGGAACCTAGTGACAGAGGATGTGGAGAAAGCGAGTGTACTCAATGCTTTTTTTGCCTCTGTCTTCACAGACAAGGTCAGCTCCCAGGCGGCTGCACTCCGCAGCACGGTATGGGGAGGAAGTGACCAGCCCTCTGTGGAGAAAGAAGTAGTTCGGGACTATTTAGAAAAGCTGGACGAACACAAGTCCATGGGGCCGGATGCACTGCATTCGAGGGTGCTAAAGGAGTTGGCCGATGTGATTGCAGAGCCATTGGCCATTATCTTTGACAAATCATGGCAATCGGGGGAGGTCCCGGATGACTGGAAAAAAGCTAATGTAGTGCCCATCTTTAAAAAAGGGAAGAAGGAAGATCCGGGGAACTACAGGCCAGTCAGTCTCACCTCAGTCCCTGGAAAAATCATGGAACAGGTCCTCAAGGAATCAATTCTGAACCACTTAAAGGAGGGGAAAGTGATCAGGAACAGTCAGCATGGATTCACCAAGGGCAAGTCATGCCTGACTAACCTAATTGCCTTCTATGATGAGATAACTGGCTCTGTGGATGAGGGGAAAGCAGTGGATGTGCTATTTCTTGACTTTAGCAAAGCTTTTGATACAGTCTCCCACAGTGTTCTTGCCAGCAAGTTAAAGAACTATGGGCTGGATGAATGGACGGTAAGGTGGATAGAAAACTGGCTGGATGGTCGTGCTCAACGGGTAGTGATCAATGGCTCCATGTCTAGTTGGCAGCCGGTATCAAGTGGAGT
The DNA here is from genome assembly GCA_037349315.1 of Chelydra serpentina. NCBI lineage: Eukaryota > Metazoa > Chordata > Testudines > Chelydridae > Chelydra > Chelydra serpentina. Next base: position 27,014,260 of record JBAIAC010000002.1, on the reverse strand, counting down.
GCCCCAAGGGTCAGTGCTGGGGCCGGTTTTGTTCAATATCTTCATCAACGACCTGGAGGATTGTGTGGACTGCACCCTTAGCAAGTTTGCAGATGACACTAAACTGGGAGGAGTGGTTGATACGCTGGAGGGTAGGGACAGGATACAGAGGGACCTAGACAAATTAGAGGATTGGGCCAAAAGAAATCTGATGAGGTTCAACAAGGACAAGTGCAGAGTCCTGCACTTAGGACGGAAGAATCCCATGCACTGCTACAGACTAGGGACCGAATGGCTGGGCAGCAGTTCTGCAGAAAAGGACCTAGGGGTTACAGTGGACGAAAAGCTGAATATGAGTCAACAGTGTGCCCTTGTTGCCAAGAAGGCTAACGGCATTTTGGGCTGTATAAGTAGGGGCATTTCCAGCAGATCGAGGGACATGATTATTCCCCTCTATTCGGCACTGGTGAGGCCTCATTTGGAGTACTGTGTCCAGTTTTGGGCCCCACACTACAAGAAGGATGTGGATAAATTGGAAAGAGTCCAACGGAGGGCAACAAAAATGATTAGGGGGCTGGAGCACATGACTTATGAGGAGAGGCTGAGGGAACTGGGATTGTTTAGCCTGCAGAAGAGAAGAGTGAGGGGGGATTTGATAGCTGCTTTCAACTACCTAAAAGGGGGTTCCAAAGAGGATGGATCTAGACTGTTCTCAGTGGTAGAAGATGACAGAACAAGGAGTAATGGTCTCAAGTTGAAGAGGGGGAGGTTTAGGTTGGATATTAGGAAAAACTTTTTCACTAGTAGGGTGGTGAAGCACTGGAATGGGTTACCTAGGGAAGTGGTGGAATCTCCTTCCTTAGAGGTTTTTAAGGTCAGGCTTGACAAAGCCCTGACTGGGATGATCTAGTTGGGGTTGGTCCTGCTTTGAGCAGGGGGTTGGACTAGATGACCTTCTGAGGTCCCTTCTAACCCTGAGATTCTATGATTCTATGACTTCAGGCTTTAGACTATTTTTTTTGTTTGTTATGGTCTTGTGAGTAACATAGGACTAGGAATTAGAAGGTCTGTTACTTTGGGGCATGAACTTCCTGGTATAATACCTCTCTATGTCTCAGATTTGCTACCTGTAAAATGTGGATCAGAATATTCAGCTGGGAAGAGTACTGACATTCTGTTTCATGAAGGATTTTACGAAATTTTGTTTTCATTCTGATTTGGAAGAAAACACGAACATTTTGAAATTCTGTGCAAAAGAACATTTTAAAAAATTGTTTTCGGTCAATCAAAATGTTTCAATTTTTACTTTTATTTTTAATACATAATATAATGAAATAATTAAAAAATTGAAACACAATGTTTTTGCAAACAGAAAGACTGAAAAGTTTTGTTCCAAAAATATCAAAATGGGATATTTTGACATTGCAAGGGTTGGTTTTTCCCCTTTTATCCCCTCTGAAACAAAATGTTCATTAATCAACATAATTTTGTGAAGAATGTAGTCTTCGAAGGAACTGGATTTTCTGACAAAACTGTCCCGTTGAAGCTTTTTCTAAACATTTCTGTCATAATACTTATGCTCACAGAAGTGCTGCAAAGATTAATTCTGTACCTTGCAAGTATTTAAGAGATCAACTAGAATTTGCTATAGAAATTCAAAGCTTAATTGCTATTGTTATGAAACAGTGCTCTACATGACCTGTCTAATTTTCCTCAGTACTGGAAAAAATATATTTATGACTCAAATGATCACATTCTGCCTTCCACAAGTGATTTTACCCTGAAAGTTCAGAGCAAGACCATGTTTTGATAAAAATATAATCCAATAAAGAATATCACAGTCTTGTCATTAAAAATTACAAAATATACAAAAAAATGTTAAAAGAAAAAAATGTTTAATACATTTTGGTTGAAATTCACCTCAAGATAGGGCTTAAGTGGGGCTTTAGTCGGGCAAAGGCCTTGTGTGAACACTGCACAAAAATGACTTTCCGTCTATATGATGCTTCTGATCTGCATTAAAAGGCTTCTCCTCAGATACATGGTACAAATGTCAACACACATTATATTACTGTAATATCAAAGCTTTTCACACATGCTCTTTTAAGAAATCCATATACAACTTGCTACTCCAGAAAACTTGATTTTATTATTTAAATATCATTCTGTTCCAGAAATCTATGTACCTTGCATTCCTTTTTGTTTTGTTTTGTTTTGTTTTGGGGGGAGAGAGGGGGAAGAAGAGAGAGAGAGAGAGAGAGAGAGAGAGATGAGGGTTGTCTAGTGGTTTAAGCAAAGGACATAGAATCAGAAAGTCCTGAATTCCAGTACCAACTCTGACATTGTCTCTTCTCCCAGGTGATTCACTTAATTTCTTGGCCTCCACTTCCTCAACTACAAAATAAGGATAATACTTATTTACTTCTAAGGAGTCTTGTTAAGATTTATTAGGTAATTCAGAGCCTTTATTCATGCAAGGAGTCGCATTGAACTAAGTAGAAATAATTAGCAGCCCAATTTTGTTACCTTTACTCATGATGAGCAGTATTCCAAGTAAATTATTCAACAAGAGTAAAAAAATCACATTTAATGTGAGTAAAACTTTCAGGACTAAGTCCCTAAATTTGTAAACCAATTTGAACACGAGAAGTGTTATACAAATACTATAAAGTACATTACACCTTTTCCCACCATGTTTTGTACATTACACTTGCTGCTGAAAAAAAAATCTCAATTTATTTGTTTTCATCAGAATATATTAATTTGGTTGAGGCATAAAATTTCCATTTCCACAAGCAAATATAGGATCACCATTACAAAAACAATGGTCACAAACTATGTTTACTTTTTCACATCTGAAAACCTTCCACCATTTTTGTGGAAAACATGAAAAAAAAGTTGAAGGAAAGTTTGTCAAATGCTCTGATATTCACAAAATTGTGAAAGCAAAAAATGTGAGACTTTTCCCCTCTGGTGCTGTTTATGTTTTCCATATTTCTAATCAGAGGGGGGTCAAAATTGGAATCTTGAATATGAGCCCCTGTAAATTTCAGAGGAGGCAGGGTGGTTCTAAACCCCAGATCTGTACCCATCTCTACTGTTTGGATTGAATTGAAATGGCCTATTTTCTGGTTTCAGATGAGACTTGTCCAAAGTGTTATGAGAACAGATAGCAAAGTTTGGTGCTGTTTGAATATGAACTCAAACCCTGGCCCTCAATTGCCCTCAGACCACAACTTTAAACCACAGTGTAAACCTAATCCAGATTTTAATTCCAGCTCCTATTATCAATGGGCCATATCATACTTACAAACTCCTTACTAACAAGAGGCTAGATCATCCCATCAGTATTTACTCAGAACTAAATGACTTCAGTGGAAGTTCTGATTAAACATCCATGGCACTGTTTGGCCTAAGGATATTATTTTTCATATCTCAATTGCTCATAATTCAAGTGAGAACACTTTTTAAATAACCTCTTTGGTGAAATCCTGGCCCTATTGAAAACAATGGGAGTTTTGCCATCCACTTCAGTGGGACCAGGATTTCCCCCTCTCATTCTTAAGTTACCCAGCAGGCCAAAATTCAGGAGAGCATATAAAAAGGGTATAATTTGGTGAATTTTACACTTTCTTCTGGCCACCAACTTAAATTCCAGTTAGTAAATTAATGTAAGAAACTCTAAGACTCACATGCACATAGCATATAATTTATACTCCCCACTTTACACATCCCCTCTGAAATTTTACCCTCGGAGCCTAATTGAATAAAAGGAAGTCTATATTATAAGCAACATTGGCAGCAACAGAGCAAGAAAGGCAACTAGGAGTGGGTAGGACAATCCCACCAGGCCTCATTAGAGTCAGGGGCAATCTGACCCTTAGTGATGTATCTTAAGCCTGAAAACCACTTTGGGTGAACAACAAACAAAAATTTTCTCACCCATGTCTGCAAAAACAATGAATAAAAAAGGGACGCAAACACAGTGGAAATTCTATTTAGAAATTGCCTAAAAATTCACAAATAATTTCTCACAATTTGCCTAGTTCTAAATCTATGCAAGTGGATAGTGGCATAATGAAAGCAGATAGGAAATGCCAGACCCACGTTGGGTGTTTGGATTTTGGTTTTGTTTTTTGGTTGATTGACAGCCATGCCATATGCACCATTACATGGAAGCAACATGTAACATTTAAGATATGAAAATGTTACCTGGTGTCATAGGCACTGACTCCGTGGGTGCTCCGGGGCTCCCCGCCACTTGCCCAACTCACCTCTCCACCTCCCGAGGCTCCGCTAGATGCGAAGCGGCAGCTGCCAGCTGCTTTTCTTGGCTCCCTCCAGCTGGTTGGCAGCACCTCAGGGGAGGAGACGGAGGCGGAGCCAGGCCCTCTGCCTCCTCCCCATACCGCTCCCCCGAGGCACCACAGACCAGCTGGAGGGAGCCAGGAAAAGCGGCGGGCTGCCGCTTCGCATCCGGAGACATGGGCGGGGTGCGGCACGGGGCGGGGCTAGTGGGGAGCTGCCGGGCCCGGTGGGTGCTCTCCTGCTTCTCCCCCCCCACCCCTGACTTGCAAGCAAGTCTGGCTCCGCCTCCTCCCCATATCCCTCCCCCGAGGCACTGCAGACTAGCTGGAGGGAGCCAGGAAAAGTGGTGGGCTGCCGCTTCGCGTCCGGAGACGTGAGCTGGGCGCGGGGCAGGGCTGGAGGGGAGCTGCCAGGCCCGGTGGGTGCTCTCCTGCTTCTCCCCACCCCCCCGGCTTGCAAGTTGGGCGGGGGGACGCAGCGCGCCTGGGGGAGGAGGCGGGGGCAGGGATTTGGGGAAGGGCAGGGCCGGGGTGGAGTTGAGGCGGGGCCGGGGGGCGCGAGCACCCACCGGCGCTGATGAAAGTCGGCGCCTATGCCTGGTGTTCCCTCACATATGTTACCGAACAATGATTGACAGACAGATTTCCTCAAATGGCTCCTCAGCAAGGTCTGCATTATCAAGGGATGATGCCAAGAACTTTTCTTTTGTATTTCTGAATGTTTTTATGCTGAGAGGTGCAGCTTGACGTTTTGGCATGCTGATGTGAAAAGCATGGATACAATTTCCTGGGGTTTTGCTTAAAACATATGGGAGTCAGACTGTACCTGTCACAAGTTGCCAACCATAATATGTGGCTTATAAGGAAAAATAACCTCTGGGGAATATCCAAATGATATTAATGTAGTATGGCTACACAGAGAGAGGCCAAACTCACCCTGGCATAAAAAGACACAGCTCCCATTGACTTCAGAAAGAGTTACAGCCTTGGCATAAGGAAGTGTATTTGTAAATGACCATCTATTTCCTTACATACTTCACATCTGAGGTAGCTGTTTACTAGTTAATCCACCTCAGTTGTGTAATTTTTTATTCATTTATTTTTTAGCCTAACATAACCTTCATTTCAGTCAGGGTTAGGATGGTAGGATTTTTAACACAAAGAAGCAAAATGACACTTTTGGGCCAAAAAAAGAACCTCTCTCCGCTCCCCCTACCCCCCAAGATACTCTTGACTCAACACAAACATGCTCGACTGGTGCCTATTTGGGGCATGCAAGCATCCACAGAAGGGCTATTTTCACACTAAAAGAAGGATAAAATATAATTACTGCTGTAGATCCAACAGGAAGATTTTGCCCTAAAAACAAATCCGCAGAGGTTTTAGCTACAGGGGTGCACCAATTAGCCTGGATGTTAAAGATTCCTGTGCAGGAGATGGTTTTGAGGACACAAGACAAGAAATTGCCCAATGATTGCATAGATCTTTGAGGGATTACAATGGGTTGAGGTTATAATGATTGATATTTTAATTTAGGTTATGGAGCTTAAAGAACACAATGAAAGACTTTGACATTTTTGCAGAGAATGAGCAAAAGATACCCTGCAATAAACGTATTAAATTAAAAACTGGTCTCACAGAAGCTAGCTATACAATGCTTAATTTGAGAAAAGATGGTTTGCTGATTCTGCAAAAATAAATACAATAGCTGAAATGCCTAATCCATAACATAAAGCAGATCTACAAAGATTTAATTTGGCAAAATTAATTCCAAATCTATCTATGGTCATGGGAAAACAGATATAAACAGGCATTCAAGCAGTTTCAAAATATGAGGGCCTGGTTCACTGCTGAGTTACTCTAGCTTTGTGCCAGTGTAACTCTGTTTAAATCAGTGGAGATCTTTGAAGGTGGAGAGATGTAAAAATGTATATATGTTGAGTGCTGAGGACTGGGGAAACTGGGATCCTAGGGAATTTCCTGAAAGACAAAAGATCAGGCCGGACACATTGGAAAATTTCTATACATCATTTGATCAGATTTTTTTAGTTGTTGTTTTGAGATTATTTTTTTTGTTGGGGAGGCAAGTGCAGGGAGTCTTAACACTGTATTTATTTCCACTACTGTTACCATAAAACATCAAAATACTCATCAGTAGCTGTTGGCATTGTGCCACAAATTCCTAGCCATGCTTGCATTGCTGATCAACTCATGAGTGTTTCATGAAATACAATGCAATCCAGCCAAATGGCTGCATTGACATAGTCTGTATCAGGAATGTGGCATGAGTATACGTTTTGTACAGCCTATGATGCTGCTCACTCAAATTAACGTTTCTGGTCCATGGAATAATGTACCTGGAATGTTTCGCTTTTGTTGGGACATCCTGTTTTTCAGCCATTCTAATGGCTTTGACTCACTGACCCACCAGCATATCCAGCATGTACAGACAGGACAACTGCTAAAACAATCCGACACCTTCCACATTAAAAGCCTCCAAAACCAACATCCCTACCAGCTGCCAAAATTCTCCCTTATACACCCCAACCACAGTTGCTCCCACTCCTCTTATCTAATCAAACCTTCCTACATCTCCAGTGATAAGTGCCCAACCTGACAATGCCTCCAAGTAGCCAAAACCTTCCTATAACTTGCCTCTATAAAGCTTTACATCCTTATTGTTATTTATCACTTACAATTTGTATTGAGCAATCAAGATCAGGGTCTCATTGTGCTAGACGCTGTACACACTCATCATAAGACAAGACTGCTGCTCTGAAAAACGTACAAGCTACAATCTCATGATCTTCAACATTATTATAAATCAGTCACTGAATCAATAGCAAAATTCCCATTGCCCTAAAACAGGAGAAAGATTATACCATTCAGTCCCTATCCCGCTCAAAGTTAATCATTTCTAATCTGTATAGTACTTCACTAATACAACTTAACTTCTGGTTTATGGTGCATACTTATTGTGTAACATGTATCTTGTGACGTATTTGTGATCACTTGGCATTAACTTGTATAGTCTTTTGAAACAATAGTACCTAAAAAAAACACAAATGAGGACTTACTATACATGATGATAGCTCCCACTGGATACTCTTGAACACGTTGACATTATCATCAGCACTGTAATCATTCTGCCATGGAGCCTCTATTCCTGACTGCTAACAATCAAGTCCAAAAATAAATGCCTTCCATCCATAAGATGGTACATCCGTAGGTTAATAGTCAGGTCACCCTGCAAAGCTGCTTAATTCTGTGATCTTTTGACAGTGGTTGATTTAAGAGGCTGTCTCATAGGGCCATGATGTAAAAGGAACATCATGTGAAGTGGTTTATATAGTAATTAGCATAAAATACTCTGCAAGTAAAATGATTCAATTTTTAAATCCAAAGTGTTTGCCTTTCCCAAGGTTCATAAGATTTCTGACTGTGAACTGGATGGCATAGCATAAGTTGTAGAAGACACACACGCCCCTTATAAAAATGCGTAGCAAATAGGTGAATGATGATCCATTACAGAAAAAATACAACCAACAGGTTTAGCCTTCCATGGAATTCCATGCTATATAAAGAAATGGGGGAAAGGGTGGGGGGTTATTTTTTTCAATTTCTGGCTCAGGAAAACTAACTAAAAAACCATCCTCTCCTTCTCCTCTACTGTCACTTTTGTGATGATCTATTGTATTGCCTAGATGATTATACTTCACCATCTGGTTAACCTTATCAGCAAGGCACTAGAAAACAAATCCTGTGCAGTACAATTTTATCTATACCTCAGTTATCCTGATCACAGGCAGTTACCCAAAACTATGACAAATTGTTATGGAGACTTGAAATGTGCTGCATAAACCACTTGTGACTGAATTCAACTAAGGATTGCTGCACTTTGCAACAAACCACATTGTGTGATGCTGTTGGTGATGGTAAAGAGACAGCATGATCTAGTGGACTGAACATATAGTTGGCGTGATGGTTTTAACGGATATCTCAGAGGGTCTGCAGGCAAGGGTAAAGTTTCTCATACACAAAGAGCAAAACATACATTCAAGCTGGTTGACTTTGATTTGTGATTAAACAACAAGAAAGAAAGAGCAAATATAAATCTTCATGAGAGAGCACACCGTATGTTACTTACTCTATAGCAGTCATCTTAGAATGACTCACAGCAATGCCCACACAGAAAGAGTTTCCTTACATGTTAAGGGACAGCATAAGGAAAACAGAACAACATATTCCATATAATATCCACCACAGAAGCATGGTAACTGTAAGTGACTTGTCAGGAAGAGATGTAGTACGTATCGGAGGCATATATTTCTCTCGGTCGGGCAGTACATTCTGTGAAATCAGAGTCTCCTCAGCAATTGAGCAATTAGAACTGACTCTTCCCAGTGGGGCTACCAAAGTAGTAGCACAAACTCCTATGATGCCAGCAGGTGAATGTCAACTGTCAACATGAACTGATTGGTTCTTCTAATTCCTTAGGAAACAGAACTTCTCCTGCTGGAATAGTGATTTCATTCTTCGCTGGCTCCTCTAGAAAGCCCCATAATCTTTATTAATAGCTGTGAGAGCTAGAAAATCATGAGGCCTAATTTCTGTTCAGCTATCTGGAAAAACACAGGTCTTTGCAAATGTAAAGCACTGCATTAACTTTAAAGTAGTATAAGTAGCTAAACGCTTCTAAAAAACTGATTTAGAAATCTTGCTCAGCCAAGTCATAAGATTTTTCAGAGTTCCCTGCTTCTATTCTGGCAGAAATACCACAGGCCTTGCTGATTTTATATTTATAGATCTTCTGGTCCCACCAGCATAAAAGTATGCAAAAATTAGAAGAAAAGAGAGAGAGAGGGAGAGAGAGTATTAAGTAAACTTTCTCAAACCTTAAAAAAAGGTTTGATTTTGTATTCAAAAGGTGATTGTTCTAAGGAGTGACAAAGGTTTGGGCTGGTTCTTATTTTACCCAAACTGGTTCACCCAGCCCTAAATAGCTGAAACAGTAGTTTGAAAAAATAATAATTTGTATCTTTGATTTATTGCCACATTATAATATACACCACAAGGCTATAAACGGCAATGGGACTTAGCCATGTAAACTAATATACAGAGCTTCTCCCTCCAGAGGGCACCCCTATAAGAATTAAGCCAGCTGACTCTGGCTTCTGTCCTGGCTGCCACCCACAAGTGGTGAATCGGGCCCATAAATGAGTCACAAGGAGCCAGGGGAGAATTCCTCAGTGTGAGCAGTATAGGGCCAACATAAGCAGCCCTGTATTGCCTCCTAACCAAGCCTTAACAGGAGGTATGCCATGAGTAGAATGGGTCAGGAGGGGAGCCTTAAAGCTCAGTACTATAGAGATTATGAGGTACACTGCATATCATAGACACCCCAGAAAAGGCTGCCATAAATTAGAGCAGTCCTCACAAATGCTGTAACTTATGCTGGGGGCTGTTTTGGACCCAGCCCAGAGACTCCAGGCAGAACAAAGCTGCGTGGCATAAAGCTACATTTGCTCTCCCCTCTCCTGCCCCCGCGCTCCCCCCCCCCCCACTCTGCTTTCTGTGCTGCTTCTCTCAGGACAGCCACATCACAAAATCTGACCCCATTAGCTGTGTATGTTATAGAGAGGTGTATCTTATACGGTAGGCAATTAATGTAGCAGGCAGCCTAATAGTCACAGAGCACTCTCCTTTCTAGAAATAATTAAGCAAATACTTTTTTGATAAACACTTGGCACAGGAAGAGTTGAAAGGACTGTTTTATATACAGAGACACAGTCATATGCCCTTGGGTCTGCTAGTATTCAAATTCTTGGTCAATCATGCAGTATAACTTTACTGTTAATATACTGCTTTTAGAGAAGGATAACGGTGCCCCATTACAGTTTATACCTCACCAGAGCTCAAGAGCTACCTTAAAGGACCTCTGCACATGATAACATTAAATTTGGTGTACTGAAGTAATGCCATCATAACTAGCCAGTGTTACAGCCTTTCCCTCTCTTACCCACAGAATGCCAAGAGCTTTCAAAATGCATTACCATGCAAATATCTTGGGTGCTTTTACTACACATTTATATTGCAGGATAATCAATAAATTATTATTTCAATATTTATTGGAATCTCAGAATAAGAAAGAAGACAGATTACACAAATCCATCTTAGTTGATTAATGGGTGCTCCAGCAAAAGCCATACACTGATATAGTGGGTCAGTATGCAGACTATATTACTGAATATTTCAGCTAGGTTGTAAATATAGTATCTGTTTCTCTTAGGGACTGTCACACTGAGTGCAGTATAAAAGGCAATAAATTTCAACAGATTAATTAACTCTTTGGTTACTGGGGCTGTGTGTCACCTATCCTGGCACCTAATAAAAAATCCTTTAATGCCAAGACATAAAGAAGGGCCTCTTTGGAAATGAGTTATTAACAGCATTTCGTGAATAGATGGAGAAATTGTAGCCCAGCCATTTAAGTGTCATAAAGTGCAGCAAAGGCGGCTGGAGGCCTCTGAGGGACGCCAGGCAATACCATAACAATCAAATCTGAGATGGAAGAGGGATTGAGCTGTCCACTCAGAATTTTTATATTGTCAAAGAGCAGCGAGGAAATAATGTGATCAAGAAGTGAATTAACCTTGTGTGTGAAAGGAAGGGGATGATCTGATGGAAAAGGCAGTAAAGTAAAAATCACTCCATAATGCCTACATTGCAGGCAGTCATGAGGGGCTCCTAATGTCTGCAGGCTGTCAGAGAACAGATCCAACCCTCTAAGTACCATAAACCCATTACCTGCATTAGTCTGTAATTGGAATATATTTAGTCATGCTTTCTAAGTTCTTAGGGGTCCCGGTGTTGTAAGTCCATAGAGCATCAATTTCTATAAATGTTCTATCTTTCCATACTCTTGAAAAGAACATAGACATTCTTCTGGGGCAATTAATACACAATAAGGAATGAAAGACTTATGTGCAGTATAAGATTTGTATATATTTCCTTATCATATCATAGCACGTAATCTAGTTTCATGAGTGTCAACTCTCTAAAACCTCTCCTGGCATTTCTAGTAAATACTAAGCTGCAGAAAGTCTCACTGTTAGAAATGGAATTGATGCAACCCCATGTGAGCACTGTATCAAGGGATACTAAGCCTAACAAAGTTGATTTGACCTAGATGTCTTCACTAGGCACAAGCACAAGGCAGTGAAAATCATCTGTGTCATGTATTTGTATATCAATTCTTTATTACACACAAAAAAAAAGACAGTACCTCTCCAACATAGCTTATTGCTTATGGAAGTGATGTGTATAGAAAGAGAGCAGATTACATATAATGAGCATGATTCTCCTCTCATATACGCCTGTGTAAATCAGAAGTAACACCACTGAAACCCAGTGTAAATGAGAAAACAATAAGGCTTAATGAAGCTAGGTCTACATAGAACAGCCCATAAAAGAACTGATGGATTATGTATATGGTGTGTCCACCTCTGATATTTTGTGTGCATAGAAACTTTCCCCCCTTCATAATGACACTCTACTTCCTCTTGAATGATATCTTCAGTAACTCCACAAAATCAGTGCTTGTGATGTCACAATGAACTACCAATGAACAGCTACACAGTTGGTTGTGACATCACTGAATCAGGCAGAAGCAAAACATAGTTTTAATCTTAATGTAAATGTGTAACTTAGGCCTTGTCTACACTGGTAAGTTTCTGTGCAGTAAAGCAGCTTTCTGCGGCGTAACTCCTGAGGTGTACACACTGCCAAGCCACTTAGTGCACAGAAACTGCGCAGTTGCAGCGCTGTAAAAAAACAACAACACCCCGACGAGACAGCTTTCTGCACCGGGGCGTACAGCTTTCTGCACTGGGACTACAGCGCCGCAGTGCCAGTGTAGACAGCCTGGTTGATTACAGTGTAGCAATTGGCCTCTGGGAGGTGTCTCACAATGCCTGCTCTCACCTCTCTGGTCATCAGTTTGAACTCTACTGTTTTGCCCTCAGGGTGACCAACTGTCAGCCCCACCCCTTAAATTCCATGGGGATTTTGAAAGTCCCCTTCCCGTTTGCTCAGTGACGCATGCAGTGGTCTCAGCGCATCTTTCCAGGTGACTATGCCTGCTCCACGTATCAGGCGATCCCCGGCTTGGAGCAATGCCGAGCTGCTGGACCTCATCAACATTTGGGGAGAGGAGGCTGTCCAGTCCCAGCTGCGCTCCAGATGTAGGAATTATGATACCTGCGCATAGATTTCACGATGCATGACAGAAAGGGGCCATGACCGGGCCACACTGCAGTGCAGGGTCAAACTGAAGGAGCTGCAGAACACCTACCACAAGCCACAGGAGGCAAACCGCCGCTCAGGTGCTGTGCCCATGAGCTGCTGGTTCTACAAAGAGCTGGACGCGATACTCGGTGGCAACCCCACCTCCACTGCAAAGGCCACTGTGGATACTTCGGTGGTTCATGTGCCAGTCGAGAGTGGACTGAGCCAGCGGGAGGAAATCTTGGATGAAGATGTGGAGGGGGACCCAGAGCACAACTCGGAGGTCAGAGATGCAAGCAGCCAGGAGTTCTTCTCTACCCCGGAGGAGGCTAGCCAGTCACAGCTGTCAGAGCTTGGCAAAGTGCAAACAGGAGAGGAGGCCCCTGGTAAGTGGCTTTGATTTTGAGAATCGCTGAAGCGAGTTGTTCGGGGCAGGAGGGTTGCAGAAAGCAGACTTGTGTCTGTATGATGTGTGTACCACCACATGCCTAGTCTGAGCGGCAGAACAGGGTGTTGATTGACTCCCTCATTTCATGGGAATCTGCCTCAGAGATCTCCACGAAACTCTCATGGAGATACTGGGCAATCCACTGCGGCAGGTTCTTTGGCAGAGCTGCTTTGTTTCTTGCCCCATTAAGGGTAACTTTTCCATGACACTCTGCCGTCCCTGGGGGGGTGGGGGGAACCATTGCTGCACAAAGGCAAGCTGCATAAGGGACAGGGCAGAAGCCACAGTCTTGGAGAAGACCCTCCCTTGATCCCTGCTCACCCTAAGCAGCGAGATATCTTCCATAATGAAAACAGCCTGTGGAAAATGTGGGGACAGGAATAATTATAAGCCCCCCCTTCCCCACTCTCAGTGCTGGCTCTCCCCAAGACCTACATGCCCGGTCAGCCAGTTAGTGACAGGTATGTGAATAGTGGCTGTGTTTTAAATCACTGAATCAGTGGTCTGTGCATTGCAAACAATACAGCTTCTGTAAAATGTTGCATTTTGGCTTCACAGAGATGACTTTCTGCGTGATGTCATGATGCACTCCATGGCTGAAAAACAAGAATTGAAGGAGTGGCAGGACAGCGAGAAGAGGGACCGAAAGGAGAACGTGGTGGCGTGCCAGAATGAGGCCATGGAGCATCTCTTAAACGTTATGGAGCGCCAAGCGGACACGCTCCAGGCGCTACTAGCACTGCAAACCGAGCAGCTCCGCACCCGCCCTTCCCTGCAACCGCTGTTGTAAAACTGTTTCCCATGCACCCCCCAGACACCACCAACACACTCTTATCAACTTCCTGGCTCCAGTCTATACCCGCTGCATTCCACTCCTGCCCCGTCATAGTCCAGCCCTGCAGACTCCCAGTATCCACTGCACTCAACACTCATCGGTCTGCAGTTTAGCCCTGCTGAAGAACAGAACCGCTGCACTGTGCTCCAAAGGACAAGGCTGCATATGCTACCTGGACAGACACAAATCTTTAACCGTCCCAGGACCCCACCTCCTCCTGGGACCCTCCCTTCTTCCATCCTCTACAGTGCTGATGTGTTTTTTGTTTGTCTCTCTCCTCCGGTTGTTGTTTTTTAATAAAATAATTATTTTGGTTTGAAAGCAATCTTTATTCCATTAATTGAAAGCAAACAGCCCTGCAAAGCAACACACAATTTTCTTAAATCTTCACAGTGCATCATCTGCACCAATCACAATCACTTCCTAGCATTACAAGCACTGCACTCCCAAGCATAGCAACAAATATTAGTGGCTTTCAGCTTCAAATTGCTTCATCAAGGCATCCCTGATCCTTATGGCTCCGCGCTTGGCCCCTCGAATAGCCCTGGTCTATTGGATGTTCAAATTCGGCCTCCAGACACTGAGCTTCAGCGGTCCAGCCCTGAGTGAAGCTTTCACCCTTCCCTTCACAAATATTATTGAGCGTACAGCATGCAGCAATAAGCATAGGAATATTGTCATCTGCCAGGTCCAGCCTCCCTTATAGGCAGCACCAGCAGGCCTTTAAAAACAGCCAAAAGCACACTCAACAGTCATTCTGCACTTGCTCAGCCTGTTGTTGAACCACTCCTTGCTGCTGTCAAGGTTCCCCGTATATGGCTTCATAAGCCATGGCATTAAGGGGTAGCCGGGGTCTCCCAGGATCACATTTGACTTCTGCTATGGTGATCTTCTGCTCCGGGAAGAAAGTCCCTGCTTCCAGCTTCCTGAATAGGCCAGGTGTTCCGAAAGCTGTGTGGTTCATGCACCTTTCCAGACCAGCCTGCATTAATGTTCGTGAAATGCCAATGGTGATCCACAAATGCCTGGCGAACCATAGAGAAATACCCCTTCTGATTAACGTACTCGGTGGCTAGGTGGTCTGGTGCCAGAATTGGAATATGCGTGCTATCTATCGCCTCTCCACAGTTAGGAAAGCCCATTTGTGCAAAGCCATCCACAATGTCATGCGTGTTTCCCAGTGTCGGAGAAAAACAGAGTTCTCACTCTTTCTTTGGGTGCAGCAAGGCAGATACATTTTATTAACTCAAGCAATTGCACAGAGGGAGAGAGTGCACTAGGACACAGGGTTTCCCCCTCCTAGGCAGGTCTCTCAAAAGATAAACAATTAAGGCAAGCATTTATACTTTTTGTTACATACAGTAATGATCAACAGTTGGTTTATATTATGTCTTGCCCATTCCTGTATTTTCTCACTTCTGTTCTCAAAACATAGCTATCTCAAGGTTGGGTCACGCTGATTCTACTCTGCTGCCTTTTCACCCGCTTCTGACGTGAGCCCTGCTTCTACAAATCTCGCGTTATTACAGATAGAGTTAACCTGACTCTTGCTCATATAGAGGCCTGCATCCAAATTCCCTCTACCGACTTCCACACCAGAGGCATGGTCTTTCAGAGCAGGATGCGATTAATGGCCCTGTACACTTCCGTCAACACGAGTCCAACTCTGAACTGGTTAGCGACTGATCGGTAGCAGTCTGGAGTAGCCAGCTTCCACAGTGCAATCGCCACACGCTTCTCCAACAACAGGGCAGCTCTCATTCTTGTGTCCTTGCACCGCAGGGTAGGGGCAAGATCATCACACAGTCCCACGAATGTGGCTTTCCTCATCCGAAAGTTCGGCAGTCACTGCTCATCATCCCAGATGTGCATAACGATGTGATCCCACCACTCAGTGCTTGTTTCCTGAGCCCAAAAGTGGCGTTCCACTGTGGGCAGCACTTCCATGAATGCCACAAGCAATCTCATGTCGTAGCTACTACACGTGGCGAGATCAATGTCAAACTCCTCTTGCCTTTGTAGTTTAAGGAATAACTCCACTGCCACTCATGACGTGTTAGTGAGACCGAGCAGCATATTGGTCAACAGTGCGGGATCCATTCCTGCAGATCGAAGAGGCAGAGCACGCAGTACACAAACTGCTGAAAGATTACGCCAAATGCAGACGGAAACACAGGGATTGCTAGGATGTGAAGCAATGCATCACAGGGCATTGGAACAGGACCCAGGATGCCCCGTGACCCCCCTCCGCCTTCCCGCAACTCTTAGAGGCAGAAGAGGAAGAGATGCTCTGTGGGATAGCTGCCCAGAGTGCACCACTCCGAATACCGCTGCAAGTGCTGCAAGTGTGAACACGCTATTGCACAGCCAGCTGACAGTGTGAACACACAACAGCGGTTTCCCCTTCAGCGCTTTCTGAGCAGCAATGTAACTCTGCCATTGTAGACATACACTTAGTGTTACTGAAGTATTGCTTATTGGATGGGAATTGGTAGTGTATTTGTGGAATTCTTTATTCATATTCGTGTAGAGGATTGTGCTGAGACAGACATAAAATTAAACAATTTATTTCACGGAGAATGTTATAACAATAGTTGCTGGTCAGAGCAAACTTATTCTCGCTCTCAATATTTGTTCAGTATGTCCACTAAATTTAAATGAAATGGAACACATTTGGCAGGAAGTCTACCTGTCTTTTAGGAGGGGTTTTCAGTAGTGAATGAAAATTGATGAGGTAGTAGTTACATTTTATTTTAAAATTCTTGTGCTGTTTTGAATGTCAGTAGCAAGTTCAGGAAGAAACAAACTTGTTCAAATGTAATGTAGTATACTTGTATCGCTCATTAGTGTATTCATTTTTGCTCACTCAAGGAAATACCTCAAAAATGCCGCCAGCATGGCCTATTGCCTCTGGGGGGGGAAATGCTACACCTAATATCTGACAGGCACAGAATGAATTGCCTCTGTGCTCAACTATTCAGACAAATATGGAAAATGCCCAAAATAGGCTAAGGATCCAGATCAGGCAACACTGAGTAACATGTTCAAAATCAAAAATGTCTTTAACATCTATAGGCTTTGGGGGGAGAAAAAGGAGAGAAGAGCTCTGATCTATCACGTAAAACATTATTTGGAATCAAACTGTGTAATGATACAATGTAGAAAGTGCCATCACATTAGAAAAATCATTTGTAATGGAATAGATCCATGGCAAAATCCTTTCCCAGGTTTGCAGAGCTACGAGGATTGTCCAGCAAATGTCACACTCAGCACACTGTAGTGAGCAGTGCCACCAGTCAGTGTGTGCAGCAGTGAAAATTCCATGCAGTAACGTGTGCAAAATATTTGTTCTCCTCCCAGTGTTCCAATTCAGTGACAGATGAAACTCACTGCTGTGGCCATTGTTAGACATGCAGTGTTTATAATCCAGTTGATTGGCTGGTGAAATTATTTTTCAGACCAAAGTTCGTTTCAAAGAGAAACTGTAAGGGTTAATGATCTCTGAATACAAGTTCACAGTGCACACACCAGTTTGGGGAACACCCATACTGCACTTTTCAGACTCTTGTGTCAGTGATTGACATGTCTGATTCTTTACATCACACATTACATCTTTACATCTAAGCTCAAAGTTTTGATTCAGTAAAATGATTAAATCAGTGGTCTCCTGTTAGCATCATTCTGATTCAATTCGTCACATTCATCTATTGTTTATGAGATAGGTTTAAGTTTAACCTTAGTCCACTAACTGTTATACGAGCAGAAAGTACTCTCATTAGTACAACCATTCTTCCCCACTAAACTTCAGTCATGGCAGCACAGCTTTCGTAACTCTGATTAAGTCTTGAAGTTAGACTGACTAAAAATGACACTCCCAAATATTATTCCTTACATCTCCCTGTGACGGGGCAGAGCAGCCCCACACTGGTACCGCAGGGGTTAACCCTTCCTTCCTGGCAGAGGAAGCCCCACCCCGGAAGCCCTGCTGGGCATGCTCCAACTGGAGCGTAGGTATAAAAGCCTGCAGAGCGGCTCAGTCTGGGCTGACCACTGGGGGAGAAGGAAGCACACTGCAAGCTCCTGAGGTGGGACAGCAAACACCCCAGGATCCGGGGGCCAACCAAGCCGGGACACCCTCTGCACCCCAGACGGAGGCTGTGACCAGAGGGGACTGACCGGAGAACCAGGCATTGAGGGTAGGAAGTGACTGTAGGACTATAGTGACCAGGGGGACTGTAGAAGCAGGCAGCATCAAAGCCGCACTGAAGCTCGGTGTGTTGCGGGTGGATCCCTGCCAAGCTAAGTACAAGGGGGAACCCAGCTAACAGGTGAGCCCTGGGTTGGGAGCCAGTGGAGAGGGCGGTCCCGGGTCCCCCTACTCCTCTGCCCACTAGACCACACTGCCCTGACCTGCGGGGTGAGTTGTATGGACTCTGGCCACTGGGCCATCCTGCCCTGATCTGCGGGGTGAGGTATATGGACTCTGGCCGCTAGGCCACACTGCCTCTGAACCTCAGGGCGACGTATATGGACTCTGGCCGCTGGGCCACACTGCCCTGAACCCCAGGGCGAGGTATATGGACTCTGGCCGCTAGGCCACACTGCCCGGATATGTGGGACAAGTCGCATGGACTTTGGCCATTAGGCCACAACCGGACGCCCTTAAAGGGACGGGCGCAGGGACTTAAGAGTGGCGAGGCCCCTACACCTTAGCCCCCCCGCCACAAAGGGGCACTGCAGTACCGGACCCGTCACACTCCCACAATTATCCTTACATTCCTGAACATTTCTTCCAACAAGGTGACAATCACATAGGACAAAATTCTGACAACAGTGATGCAACTCTATTAACTTCAGCTGAGTGACGAAATTAGGTCACCTTTGGTATTGCCAAACTCCCCCTCCCCCACACCAATCAAATGCTCTCTGATGTCAAAGTGGTCTGACAAAATGAATACAATTGACGGCCCAGGTCACTGTTCTATATGCTCATCACCACCATATAGATGCCTAACATATCCCTTGTGGTATTAGATTCCTATTCTGTCATGTTTTGTAGTCATGGAATTTAGACCTTCTTTCAGCTCATTCATTGGCTCCAACAAATAAAAATGTTGAGCATCAATAGGTTGAAGAATCCTAGATAAGATGACACGGAGGAAATAGTTTTCAGACTAAAAATATCTATTAGCTTTGAAAGACTGATGGAAATATGCCCAGATATTTCAGCCAACAGCAATGACACTGGTTAATGAGCTCTGGGACAATTATATTGGTTAATGAGCTATCATCCAAAGAATTCCTAATGGAGAAGTTCAGCATGTGCACAACTCTAGATACCCAGTGTCTTCCCATCAATAATGGCCTTTAAAGGTATTTGAAGCATTATCTCCTCCAGGAAAAAGACCATGAACTGAGCACATTCATAAAAGCAGGTGCTCTTCATAGTGCTTTGCACTATAGAATATTGTCAGAAGAATGGATTGTGATTAATACTTAAGCAACTTACAGAATGATACCTCACTGTGCTCACCAATCACTCAGCTATTCCCACTGCCACAACCCTGGTCTGAGCTGCTGGTGTTCCTTTCAATGAATCTGCAAAACACACCTTTTTCTCTTTATTTTTTCTTACACTATAATATATATATGAAAAATAGAAAGACATGGAGGTTTAGCTGTTCTTCATGATTAAATGCAATAGGTACACAGGACCTAAATGTTACATTAACTTTTCTAGAAACATATTGCTCCATGTGGTCTTAATCCTCTCTAGTGAATCCTACTGGTTCCTGCTTTGGAAAGGCATTTCTGTAACCAACTTTTGTGCCCCAAGTAACCACTAAATACTATAATTAACAGAGCCCAACTGTAGTGGTTCTGACAAACTGTAACTTAACCATGTTGTTGCAATGAGATTTGGGTCTATAAAGAACCTGCTGAAGTTCTTAGTAGAATGGGCCAAATTGCTCAAAATAATAATGCTGTAGATTTAGAACAAAATTCTACCACAGTAAAACCAAGCCACTGGGGGGAAAAACTGTATTAAACTTAGAGTAATGATCATGATGTAATTTTACTTAACTTGTTTGTGAATATTGATTTACACTGCTTAGCAGAGAAAAAAGCTGGATGGAAAAAAGATGGACCACGGGGAAAAAGACTGCAGATCATTGGCTTAAATTCAACAGCAGAGTTAGCAATTTTTGGACTTGATTATACCTTCAACAATAAGCCACTAACTATTGCAGTAAAAATATATTACATTTGATCATATGGAGTAATATTGGTTGGCTACCAAAGTCATACTAAACGTGCTTCAAAGAAGAAACAATACACATTAAAATAGCTGGATAACAAATTCCCTTTTTCAAAAAGGCATTTTTGTTTAGACGATATCTTTAGCAGATTTTTTAGGCTGTTTCGTTAAACAAATGCATGTGGCATTATTTTCAAAAGCTCTTGCATATGTATTAAGAGGAGGAGTATGGCACTGTATATCAAGTTTAGAAATATATAGTACTATCTTACCTGGATACATGTTGGCCTGTACATATAAATTTGACATAGGGAAAATGAAGCCTTCTGCCCCACATATATAAATGATGCTCACTTATTCATAGTCAGAATATAGTTGCTTGTTTATTCAGTAAAGCGGAAGTAACTACTTTACAATGGCATTGGAACAACATTTATAGTAGGGGTGCTGAAAACCATTGAACAAAATTGTAAATTCTGTATATGATAGAAACCACTTCAAGCCCCTGGGTGCTACTGAATAGCCTATCAGCGCTATTACTCCATCTTTCTAGCTGTCTGTCTTAGGTTTTTCTACACCATCATCACAATAGTGAAGTGTTAAGTGTTACAACATTATCTAGATCTTTTAAAGATCTAACCACGCTGATGGAAAGAGTATTTCTTTAGAACAGTATTTCCTGTTCTAAGTTACTTTTAGACTAAGTTCTCTTGGCAAGGACTGTCATTTGTACAGTACTCATTCACTTGGAGATTTTGAAAGACCAGAAGGGTAATTATATTACTCTTGAATATTCAATAAAAATCTGAAGTGTCTTCGAAGTGATGTTGGTCCAAATGGCTACACTATGTAAACAAAAGATCTAGAGGTCTTTCATGGAATATGGTCTTCATATGTATAAATATCTGCCTACTACACATTATACCATTGTTTCACCAGTGCTATAGTTAAGCCTGTGATGGACATTTCAATTTAAATCCCTTCTTTCAGTCACTTGTAACTTTCTCAAACATTTTGCATTTGCCCTGACATTGTACCTGATTTCTCAGGTACAATCAGTCTCAGGTAAATAGTCCAAAACTGCTGGAGGCAATTAAGATATATAGTTCATTTATCTGATTCCACTTATGCTCTGAGTTTAGGTGGGTTCAGATAAATATTTCTGGTTTTGGCCTAAGTCTAATACAAATAATTTCTGCTGTGAATTATATATGATCAGTCTCAGGCCATTGAATCTGCAATGCATGGATCTGTCCCTGTGCAATACTCATTTGCCATAAATATATTGCTGACAACTCATGTCCACTCTCCTTGATTGGAATGGAAGATGCTCATGTCATTTTTTCAGTTATTGTGAAAGTTCCACTCACTCCCATCCAGAAGGCGAAGGTGAAAAACAGGGAAACCAAAGTTATCTTTCTCCTTCTCCCTATATGCTCCCGAAAATGTTTATTTTTAATGAACAAGTATAGCTGGAGAGTATGCTTTTGGTGTGGAATTGTCCTTCTTTATCAGGAAGTTCTTTGTACTCTCCAAGATGTAGCTTCATGCATTGAAGATAAAAGTTAATCCCTATTTGTGATGGACAGAAAAATGTGTTTACCAGTCCGCTTAATTCAGCGGAGATTACTCGCCCAGAATGCAACACTCCATCTGAATCTACACAGGCCGCTACACAAAGATGAGGATGACTGCAGGCCATAGTGTAGAACATTGTAGGAAATATTTTCCTCTGAGTTGCAGTTCAGCCACCCTTTGTATAATGGGAGGAAGAATAATTGTGTGGGTATGGCACAGTGGTGGGGCTCAGGAGATCCAGGTTCTCTTCTTATCTCTGCTACAGAATTCCTGTGAGGCCACAGGCAAGTCACTTAATCTCTCTGTGCCTGGCATGTGCCAGTTTCCTTAGCTATAAAATCATAGATTTATAGAAATGTAGGGCTGGAAGGGGACCTCAAGACCAGCCCCTTATGGTGGGGCAGGACCAAGTAAATCTACCCACCCCGGCAAGTGTTTTTCAAACCTGTTATTAATAACCTCCAAGGATGAGAATTCCACCAACCTACCCTGGAAGCCTATTCCAGATCTTAACTATCCTTATAGTTAGAAAGTCTTTCCTAACATCTAACCTAAATCTCCCTTGCTGCGGAGTAAGCCCATTACTTCTCATCCTACATTCAGTGAACATGAAGAACAATTGGTCACAGTCCTCTCTACAATGGCCCTTAGCATTCTTAAAATATGTTATCAGATCCCTCCTCAGTCTTATTTTCTCAAAAGTAAACACATTCACTTCTTTCAACTTTTCCTCACAGGTAAGGTTTTCTAAATCTTTCACCATTTTTGTTGCTCGTCTCTGGGATCTCTCCAATTTGTCCACATCTTTTCTGAAGTGTGAAGCCCATAATGGACACAGTACTCCAGCTGAGGCCTCACCCGTGCCAAGTACGGTGGGACCTCATATCTTATATATAGCACCCATGTTAATACACCCCAGAATGATATTAGCCTTTTTCAGAGCTGCATCACATTGTTGACTCATATTCTATTTGTGATACACTGATTCCCAGATCCTTTTCAGCAATACTACCGCCTAACCAGTTATTCCCCATTTTTCACTTGTGCATTTGATTTTTTCTTTCTCTAAGTGAAGTACTTTGCATTTGTCTTTATTTAATTTCATCTTGTTGGATTTCAGACCACTTGTCAAGGTCACTTTGAATTCTAATCCTGCCCTACAGAGTGCTTGCAACCATTCCCAGTTTGGTGTCATCTGCAAATTTTATAAGCGTACTCTCCACTCCATTTTCCAGGTCATTAATGAAAATATTGACTAGTACTAGACCCAGGACAGAGCCCTGTGGAACTCCACTAAATACACCCTCCCAGTTTGACAGAAAACCATTGATAACTACTGTTTGAGTACTGACTTTCAACCAACTATGCACTCACCGTATAGTAATTTCATCTAGATCACATTTCCCTAGTTTGCTTATGCTTTACCAAAAATAACCATGACAAAATCTTAACCTTACTTATACGTAAATGTACTTCCATTGTGTTCTACCTGTGATGAAGGTGCTCAAACAAGTAAATGGACATTCCTTTGTCTTGGGCAGACTGGGTTTTATGCTCTGCCTTCCAAACACATTTTAAGAAGATATTTCACACACACACATCTGTATCTCTCTGTACCCAACTTGTACATACATCATGCAGAGTGTCACCAGTTTACATATGATACTTTACATGACACCTTTGAGATATATATTATAACAAGTGTGTTGGGGCTCTTGTGCATTTAGTTGTTGTGGTAATAAACCCTTTTGTTGCTATGGCAACTGAGTTAGATTATTAGGGGATAGCCCGGCCAGTTTTGGCTGGTTTGGTTAATTCAGTGTGGGGCAATAAATGGCTGCTTTTAAGGTTCACAGCTCTCTGTCTCAAGTGATTTCTTCCTAAAACTGCTGCCCCCAAGGATACAACAAAGTGGCGACGAGGATGGGATTCCTTTGCTGCCCCAGCAACAGAAGGAAGTAGAAGTCAAGGTACAAAAACAAAAAACACCTTTTTGCTGTTGGAAGGGGGTGAGAACTGGCTTGTTTGCACTGACTGTGCTGGCTTGTCTGCTCTAACTGTGCAACTTGAAACTAAAACCATGGCTACACTTACAGAGCCACTGGAACCTTTTGAGGAGAATATAGTGCAAAAAGCTTTTTCTTATTGCAAATGACATTACAGAAGAGAAACAGGTGCCAATATTCTTAAGTGTTGTAGGGGCTAAGATCTACTCCCTGCTACGCAGCTTACTACACCCTGTTAAGCCGGAGACCAAATCTTACAGTGACATTGTGGAAATCCTGGGGTCCCATTTTTCTCCAAAACCACTGGTAATTGCTGAAAGATATAGGCTCCAAAAAAAGAGACCAAAAAGAAGATGAAAGAGTTGTACAATTTGTAGCAACTTTAAAAAGGCTTGCGGAACACTGTGGATTTAAGGAGATGTTAAATGACGCCCTACGTGACAGGTTAGTGTGTGGCCTGCACAGTGAAACTATACAGAAGCACCTATTGAAAGACTCAGCTTACCTTACAGAAAGGCTGTTGATATTGCAGTCTCCATGGAACTGGCTACAAAGGAGGTGCAATACATCGGTGCATCCCCAAGGGTGCATAAAGTGTCACAAAGACCTACTCACAAAACTGTGCAGAATCAGGAATGTTACCGCTGTGGTAAGCCAGGTCACCAGGCATCAGAATGCTGGTGTAAGGACCTGGTGTGTCGACACTGTGACAAAAGGACACATTGAGCATGCCTGTAAACAAAAGAAAGAGGCCTGTGGTCTGGCCGACGAAAAAGGGAAACCTGCATCCCCTAGAGCAGACCCAGGATGACCAAGGAGACACCTCATTGCAAGAAGTGCTACTGCACGTTTTGTCTTTGGCAGTGGGCTCACATGAATACTGGGTAACCCCATTGTTGGACGGCAAACCTATACGCATGGAACTGGACACTGGTGCAGCCGTCTTGCTGGTCTCCGAGACTGTGTATAAATAAAAGCTACAGCATCTCTGCTTAAGGCAACAAAAACTGTTCTGAAGACGTATACAGGAGAAGCTGTGCCCATGTTGGGTACTATTGATGTTAAGGTGGAGCTCATCGGACAGGCTGCTAAATTGCTACTGTTTGTGGTGAGAAGTAATTACCCAGCCTTAATGGGTAGGTCTTGACTTAGGAAGATTCAGCTGAACTGGGCAGAAGTGCACCAAATGACTAAAGAAGAAACCAGTCTGATCGCTATAGTAAGGAAACGTGCTACTGTTTTTGGAGAGGATCTGGGAAGTATGAAGGGAATCACTGTGACATTGAATATTAAACCTGACAATCAACCAAAATATCTGAAAGCCAGAACTGTGTCATATGCCATCAGGACGAAAGTTGAGACGGACCTGAAGCACTTGGTCACAAATGGAGTCCTAATACCAGTTACCCATAGCCCATGAGCAACTCCTATCATTCCAATAGTGAAGAAAGGCTCCCTCCGGATTTGCAGTGATTTTAAAGTCACCGTCAACCCGATGTTGTGTGCAGATCAATACCCGCTTCCCCACATCGATGACCTCTTCATGGGCCTGGCTGGGGGACAAAAGTTCAGTAAGACACTTGACTCAGATGAATATTTACAAATACACATCGATGAGAAGTCCCAAGAGCTGTTGACTATTGTGACACATAAAGGGCTTTATCAATACTATAAGCTTTCGTGGGTTAGAACCCACTTCATCGGATGCATGGAATGAAACATACAGTAGACAGATATTTATACAGTCAGAGAAACATGATAAGGTGGAGGTGCATAGACCAACCTTAAGAGGCTAATTTCCACCTTATCATGTTTCTCTGACTGTATAAATATCTGTCTACTGTATGTTTCATTCCATGCATCCGATGAAGTGGGTTCTAACCCATGAAAGCTTATGCTGAAATAAATTTGTTAGTCTCTAAGGTGCTACAAGTTTTTCTTTCTTTTCGTTTTGCTGACACAGACTAACACGGCTACTACACTGAAATTTATCAATACTGTCGCCTACCCTTCGGAATAACGTGTGCTCCCACCCTGTTCCAGAGGACTATGGACCCAGATCTTGTGTGGCTTGCCAGGAGTCCAGTGCTATCTGGATGACATCCTGGTCACTGGAAGGAATGAGGAGGATCACCTAAAGAATTTAGAGGCTACCCTACAAAGACTGGAAGAGTATGGCCTAAGTCTGAAAAGACAAGTGTGAATTCTTCCAGCCCTCTGTTGAATATTTGGGGCACAGCATTGATGCTACGGGTCTTCAGAAGGCCCCTGCAAAAGTTAAGGCTATTGTGGAGGCTCCCCCTCCTTGAAATGTTAGCCAGCTTCGTTCATTTCTAGGACTATTGAACTATTATGGAAAGTTCATCTCACAGTAAGCCCCACTGCTAAAACCACTTCATGAACTCCTTGAGCAGAACAAGGCCTGGAAGTGGACTGAAGCCTGTGATGTTGCATTTAACAAAGCTAAGGTGCATTGCTAAATTCTGAAGTTCTGACGCACTTTGATCCATCCTTACCCCTACAATTGGCCTGCAATGCCTCCCCTTATGGAGTGGGAGCGGTCGTATCACACACTATGCCTTTGGGAGAAGACAGACCTATTGCTTTTGCTTCACACACTCTAAGCAAAGCAGAAACTAACTATGCCCAAATCGAACATGAGGCATTGGGAATCGTTTTCGGAATTCGGAAGTTTCATTAGAACCTGTTCGGGCGGAAGTTTACTCTTCTCACAGACCATAAACCTCTGACTTCAATTTTTGGACCCCATACAGGCATTTCCCCATTAGCTGCTAGTTGTATGCAACATTGGGCATTGTTGCTTTCAGCGCACACATATGAAATCAAATATCGGAAATCCATTCTGCATGGCAATGCGGATGGTCTCTCAAGTTGCCTTTGCCAGTCAATCATCAAGATATTGCCCAGAAGGAAATCTTTTACTTTGAACAAGTAGAGAATACACCCATCACCACTACTCAGGTAAAGAAGGCAACTCACGTTGACCCAGTATTGTCCCAAGTTATGGACCTGGTGATGCATGGAACATCTCGACGAACCTCTCTGGTCTCACCCGACCTTGTTACCTACATGTCCAGGAGGACGGAGTTATTGATCCAATCTGGTTGTTTGTTGTGGGGGAGACGTATCATTATCCCACCACCACTAAGATCACAGATGTTAGAACAGCTACATTCCGGTCACTGTGGAATAGTACGCATAAAGGAAATTGCACGAAGCTATTTTTGGTGGCCTGGATTGGACAGTGCTATTGAAGAGAAGGCAAGAGCTTGTATGTCATGTCAGGGTGTGAGGAATGCACTCCAGTGGGCACCCCTACACCCACGGGACTGGCCTGAAAACCCGTATTCACGTTGACTTCGCTGGCCCCCTTGAAGGAAGCATGTACTTGGTGGTGGTAGATGCCCATTCTAAATGGCCAGAAGTCTCTAATGCAGTCCACTACTGCAGAGAGTACTATCCAAAAACTATGGGGACTCTTTAGTTATTTCGGTCTGCCAGAACAACTTGTAAGCGACAACGGACCGCAGTTAGTCTCTCAGGAGTTTCAAAATGTTATGAAGGCAAATGGGATACACCACATCACTTCAGCACCATATCATCCATCCACCAATGGATTAGCTGAAAGATTTGTGCAGACAATGAAACAAGCTTTGAAATCGGCAAGGGGACAATTCTCCATTCAAAAGTGTCTGGACACCTTGTTACTATCCTACAGAAACACATCTCATGCTACGACCAAGGCATCCCTGGCCTTTCTAATGATGGGACGACAGCAGCGCACTTGCTTTGGTCTGCTGAAACCTTCTGAACCCCGACAAACTGTGCAACATCAGCAGCAATATCAAGTCATCAGGCGTGCACCCAGAGCAAAAGACTGAACCTTTAGCCCGGCACAGCTGGTTTGGGCTCGGAATTATTCTTCTGGAGCTAAATGGGTCCCTGCCACTGTCATCGCTCAAACAGGACCTGTTTCTTACACAGTCCGGACTGCAGAGGATCTCACCTGGCGGCAACATGTAGATCAGCTGTTGCCAGGTCGTACCAGTCCTCAGGACACCTTCAGTTGAGTTGCCTGACTTGATTCAGTGTCTCGCCAGAAGCGGTGAAGAGTTGCCTGTTCCTGACTGCTCTCCTCCAATACTGCTGGCGGCTAAGATACACCCCCTGCCTGGAACGAGCTGATACCAAATCTTCACCCATTCGCACTACGAACCCTGAGCCCATTGTCAGGCCTGCGTCCAGGATACTTTCGGGTGCAACAACACCAGAAGTCCGCCGTAATCCACCTGGAGACAGAAGGCCTCTTCAATGGCTGGATCTTTAGCTAGGGCGAACCCACAGTTATGGGGCAAAATAATCCCTGGGGTTTAGCCGGGAATGGAGGCAGTCTACCCTCCTTCTCTAGTTTAGTGTTTGTTTTATTTAGTGGATGTTCTTATTAAGGGGGGGGGGAATATGTTGTGTATTTGGTTGTCATGGTAATAGAACCTTGTTGCTATGGCAACTGAGTTAATTATTAGGGGATAGCCCAGCCAGTTTTGGCTGGTTTGGTTAGTTCAGTGTGTGGCAATAAATGGCTGCTTTTAAGGTTCACAGCTCTCTGTCTCAAGTGATTTTTTCCTAAAACTGCTGCCCTCAAGAATACAACAGAGGCAATGAGTGTGTCAGGCCTGATGTGAGTTACAGTATGGGGGCCCCTCTGCCAGTTGGCCTGAAGAGGCTTTTGGGGTTACAACTGCCTGCTTCAGCCAGGGAGGTTAGCAGTCCCTCTAGTCCCAGCTCCAACCAGGGATCCCAGGGCTGGTGTCACAGAACGGGGAGTCTGCCAGCCATCAGTCCTGACTCAGCTGTGGGTCCGGAGGCTGGTAAGCTTCCTGCCCCAGCCATGGAACACCTGTGTTTTGGGGAAAGTGTTGTTAAATCTGCAATAGTTCAGCTAGACAAGGTGGGTGAGGTAATATCTTTTATTGGACCAACTGCTGTTGGTGAGAGAGAAGCTTTCAAGCTTACGCAGAACTCGTCTGAGAAACATACCTTCTGAGTATGTCTACACTTGAATTAAAGACTCGCAGCACAGCCACAGCTGGCTTGGGTTTGGGCTGCAGGGCTAAAAATTGCTGCCCAGATGCTCAGGCTTAGCCTGGTGTCCGGGTTCTGTGACCGTCCCAGAGCCCAGGCTCCAGCCCCAGCCCAAATGTCTACACTGCAATTAAACAGCCCCATAGCCTGAGCCTTGCAAGCCCAAGTCAGGTGACACAGGCCAGCCACAGGTGTTTAATTGCAGTGTAGACATACCCAGAGAGCCACAGCTAAATACAAGGTGGAACAGGTTTTTTAGCATAAGTAGTTAACACGTATTTCAAGGGACCATTCAAGGTGAAATGGACCTTTTACACTTCTCCAGTCCTAGGGGAGAAAGGAAAGTAGTGGGGGGAAAGGCAGCTGGGAGATGGGATTGTTAGTTGGTTATAGATGATTGGAATAAGCTATAAATCTCTATTCAGTCCATGATTTTTGGTGTCTAGCAAAGTTGGTCCAATAAAAGATATTACCTAAGCCACCTTTTCTCTCTAGTACCCTGGGAAGCAACAAGGCAACAACAACAACACTGCATACATAGATTCAACTAAACCTTTTGGTCCAGTCCATGAACATTTTCAATCAGCTCTAGACCTGCCAACGCTTTTCTGTCAGGCTTCCTCACCCAGCTCTACTATACTTCTCCTTTCCAGTTCTGCAACCACAACCACGCACCTACCCTTATCCTTTCCTAGGTCAAGGATCTACACCATTCCCATTCATTTGGCCTGCCCAAATCTTCCTACCTTTCAGGAAAGAATGAAGAGGTCCATCAGTTGTTTAGCTCTTATGAGCTGCGTCTGAGTTCAGATTTCACTCAGATATGGAGTAGAGCTGAGTGAATACGTGATTTTTTTCAGTTTGTTGGCAATTTCAAGATGTCCCCCAGAAACATTCAGGTCAGACTGAAAAACAAATTTTTTTAAAATGTTCAGTAAAATCAAAAAAATAAAATCCTTTCAGGTCAAATGAAATGTTCAGCCAAAACTGAACATTTCATTTTGATTTCAAGCTTTTTTCTTTCCCTTACATTTTTTAATTACAGGAAGTTTCCAAGTGAAAAGCCATTTTGAAATGAAAACACAAAAATGTTTCATTCTGAAAACGCTGAAACAATTTTTTTATTTTTTCAGATTTTTTTTGTTTGTTGCAAATGAACAATTTGACAAAACAGACACAAATGTGTGAAATGTTTTGGTGTGGCTGAATCTGCATTTTTCAACAAAATATTTCAGTGATAAAATTTTGCCCAGTTGTACTGTGGAATTTCCTGTTTACAACCTGGAGGGCACCACCACATTGCAAAGGGAATGATTATAGCCACGTGAGATTTTTTTTAAGGAGAAATCGGTCTCTCTATCGGCTTTTATACTGCTCTCGTCCCCAAGGCAGCAGAGTACCTCAAGTTCCATGCTAAACAACCAGTTTCCATTAGTTCTGATGGACTTACTCTGGATATTCACTGGGGTAACAGAGCCAAATATAGACCATAGTCCCTGCCCAGAAGATCTTACAAATAAACACAGCTGATTTAAAGAAGGTCAAATTTGGAAATGAAACTGATTGATAATGTCTCTTTAAACACTAGACCATATTTTCAAAGTGATCTCAATTTGGCCTCTTTATACACGGCAATTTTACTTATGCAAATCATTGTGAGTTCAAATTTTCCCACACAGTTGTTGCGCACATTTTGTCATTTGTGTGCAACATGTACAATCCCAATCTGTGGGGGGAAAAAACTATGCTGTTTGTGCACAAAGATAGGCCTTTATATTTGTATGGCCTATCATTTGTGTGTACAAGTGACAGTGTACAGACAATTCAGGTGTAATTTTGGAGATCCATCAAAATTTAGTAAATTATCTGGCTAGTTACTCCTTTACATGTTTAAAATCAGTACTACTGTACTTTGTCAAGTCTGAGTGCCAGAACTTTAATTTAACTTTACAGTTCTAAATCCATTAGCCTTTCCTTGAATTTAAAGTGCTTTATGATACATTTTAAACAAGATACTATATAATCATATAGCTTTTTGTACTATTAAAACTATAATTTAGTTTCTAATACAGCCAAAGTCAGTATTATAAGGAACACATTTAAAATGTTAAAAAAATAGGCTGAGAAAAATGGTTCAAGGACGGAGTGAAAAACTGTTAGAAACAGATTAAGCCTGAAAAATAGGGGTTTTGCAGATACAGGCATAAATACATATTGGCACATGAAGAGAAGGGAGGTCATGTGCCAATATATATTTATGCCTGTATCTGTAATTTTCACTCCATGCATCTGAAGAAGTGGGTTTTTTACCCACGAAAGCTTATGCCCAAATAAATCTGTTAGTCTTTAAGGTGCCACTGGACTCCTTGTTGTTTTTGTGGCTACAGACTAACACAGCTACCCCTCTGATAAAAGAAATTGTATTTTTCAGTTCACCTCCTACAAGTTCTGTAGTACAATCTTTGTACTGAAAGTGCAACTTACAAATGTAGATTTGTTACATAACTGCACTCAAAAACAAAACAATGTCAAACTTCAGAGCCTACAAGTCCACTCAGTCCTACTTCTTGTTCAGCCAATCGCTAAGACAAACAAGTTTGTTTACATTTACAGGAGATAATGCTGCCCTCTTCTTATTTACAATGTCACCAGAAAGTGAGAACAGGCATTTTCCTGGCACTTTTGTAGCCGGTATTGAAAGGTATTTATGTGCCAGATATGCTAAACATTCGTAAACCCAGTCATGCTTCAGCCACCATGCCAGAGGACATGCTTCTATGCTGATGATGCTCGTTAAAAAAATAATGTATTAATTAAATTTGTGATTGAACTCCTTATGGGAGAGGGAGAGAAACTGCACGCCCCCTGCTTTGTTTTATGCACATTCTGCCATATATTTCATGTTATAGCAGTCTCAGATGATGACCCAGCATGTTGTTCATTTTAAGAACACTTTCACTGCAGATTTCACAAAATGCAAAGAAGGTACGAATGTGAGATTTCTAAAAATAGCTACAGCACTCGACCCAAGGTGTAAGAATCTGAAGTGCCTTCCAAAATCTGAGGGACAAGGTGTGGAGCATGCTTTCAGAAGTCTTAAAAGAGCAACACTCCGATGCGGAAACTACAGAACTCGAACCACCAAAAAAGAAAATCAACCTTCTGCTGGTGGCATCTGACTCAGATAATGAAAATGAACATGCGTCGGTCCGCATTGCTTCGGATTGTTATCGAGCAGAACCCATCATCAGCATGGACGCATGTCCCCTGGAATAGTGGTTGAAGCATGAAGGGACATATGAATCTTTAGCGCACCTGGCAGGTAAATATCTTGCGACGCCGGCTACAACAGTGCTATGTAAATGCCTGTTCTCACTTACGGTTGACATTGTAAACAAGAAATGGGCAGCATTATCTCCTACAAATGTAAACAAACTTGTTTGTCTGAGCGATTGTCTTAACAAGAAATAGGACTGAGCGGACTTTGTTTTATTTTTGAATGCCGTTTTTTTGTAGATAGTTGAATTTACAAATGTACAATTATCACGATAAAGAGACTGCACTACAGCATTTGTATTAGGTGAATTGAAAAAAATATAATTTTTTTTTTTTACAGTGCATATGTAATGCCGACAGACCCTGATTGTCAGTGGACAGGATCAAACCGGGGACCTCTGGAGCTTAGGGTATGTCTACACTACGGTACTAGTTCGATTTCTGTGAAACCGAACTTGTGAACCCGATATTTCCATGTCGATTGTTCGAATCCACACCAGGGATGTTTATTCGAATGTCCGAGTCCACAGTAGGGGGGCAAGCGTCGACATTGCAAGCGGTGCACTGTGGGTAGCTATCCCACAGTTCCCGCAGTCCCGCCTGCCCACTGGAATTCTGGGTGTAGCCCCCAGTGCCTTGTGGGAACGAAATTGTGTCAAGGGTCGGTATACGTACATTTCGTCACTCGACCCACACTTCCGCCTTCCCTACGTGAAAGCGCCAGCGGGGAATGAATTCGCGCCCTTTTCCTGTGGCTGATAGCTCGGACGCCACTGGACAGTGAGCATGGAGCCCTCCGCGATTATCGCAGATGTTCTGTCCGTAGCCAACAACTCGCGCCTTATAGCGCACCTTTTCCAGACTCTGTTGCAGAGAAATCGGGAGAGGAGACAACGTAATCTCCGGGAGTACTTAAACTTTGAAAGGGGCATTGATCTCTTGCAAAGCGCTGGACCCCGGACCCTAGAGATCATGGTGGCAATGGGTCATGTTGATCCCGTGGAACGGCGATGCTGGGCAAGGGAAACAAGCACTGACTGGTGGGACCGCATAGTGATGCAGGTATGGGATGAGTCCCAGTGGCTGCGAAACTTTCGGATGCGTAAGTGCACTTTTATGGAACTTTGTGAGTTGCTGTCCCCTGCCCTGAAGCGCCAGGACACCCGGATGCGAGCTGCCCTCACTATCCAGAAGCGAGTGGCCATAGCCCTGTGGAAGCTTGCAACCCCTGACAGCTACCGGTCAGTAGCGAACCAATTTGGAGTGGGCAAGTCTACCGTGGGGGTTGCTGTGATGCAGGTAGCCCGTGCAATCGTTGACCTGCTGCTCCACAAAGTAGTGACCCTGGGAGACGTGCAGGCGATCATAGATGGCTTCGCTGCAATGGGATTCCCAAACTGCGGTGGGGCCATAGATGGGACACACATCCCTATCCTGGGACCGGAGCACCAGGGTGGCCAGTATATTAACCGGAAGGGCTATTTTTCTATGGTTCTGCAAGCACTAGTGGACCACAAAGGACGTTTTACAAACATAAATGTTGGGTGGCCAGGAAAGGTTCATGATGCTCGTGTTTTCAAGAACTCTGGTCTGTTTAGACGCCTGCAACAGGGGGTTTATTTCCCCGATCACAAAATCACTGTTGGGGAGGTGGAGATGCCAACAGTGATCCTGGGGGACCCTGCCTACCCGCTAATGCCATGGCTCATGAAGCCATACACGGGAGCCCTGGACACTGAAAAGGAACTCTTTAATTACCGCCTGAGCAAGTGCAGAATGGTGGTGGAGTGTGCCTTTGGCCGTCTCAAGGCAAGATGGCGAAGCTTACTTACTCGCTCTGACCTCAGCCCTAAAAATATCCCCATTGTGATTGCAGCGTGCTGTGTGCTCCACAATCTGTGTGAGATCAAGGGGGAGACATTTATGCAGGGCTGGGAGGTTGAGGCAAATCGACTAGCAGCAGATTACGCTCAGCCAGACACCAGAGCCATTCGAAGATCACAGCGGGAGGCGGTCCGCATCCGTGAAGCTTTGAAAGCTCGCTTCCAGACAGAGCGGGTTAACCATTGACTGCTACACTTCCGTAAACAGATACTGGACCTACCCCTGTCCCTTTACACATGTCCCGTTGCCCATCCTCCCATTACCAACCGCCTTCCCCCTCCTTGGATCAACGCTGTAAAGTCACAGTAAAGGAAAGATTTTTTTGTTTGAACGTGTTCCTGTACTTCTTCTTGGGTAATGCTTATCACCGTGTAGGCATACGGCGGTTGGGGGGAGGTTTGGTTGGGGGACACTTCCCTTCAAAGGGGAAGCTGTTGATCCTGCCCAAAGCGCAGTGCCAAGAGGTGTTCCGCTTGCTTAAAGGGACCATCAACCTCTTCTAATCCCATGTGTGTGTGGTGGTGTCTATGTGCCTTGTACGTATTGAGTATCGCCAACGGATCACACAGTGCATTGATCTATCCAGCAGGCTACTGTCAGCCGCAAAAGATCAGCGACCACCCTCCCCAAACATACAGTGCACCACCCAACCCCCAACCCCACGTTTAGAACGTAGAAACCAGCACAACGAAGGAAAGGTGTGCTTAATGCATGCAATGTGTACTGTGCTTGTCACTTCAGCAGTTAACCTGTCTGCACCCTCGTTTGTGCTCCCATTCTCTGCACTTAAAAACTATGTTAACCACTACCCAGAGATACAAACTGTCCCGTTTAAAACACTCAGGGAAACATTGGTGAACCAAAAAACAAGATTTATTCAACAAAACAGTAACTTCACATGGAACCTGGGAAGGGAGGTGCTCAGGGGTGCTGCTGGATGGAGAGGAGGGAAAAGTCTATGGTTTTGGGAATGACAGCCTTCTGCTGTTGCAGCGGTCTGCAGGGGTGGATTGAGTATTTCCACGCACCCTGGCTCCCCTTGTCCTAGTGACTTTTGGGGAGGAAGCCACTGGACTTGGTGGCGGGGGAGGGCGGCTTGAAAGAACGTACAGAGGCGCTCTTTCTTCATGTCTCCTGTCCTGGAGAATATCCACCAGGCGCCGGAGCGTGTCTGTTTGCTCCCTCATGATTCCCAGCATTGTTTGGGTCGCCTGCTGATCCTCCTGCCGCCACCTGTCCTCGCGCGCTTCAGCCCTCTGCTCCCGTTCCCTGGCTGCTCGCTCGTACCGTGCGAAGTCCTCTCTGCGCTGTGCCGCCTCCCTCTGTGACAGCATCACTAATTCCGAGAACATGTCGTCCCTGGTTCTCTTTTTGCGCCGCCTTATCTGGACTAGGCCATGGGTGGGAGAAGCACGGGTTGGGTGGGAGACACTCACAGCTGTGGGATAAATGAAAGGGAGTGAATTCCTCAGACAGATACTTTTTCAAGAACAATGACCATACTCTTTCACCGTGAATAGGACCAAAGACAGTGCCTATCACATGTACACGTACTACAAGGTCAAATAATATGCCTTAAGGCTGAGTGAGTGTCTAGGGTCCCGGTATACGGATCCCAGAGGCCTTTCCGTACACAGAAAATCACCTCTCTGAAAACCATGGTAAGCTGCTTACTTACGACTGCTGTGAGATTGCTTCACAGCACTGCTCTACTCCCATGTCTCCCTCAGTGTTCCTGGCGGCGGTCAGTAGCTGCTGCTGGCCAAACCGGTAATCTACGGCGGCTGTCCTAAACCCCCCCCCCCCCCCCCCGTCCGCGTTGCCGCTGCAGGGAACCAAAAATGCCCGGGAACCGCTCTGCGTGAACGGCTCGCCTACCCTTCCCCCCCCTCAGCGTGGCCGCTGCAGGGAACCAAAAATGCCCGCGAACCGCTCTGCGTGAACAGCTCGCCTACCCTCCCCCCCTTCCGCGTGGCCGCTCTAGGCAATGTAAAATGCCCGCGAACCGCTCAGCGTGAACGGCTCGCCTACCCTCCCCCCCCTCAGCATGGCTGCTCTAGGGAATCAAAAATGCCCGCGAACCGCTCAGCATGAACGGCTCGCCTATCCTATCCCCGGTTTAGCGTTGCCGGTCCCCGGGACTGTCACTTCCCGCGCACCGATATGCACTACTGGTTTTGCTCCCGAGCCCCTACCACCACGCGGTAACGTAAACTGCCGGGTGTCTGTCTGTAAGGGGAAAAGGAAGCATGCAGTATACTAATTATACTACTCATTCGAACCAGGACCCCATGACTGATATCACTCTGATGAGGATTACGGAGACAGAGAAAAACTGCATGCTGAGTCAATGCAAGCAAACCCCGGGGCCGTATGCTGCCATGCTATGCAAGGCAATGATACCAGAGTACCTGCTGCTCGCATGGCGCGGGAAAGTATCCTACCATGGAGGAGACAATAAGGCAGCTCTCCCAGTGAACGTGCTAGACAAGCTATCGCTGTACCTTCAAGACAGCTTCTCTGAGATCTCTGCTGGTGATTACACCTCTATCCCCATACATATTGACAGACTTTTCGAATAGTTGCACGGGAAAGCGACTCCAAGGTGAAGCGCATAAGGCCAATGAAGCCACAGTTACAGAGCGCTAACACACCATAACTATTGTATTGAAAATAAATGTCTAAAACACTGACCTGATGATCCCTCTCCTGATTCCTGGTCAGGAATGCTGCTTTGGGAGTGTTCGAAGGGCAGCGCAGTCAGGGTGAGGAATAGTTCCTGGCTGTCGGGGAAATCTCCAGGGTGACCGCTTTCGATTGCCTCGTCCCCCTGCCCTCCTTCCTCTTCTTCGCCGTCAGCGAAAACCTCCTCCGATGTGTCCGTAGAATGGACCCCGTCATCGGTGTCCACGGACACTGGTGGGGTAGTTGTTGCCGCACCACCGAGCATGGCGTGCAGTGCCTCGTAAAATCGGCAAGTCTGAGGCGCTGAGCCGGAGCGTCCGTTGGACTCTTTGGTCTTTTGGTACGCCTGACGTAGCTCCTTGATTTTGACGCGGCACTGCGTAGCATCCCGGCTGTACCCTCTCTCCGTCATAGCCTGTGAAATCTTCTCGTAAATTTTGGCATTCCGTCTTTTTGAACGGAGCTCGGCTAGGATGGATTCATCGCCCCACACAGCGATGAGATCCAAAACCTCACGATCACTCCATGTTGGAGCTCTCTTTCTATTCAGTGATGGCATCGAAACCACCGCTGTAGAGCTCTGCATCATTGCCAGTGCTGCTGAGCTCGCCACTATGTCCAAAGAGGCAATGGGATTCAAAATGGCCACAGAGGAAAAAGCATTCAAATTTTCGCGGGGATTTCTCTGAGTGGCAGGTCAGAGCATCCGAGTACACAATACTGCCCTGAGCGTCCACCGAGTGGTGCACTGTGGGATAGCTCCCGGAGCTATTAGCGTCGAATTCCGTCCACAGTACCTCGCATTCGACATGCCCATTTCGAATTTGGCGCTACTCCCCTCGTCAGGGTGGAGTACCGAAATCGATTCAAGGAGCCCTTAATGTCGAAATAAACTGCTTCCTAGTGTGGACAGGTGAGGGATTAAATCGAGTTAACGCTGATAAATTCGACATAAAGTCCTAGTGTAGACCTGGCCTTAGTGCATGAGCCTCTGCTGCATGAGCTAAAAGCCAACCAGCAGTTAGTTAAGGCTGTAGAGCAGACTCATTTTAGCTCTCTCTCTGAATGGTCTCGGTGCCCCTAGATGGAATAGAACACCACACCCAGGAAGTGTGTGGGTTACACATACACTTGTAAACAAAAATAAATATAAAGTGAGCACTGTACACTTTGTATTCAATGTTGTAATTGAAATAAAAATATTTGAAAATGTAGAAAACATCCCAAAATATTTAAATAAATGGTATTCTATTGCTTAACAGTGCAATTAACCACGATAATATTTTTTTAATTGCTTGACAGCCCTACAACAAACCAATAATAGCTTTGCTTTGGCTTATTTGCTACCCATTGAATAGGGTGTGTACAGTTGATGAGTTTATACCATTTTATAACCAAGGAATTAGAAACACACAAACAACGAGAAGTATGAGTGAATGGTTTTGAAACTCAGTACTCTGTCATTTAGTCCCTTGTAAATTACATTTTAGGTATCAATTTCTTTCCTTAAATGCAAGTCATTTATAAACATATTTCATTCAGAAACATTCACTCACACTTTTCATTGCTTGTCTGTTTCTAATTCCTCAGTTATAACATGGTATGAACCCATCAACTGCACACACGGTATTCAATGGGTAGCAAATTAACCAAAGCAAAATTGGTTCATTGTTTCCTCAACCATAGGCATATATGGAATGTTCATATCAAGCCTATGATATGCACAAGTAAAGATCTGGCCCAATCTATGTGAAGAAAAGGTTACTCACCTTTGTAACCGGTGTTCTTCGAGATGTGTTGCTCATATCTATTCCAGTTAGGTGTGTGCGCATGCACGGACGTCGGAAACTTTTACCCTAGCAGCTACCCGTCGGGCCGGCTGGGGAGCCCCTGGAGTGGCGCCAAAATGGCGCTCTATATAGTACCCTGCCGACCCGACTCCCCTCCAGTTCCTTCTTGCTGGCTACTCCGACGGTGGGGAAGGTGGGGGGGGTGTGAATGGAATAGATATGAGCAACACATCTCGAAGAACACCGGTTACAAAGGTGAGTAACCTTTTCTTCTTCTTCGAGTGGTTGCTCATATCTATTCCAGTTAGGTGAATCCCAAGCCTTACCTTGGAGGCGGGTTCGGAGTTACGGTAAAGCAGCTTGAAGGATAGCCCTACCAAAGGCAGCATCATCACGGGAATGATGAGTGATGGCGTAGTGCGATGTAAAGGTGTGCACCGATGCCCAGGTTGCAGCCCTGCAGATCTCCTGAAGGGGGATGTTGGCCAGGAAAGCCGCCGAGGAAGCTTGCGCTCTTGTAGAGTGGGCTGTGACCGCTGGCGTAGGTACCCTCGCCAGGTCGTAGCAGGCACAGATGCAGGCTGTAATCCATGATGATATGCGCTGCGAAGAGACCGAAGAGCCTTTCATACGTTCCGTGAGAGCGACGAACAGCTGGGATGTCTTACGGAACGGCCTTGTGCGTTCTATGTAGAAGGCGAGTGCTCTCCTGACATCCAACGAATGTAGCCGCTGCTCTTTAGAGTTGGCATGCGGCTTAGGAAAGAAGACAGGTAGGAAAATGTCCTATGACATGTGGAGGGCGAGACCACCTTTGGAAGGAAGGACGGATGAGGTCGAAGCTGGACCTTGTCCTTATGAAAGATGGTATACGGAGGGTCATGCAGGAGAGCCTTCAACTCGGATACCCTTCTGGCTGACGTGATAGCCACGAGAAAAGCGACCTTCCACGACAGATAGAGGAGGGAGCAGGAGGCCATTGGCTCAAAAGGAGGGCCTGTAAATCGAGATAGGACGAGATTGAGGTCCCATGCTGGAACAGGTGACTTTATCAAAGGGTGAACTTTTTCCAAGCCCTTGAGGAAACGACGCACCATGGGGTGCGTGAATATTGAGCGGCCCTCTGTTCCTGGATGGAAAGCCGAGATGGCGGCAAGATGGACCTTCAGGGATCCAAGTGCAAGGTGGCTGTCCTTGAGATGTAACACGTAATCCAGAATAGACGGCACGGAGGCAAGGTGTGGAGATATCTCCTGTTGGGCGCACCAGACAGAGAACCTCTTCCACTTTGCCTCGTACATGAGTCTTGTAGAGGGTTTACGGCTCTCAAGGAGTACTCGTCTCACTGGATCCGAGCAAGCCATCTCTGACCAGTTCAGCCATGAATTCTCCACGCTGTCAGATGCAACGAGTGGAGGTCTGGATGGAGAAGGCGACCGTGATCTTGGGAGATGAGATCGTGGCTGATTGGGAGAGGAATGGGGGGCTGTATTGACAGGTCCATCAGGGTCAGGTACCAGCACTGTCGTGCCCAGGCAGGGGCTACTAATATGACGTCCGCCTTGTCCCTGCGAAACTTGAGGATGACTTTGTGGATTAGTGGGAAAGGCGGGAACGCGTAGAGCAGGTGACGTGACCACGAGATCATGAAGGCGTCCGCAAGGGAGCCCAAGCCGTGTCCTCTGAAGGAGCAGAAGTTCGGGCACTTCCTGTTGGTTCTGGAGGCGAACAGGTCGAGCTGGGGAAAGCCCCAGGTGCGGAAGATTGAATGGATCACGTCTGGGTGTATGGACCATTCATGGACCAGGAAGCGTCTGCTCAGCTGGTCTGCCAGGACATTCTGGACTCCAGGCAGGTAAGACGCCTGGAGAGAGACGGAGTGGGCCAAGCAGAGGTCCCACAGGAGAAGGGCTTCGCGGCACAGCGGTGATGATCGAGCCCCGCCCTGCTTGTTCAGGTAGTACATGGCCGTTGTATTGTCCGTAAGAACCTCCACGCAGCGGCCCTGTAGGTGAGGCAGGAAAGCTTGGCATGCCAGACGAATTGCCCTGAGCTCTTTGATATTGATGTGGAGATCGAGCTCGTGTCGTTGCCACATGCCCTGCGTTGTTAACTGCCCGAGATGTGCGCCCCAACCCAGCACCGATGCATCTGTCACTAGAGTTAGCGTGGGGAGGAGAGGTTGAAAAGGGACTCCTTCACGTAACGTCAGTGGGTCCAGCCACCACAACAGGGAGTCCAACGTGTGAGTTGGAATTGTGACGACCATGTCCAAGTTGTCTCGGTTGGGTCGATAGACAGAAGCCAGCCACGCCTGCAGTGGGCGAAGACGTAAGCGGGCGTGCTGGACCATGTACGTGCAGGACGCCATGTGGCCCAGCAACTGAAGACATTGCCTTGTGGTCGTGGTTGGAAACCGGCGGAGTGAAGTGATCAAGTCCACGATGACGAGGCGATGAGCCTCTGGGAGGAACGCCCGAGCTCTGGTTGTGTCGAGGACTGCTCCGATGAACTGGATGGACTGAGTCGGTTCCAGCACTGACTTGCTGGTGTTTACGATGATACCAAGGCAAGAGAAGGTGTCCATGACCATTTGCACGTGTGCTTGCACCTGTAGACGGGACCGGCCTCGCACTAGCCAGTCGTCGAGGTACGGGAACACATGAACGTGGTGGCGGCGGAGAAACGCGGCTACTACTGCCATGCATTTCGTGAAGACACGGGGAGCCGTACACAGGCCGAAAGGGAGCGCTGTGAACTGGTAGTGTGTCTTGCAGACGATGAACCGGAGGAAGCGTCTGTGAGCCGGTGTGATGGAGATATGGAAATATGCATCTTTCATATCGAGGGCGACATACCAGTCCCCGGGGTCCAGAGAGGGGATGATGGTGGCTAGGGAGACCATGCGGAACTTCAGGTTGACGATGTATTTGTTGAGGTTCCTCAGGTCCAGAATGGGTCGTAGACCCCCCTTGGCCTTGGGGACAAGGAAGTAGCGGGAGTAGAAACCCTTTCCCCTGAATTCGTGAGGCACCTCCTCCACAGCTCCTAGTTCGAGGAGCGCTTGTACTTCTCGATAGAGGAGTTGCTCGTGAGAAGGGTCCCTGAAGAGGGATGGAGAGGGGGGGGTGGGAAGGAGATGTAGAGTGGAAGTGGATAGAATATCCCGCCTCTACCGTCCGTAGGACCCACCGGTCCGATGTAATGTGGGACCAGGCGTGGTAGAATCGGGATAGACGGTTCAGGAAGGGTGGGAAGGTTGAACCTTGTGATGCTGGTAAGCTGTCCTCGAGAGTCCCGTCAAAACGGACGCTTAGCGCCCTGCGGTGGTTTTTGTTGCCTGTTTTGACCCTGAGAGGGGCGAGAGGGTTTGCGGCGTGAAAAGCCGGTTCTCCTTCTGGAGAAGTCCTGCCTTGGGCGAGGTGGGAAAAAACGCTGTTGAGAGGCCTGGGGTTTCAAAGGCTTCCGGAGCGTAGACACGGTGTGCATACCCAAGGACTTTATGGTGTTTCGCGTGTCCTTAAGGTTATGCAACCGGGAGTCGGTCTGGTCAGCAAATAGTCCTTTTCCATCAAATGGTAGGTCCTGAATAGTATTTTGGACCTCGGCTGGCAGACCAGACAACTGTAGCCAGGCACTTCTACGCATGGAGACCCCCGTTGCCAATGTACAGGCTGCCGCATCCGCAGAGTCCAGAGCGCCCTGTAGGGACGTGCGGGCCACCAGCTTTCCCTCATCTCCCATGGCGGCGAGTTCAGTCCAGGACTCTGATGTAAGCTGGTCCTGAAATTTGAGAACTGCCGACCAGGAGTTATGGGCGTAGCGGCTAAGAATCGCCAGCTGGTTCGCAATTCTTAAAGAAAGGCCCGCAGTGGAATAGACCTTCCTCCCGAAGAGGTCTAGACGCTTGGACTCCTTGGATTTCGGTGCCGGGCCCTGTTGCCCATGCCTCTCCTTCGCATTAACAGCGTCCACCACTAGGGAGCAGGGCATGGGGTGGGTGAAAAGATATTCAAATCCCTTAGTAGGGACAAAATACTTTCGTTCCACCCTCTTGGCCGTAGGCGGGATGGAGGATGGGGTTTGCCAGAGGGCCGTGGCATTGCCGCGAATGGTCTTGTTCATTGGCAAGGCCACTCTGGAGGGTCCCTCTGGCTTTAAGATCTCGTCCACCATGGGGTCATCCTCCTCCTCAACCACCTCCTCAATAGGCAAGTTCATATTAAGAGCCACCCTCCGCAGTAGCTCTTGGAGAACCTTAAAGTCCATAGGCGGAGGCGCAGATGATGATGTTCCTGCCACGGCTTCATCGGGTGAGGAGGAGGAGGTTGTGAGAGGGAGGGGAGGTTCAGGGAGGTCGTCCCGCTCAAGGGTGGAAGGATCCTGCTGGGGCGGGGAAGGCGCCGCCCTTTGCACCGGGGTTGGGTTGCCGGATGCAGCCTCCTCCACAGGTGGGCGGGTGATGGTCGCCACTGGAGGGTGGGTACGCACCACCGGGTAGGGCGGGCAGAGGTGCACCTTGGGCCTCGTGGTATGCCCAGGGTGTCCAGAACGGCCACTGGGGCTGCCAGGCAGCCAGCAGGTCTCGCACTGGAGCCAGTGGAGTTGCCTCGGGTGTCTTCGACGGCCTGGCCGAACTGGTCGACGATGGGTCACGAGACGGCCAAGGTGGGGCGGTACGTGATGTTGGGTGGTCCTTCGAAGGTCTAAAGCGTGATGAGTGCGAATCACGCGACCTTGATCGGGACCGTGAGCGGTACCGCACCCTCTCGTCGCGGTACCATGGAGATTCGCGGCGCCGTGGTGGAGTTCGGCGTCGCGGGGAGGCGTCTCGGCGCGGGGTGTCCCGGCGCCGCGGGGAGGCGTCTCGCCGCGGGGACCCGTCTCGGCGCCGCGGGGACCCGTCCCGGCGCCGCGGGGACCCGTCTCGGCGCGGGGTGTCCCGGCGCCGCGGGGACCCGTCTCGGCGCGGGGTGTCCCGGTGTCGCGGGGACCCGTCTCGGCGCGGGGTGTCCCGGTGCCGCGGGGACCCGTCTCGGCGCGGGGTGTCCCGGTGCCGCGGGGACCCGTCTCGGCGCGGGGTGTCCCGGTGCCGTGGAGACGCTTGGCGGCATGGATGTTCGGGCTGGTGACGCGGGGAGTCCCGGCGCCGCGGAGAGTCCCGGTGCCATGGGGATTCTGACCGGCGCGGCGAGTCTCGACGCCGGGATGGGAGCTCACGTTGTGGTGAAGCTCGGCGTCGAGGAGATGTTTCTCGACGCGGTGAATCCCTACGGTGCAGCGACTCTTGACGCCTGGATTGGCTC
Organism: Chelydra serpentina; assembly: GCA_037349315.1. Taxonomy (NCBI): domain Eukaryota; kingdom Metazoa; phylum Chordata; order Testudines; family Chelydridae; genus Chelydra; species Chelydra serpentina. The sequence goes on along the minus strand of JBAIAC010000002.1, from coordinate 26,970,518 downwards.
CGGCGTGGGGATCGGGCCCGAGGTGGAGAGCGGTGTCGGGAAGGCGTCGCGCTTATCCTGGACACCGAGCGGGACCATGATCTGGCAGACGAGGAAAACCTCGAGCGTGAGCGGCTCCGAGGTTCCGGGCTGCGAGACCCGCGCCGCGAGTCAGACCAGCGTCGTGAGTCGGACCGATACACCATACGGTGCCGAGACTCCGAACGGCGCCGGGACTCAGAGCGGCATGTAGGAGGCTGCAGCTGAGCTGATGGTCCGAGGAGCGTCGGCTTGCCTCTGGAGATGACCGGGGGCCGTGCCTGGATTGGTGCCGGCACGGGAGACGCCGTCATCTCGATCAAGCCCCTCGCAGCCTCGAAGGTGTCCGGTGTCGAGGGTGCGATCACGACATCGGGGCATGGGGGTGTCTGCGGGCGCGGGCTGACGCTATGTTCCGGCACAGCGGGACAGGGTGGTGCCGCAACGGTGTCCGGTGCCTTGCGTCCCGAAGGAGAAAAGGAGCGGTGCCGAGGACGGCCCCGGGTTCCCGACTGTGCCCGGCCCCGAGTCCTTCCGCGGTGCCGCGGCCGGCGCCGATGGAGGCGCGCTGCGCACCGAGACGCTGGAGCCCGCACCTTGAGAGGGGCAGAGTGCCGCCTCCATGAGCAACTGTCTTAGGCGGATTTCTCTCTCCTTCCTGGTGCAGGGCTTGAAGGACTTACACAGCTTGCATTTGTCCGCTGTGTGGGACTCACCCAGACACCAAAGACAGGAGTCATGGGGGTCCCCGGTGGGCATGGGCCTGTTACAGGATCCACACGACTTGAACCCCTGAGAAGGCATGCCCTATGCCCGGACGGCTCGGGAGGAGCCCGCTAACAGTAGAAAACTACTAAGAACTACAACTAAACTACACTAATTACTATAACAATGAGAACTATTTACACTAAATACAATGAAAACACATATAGCTAGGGAGTAGTGGAGCACTTGCGAACAAGAGACCACTGTTCCAACGACCGTCACGGGCGGTAAGAAGGAACTGGAGGGGAGTCGGGCCGGCAGGGTACTATATAGAGCGCCATTTCGGCGCCACTCCAAGGGGCTCCCCAGCCGGCCTGACGGGTAGCTGCTAGGGTAAAAGTTTCCGACGTCCGTGCATGCGCGCGCGCACACACCTAACTGGAATAGATATGAGCAACCACTCGAAGAAGAATTTGGCATTCCCTATCCTAATCCTAGTGGACAAAAATTCATATAATTAATGCCATCTTCGCTGTTGGCACCCTTGCTAGCAATTTCAGCAGGGAGACCAAGAAACGAACGTGTGCAGACACTGAGCTACCTGCTTATCTCTTGAGCTGGCATTTCCAAGCCAAGAATGAGACACACCAGTTGACAGTGTGGGAACTTGCAGAGCTTTAATACTTCCACTGCCGCTGCTTGTGCTGTACAATATCCATTTTACAGATAAAAGGAGAACTTTGCTCTCCAGAGGGGTGAATACAGTGACTTTCATAAACCCTAACTTCATTTTAAAAAAACTATAAGAGAAAATGTAATTTGCTTTCTGGCTTTATCAGTACTCTATATCTGTGTTTATATTGCAGACAGCAAAAACATCTGTGAGATCAATAACAAACATCCTACTTGTGGTTCATACTTAGACTCCATTTAAAGAGAACATCCTCCAGCATATGCCTATTTTACCTTATAATTTCCAGTTTGGGTGAAACGTTAAAGTGAAAAAATAGCATGTTCCTAAAAGATAGACGGGACACCAAAGGTTTGCTCTTATATGACAATGAACAAGCAGCCTAATTTGTACATTTTGGTCTAAAATCTACATTAAAAGAATGTTAAGATGGCAAAGTCCAACACTCAAAAGTTAGGAAATGCCAGAATTTAGTTTGCCTGTGCATCCTTCTTCATCCCAGCCTCCCACTTCTGCACCAGGCTCCTAGTTCCAATCCAAGCCTCCTGGCCTAGCCAGTCCCAGTCTCCAGCCAGGGCCGGCTCCAGGCACCAGCGCAGAAAGCATGTTCCTGGGGTGGCAAGCCACGGGGGGCAGCGTGACAGTCGCTGTGAGGGCGGCAGTCAGGCAGACTTAGGTGGCGTTTCTGCAGGAGGTCCGCCATTCCCCTGGATTCGGTGGCAATTCGGCGGCAGGTCCGTCGACCGTGCAGGACCGGCGGAGCACCCGCAGGAACGCCGCCGAATCCGCGGGACCGGTGATCTCCCGCAGAAACGCCACAGGCGGCTGCCTGACTGCCGTGCTTGGGGCGGCACAAATCATAGAGCTGCCCCTGTCTCCAGCCCCCTCAAGGCTTCTCATCCCAGCCCAGACATTCCCAGTTTTTCCCCCACAACCTGCTCCACCAGCTCCCAGTCTTCCTCCCACAGGTTTCTTCTCCCAATCTGTCACCCATCCTAGGTCTGGCTCTTGTTCCCTCTGCAATTGAGTGAGAGTTTCCTCTCCCATGCTGCATGAGTGGCAAAGGCAGAAGAATTGAGAGTACAGGTCAGCCTCCTTGCTCAGCACCTGCACCCCCTGGATAAAGCATGATCAATATAGATTAAATCTTTGGAGTCTTATTGTACAAAGTGTCAGGCAACCTGAACTATGGGGGTGGGCACTATCAGTTCCACATAAAATACACATTGAATCAAACAAGTCTAATAAATCAAAGAAAAAACAGCCTTTAAAATAGCATTTTAAATATAAAAAATGAGAAAAATATTTTCCAAGCAGTACAGCAGTTAGCTACATAATTTCTAAAATCAAATTAATTTCACCCATTTGAAAATGTACACCTAATCTCTTTCTCAAATCAGTTTGCTATTGTAGATTGACAGCTCAGAGACATATTCTATGCAACACTGCAGCAACTAGTAAACTAGCAAACAAAAGCCTCTATACTACTACAACAGTACTTTAATAACAGTTAAGATTGAGTCTGATCACAGCATTCACCCAATATCTGAAAAGCATAGAAATAAGTAAAGGGGAAAGACACGTGCACTCTCTTCCACTTTCATAACACCTACAATGCTTTTAATAACGTACTTCAATCCTCCATAAGGCTTTTGCTTCCATCTCCAGCAATACATACCCCAATTTCATCAATCTTGCACTTTGGTGCAAATCCTTAACAGTTCTCATGTGCTTAAATTAATTATATCAGATCAGCACATCTGTTAGACATTCCATGCATTTGGGAAGTTCTTCTGTTTTAACACTGCTGAAGTCACTGAACCTTCCCCTAGGCTACAAGGGTATTTGGCCAGAGTCCACTTCTCTCTCTTGTTGTAAATTCATTTTAGTGCCCAAACTTGCAATTATGGCTAAAAGGTCATCATATACTCTATAGACAAAGAATGCCTACAGATAACTGATATTTGAGCAATCAGCACACAAGAAATAACAATGTGAACAAAGCACAGCTCCTAGAGTGTTTCAGGTTTCTTCCAAAGGGGTTACCAAAAAAAGAGAGAGAGAGAGAGAGAGACAATCCCATAAAAAATTGCCAACTGGGGGGATTTTTTTAACTCTTATTAGTCTCTCTATATTTTCATTTTTAATGTTTTAAAAAAAACCTGATTATTCTAGTTGTATTATTTGTGCAGCTTTGAATTCAAAAGAGGAAAAACAACTAAGGTAAAAGAGAAATGAAGATGCCAAGTCAGATGCCTGATCCTCGTTTCTTCACTTGAATGTTGCATAGCTTTCTATGGCAAAGGAAAAGACTATGTGATCCTCTGTAAAACAATTACTAATAAACTCTGTTTGAACACAAATCCAGTAGTAACTTTATATGGATATTTGCTATTCATGTATTTTGTAATTCTCTGCTCTTTACCATGTTACCAACTCTCTTAAGGTTATCACAAGTCTTGTGATTTTGGGAGTTTGCTGGAATTAACTTAACTGGGAATCTCAACTTCATTAAAATAAATAAACTCTCATGCTTGCAGAGAAAAGCTTGAAAAAGCAAACCCTAATGCTCCAACACAAGCAAACAAATAAAAAATCCAGAATTTATTATTTCTAAATCTCATTATTTTTCAAGTCAATTTTAGGACTTTTTTTGAATGCTTAGGGTTACCAATACTGTCTTCATGAAATTTTTAAGACTACCTCCTGTGAAGCATTAATAACCTTGGGGACAGCATTAATTAAAACATTGTATTTAACATGAACAATACCCAACCTACCTTGTATTCTCCTTAACCCCCTGGTTCCTATTAACCTATGCCCTGGACAGGCTTGCCTTATGATAAAAACTTTTTCCCCCTGCATGCTTTCTAGAACTAATCCTTTAAATTTGGCATAGCTCAACAACTTCAGCCTAAAAGTAGCTATTGTGTAACTAGCAACATCTCTTTCAGCCAGTAAGAACCAGCATTATTTGTTTTTAAGATAAAATAGCACATTATCACAGACCTCCTGCAGAATCACATCTTGATATGGATTATTAATATTTACTTTGTGTATTAATTTTAAAGTAATTCTATCTAATCCATATTTCCCTCTGATAGTGTTGTAGCTATCTTGTTTCACTTTTTTGTGACTAGGTCATTCTTCTAAGCAGGTATTTAGCTATTATTTTGTTTGTTTTTGGATGCTGTATCTTCAAATGTATGTGCTCATTTGTTTGCCTTTTGGTACCTTCATTAAACTGCTTTTCAAAGTTTTTGTTGCTTTATTGTTTTTTGTTTCATGTAATCGCAAAGAAGTCTGATGGTCTCTGAACAGCTAATTACATCTTGTGACTTTTGTAAGAACAGCCTCATGTTGGTGATCTTTTATCTGTAATAGAATCCTCTGCCCCTCTTCAATGTATTGAAATCTCAAGGGGAAAAAAAATCTTGTTAATCATAACAAAATACTGCTTTACTTTACTGAAAAACAGCTAAGCCGGTGGCAGTTAGGTAATAAGTAACTTAACATTTTCCCTCATCCTCACCTTCAAAGTTCTGTAGGAGTCTCAGAGCTGTTATTTATTTCTAGTGGCATCCACAGCATATTTACACACAGTAAGGAAAGACCCATTCTCACCATCAGAAGCTCACAGTTTAAAGCCAGATGAATAGAGAAAAGGGGGCATGAGATCACTATGTTGACTAGCTGTTTTAGTGATACATGATGTTATATTAACACAACTTTTCAATCAGGAGATGTAATCTATTCCCTATTAGCTTTAAAAAGCCACAGCTGAGGCTTCTTTCCACCTCCAACACCTCTCAGCTAATGAGCGTGGCTGTCTTGACTTTTTTTGCAGTGTTGTTGTAGCCATGTTGGTCTCGGGATATGAGAGAGACAAGGTGGATGAGGTAATAACCCAATAAAAGATAACTTGTGTTGGTGACCTGAAGAGCTCCCTGAAGCTTGAAAGCTTGTCTTTGCCAGCAGATGGCCCAATAAAAGATATTACCTCACCACCTTTTCTTTCTAGGAAAAGTAGCTAAATTTAGGCAGGTCTTAGCTAAAGTGCTAGCGCAATCTGAGCTTAAACTAGACCTTTTTCCTACCATAGGTGCTTATCTTGTATGCTAAAATTGAGCTGAAGATGTTACTCTGCACCTATGCTTAGGGTATGTCTTTGCCAGGAAAGGAAGGTTTTACAATAGCTATAGTCAAATACTAGTCTAGAGAAGGAAACATGGATGTAATGGTAGTTTTACAGCAGACCCTCTATTTTATGAACTAATTGGGGATTGAGAAATTCATAAAAGTGAACACCTTGACATTACAGTAGGTACAGTGCAGAACTTGCAGTATGGTACCCAGCATTGCATAATTCTCATCCTGCACACCACTGCACAGCAATTTCCGATGCACTGAAAGTAAAGGGCTGTCAACATGTTCCTCATCAACATCACCTCCGCAGTTTGCAAAAATGGTTCATATAGTTGGTGATTTGTAAGACTGGTGTTTGTAAACTCAATACTTAACTAGGTGCGGTAAACCCTACGCCTCCCCCATCATATATATTCACCTTGACGCGCTACACTAAACTGAACCTACGCTGGGATTATACAAGGAGGTGGATCTCAGTCGAAAAACAAAAACACATGAACCACCCCTTGCCTCCCTGCTCCAGACACAGCGCTAGACCAGACCAGGCTGTGTGTCCAGGTACAGTGCTAGGGCACTCCCCTGTGTGTGTAAGAGAGGGTCTCCTCACCTGGTGGGTGTTCCTATATGGTGTTCCCCCATTTGTGGGGGTCACCTCTATTGGGGGTTCCTATATGGGGTTCCTCCCTTTGGGGGGGTCACCTCTATTGGGGTTCTTATATGGGGTTCCCCCAGGTTTAGGGGGCTCCTCTTCTAGGGGGTGTTCCTAGACAGGTGCGCCGGGTGGGGTCTTCTCTCTTGGGTGGGGTGTCCCTATATGGGGTGAGGGGAGGGTCTCCTCTTCCGGAGGGGTTGCTAGATGAGGTCCCCTGACAGTGCGCGGTTGTCTCCTGTTCGGGGGGGTTTCCTGCACGGGGATCTCCTCTCGTGGAGGGCGTTTCCTCTACGGGGGCTCCCCAGCGCGCGGGGCTCCTTGGCGGGGGGTTTCCCGTGCGGGACGAGGCTCCACCCCGGCGCTCCCTGGGAGGCTCTTCCCGGCGGGGACAGTGACACGGGGCCCAGGCCCGGCAGGAGAGCGCCGAGCAGACGGATCTCATTGGCTCGATGCGCTCGGCGCTCGCGCACACATCCCCGCCCGCCATTTTCGGCGCCGAGGGGAGAGCGGCGGCTGGCGGAAGAAGAGCAGAGCAGCAGCAGCCGCAGCCGCAGCCGCAGCCGCGCCCCCTCCCCCACCCCGCCGGGCCGCGAGCAGGTACTGCCCCCTCCCGGGGCGTGGCCAGGCTGCTTCCCGGAAGGTAGCGTGAGCCGGAGCCGCTCGCTGGGGGCCATGAGCGGAGCGGTGAGACGCGGCGGGGGCCGGGGAACGGGCGCGGCCCCGCCTGGGGGGAGGGGGCTCCGCTGGGCAGTTGCCCCCCCCCCCCCCCGCGGCGCGCTGGGCCGCGACCGGCCCCGGGGCCACAGGGGGCGGGCGCGGCCCTTGGGCCTCCCCGCGGCCGGTCCCCGCAGCTTCGTTCCCGGGTGACAGCTCCCACCCCACCGAGGTGGCGCTGCTGGTGTCCGGCGAATTACTGAGCTTCCTGCCGGGGCGTGGGGCGGGGGTCTGGGCTGGGCCTGCCCTGGGGTGGGGTGTCCCGCTACAGGCGTTGCGCCGCCTGTGGGAAGGCTTTAACTACGCGTGTGCCGCAAGCACACCCCCCCGCCCCCCCACTACTAGCACTAAAAGAAATTGGAGGCAATACGTGTGTTTTTGTTCCCTCGGGTACTTTCAGGATTTGACTCCACTTTGCATAGGAGTTTCAGTGTTTCCCCTATAAAGTCAGCGCGTTTCTTCTGCACTGTGTACATCTTTCACATAGCCGCAAGGGAGAGAAAAAACACTTTGAAGAATGAGGAACCTGTCACTTAAAACATACACACACAGGAGGGGAGTGAGGGGCAGGCAGGTATATTACCTGAAACTGCTTCTGACTACGGCTGTGTCTACACTAGAGACCTTGCAGCCGCACAGCTGGACCTATGCAGCTGGACCACTGTAAGATCTCTCCTGTAGCTGCTGTATGCCAGTGGGGGAGAGAGAGAGCTCTCCCATTGACATCATTAATCCACACCCAATGAGCAGCAGTAGCTATGTCGACAGGGATGGCTCACCTGCCGACATAGCGCTGTGCACACTAGCACGTATGCTGGTGTAATTTATGTCGCTCAAGGGGGTGGTATATTCACGCACCTGAGCGGCGTAAGTGGTAGTGTAGACATAGCCTAAGTATCAAGCTGACAGTGTCCTTTTAATGCAGTGTTGTTATAGCCATGTCGGTCCCAGGATTTGAGAGAGAAGGTGAGTGAGGTACGTCTTTTGTTGGACCAATTTCTGTTGGTGAGAAAGACAAGCTTTTGAGCCACACAGAGCTCTTCTTGAACCTGGACATGAAGAGCTCCGAGTGGCTTAAAATCTTCTCTATCACACCAACAGAACCATAGGGTCAGAAGGGACCACAAGAGTAAACAGAAGATGGTCCAGTAAGAGAGATTACCTCACCCCCCTTGTGTCTCTACTGTCCCTTTAAGGCAGACACGTTCAAAAATGGGATGCTGCCCTCCTCCCTCATCCACCAAGACACCGAGAAGATAAAAAATGTCTTTTGCCCTCCTGCCTGCATAGATATAGGAAAAGAAACGTCATTTCTGTATTGGGTTTTTTTTCCAACAGGTGCTCCAGACATGTGGTTCTCTCTAACAACAGTTGCTAATGTTAATTATGCGCAGGAGCTTAGTTTAAGGTCTCTCTTATTTTTAGGAGGTTTAGCTCAGCTTTGCTCCTGGCAAAAACGTGCCTGAGGATATTTTATTTTAGCAAACCATTTTTGCAAGAAGCAGCGTTTCAGTCATTTTAAATAAAATTAAGAGTAAAAAAGTGGAATGTTGAACGTGTAATTTGGGAAAGCTTTTACTCCTGAGAGAATTCTGTGCCAAAGAAACAAAAATTCTGCATATTTTATTTTACAATAAATGTGGAGGTTCCAGCATGGCAATGGGGAACAAAGGCCCTCACAGAGGTAGGAGACCACCCCACAGTCCTCCCCCCTGCACCTCCAGGACACTGACTCAGAGGTGAGGCTGCACCAGATTCTGACACAGCCTAAGGGTCCTGCCCCTCTGTGCCGGGTGTATCAAGATAGTGGGCCAAGCAGGCTCAGCCTGGCAGGATCTAAGTGTAGAGGGGCTGGGGTGGGGGAAAATCCAGGTGTGGGATGAGAGGGTTCTGTGTGGGGCAGTCTGGGTGTGAGTAGCCGGGGGTGGGGGAGGAAGAATCTGGATGCTCAGGGGCTTGTTGGGGGTTCCAGATGCAGGGGGAATGGGACTCTGTGAGAGGGTCCAGGTGAAGGTGGTTTGGGCTCAGTAAGGAGGGTCAAGGTGTGAGGGTCTGGGTGCAGCTGGTTGAGGCTCAGTGGAATGGGGGGGGTCTGGGTGCTGGGGTGGAGGTTGAGATGCAGGGGGTGGGGCTTGGCAGTGGGTGAGACTTGATGGGGTGGGAGTCTGGATGCATAGGGGTTGGGCAGATGGGGGAGCAGCTCCCTGTACAGTGACCCTTCCCTCTGCAGCTGAAGAGCAATGGGGGCAGGAAGCGTGGGTGGGGAACAGAGCTTCCTGCAGCAGGAAGAGGTTTCTCCTGGCCCTGACCACTCTTTGCAGGGGAAGAGGAAGTCCTATGCTTCCCAGCCCAGTTGCGACTAGCAGCTGAGCGTAGCACAGGGTAAAAGTCGGCCGTGGCGTCCCCAGCCTGGTGCCTTCCCTCCCCCTGCAGGAATTTACTTCTCCGTCGGCTGTGCTGGGCACCCAAAACAACACGCCTGTGCTGCTGAGGAGAGGTGCATGATCGTTCTTGTGGCTTTCCTTTGCTTCCCCGTCAGAAGTCATTTTTCTGTAGAGAAGCAAAGAATTCTGCAGGGGACATGCATTCTGTATGCAGGCAGTGGTGCAGATTTCCCCCAGGAGTAAGTGCCTCTTAAACTTGTAAGTGGCATTTGTAAAATTGCAGTTCAGTTGCTCATTAGTACATAAGGTGGATCAGTTACTTTGAGTATTTTAAGTAGATGATGAAGAATGACACCTCTGATATTTTGCTTAGTAAAACAGTTGCTGTGCATGCTTTCAGATAAATATATTTCAGAAGTGTCCCATTGTCTATAATAATGGTATTTGGTGGAGAATTTGTTTCAAATATTTATTGCATTTACTGTTTCTCTGCTTAATGGTAGGCACTGTAGAATATTCTTTTATGATAATTTGTTCTCAAGAAAACAACTTCTCACTGTAACTCGGGTGTCCTTCATGAAAGTTTGTTCTATCCAGGTACTAACATCATGGCTGATTAAATACTATTTTAAAATAGTATTTAATCTTTAAATCCAAACTCAGTAAAAGAATACATATTACCTTAAATTATTAGAAAATAAAATTTTAAAATCAGCTCCTCTTCTATTTACTTTTTGTGACCTACTTTCAGGGTTCTGTTTCTCTGCTAGTGCAATTGGAGTTGATATCTAAAGCAGTGGTAAAGGATGTAGTTTCTGTATTGTTATAAACATTAGAGCTAGCATGAGATTTGCAGAAAGTTGTCTTTCTTATGGTCCCTTGCCCTTCTGAAATTCTCCTAAGGCAAAAATCATGCTTGTTCTGGTCCTCTTTATCATCATGCAGTACGTGCCTGAATAGCAGCAGTAAGTGTGATTAGTCATGGCTCTGTTTGGGTTGGGCCAGAAAGGAAGCTTTCTGTACAAAAGTAGACATTTATGCAGTCCACCACTGCTTGCTGAGAGACCTGGGGAGAAGAAACATAAATTGAAAATTGGACTCCTTGAACTAGTCCAGTATCCTGGCTCTGTCTGAACATATCACATCCTTTGTGGCCCAGTTTGGCAGCTGCTGCTCTTGCTGGGAAAGGGCTATGTACACAAACTGAATCAATAGAAATGTAGGACTAGAAGAGATCTCAATAGGTCACCTAGTCCAGTCCCTAAACTGAGGCAGGACTAAGTATTATCTAAACCATCCCTAACAGGTGTCTGTCTAACCTGTTCTTAAAAACCTCAAGTGACAGAGATTCCACAACTTCTAGGTCAGCAGTTCTCAAACTTCATTGCACCGCAACTCCCTTCTGACAACAAAAATTACTACATGGCCTCAGGAGGCGGGACGGAAGGCTCAGCCCGCCTGAGCACCGACCACCCTGGCTGGAGGGGGCCAAAGCTCAAGCCTCACCACCCCATGCAGGGGCTGGGGGGATAAAGCCGAAGCCAAGGGCTTCAGCCTCAGGCAGGGGGCCTGTAATCTGAGCCCCACCGCCCAGGGCTGAAGCCGAAGCCTGAGCCCCGCATCCCAGAGCTGAAGCCCTTGGCTTGACTTCGACCCCAGCTGGTAGGGCTCGGGCTTTGGCCCCGGGCCCCAGCAAGTCTAACACCAGCCCTGGCAACCCCATTAAAACAGGATTGTGACCCACTTTGGGGTCCCAACCCACAGTTTGAGAACTCCTGCTCTAGGTAATTTGTTCCAGTGCTTAACTACCCTTACAGTTAGGAAGTTTTTCCTAATGTCTAACCTAAATCTCCCTTTTTTTTTCAATTTAAGTCCATTACTTCTTTTCCTGTCCTCCCTGGATAAGAACAATTATTACCCTCCTCTTTATAATAACTTTGTATATACCTGAAGACTGTTATCTCCCACCTCAGAATTCTCATCCCCAGACTAAACAAACCCAATTTTTCAATATTTTCTTGTAGGTCATGTTTTCTTGACTTTGAATCATTTTTGTTGCCCTCCTCTTGACTTCCTCCAATTCATCCACATCTTTCCTGAAGTGTGATGCCCAGAACTGGACCCAGTACTCCAGTTGAGGCCTTATCAATGCTGAGTAGAATGGAAGAATGACTACTTGTCTTGCTTACAAAACTCCTGCTAATGCAACCCTGAGTGTTTTCCCTTTTTCTTTTTTTTTTTGCAATGGTATTACATTGGTGACTCATTTAGTTTGTGATCCACTTTAACCCCCAGATCCGTTTTTTTTAGTACTCCTTCCTAGGCAATCATTTCCCATTTTGTAAATGAGTATTCCTTTTTAAGTGTAGTATTTTGCATTTGTCCTTATTGAATTTCATCGTATATATTTCAGACCATTTCTCCAGTTTGTCAAGATCATTTTGAATTCTAATCCTGTCCTCCAAAGTGCTTGCATCCCCTCCCCACTTGGTATCATCTGCAAACTTTATACATGTACTCTTTATGCCATTATCCAAATCATTTGTGAAGATATTGCATAGAACCAGACCGAGGACTGATCCATGCAGGACCCCACTCAATATGCCCTTCCAGCTTGACTGAACCATTGCTAACTACTCTGAGTACAATTTTCCAAGCATTTGTGTACTCACCTTATAGTACGTTCATCTAGGCTATATTTCCCTAGTTTGTTTATAAGGTCATATGAGACAGTTTCATAAGCCATACTAAAGTTGAGATATCTCACATTGTTACCCGCACAATCTAGGGCATCCAACCCTACCCTTCTGTGGTCTCAGGGCGTAACCTTCTTTAGGTTGGCTGGACCTTTTCCCAGCGAAAGAGCCTTTACACAGTAAATCCTTAACTTGAATTTATTAGTAGTTGATCAACAGAACACACACCAAGCATACAATGCTCATCACTCCTGATAAAGCAGGCGATCTCTTCCCTATGGTCAGTCAGAATCGAATAGTCTGTGGCTCCAACTTCTGCACATAATGGTGCAGAAGTATTGCGTTTTGGCAGCTTTGATCTTGGGCTGTGTCCCGGAATTAGGTTCCCAAAGAATTTCTTCTTGGAGCCCAGTTTATATAGTCAAGCTTAGGTCCTGCTTATCTATATCTTAACCAATCATTTAAACTGTTTTGTAATACTTTAATGTTCTTCGCCAATCTTAGCACACTACGTGTTACATACTAGAGTCAATTTAAATTTTGCTAAATCAGTTATGCAACAGACAAACCATTAAAGGACAGAACCAATTAAAGCTCAAACAAAAGGGAAGTGTAGATTTCCCAACTGAAACTGCTGATAAGTGGTTCTGCCAGACAGTGTGTTATCATGCAAAGTTTTCCTTTAAACATCTTCGTGTCTGTCTGTTTATCTGGTCACTGTTTGTGCTATACTTCCTTAGGGCTAGAATGCTTTCTTAATAACCTGCTACTGTATTGTTTTAGTGCCATTCTACTTTTAGCTAATGGCTGCTGCTCCCTACTGCAGAAGGGCCTTAGACTACAACATCTACTGCTTCCTCCTTATCCACAAGGCTTGTTGTACTGTACTGGTGTCAGGGGGGGAAAAAGCAAGAGAGATGTACAATAGGAGGAAGAGAGATTGACAAAAAGAGGCCAACTAAGACAGTGGCAGTGCATATTAGTTTATAAATGCCTTCACACTAAACTGCTGTCTGGGCATGAAGTTTAGACTGAGTACTACTATACAGCACACTATTCCTCTTCTGGTGAAGATAGTAGCTCTCATAACTCTTTAATTATTGGTATATGGCAGGCATCGGCAACCTGGCTTGCCAGGGTAAGCCACCTGGCGGGCCAGGCCGGTTTATTTACTTGCCGCGTCCACAGGTTCGGCCGATTGCGGCTCCCACTAGCCGCAGTTCGCTGTCCCAGGCCAATGGGGGCTGCAGGAAGCGGCGCAGGCTGAAGGATGTTTTTGAAGATGGGTTTTGGTAGATACTCCGGTGAGAAAAAATACCATTGGGCTGGAATAACCAAAACACCAGTCTAGATAAATAAAAATGTAATTACTGACTGTGGGCTGGACTAGCTGTTGACCTGACTAGGAGCAGCAATTGACCAGTGCAGTTAGCTTGAGGCTGAAAAATGCAAAATTAGCCTCAAACATCAGTTATCACATACTTCACTGAAGTGAAGAAATGAATGATTTGCCTGCCCGCTCCAGTACTCTGCTAAATTCCTTTTCTTTGGCTGTACTCATCCAGTTATGCCTCATCCTACAAATGGAGATGAATGCATGTGACTGATAGTGGTATAAAACTTTGACCAGATTTGAGACCTTGGTTGTTCCTGGACCGTCACTAAAGATTTTTTCCTAGTCTGCACACCCTTTTTCCTGAACATTAACAGGTAATCTCAAGCAAAAGTGAGAGTTGGAAACAAAGGGTAAAGGGGAAGAGTCTTTCCAGTTTCACAGTTAGGCTCTGCATATAGAAATGGATGTACTGAGTGTGGTGCACCTTGCCATAAAAATAAAGTAGACTGGCCATAATCATAGTACCTCTGCACCAGTACTTTCAGTGTGATCGCAGTAATGGGATCATCCCATGACAACATATTTTGTTTTCATACCTGTGAACATTGGTATAAAAGGGCTAGGTTTGGCCCTGTGCCGAATGCTGAACCATAGCACTATGACACTGTTGTGACAGGTTTGTGCACCATTGCCTTCTGTAGGCAATAGAAGGACCAATCCCCACTTTAAGCAAACTATTTTTGAAGGATTTTAAAGGGTGTTTAACTTTTTATACGTTTCAGAAAAGAAATAAAATATACTAATAAAAAGTCAGACTTAATATTTGTCCAGATCAGGTTTTCCATCTCTGTGTATGTCTGAACTAGGGAGGTTATACTAATATAGCCCCTTAGTGTACACATAACCTACCCTGACAGAAAGGGTTTTTTGTCATTGCAGAAACACCACCTCCCCAAACGACAATAACAATCCCCAATGTAGACACAGCTATGTCAGCATAGCTACATTGTTCAGGGGTGTACCGACAGCATTTGCAAGTGTAGACCAAACCTCTGTATAAAGTATTCATGCATTAATTCTTAGCACTAGTGCCATAATGTTATCACTGATTCTACCTCTTGCATTAAATCTGGTATGCAGGCAGTAGTATCATAGGGGAGACAAATAGGGAATTCCCATTAAGTATTGAAGTTGAGTTGGAAAATATTTCCATGTGCAATTTTTTGTGTGAAGCAATTTTATTAAGTTTCATATTTGTATACTGTTTTAAGTTTGGAATTCCATACTCATGTGGCCTCTCTCACGTTTACGGTTTCTTTCAGCTTCCAAACAAAGGACACAAAAAGAGAGAGGAAGAAAAAGGAGAAGATTCCATTGACACCGAATGCAGCGAACTAGGAAACATGGATCTGAAATTCAACTCCTCAAGGAAATATATTTCGATCAGTGTACCTTCCAAATCGCAAGCCATGTCACCTCATATCAAATCAGTAGATGACATAATCGTTCTCGGCATGAATCTCAGCAAATTTAACAAACCCACTCAGTTTTTTATTTGTGTTTCTGGAGTTTTTATGTTTTATCTAATCTATGGATATTTACAGGTAAATTCTGTATTTATGTTTTATGCTAGTACCTCTGTTTCTTTTGTTGAACAATATTGGACAATGTGTAGCTTGATTGATCTAAAAATCTGTCCTAATCTATACGTTTAAAAAAATATATATTAAAAGAACACTAAGATCACAAAGTCAAACACTGAAGTTGGGGGAAAATAGTACATGACCATATAATTAAAAACGATATCATAATGCATCTACTGAAGAGGACCTGATTAAGGATGCTTGGACTACCTTAATTCTATTCTTTTCTTTACTTATCTTTTGAGTGCATGACTTTACATCTTTAATATTCTTAACATTTACATGTGATTTTTCTAAGTTTTTACAGAAACAAACTGAAAAGACAAAAGTTACATTGTATGGGACCATAATGACCTCCACATGGGTCATCATCAGGGTTGAAACCTTTAGGTCTACAGTATGGACTTCTGCCACTTCAGCTAACTATTAGTAGGCTGTTATCCTTTCTGCACATTCACTAGAGCGGGATGAGATGCATGCTGTGCCAGTGGGCTTCAAGGCTGTTTTCTAGACAGCAGAGGAATTTTAGGATTCCTGTATCCTGGGTTTTGTTCCAGCTTCTGTAGGTGAATGTTTTCTAGTAGTTACATACCTTTCTGCTCCTGCTCTCCATCTGCCAACCTGACTCCTGGGAGGAGGGTTTTTTGTTTTGTTTTTTTTAAATCTCCTTCCCCTGAAGCGTCAGGAATGGCCACAGCTGGAGATAGGACATTGGGCAAGCTGAGACTGGGTTCTGAGGTGACACCAAACATTCTCTCTCAGGTGCTTGCCTAGCTTGTTCTTGTTCATATGCTCAGGGTCTAAGTGGTTGCCATATGTGGGGTTGGGAAGGGATTTTTCCCCAGGTCAGATTGGCAGTGACCTTAGGGGTCTCTTGCCGTCCCCTGCAGTGTGGGGGTTTGGGTTACTTGGGTTACTTGCCAGGATTATCTCCTATATCTTACTTAATTTCCCTGCCATGGGGGGGGCGGGGGGGGGGCTCACTTGTGCTTCTTTGTACCTCCTGTTTTCTGCCTGTGGCACATAATAGTCTAGTCTCATTTCAGTTGTTGGATTTAGTGTGCGGGTGCTGGGGTTGGTGTAGGTGGCCTGTGATATACTCTAGGTCAGACTAATGATCTGGTGGTCCCTCCTGGCCTTAAACTCTGACTATATATTTTTAATTCCTGCTCCAAAGTGTGGAGGTGCTAGAGCTTCTCACCAAAATAATAGTCGAATTTTTTTTTTTAACATTGGGAAAAATGTTTTGCCAATCTTATTCTCAGAGATGATGGGAAAACTTTTGCTGAAACTTAGAAACAGTCTGAGGCAACACCTGACATAGACAGTTGCAGCCCAAATAGTTAAATTTGGTAAAGTTATTAGTAATTGGAAACAGGGTCTCATAATGGAAGGTATCAGTCTTAACGATCAGTCTTGCTGCCAGCTCTGGCTGAAATGGATACATCTGCATAATTCTTTAGACAGTGTGTATGTTTTTCCATAACATATGACTCTCTTGTTTTAAATGTCTAAGATTCTTAAGAAATTAGAATTA
The DNA here is from genome assembly GCA_037349315.1 of Chelydra serpentina. NCBI lineage: Eukaryota > Metazoa > Chordata > Testudines > Chelydridae > Chelydra > Chelydra serpentina. The sequence goes on along the minus strand of JBAIAC010000002.1, from coordinate 26,953,996 downwards.
CCAGTAAATTTGTCCTTTAAATAAGTTAATGTTTACAATTTGTACTTTATCTTTTATGAGTCATTTGAGAGTGCTATCTAGAAGCAGTCAAATACTGAGTAAAATGAACTGAAAACCAAGTTAAAAGCAGCCATGAAGCCCTCTCTAATTGGAGATGAATGTTTATGGGCCAAATGCCAATCACTGATGAATCACTTTAATTCAGTGGAATTACACCAGTAATAAATGTGGCCCTCTTTTTTCAGTCTTTAAATGCTGCCTCTAAGTTATGTATACTGCATGTACGCTCTACTTATTGCTGTGCAACTTAAAAGCATGAGAATTGCATACAGTAACTCCTCACTTAAAGTCGCCCCGGTTAACATTGTTTCATTGTTAAGTTGCTGATCAATTAGGGAACATGCTTGTTTAAAGTTGTGAAATGCTCCCTTCTAATGTTTGCAGGCTATCAACTGCAGCAGTTGAGCTGCCCCTTCCCCCGCTGCCATGTGCTGCTCCCCGAGACTCCTGCCTGCTTGCTATGTGGGGGGAGGGAAAGAAGAGGGGGGCTAATGTCCCCCTGCTCCTGCATCTCGCTTACCCCATCTTCCATAGAGCAGGGGACACACACGAGGAAAGGAGCTGCTGCCTTGGGCAGAAGCTGCAGCTGGGGCTTGCTGTTCTAATTAACAAGGCAGTGTACTTCTGACCCCACTATTGATACCTAATTGGAAATGCACATCTCTCTCTCTCTCTCTCAAACAGGGCGTGTAGAGTGTGAGAGTTAACCCTTGAGGGGCTCAGCCAACTGCTTAGTTCATTTAGCAGTAAGACATTCCCTGGGAAATATCCCACCCTCTGACTCCTCCACCTCAACCAAGCTTCACTATCATCACCCCTCATTTACATTAATTCTTATGGGGAAATTGGATTCGTTTAACATCGTTTCGCTTAAAGTCACATTTTTCAGGAACATAACTACAACGTTAAGTGAGGAGTTACTGTATTCACATTGAGAAAATAGGCCTTCTAATTAAGTTTTGATTTAACAGTTGGTATGTGTGTGTTTTTTTGTTTTTATAGGAACTGATATTTTCAGTGGAGGGTTTTAAGCCCTTTGGTTGGTACCTTACTTTAGTGCAATTTGGGTTTTATTCCATTTTTGGACTAATAGAACTGCAGCTTATTCAGGATAAAAGGAGACGGTATGTATTTTTAAGTGATGTATCCTTTAACACATTTAACTTAGCATGAGGCAATCAGTTTGATAAATCTGACTTCCATAATTTGTGTATGAATATTGCTGTTACTTCACAGATAATTGAGTAGATTTGTATGGACGGTGATAAGATAAAATGTAATATGATTTGATGAGCGAATTTTCAATTGAAGATATACATCACTCTTTGTTTTCAACCATATACTCGTGTCCTTCGTTCCTATTTATTATGCCTGACTTCTGTTGTAATAGTGAAATGGAACACTAGCACCAGTGGTTGACTTAAAAAAAAATACACACACACACACACACACACACACACAATTTGAAAAGTTGTAGGTATTATTAATTCTTGATGCTTTGTTAGGAACCTTTTAAATTGACACTCCCATGTTAATGAATATCAGGATATGATGCTGCATATTTGAGTGTCCAGGTTAATATACTATGTTGTTGTGCTGTATACATTTATTTCAGAGGTTGCAGAACAAGTACATTAGTATTATATTGTATGTACTGTACTATGTAAGCAAAAGGCTAGTGTTTTAGGTTTAGGCCTTGATGCTGCAAAAAAGTATGGACGTGCACATACTTAATCAAGAACTGTAAGGAGTCCTATTGAAGTCAGTGGGAGAACACACCATGCTTAAAGCTAAGCAGATGCGCAGGTCTCTATGGGATCAGGACCTTAGGAACTTTGAGGTTGGTTGGAGATGCAGCTGTTTAGGCCATTCCCTTTCACTTATCTTACCTTTAATTTTTTTCATTGTACTTTTCAGTTTCATTTCAGTTTTTTCAGATGTGCTTTACACAAATTATTTCCAATAATTTATGAAATATGATTTATGGAAGCATTGATAGTAACTCCATAGTTAGTTATGTTGAGATTTGCACTTAAAGCACTTTTCTGACAGAACTGAGTCTCCAAATTTGGCACAATAACTCTTTATAGGACAATTGCATTTTCTTTATAGTTGTTTAGGAAAATATTTACTAACTTTTTTTAGAGAACATTTTAAAATAAACTCTCTTCCAAATTTTGCTTCCCCCCCCCCCCCCCCAAGTCTTTCGGTTCTGTAGTATACAATCACAGTCTCCATATATTTCTCTCTCTCTCTCTCACACACACACACACACACACACACACACACACACACACACACACACACACACACATATCTCAGAACAGTCCGCTTTTTGACTTTTTAAAAATTAAACACGAGTTATTTTCCTTCCCAGTTCTTCCCACCAATAGTGATCCTCAGCTGAGATCCTATATATTAAATTCATGGTACACTTTTCACTTAAACATGCATTATATTTTAAATGCTGACATTCTAAATTATAGAAAATCTAGAGGTATTTCTAAAATAAAGTCAGATTTATCAGGTTACACAGAACTGTTAATTCGTTAAGCTTATTTTTAAAGAGACATTAATATCTTTGACAAAAAAGTAACCACCTGTAAAAACTGGTGGAATGTTCTTATAACTATGATACAGAATGTATTGTGAATAAGGCAAGGTTTCCAACAAGACCACGCCTTATTCACAGCTCCCCTTTACTGAATTTTTTGTATGCAGCTAAGTTAGCTGCATGTGTATGTGCAGCATGGCCTTTAGGTGCTCACTTCAAACTTAGTGCTATAATGGTTTAAAATATATATGTGCAAAGTGTAATTGTCAGCAGGTGATAAAGCACCACATCAAAAGCAGTATTCACCACAATACTCAAAGGCACTTCTCAATTAGGGTATTTCAAGTCCAAATCGCAACTTTCTGTCTTCAACCATTTCTCCAGTTATAAAAAGGCACCAGAATTACTTTATAAACAGGGGGTATGTATTTTCCCCCCATTTTCTGCACACACAGAAATGGGAAAGCTTTTTGTTTAAACTTCACAAAGAAATTCATAGTCAAACAGAGAGAGATTTCAAAAAGTTACAAGCAACTAAAAATGGAGGTGGTTGCAGGAAGAATTATTACACAGTCATAAGAGAAAGGTGGTTAAAGAACAAACAGATTCAGGAGACATTATATTGTTCCCAGCTTCTGGTGTGTTCTTTTATAAGTCACTTAACCCCTTTGTGACTATTTCCTTTCTGTGAAATAGGGATAATTCCTGAAGGGCGGTGTTGAGTTAAGTCCTTTAACAGTTGTGATATGCTTTTTAATCTTTAAATAGAAGGCAGTATAGAAGACTAAAGCATTATTCATTAGACCCAGTTGAAAATATAGAAAACTTCAACGGTTTTTATAGTAATTGTTAATTTCAGTGAAGAGATGAAATTTTAGTTAAAAGTTTGACCCCTTTTTCAACCAGTTCTATTATTGGTGTAACCTTTCTTCTAACTTCTCCCAGTATGAAAGTCTCACCTATTAAAAATACAATATGCTCATAATACCAAGATTCATACATTTATATTTTGCAGAATCCCAGGCAAAACCTACATGATAATAGCCTTTCTAACTGTAGGGACTATGGGTTTATCAAATACCTCCCTAGGATATCTGAATTATCCTACTCAAGTCATCTTTAAGTGCTGTAAACTGATTCCTGTTATGATAGGAGGAGTCTTTATACAAGGTATGCACTGTTCTTACTATTACATGTTTTTCTTATTAGAAGATAACCACATAAGGGCCAAATCCTGTATTCCATTGACTTTACTGGAAGTTTTAGGTAGAGCTGAGCAGGAAACAACTTTCCTGTCCTGGGGTTGGGGGAAAATGCCCATAAAATGTGGCTTGTATCAAAATGGTTTATTTCAATATTGACCTTTTTAAACAAAAGGTTTTATTATAAATTAAGTTTATAAACAATGTAATTTTGAACCCAAAAAACAGAACTTCTCGCGTTGAAAATGTCTAAATAGGATATTTTGACAAATTTCAAAAATCCTTTGAAATGGGAAATTTGTTGAGACTTTTTCCCATAGAAAGTTTCAGTTTCAACAAATCAACAAATTTGACCACAAAAAAAAAATCCCAAACAGGTCTGGTTTGGGTTGCTCAGAGAATACAGGATTAACCTCTAAAATTGTATTTAATGATATAATAGACCAGAAGAGGTTCTGGATGATTAATCTGATTGAAGCTCATAACTTGAGCATGTAAATAAAATGCATAGCATATTTCAATATGTGAATAATCCTCATATTATGAAAAATTCTCACTTGTATCTGTAGATTTGTTGCTACTCAAAGTCAGTAAGGGTACATCTGTACAGCAAGCGCCAGTGAGCCTGAGTCAACAGATTTGGGCCCGCACTATGACACTAAAACAGCTGTGTAGATGTTGTGGCTCAGGCTCTGTAACCTTGGGAGAAGGGGGGAGGGTTTCTGCACAGCTATTTTTAGTGCTGTTATGAGAACCTGAATCTGTCGACGTGCTGGCACTCACAGTGTAGATGTACCCTAAGATTCTCCACATGGCAAAGGACTACAGAACTGAGCCCAGAATGTAGTATTCCTATTACTGTAGTTCTGTCTTGTAGTTACAGTGGAACATTACACTTTTCAGTATTGAGACTGAAGCAATAATAATAAAAGAACAGTTTAAAGAAGAAAATCAAATATGCAATTTTTTTCAAAAAAGTTAATATTGTATGTGCAATTAACAACTCATGTCTGTCTCGCAATTAAATCTTGTCATTTAAATTTGGAGCATTCAGGTCTCTGTAGGTAATATTTTTATAATGCCTTTGGATTATATAGTGCTAGGTTCTTGAAAGCTGAGAACATAGTTTAGAATGTAGGTGTTAAACTATTTTTTTTCCAGGCATCTTACGTGGTACATATAACCCCCTGGGAAGGAATGGAATATATGTTCAAATTATATTTTCAGGACCCCAAAAAATACAGCTGGCTGCATTGCTAAGTTCTAGAGCAACAGTTCCCAAATCATAGAATCATAGAAGATTAGGGTTGGAAGAGACCTCAGGAGGTCATCTAGTCCAGTCCTCTGCTCAAAGCAGGACCAATCCCCAGCTAAATCATCCCAGCCAAGATTTTGTCAAGCCAGGCCTTAAAAACCCCTAAGAATGGAGATTCCACCACCTCCCTAGGTAACCCATTCCAGTGCTTCACCACCCTACTAGTGAAATAGTGGTCTGCTGAGCCTTTGCTGGTGTTCTACAGATAGCTGGCTGACCAAATGGTACTGGCTCTCCTTGTTTCCCTCTGTGATGTTACATTAAAGATAATTAAAATACTACTTTTCCATGTAAATAAATAATTGCTGTAGTTGCCAAAGAGATGTGTAATCACTGTAGGGGAGGAGACATGGCCTGTGCCATTGTGAATGGCAACAACTGTTGCCCACAAGATTTCTCTATGGAGATGTACTATGAAAAAGTTTTTGAGAACTGCTATTGTAGAGAGTTGCAGCCAGGTCTTCTACTCAGATATTGGGAGGAACATTGGGTCCATATGTTTTGGTGGCATACTGAATGGGAGTTTTTTCCCTTTGTCTGCCATTCCCCCCTACATAAAGGGGAGTTAAAATTTAAGACTATTACATGGCCTTATTGTTTGTTTGTTTGTATTTTTGTATAGGAAAACGTTATAATATTGCAGATGTGTCTGCTGCAATGTGTATGAGTCTTGGTCTAATATGGTTTACTTTAGCTGACAGCACAATCGCACCAAATTTCAACTTGACAGGTAAAGAAGCATTTTACTTTATGGTTTAATAATTATTTTGCCTAGAATGAGCATTGCATAAAAGTGGGAGCCTTTGGTGGTACTGCCTTGGAATGTCATAGTAAAAAGGTAGATTTTGTTATATCATTTTACCAGCAGCACTACAGCGATAATAGAATACACACTATCATTCTAAGCCTTAGTTCTCAAGCACTTAAAACTTCCCCAGATATTAGCCTTGGAGCTGAAATATCTCTGGTGGATCTCAGTCCAGAAGTAAATATATCTTGAGAAGTTTGATAAAATTCCATTTGACCAGTTTTGAAATACTTTAAATAGAATAAAAAGTGGGTTTTGTTAACTTTTTCAGACTTATTTCTTGCAGCTGGTAACTAACTTTTTTCTTTACCTCACATTTGCTATCGATTTAGTCCTCAGTGAGAACTAGTGTCCTTGACGTGCAATTTCTTCATGTAAGTTAGAAATAGCAGAAGATATTTTAACTGATGTGATACTTCATAAATTCCTATCTAAAATTAAAAGGAAAAAAAATCACTATGCATTCATTTTTGTATAAATTAACTAAATCAAAAGGAACTTTCACTGGACCACTGAAAAGCACTGCAGGTCTAACCTTGGGACTAATTTCAAGTTTCCGTCTCTTTCCCTGGAGGTTCTAGAACTGTCCAAAAAAGTCAGTTTTTTTTAAATAAAAACAAATTTGCTTATTTTCATTATGTTCTTACTCAAAAATGGCTTAACCATTTTTGCACTGACACTCAAACTGGAAAATTTCACCCTGAAAGTTGAACAAAGTTATACGTGACTGAAAAAGGCTCTTTAAATGGAAACAGTCAACTTTAATTCAGTGCTTCACCTACAATGTCTTGAATATATGTAGTTGAATAAGCAATCATTTCAGTTTGCACCTGGTGTATTACAAGACTTCAAACTTTGAAATCAGCATTACCAATCTCCATCAGAAAGGTAGGGCCTCTTCAGATTCCATCTTAAAGTGGATGGGACGATAGACTTTGATATCCATCACCATTAAATCCATTGAGTCCAGCAAGTGTGTCAGCCTGTTACCCTCCATGCTGCTACTTTAAAACTGCACATGCTTTCTAGAGAGTACAGCTCTGGAAAGCATACCTCACAGTGTACATAATTGAAACTGCACGTATGTTCTCAGGGTTATGTAAACACACTTTCATATTTTACTAATTTAACAATTACATTAGAATTGTTTTAATGCAAGATTTTTTGGTGTTACACATACTTAATGCCCACATCATGAAATTTCAAGTTCTTTCATACAGTAACCATGAATTATGTGCTATATAATAAGGCATTGAAGTTAATGTAATAGTAACATGTATGTACAATGTAGAAATTTAGGGCTGTCCATTTTGAAGCTCTTTATTTCAGGAGATTCAGATGAGACATAGTAATTGTTTGACAGTTCATTGTGGGACCTTCATTCATACTAGCATTGGTTGATCCTAAAACAAAATGAGCCCTTTTTTAGGGAAGAAACCTTTCCTTTTCAGAAATGTTATCCATCTAGTGTTGAGCGGTGCTTAAACAGTAATGATTTATGATGATGTCTGAACTCAGATGTGTATTTAGTCTTCTCATAGTTTTGCTATGTTGGCTTTATAATGTGTGTCACTTTAATGGTATTACAACTGGAAAAAATGACTTGCTACCTATCTAAATTATAGGATCTACTGTATACATGTACATAGTGGAACAAGAATGAGATGTGTAGTTGAACAAAGAGTCATGTATTTTGGGTACAACATGTGAGCATGTTCTTTTTGGCACCAACCAAATAAGTATATCTCAGGAAAAATACAGCTAGGCATATGTTCTTATTGAGGTTTTTAATGGTTAAAAGCTATTTTTAAATGGAGTTCTTTAAAATCAAAATTTTAAAATGTCAGATTTTTATTTTTAAATTTGTGTGAAAATTTCTCTCTACAAACTGAAGGACTGAGGACCATGTTGGTCCTAACACCTTCAGTAATTTGATGTAAGTACATCTTCTGTATGTAGTCTTTGAGTATTGTCAATATAGGATGACAAACAGCACTACTTTTTTCCCTTTTAAGGCATTTAAGACCCATTTCAACCAAAGATCTATCTTTACACACAATACAAAAGGATAAAGAAAGACAGGTTTGAAGGGTTAGGGCACAGGACTGGGGCGCAAAAGAGTCTTTTTTCAGAAGACTGGGTCTGAATTCTTTCCTGCTCTGCTGTTTACCTGCTGTGTAAATTGAGCAAGTTACCTCTCTGCACCTTCCTCCCACCCTATATCTGTCCAGGTCATAGAATCTAGTCTGAATTGGGGTTTCTGCAGTTTAGAAACTGGATATTTTATTTTATTAGCTGAATGATGGAGGTAGGAGGCAGCTTAAAGAGTGGGCTTACTTCTGACATTACACCAGTATAAATCAAGAGTAACTCCACTGAAGCCAGTGGAATTAACCTAAGAATTTTCTCACTATGTAATTTGATGTACCTTGTCCTTGAATAATTTTATGTAATTTTTTTCTGTGCAAAGGGACAGCAAACTGAAGAAAAGCACTGTAAAGGTGCCTCTATGAAACAGACTATATATTGACATTTGAAATGTATGCAATCAGAGTGAAAAGAAAAGTGAACTGTAGACTTAAGTCTCTTGAGGCTTTCAAAACAATGTTAACTTTTTACTCTGCAGTGTAACTTTAAAATGACAAATTCCTAATAATTCATTTGTCTTATGACCGCCTAGTTGCTAGTCACTAAATAATAATGTCACATTTCCTCCTGGTGGTTTATAATAATGCATTTGTTAGAAGCATTTACACACAAACTAGTATGATTCTGGTTGGAGCTTTTTTTTTTACATTCATGATTTAATCAAAATTCTTTAAACGTGCGCATTGTCAAGGGCAAATCTATTTACATGTCACAGTTTTGCCTAAGGAAGCAAAACTATGCTGAGAGGTTAAACGGAACAAGTAATCTTTGCTGTCTGATACAAATGTTACAAACATAAAACCTGAGTGGATTTAAAGCATCAGCTGGATGAACAGTTTTGCCCATATTGTGCCATCAGAATTGTGTAAGTTAGATTTAAGGCTCTTTAATAGCAGTGGAGTCCAGGATAAGCATTGCTGTGCAAAAGCAGCAAATAGACTTAATGAAACATACCCCACTCAGTGTTCCATTCATGCACTAAAGATGTTAGCAAAGGAAACACGTTGACATTTGCCAATGCAGACTTGTACCAAGGAAGGAAATATATTTTAAAAGTAGAATTCATTTTTAGGGCTCAGTAATGGCTCTTGGCATTGTCTGACTGAGTAGCGCTTGGAAGTATCATGCCTTTTAAAGGCCTAAGATGTAGAGTGATTGGTTGGGAGGATGCATGGAAGACACACATCATGATACATCTGTGCAACAGAAACTCTTCCTCCTCTAGCCACTCTACTGGCAGTACTATCTATCCATTCTCCAGTGATGGGAACCTTATCATAGTTGGTCCCTGCATGGAAGCAATATGGGATAAAAATTTCCTGCACACACATCCCCTCAAGCCTACATCTGCAGCGGGAGACACAGTTTAGCCCATAGCTTAATTAATGGTGTTTGGCTGAGTAACTTTAGTGTGTTCTGCTAATCACCTGCAGAGTGGACTTTTAAAATACTTTATAAAGCATTTGAACTGGGAGATAATTTTATTATTCATTAACTTTAAATAACCCATTTTGGAAGTGAGTGTGTTTTTTCTTTAATGCGAGGTGTGTGGTTTAGAAACTTTGCATAGACTAAAACTTTGCACTCTCTTTCCCCCCCCCCCCCCCCCCCCGCAAAATCTGTGAAGTACAATGGAAATGGTCCATTTTCATTCAAATTGTGTGTGCCCTGCTATGTCTTAAGTTTTTGGACCAGGTTCAGATCTTACTGTTTACCATCATTGGTTTCAGTGGAGTTATTGCTGATTTATATTGATGTAAAGTGAGATCAAAATCAGGCCCTTTGTGTTGTTTTGGGTTTTTTTAAGAAAACTTTTTTCAGATTCTGTCAGTAGGGATTGGACTTTTGTGCCTTTAAATAAAACTATCAAATTATGAGATTAAACTGGCTAATGTGCACTGTCATCGTATTTTATACTGGTACACCCATATAGGCATTGTAATGGATTCAAGGTACCAATTGATACAGTATGTGAGAGTCATATAATGGGTGTGATATAAAAATTTGGGAAATACGACTGACTCAAAAATTCCTTGACCAGATACTATGTGCTTCTCTCGCTAAGGAAGAAAAGAGTGCTTTTTATTTAAAAACAAAACAAAAAACATACACACACCCTTAAGTTATCAACACACTAATAAAGTCCTATAGGGCCTGTTTTTCCATAAATGCATTTCACTCAGGCATCAGATGTTTCTCCAGGCTTCTTATTCCTGTTCTGGCTTCTGCTGCTAATTATGAAGAAGTTTTTTGGCATATACAATGCAATTGTTGTAACATTGCCCCTAGATACCTGATTGAATAGATTCTTCCCCCTCTGCTTGCTTCCTGGTGGTTAGGCATAGGCCCAAAATTGTAGCATGGAGGCAACTTTATAACTAAATTTAAGGAAATTAGGAACTTGAAAAAGTTTTCCAATTCAAACAGTCCCAAGGATCAATATTTTTTTTTTCTTTCTGATAGGAAAAATTTATTCCTTTCTTAAAATATTTGTACAAAATGTCTACCAGTGAAATATGAAATCTTAAGTAATGTCGTCATGCTGATTAACCTACTTGTTTCCTGTTTTTGCCCTCACCACTCAATTCTGATGGTCATGGTATAAGAAACAGAATAGAAAATGGACATTACTAACTGTTGACATCTTGTATGCTGCTAGTTAATTTAATATTATACTTTTATGGAAGCTGGGATTCCAACATGTTTTCGTATAGTATCCAGCATTAATCCTAACTCTTGGAATGGCAGAGATATTGATTGGTAAAATAGTGAAAGAATCAAAGTTTGGAAATTAGTTGACTTGTGATGGATAAAGAGTTATTAATTTTGGTTATTGTTAAGCTGATATTACCCGCCATGCAGTGAGTTTGTTGTGGCCCAGTAGTGCAGCATATACATAAACACACACATTCATCTTGTACCTGAACAGCACCTAGGCAAATAAAGTACGTTCAGAAAACTGAAAACCTTTCACTGTGAATCCTCTTGCTTTTGTTTTTTTGTCAGTATTTTTGTGTTTTTCCTTTGTGTGTTTATTAAATATACTGGACATTGCTTTTTTTTTCTTTTTCTTTCCAACAGGACATACTATATTTTACAGTAACTCCTCACTTAAAGTCGTCCTGATTAACATTATTTTGTTGCTGATCAATTAGAGAACATGCTTGTTTAAAGTTGTGCAATGCTCCCTTATAACGTTTGGCAGCTGCCTGCTTTGTCCACTGCTTGCAGCAAGAGCAGCCCATTGGAGCTAGCTGGTGGGAGCCTCCTACTTGCTGGGGGCAGAGGGGGGGGAAGAAAGAGAGAAGGGGGAGGGGCTAATGTCAAGGTGTCCCCCTCCCCCCTGCTCCTGCACCCCACTTACCCCATTTCCAAAGAGCAGGGGGAAACACAACAGGGCTCAGGACAGAGGGAGCTTGCTGGCAGGAGCTGCTGTCTCAACTTGCTGATCTATTTCAAAAGGCAGTGTACTTAGAGGGGTCAGTGTACTTAAAGGGGCAATGCGCATCTCTCCCTCACACACATGGTGCGTGTCTCTGTCTGCCATGTTGTCTCCCCTCCCTCCATTCGTGCTGCCTTGTAGAGTGTGAGGCTACATTAACAACAATGTGTTAACCCTTGAGGGCTCAGCCGATTGCTAGATCATCATTTAGCAATAAGGCATTCCCTGGGAAATATCTCTCTCTCACACTCACACGCGCACACACAATACACACACACACAGTATAATATAGTCTTTTGTCTGGTGAAAAAAATTTCTCTGGAACCTAGCCTTCCCACCCCTCCACCCCCATTTACATTAATTCTTATGGGGAAATTGGATTTGCTTAACATCATTTCGCTTAAAGTCGCATTTTTCAGGAACATTATAACATTAAGCGAGCAGTTACTGTATATGAATAATCAGAATTAATTTGATCTCAAAGTTTATTAATTATTACTTATTTGTTCTGCAAGAGAGCCCAGCTGCCTATATCAGGATTTGGTGCCCCATGGTGCTGGTCTATGTAAAATAAGACAGTTCCTTCCTTCTATTACTTAAGGTCTAAACCAGTATAAGCAAAGTGAAAATTGTTTGAGTTAGCATCTTACACTACACTTATCACTGCAGGATGAGTGTAGAATGGTGTTTGTCTTATTTATTAATACTGTTTGTTTTTCCCTTTTTCTTGTCTTTGAAGGTGTGGTCCTTATATCCCTTGCTCTCTGTGCAGATGCAGTTATAGGAAATGTGCAGGAAAAAGCTATGAAGTTGCACAATGGTTCCAATTCAGAAATGGTAAATACCTGACTCTTTAATCTAGTGTTCTGACACACAGACCAGTTGCTCTCAACTTTCCCAGACTACTGTACCCCTTTCAGGAGTCTGATTTGTCTTATCCCCCAAGTTTCACGTCATTTAAAATTACTTGCTTACAAAATGTGAGATAAAAATACAAAGATGTCTCAGCACACTATTACTGAAAAATTGCTTACTTTCTTATTTTTACCATATAATTATAATATAAATCAATTGGAATATAAATATTGCACTTATACACTGAAATGTAGTATATAGAACAGTATAAACAAGTCGTATGAAATTTTAGTTTGTACTGACTTCGCTAGTGCTTTTTATGTAGCTTGTTGTAAAACTAGGCAGCTATCTAGCTGAGTTGATGTACCCCCTGGAAGACCTCTGCATACCCCCAGGGATACACTTAACCCTGGTTGAGAACCACTGACAGACTATACCAATACATATGGAGTTGGAATTTTCTCCTATTTTTAAGAGAGATGCTCCATAAGTCAAGATATACTGATCATGTAGTGGCAAATCAAAACTTAATCTGTTTATCATGCATATAAAAAGAAAGTGCTTGTGCTGCTCTACTCATTTTTTACCTTCAAAGGTACACATTTGTGTACATTATTAAATGAAACAAGTTTTGAAGTTGCAATAATTCTCTCCTATTTTTGTATAATATTTGTATAGACAGGAAGTATAGCCTTTGTTTATGCATCCTTCCCGCATAACTGAATATAATATGTTCCCTTAGTTTGAATTATTTTGTATTTTGTCCATTGATTTCAATGTTTTTAAAAATACCATTGAGCACCTACGTACCTTTCAAAATCTGGCTATTAGTGACCATCCATATTATAGTGCTATATATGTAACTAAGAAAAACAAAACTGTGGGACTAGTAGCATAACAGTGAAATCTGAAATTGTATTTGGCAAATTACATTTATAGGGGAGAGCAAGTAGACGGGGGCATCAAACCCCAAAAAACACTAGGCTGTGAATTGACATTACCACATAATTGCCCCAGATAATATGGGAAAGTAGTCCAGCATTTGATGTTGGAAACTGCATGTGCATATATGCAATACAAACACCTGCTGCTGAAAAAACTGACAGAATCCTAGTGGACTTAACATTGTAATTGATTTTAAAAGAAAATCCAGAACTTTTAGGTAAACTACCTTTTCCATAAGCAGTATAAAAAAACAGACTAAACAGCAAAAGGGACTGACTGCTGTTAAAGTGAAATCACAAAGGTACTGACACCCTTTTTAAAAATATATATATATTTTTTTTTTTAAGAGTTAATTTTCTAAAGAGCAGTGACAAAATCTTCAGATTGACTTGACAAATGTTATTCAGTCTCAAAAGATACAAAATGTGATGCACAAAGCTTAGGGCTGGTCCACACTGGGGCGGGGGATCGATCTAGGAAACGCAACTTCAGCTACGAGAATAGCATAGCTGAAGTCGACGTTTTCTAGATTGAACTAAATTTACTTACTGTGGGTCCACGCGGCGCAGGCAGGCTCCCCCTTCGACAGCGCTTCCTCCTCTCGGCGAGCAGGAGTACCGCAGTCGACGGGGGAGCGCTTCTGGGATTGATTTATCGCGTCCAGATGAGACGTGATAAATCGATCCCAGAAGATCAATCTCTACCCGCCGAATCGGGCGGGTAGTGTGGACCTAACCTTAAAATAAAAGAACCAGCAGATGCAGCTGAAAAGTTTTAAATGATTGGAGAACTCCTCTGAACTTTGGTAAAACTTACATTATATACAGATATCCATAGAAGCACATCCATTAAAACTTTACCTCATCAGAGTTTAGTGTCTATCCTCAGTACAGAACAGAGGCACTGTGACTAACCCCATTAGAAATTACTTTAGAAAATAATCAGAGCTTGAAAATTAAGTGCCTTTATAATAATGAGCAGTATGGGATTTCAAAATTCATATGAAGCCCAGAAGCTCTTCATCGCTTTTTTGAAGCAGTAATCAGCTCTTTTTAAAATCCTTGTCCTCCTAAGTACCAACAAGATTTGCGGAAAGAATGATTCTCAATACAAACATTGGTAAAGATTAAATAATTTTGGTAATTTTACCATTATAAACACTTACTGTCTTGGTGCTACATAGGAAGACCATAGCAGAAAGGGGGAAATAAAATCACCAGGGATATGAACAAGTTCTACCAAGTGAAAGAATCTACAGCTAATCAAAATAACAAAATGTCTAGTACTAGTGAAGTGAAAGTGTGAAGTGACTTCAATGCCTGTGAGCTCAAAAAAAAAAAAGTTGATGTTCATTGACAATAAATATACATTAATAGCCAAACCATTAATCTGTAAGTCAAAATGAAAATCTTAAATATGGTTCTGAGAACTCTTGTAGGCTTTCTTCCTTTAGTGGAATTAATACAATTTTCATAATAGACAACAAGGCCAGAGTAAGTGGACACTTAGGAGTTAACCTAATAAAAAAAAAAAACACTATTGCTGGATTTTATTCAAACTGATAATTAAAATGTTGTGACTTTGGCATTATAATTTTTATACTTAATCGGTTTCCTTCAATAGCATATTGAAGTACATATTTTATAAAGCAAAACATTTTTTCTCAATTACATTTGCTTTTTCAAATTCTATTCGGTGAAGATGATGCCTATAGTTAAGATTCCCTAATACTTTGTCATAGGAACAGTGGTAGAAGGGTCTAATTACTAGAGAACACTCCCCTACAAAGCCTGGAATATAACCTATTATTCCGTAGTCTCCACATTGCTTTGCTGTCTAACAAATAGCTGTGAAACCCACTGGCAAAATATATGTTTATAGATACCTGTAGTGGCAGGTCCACGTACAAAATAACAGCCTTCTACTGCCACCAATTACTCCATTCGTTACAGTGGTAGAGGATTGTGCTGATGTCTTACTGGGGGGAAGGGATCAATAGGGTTGTACATGATGATGAAATTTGTTTTTCTAATTTATGTTTTTAAAGAATTTAGGACGAGGCATCAAAAAAAGATGTTAAAAGAACATTAAGGTTGCAAAGTCAAGCACTCAAAAATTAGGAAATGCAAGGATTAAGTTTACCTGACCCCTTTGTACATATGCATTATAATAAAATCTTTTTGACTGCATATTGTTTTTTCCACAGGACATCTGCCTTGTTCTGTGCACACACTGGACGATGCTTTGGAAATTGTTCGAGATTGTGTAATGTATGAATTTGTTGTCTGTAGGACCTTTGCCTCATTTGTTGAGGAAGTTGGAAAGTGTTTAGTGAGTGAGGCAGGATTATTGTGGGAAGAGAAAGGACTGTCTCATGGTCAAGACAGATTAATGCTGCCCTGGAGAATTGGATTCTGTCCCTGCTTCTGTCACCTGGTGGGCGGGGGCACGGTAGGATAGGGAACAAGCAGGCTCCAGGTTGAGAAGATGGATGCTGACAGTTCCTACCTGCTCCTTGGCCCCTATCCTGGGCCCCACAGCCCCTCCAGTTCCTGCTGTTGCCTCTGTCCCCCCACACATACATGAGTTTATTGAAATATTTCTATTGTGGGGATACTAACCTCCCACTCCCACTGCCAGTTCCACCACATAGTTCCTATATGACACTGGGCAAGTTGTTTAAACCAAACTGTTCACAAGTGGCCACTAACTGTTCCATGTTTTCTTGAGGCCCAGCAGGAGACATATAGGGCCGGATCTGAAGGAGTTTTTGGCCGCTCGCAACTGTAACAGAAGTAGGAGTTGTGCTATAAATGCATAAAATATTAAGTACTCTGAAAAATCAGGACCTTGGTGTCTGAAATCGACCTCCCAAAATTAGAGGACTTCTGATAATTTTGGTCTTAGTCACTGTCTCATTTCCTGATCTGGACAATGGGGAGAAGGGGTGGAGGGGAAATGCCATCTCACCTCACAGGGGTGTTGTCATTAAATAACCAAGATATTATGAGATTATAGTAGAAAAGCCCATGAGGAAATTAATTCTGTATTCAGTGCAGTGTTCGGATGATGTGCAGTAAATACACTGGGCTACACACTAAATGATGACGATAAAAAGAAATGTTAAATAGCTAACCATTTAGTGATCACTGTCTATCCTTCCCACTGAATGAGGCAGGGGTTCTGTGGAAAAAATATGTGGTCATGTAAATTAAAGACTCATGATGCACATGCTCAAGTGGACTGAATTAAGGTTGCACAGGCAACCTTAATTCTGGCATTTCCAAATTTATGAATGCTTGGCTTTGCTAACAATGTAGTTTTGTTTATGTAATTTATAAGTGTATTTACTTGGAGTTTTGTAAATTAAAAATAAACAACTGCATATATTTATAATTGTTCAAAGTTTTACTTAAGCAACAAAATCCTGAATTCAAAGAATCTGCTATCTCTTTTAGGTCTGGCCTGAGGATATTAGTAACTGACTTCCTGCATATGAAAGATTTTATTTTGTGTGGGGTGATGGTAAAATGGAAGATCATGATCCTATTACCCATTCTCACTTTTCATATAGTTACTTAAATACTACTGTTTGAGAATGTTGTTTGCTACATTTAAAATTAATTGAGTATATTAACACAGCCACATATTGGAAAGTATTTAATTTCCTACTTTAATTGTTTAGTAGGACTAGCTAATATTTTTATTTTAACTGTTCCAGGTTCTGTATTCCTATTCAATAGGTTTTGTGTACATTTTATTGGGATTGACATGTACTAGCGGATTAAGCCCTGCAGTAACATTTTGTTCAAAGGTAAACACTGATTAATCTCGTTTTAGAATAAAAATGTTTTATTAGTTTTCTGTGTACTGAGGACTCCTCACTGTAAAGATTATTGTTTATATAGTGTGACAAGTCTTTCTGTTCTCTTAACATAACTTTCTGATCTGGAGTACAGGTAAACTTGTCCAATTTACAAATTAATCCTTTTTTTAGTCCTTGATCAATAAAGTAGGTGAATTTTAAAAAGTGCCATAGTGGCGTTCATAATTTTATTTTTCCATTATTTAATGAAAATTAAATAAGAACCTTTGCATGAATGCATTGTTGAACAGCTTATTATTGCTCATGCAGTTGATTAAAGTCTATAGTTTTATTTCATTTTGCAACACCTCAGGGTTTGTTTTGCATTTTCCTAACAGGTTTTTTGTTGTTGTTGCAGCATCCAGTTCAGACATATGGTTATGCATTCTTTTTCTCCCTGACTGGATATTTTGGAATATCCTTTGTTCTAGCGTTGATTAAAATCTTCGGTGCCCTTCTAGCTGTAACAGGTATGAACAAATTACATATTTAGTATTTTAATATAAAAAACAATCTACTCCTATTTTCCCATTTAGGACAACGCTTGTGAGAATTGTTCTTGCTCTCTCTTGCTTCTACTCTGAGCTGATTTACCTGAGTTCATGTAGCATGACTTCTCTGTTGCAGTATATTTGGAAACCAAGGTTCTTTCTAACCCAGTGCCTTCACCTAGAAGGGCTTTGTGCACAAATATATGAACACCAGGAACGCTGCTAGATACATAAACAATACACTTGACAGATCTGTGGAATCAGAAATACACACCAAAATATAAGCAAAAAGGTAAGACTTATTTGGGACAGGGAGGAAAAAGTGTTAAAATAAAATGAGGCACTGGTGTGCAAATGGCAGTATCATGCTTCCCAAACATAAAATCACAGTCCCTGAGAAATTCCAGGAAGCCTTTCTACATATATTCTCAATAGATTTATGTAGTGCACAAAGGGCTAGTCTACGCTACCCGCCGATTCGGCGGGTAGCAATTGATCTTTTGGGGATCGATTTTTCACGTCTAATCTAGACGCAATAAATCGATCCCAGAATGCGCTCCCTGTCGATGCTGGTAATCCACCCTGATGCAAGGCGGAAGCGGAGTCAACGGGGGAGCGCCAGCCTTCGACATTGCAGCGTCCTCACAGTGAGGTAAGTCGAGCGAGGTACGTCAACTTCAGCTATGTTATTCACGTAGCTGAAGTTGCGTACCTTACTTCAAACCCCCCCTCCCCCTGTAGTGTAGACCTGCCCAGAGTTTAAGGCCTTGAACCTGCAGACATTTATAGTTGGATGCTGTTAAGGCAATAGTAAATGTACAGTGCAGGTTTGATGCCAAAAATAAATAAATCAAGAAGAGCAAATTGTCTTTTCAACCTCTGCAATCTTGCTTGTTCATTTGACTAGGATAACAAAATATGCTGAATTGTACATGTCAGGACTTAGGATAAGATGCCTTGTATCTCTGATCTATCTGAATTTTATTATATTAGTTTTGATTTGTAGCTTTTTTTTCTAAATACAAAATAAGTACCGGTCCTGTGCTCTAGGCACCATTGACAGCCATTAAAAATACCATCTATAAGTATAAGTCCAACAGTCCATCTCCTTCATTCAGAAGTTTAAACAACAACCAGTCAAGTAGATGCAAAAGTCAGAACAATACTCTTCCCTCCCCACAACACCAACTCAACTTTCAACCTTCACCAGTTCCATTTTACTACATCCACCACAAAAGCCTGTGTAAACAGATAGGCTTTGTAGCATGCCTTACTGGTCAACAGATAAAAGCTATTTTAAACCAAGGGAGTGTGTGAATTCCAAAGCTGAATACCCTGCCACCAGCTCACTCTTCCAAACCAAGGAAGTTGCTATTTGATTTCTTAATAGCAGATGGAAATCTTGCGGTATATTAAGAATGCAACCTGTGTTGGGAGGTATCAGACAACACCTATCAAAGATGCAGATAAACTCTGTCTGATCTTTAACATGCTTTGCCCAACCTTGCAGTGATACTCCCATCTTGTTCCAGATAGTCCTTATATATCCTCCATTTTCTACCAGATGCTTAGTATGGCACATGACTGCACCAGGTACATCAGAAGACATAGTTATACTGTGCTGTGTCATCAATATACTGAAAGTACTTAAGTAATTACTAATGCTTCTAAGAGCAACATATGCAAAGAACAAGAGAGGTGACAAGATGGAATCTGTGGGACTCAAGAAAAGTTTTTTAAGCAAAGAAGATACCCAATACCATTCTCTGGGAATGCTCCACAAGAAAGGAAAAAAGCCACCCTAGGGCCCCCTTGTCCTGTCGGGGTACAAAGGCACAACATCTTATGATCTGTAGCATCAATGGTATCATTGATCACAGGATCAGTAGTATTGATATTATTTATGGATGGCATGGACACTTGACTTCCACTCATTAGCAGGAGAAGATATGCTAGCACCATCCATGCAGTCTGTATCCATAGGCGGGTCAGTACCCAGATTGACAAGTATCAAGGGGATCTGTGGCAATGAGACATCCATGACCTAGATAGAAATTCCAGTCTCCCAACCACTGGTTCCATCCCAAGTAGTATATCAAGAATATGCCCAGCTACATATGCTGAGTAATCAACCATCTGGGATAGTTGTTTGGTGAGCATGAAAATCTTGAGCCAACTCAGAAGATTTGCCATCTACATAAATGTTGACGTTACTAAGCCCGTAGTGCCATAGCAGCAAGGAACCTTACCTGCTTATGCATGAACTTAGCAGTGCAACAGGGTGATGTGCACACTAAAAATAGTTCAGTCTTAACTCAGTCTTGGAACCGACATATGTAATGTGCTAGCAATGAATTTTTTTCCTCCCCTTGCTCAGAGAAGAGGAACTGCAGTTTAAAATAATGAAAAATGATCAGTGCTAAACAGATCCTACATGAAACATTGGACACCAGTACCTTTTCCAACAGGGAAGTATTAATTTAGTCCAGTGATTTTCAACCTGTGGTCCACAGAGTAGGTCTAAGATTTCCAAAGGGGTTCTCACCTCCATTTGAAAAAAGTTTAGGGGTCTGCAAATAAAAAAAAAAATTAAAAACCACTGATTTAGTCTATTAATGTTTTGTCTGCCTAACATACTTAATGGAGGATAATGACAGGTTTCAGTGTAGTAGCCGTGTTAGTCTGTAATGGGCCATGTTGATTATCACTTCAAAAGTTTCTACTGATAACAGTTCCTTTCAATTAATTAGCCTCTTAACGTTGAAATAGACACTCCCACCATTTCATGTTTCTCTGAATGTATAAATATCTGATTACTGTATGTTCCATTCCATGCATCCGATGGAGTTGGTTCTTAACCCACGAAAGCTTATGCTGAAATAAATTTGTTAGTCTCTAAGGTGCCACAGGTATTTTTCTTGTTTTCTTTTTAATGGAGGATGATTCCACTGTCAGGAGTAGTATATTTACTTATCAATAATTCGTTTAAGCTTTAAATTGTTTCTAAAATCAAATGTATTACCAGAATGGCAAGCGTGACAAACCATGATTTAGGAATGATCTGTACTAATTTACTGTGGCTTACATCTGTTCACTCAGCCATCATCATTGAGCTGGTCATAATATTTTAGCACATAGTGTTACTTTAATGTAGTAAAACTAGTTACCGCAAAATTACATCTCTAAGTGAACATTATTATCCTGTACGATTGTGACCTTGCAAGTCAGCAATCATAGAAGCTGCTTGCACATCAAGGTTGTCTTTGATTTTGAATGGGAAGGGGGAGAAAGGACCTTATTAGGGTGTCTCGAAATGACTTTATCAAGTTGTCTCCAACACAAACAAAAAGTCAAAAGTGATTCAAGGTTTTTTATTTCTATATCCCTATTTCCAAAATCCTTTTTAAATTAATGCTCCTTGTCATAGTCAACTATGACAGTCATACCCAGAGCTGCTTAAAGCAAGGGAATTGTTAGACTTCGAGATGGTAAAATTTCATTTGGATATATTTCACAAAACTAAATTGTGTCCCTGATCCTCCTTTATATAGATGTAATAACTGTGTGTTAAAAACAGTTACGTGAGGCTCATTTCTTCCTCGGGTTACCCCTTTTTATAACTACAAACATCAGTCACAACGGGGGGAGGGGTAGGAGGATGCCAGGGAACTTTTTACTTCCCTTCCCTCTGCCCCCAAAACTGGTTTCTGTAAGGTAATGTTCTTCTTCATTTACCGTAGTGGAAGGGAGAATATGGACAGTTTTGACCTAAAATATTAATTGTCTAATTCATTATAAGGGATTCCTGTGTCTGACCTTGACAGTCTTAGCACTCTAGCCCTTTCTGCTTTGCCTGTAGCAATGGAGAAATGTTTACCATGCCTTGGAAGAGCATCACATTCATTACTGCCCCCCCTCCCCCGACTACCCCTATCTTCCCCCTTATTGGGCAAAAGGGAAAATTTTTTAATGAAAATTGTATTTCTATTAGCAGAATGAGAAATTATCAGTCTTAATTGGAAAAGAAGAGAAAGCACTTAATTTAGAAGGAAATGGTTACATAAATATTTTAATTAATAACTGATTTGGTGAAAGAACAGAAATAATAGCACTTAGAAAAACTCACGTAATTTAACCATTTTTAAATTATTCATCTAAACTCTTTTCTAATTAAAACTCAATTTTCTTTTTTATTCCCTTCATTTTTCATGCAATTGAAAATCATTTTATTTGATGTGCATAAACTTCTTAAAATATAAAGATAATTACTAAAAAAGTTGAGATCAGGTGAAGATAAAGCAAAGGTACAAGAGAATACTTCTGTCCATGTTAATCCTAGTTTTAAGAGAACACTTGCGGAAAAATTTAAGATTCACCTGACCATCTGTGTGTTGTTGTTGAGTAGTTTCATATTTGACTACTATATAAACAGTTATGCAGTCAGAACATGACCATGTAGACTAGATAATTCCTATGATATTTCAATGCAATTTATGGAAGTTGTGGTTAATTTTGGCGTAATCCAGCAAGTTATAGCTTTACCTAAATCTGTTAATTGGATTATGTCTTCAAACTACAATTCAGATTTTCTCTAGTGACAAGATCACAGGTAGGCAGAGATTAGTGAAATCGTACATGTGGCCTTCTGAAATCCATTCAGGTTCAGTGTCCTGAGGCTTGCTGTTATGTAAATAAGACTTTAAATAGCTTCAAAACAGTTAAGATGCAAGTACCTATCCCCTTCAAAATAAAAGCAAGGATCCATGCTGGTAGATTCTGACCAAAATAAAGAAAAATTATAATAGTAAGTATTATAGTATATCTAAATACTATTAACATTTTTAAACTCATTTTAAAGTGTACATAATCTAGTTCACAATTTCTACTGGCAGCGGTTTCAAAGATGGTTTATCACATTCCCGTGATACCTGTGATCTGGTGAGAGTAAAGTGAGCATTGGGATAAATGAGTCTGCTTACTTTGGGAGTGTGTGTACTAGGAATATCTTTACTGGTTTTGCTACATGGATGCAAACCTCACTGTGGATGTGCTGCACCAGTTTCAAACCAGGAAAAGCCACACCTCCAGTGCAAACCCTGTTTGACACTGGTCAAGTCATCTACCAGTTTGCACCAATGAAGCTCACCAATACAAATATCCCTGCTATAGCGAGGCCCTTAATTACCTAGTTTATTAATATCTCCTAATAGTTTTATTTGGATTATAACTAGATCTAAATTAGAGTTAACCATTGTTTTTCTTCTGCAGTAACAACAGGAAGAAAGGCAATGACCATTGTGCTTTCTTTTTTGTTCTTTGCAAAGCCATTCACATTCCAGTAAGTATCTAACTGTCCTTTTATGGCTTGTGTATTTCATTAAAATCAGGTTCTTGATCACTGAAATTGAACAACATTACCAGTTAACCATCAAAATGTTTGAGTAAGATTTTCTTCTCATTTCTATTACAAATGTTTGAAAGTTGTTGTAAATATTGACTCGTTTGTTGATTGCTATGCCAGAGAGAATAATTTCATTTCCCCCCCCAAAACATTAGAAGACAAATCCATTGTACGTATTGGGGGTGGGCAGAAGGTGATGGGTTGTTTTTTTTTGTAGTTTAAGCAAATATGTAACATCTAGCATTTACCTGCTTGGGGGCTTACTCTGTAGAGAAAACTTTGGCTAAAGAACTGTACTCTTTCCAATAAAATGATGTAGTTTTCTCCTTGTATAGAGCTCAACTTTGAAATCTTACCCAGGATACTTTTTTATAACTAACCTTCTGTTATCTTGACCATTAACTCGTAAGTTTGTTGGCAATATTGGCATAGCTTTCTATTAAGGATTTTAGAACATTTTCCAAAGGGTTTACATGGATTGAAACAAAATAGCATTTAACTTTATTGCCATTGTACTTGTAACAAGTTGTATTGGAGGAATGTAAGCAAAGCTTTCACCCAAATGCCCAAAATATTTACATGCAATTTAGTCCCTCTGGAAAAAGGTGAAGTTTTTTTTGTTTTTGTTTGTTTGTTTGTTTTAAAAAAAAAACACACAAAGCCTAACGGTAAACAAACAATTTTGATGAGTGGAACAAAAAAAACAAAACAAAAAAAGAGTGCTGACATCAAGCAATCCAAGGTAATGATGGAGAAAAGAGCCCTATCTAGGAGCAGTAGTCATAAAATATAGCTCCTATAAACATGGGAATGTACTGCGGATTGAGGGTATTTTATTCATATAGTTAAGAACCATTACAATTAATTATAGCTTAGTATATGTGGACAGGTTATGTCAAATAAATTCCCTTCTCCAGTCTACTTACATAAGAGTAAGGAAAGAGGATAATAAAAATTAAAGATCTAAGCTGACACCTTGGCTGGGTCCTACCACTTGCTTTTCTCTTATTGGAGACCATCTTTTAGATTGTCAACTTCTTGAGGCAGAGACTTTATTTTTGTCTTGTAGAATGTGAGGCACATCATTGGCACATTACAAATAAACTGTTAGTACTATGATTATTTTCTTCTTTTCCCCCCCTCCAGGTATGTGTGGTCAGGTTTATTAGTTGTCCTGGGTATATTTCTGAATGTTTACAGTAAGAATATGGATAAAATCAAGCTGCCTTCGCTACGAGGTCTTTGGAACAAAACTGTGGAAGAAAGACAGACAAGGACGTTGTCACAAACTGTGTAGACAATGGTTTTATGCCGTGTCTTGAATCTGACTTATTTTATTGGAACAGTCTTCAACTGGTTCACTTTCCAAAGGGAACATTATTAAAACCAAAGGAGATGAAGGCACATAGTCTGCTTGCAGATGATTTGACATGAACAGTTTTATGTGAGCCTTCTCTTCAGAGCACTTGAATTCATCATAGGTGTTATATATCATTGTCAGAAGGCATTATCAAGCCAATGAAGGAAAGCAACTCCTGGCAGACTGCTGAAAAACTATGCTTCAAATGGAGGACAGTAGAACATTAATTTGGGCATTTTTATCATATCAGATGTGGCTGATTTGAGATTAGTGGTTCTTTGTTTTTATTGCGGGGGTGGGATTATTTAAAAGTAAAAGTAATACCGTATTAACACTTAATGGAAGCTAATCAGCAACTGATTGACCAAATTAAAATGTTAAAGTTGGAAGAGGTAGAATACGGTATGTCATGATTTTTCATTTTAAATAAAAATTCAGTTTAAGTTCTTGATGAGATTCTCAACATTGTACATTTGTTAATATAATTGCCATTTTTATTGAAATCAAAATCTGATTAATGGTTTAAATTTGAGATTGAAAGAATCATGGTTTTTTTTCCCATTTCCTCCCCCCCCTCATTAAGCTTTTAAAAATTAAAAAGTGCACATAGACATTGCTGTTAATCCCAATGTGGAAAAAAGTACCAAGATCTATGTCTGCTTGCAGTACTATCTCACCATCAGAGGAGTTTACTGCTTACTGTACTGGTGTAAAACAGTGAGTGAAAGTTCTCTAACAGCACACAGGTTAATATATTAAACATTATTTCTCTTCACCGTCCTCAAATTAAAGCTTTAACTCCAAACATGAGTAGATGACAGTGAGATTTCTCTTCTAGTGGACAGAGTGCACACACAGGGTCATATTGATCAGGAGGTGTGGGTAAATGAGAGACAGGGATGGATTCAAGGGACAAGCTACAAACTTAATTAACAATACACCTCCCCAGCAAAGACTTCAGGTCTCTTTCTCCTTACAGCAAAAAGTCCTTACCAGTCATATGTTGCATACATTAAAAAATTCCTATTACCTCCTAACATTAAATTTCCTATTCTTACTCTTTTTATGCTGGACTGTCCCTCCACAAGGCTATGAGAGGCAAAAAAACCTCTGGACCTCTCCAGTTTGGCCCAATAGGAAAAATTCCTTCCTGGTCGCCAAAATAGGTGATGTGTTAGACCTACAGCATCTTGGAAACACATCTCAGTTATATACCTCAAGTAGAGGGAGGAAATATGGGGCAGCAGTCATATCAAGATGGCCCCTGGATGTCTGGAGAGGCTTTAAATTAATGTCTAATGTCCCATCAACTCCCCAAACCCACCCCCGTCTTCCCAAAATGGCCAATGCATGGCAGAGAAGTCCCTTTTCTGAGGCACTCCCCCACATGCACTTTAAGGCACAAGGAGGGGCTAAGCTCGAGCATTTGAGGGCATCAGCTGTCCCCTCCCAGGAGCTGACCATCGCCTTGCTGTGGTCCAATCATTTCCTTCTCCTCCCCCCGCCCCTGACTCCGAGACCGGGAGGGGCATTTTCAAGCTATGTCTCCATTTTTTGCATGCACATTCACTTGCAAACTTGCACCTACAAACATTGGATGCAGTCATATAAAAATCAGGCCCTCAAATTTTGCTGTCTGGAAAGTCTTTTCAGCAGTTAAGCATGCTCTTGCTCAGCACTGGCTACTCTCATGATTTTGGATGGGGAAAAAATTGGGGCAAAGATTGAACTATTTTGAAATCTTTTGGGTTTGTGATGTAAGCATTAGTACACCATTAAATAGCAATCATTGCCGTACATTAGTTCTCACCATGGAACTACTATGATGATTTGCTGCAACTCTGCTAATCAGACTACACAGATATAAAAATTTTGTTAAAATTATATAATACACCGCTTAAGAAAACAGTGTCTGTACATCTGGGTATAGTGCTTAGA
Source organism: Chelydra serpentina (assembly GCA_037349315.1). Classification (NCBI taxonomy): domain Eukaryota; kingdom Metazoa; phylum Chordata; order Testudines; family Chelydridae; genus Chelydra; species Chelydra serpentina. The sequence continues at coordinate 26,927,612 of JBAIAC010000002.1, read as the reverse complement.
TTATCCACAATGCAACGTTTGTTTTAAGAGTCATAAGATACATATAGTACATAATCAGCAATAACCCAAATTTAGGTGAATAAATTTAACAATACAGTTTTGATATTGGCATCCAATTACTCATGAAAAGTTATACAGAGAGTTGGTTGTGGAAAGCAAATACATCAATGAGTGAAGATTGTATTTTCTAACTGCCATTCTACCCTAAATTCTCAATTACTGAGGAACAATCAGGGAAGTATTTGAGCTACTTTCCCAACTACGCTTCTCATCAGCACTCCAGCTCATCCCTCCTGGTATTGCCGATGTCCAGTGATATGTTCTAGGTAGATGTCCCTTGACCCCCTGATGGCGTCCAACATCATGAGTTGTCCCTTCAGCTGAGCATAGCGTTGACCGATTCCACAGTCTCTCAACACTGACTCCTTACTGGGGTCCCATGCACCCAGTGCTCCGATGATCAGCATGTAAGTTTGAACCTTGTAGCCCCTAGTTCTTAAGGTATCGGCCAGAGGAGCCTATAGTTCCAGCTTTTAAGATTGGGCATCACAGAAGGCAGTGGTCCTGTTTTCAGAGGGAACTGTGATGTCCACCATGATCTTCCGGTCCTTGTTGGTGGTGATGTCCGGTCGCAGTTGGCTATCCATTCCAGGGTTGGCAGAGTTCACGGTGACTTTCCAGGTGGAGGGATGGCTCTGACCAGGCGATCTTGGATGGCGTTGTGGCACAGCTGCCAAGCTCTGGAATGGAGCTTGCAGCTACACAGGACATGGGGTAGTGTCTCGTTGACATAGCCGCACTTCCTGCGTTGCTTGTCCTGATTCCCTGGCGGATGGGTCCATTCAGCGGCATGCAGTTGATCCGGACCCTGTGAACGAACCTCCAGTCAACAAATCAGGTGAAGCTGCCCCCGGGGAGGAAGTGGTTGCTGGCGTCCCACTTGCATGTCACCTCAAAGGCCTTCCCGTGGTCTGGCTTCTGTTTTAGATTTTCTAAGTACTGGCAGTGGATGGAATCTTTCAAGGTCCTCCCCAGCACAGTTGTAACTCTTGGAGTGATCATTGTGTGCTCTGTGTTCTTCACCTGTGCCAGTGATGATGATGTTATGGCCCAGCGCAGGAGTTGTGTGAGCAGTCTGTCTGTTCTCCTGAGTTCCCTTCCTCGTAGATACAATTTCTGTAGACAGGGCTGTAGTGAGTCTGTCTACAAGGAGGTCTAAGTCAAAGGAGGCTGTCCTCGCCAACTCCTCCATCCAAGTGGCTTGCCATGGCTTGCCGAAGGCTGTTGCTCCTCTGGCTGCTCCATCTCCACAAGCTTGTGCTGGAAAATTGCTGTGGAATTAGCCTGTTGCCTCATTTCCTCCCGGTGTTGAGAACTCCTTTTGGCCAGATCTTGAGGCGGGATTTTTAAAAAATTGCTTGCTTTATATTATAGGTGTTCTGGAATTTGCAATACTTTCTCATAGACTAATCTTGTTTTGGGTTTAGAGTTGCTAGGACAAGTTAAAGGGTTGGGGTATTTTCATAGGTGTGAGTTTTAATACTCACTAATCCCCTGTATATAACTGAGTTACGCAAGGGCAAACTTCACAAAAGTGAGAGAAACCCCTAATTTGCCACCAGTCATGGTATTTTTCAATTTCATGGCTTGTAGTCAGAATACTACTTATACTATGGTGTAGTGACATTAAGAGAATATTCACTTCGGTGAATTACTATTTTATAATGAGCTTTATAATGCAAGTGGATAAGAGAAATTTACACACCTTCAAGTGTTCTTTATTTAAGGCTTATTTTTTGGAACATTCCCCCATATGTGTATGCTATTCATAAAATGGCATTTTATATCCGATCAGTAAAGCTGATTATTATTTGTATTGCATTAGTACCTACGAGCCTCAGTCATGGTCCAGAACCCCATTGGGCTCAGCACTGTACAAACAGAACAAAGAGGTGGCCCCTGTCTGAAAAAGCTTACAATCTAAGCATAAAATGAAACTATTTCCCACCTTCTCCCCACAGAACTTCCTTCCCTGCAGAGGAGGTCTGAGACATGTGGACTAATCATAAAAAACTACCTCTAGAAAAAGTGGGATTCAAGTGAATTCCAAGCCTCAGGTGGCCTGGATTCTGCAATCAGATCTGATAGAATTGTGCATGGCCCAGGCACACAGGTCCAGGAGAAAGCACAGAACCTTTTGGCCCCTAAATAACCTAGCAAATCTGGCCCTTAGTGCCTCACAGGAAGTGTTCAGGACTGGGCCCTATTTTTGTACAGCACATGGATGGTGCACAAATAAGTTATATTAAAGCTAAAGATGCAGATAGGGACTAGCAGGATTTTCAGGAGCATGTAAGGAAGTTAGCCTCTTCTGAAAAAAAATCCTCACTATGCACTTTTAGGTGCTAATTACCTTTGAAAATCTAGCCTTAACTTTCCTGATGGGGTCCACATAAAGGATGCCAGTTCTTGCTCCAAGAAATATACAATCCAAAAATATATCAATAGGCACTGTGTTTTCCTCCTTCCACCTCCTAGTAAGACACCAAATCTGGATCATTTATCTTTCCACAAATGTTTTCATATTTTGAAATTGGAAAGTTATAGTTGAGGAATTCTCTGGATGCCTTAATACACAATTCAAAATTAAATCTCGGATAGAGTCAAATTCTGCCCTCAGTCACACCTGTGTAACCCCACTGTGCAGGTGTAATCAAGGGCAAAATCTGGATGTAAGTGTTTGTGCTTATTCGTGGGAGGAAGAGTAACTTCGCTGTTGAGCTGCATCACCATTCATGATAAAAATCCTCACCTTTGACAGCTAAATACATAAGGAACAGGAGATTTCAAAGGCAGCTAATCCCTGTTATGAATCATACCCAGTCCTCCTCATGTCCCGCACTCCACACCCTTAATGAGCAAGTCCTAGCTATACCCGCTCAATAATCAAACTCCAGCTTTCCTGGGATTAAAACAACCTCGGATTAACAAACCAGACATGCCTGCTTGGGGTGAGAACAGCTATCACTTAGTACTTTTCGCTCCCCAGGCATATGAGTAAAGCAGAGCCAGATTAACGAAGTCTGAGATAATTAATCTTGCACGGCAGGAACAATCCTTACATCACCTGTTTCTTTGCAGATTTTTTAATAACTTGGGAAATGTACTCTGCACAAATGTTGTTTCTAAATAGCAGTACTATTAGTAAGTAGAGAAAACATTAGCTCTTTATACCTCTGGGTTAAAATTACACATCTGCCACTCCGTTTTGTATATCAGAAAGAAACATCAGAACATGTTGTACCAGCGTCTTTTTTTTTGCTGCATATGATGGAAAGAATGTCATTTTTCCATAAGTAATAAGACAGCTACATTATAGTTATAAAGGCACTTCTCCAAATCCCATTTTTTTTAAATCCATCAGGCTTGTAAGCTTGACTGGAAAATGTATTTAACAGTCATATATAGGAGTACTAGAGCTTTGGTGGGAGGATGAAGATTCCAGGCCAATGGTGTCAAATTCCCAGCCTGGGGCTGGATCCAGCCCACTTGATGTCAGTAGTAGAACCACAAAAAATATATCAGTGGGAGCTCCACTATGGACAGAGGCTCATATGTAATCCTAAATGTATACCCTGGCCTACAGTTAAAAATGGAATTTGGCCCTGAATGAGTTGGACCCTTCTCTTTTAGGCACACAGACTTCCCTGGGGAAAGCTGTGATGGTGCATACAAATAATCCTTGACTATATTTAGGGGAGGGAGCGGAAGTAGTAACAGAAGAACCATGAAGTATTACAAAAATAAGAGGATTAGATATGTATGGCACATTTAGTATAACTAGTAGTTCAGTACAATCCCCTTTTTAAGATAAGGGCAGCAAGTGGTGGCATCTTGGCCTCTTTCAACTTATCCTCCGTGCAAGAGGATACAACATTATTTCTTTGGCATGCACACATTAGAATGATGGGTCAGTATTTCATCACTGACATTTCGAGTATGTGGGGCAATAAGGAAGTTTTTGCCCTTTTGCATGAAGCAGCAGGAAGTGGGTCAGTTTCTTCAGCCTTCCCACTCTGATTCAACTCAAATCTCATCTTCCAATGCTTAGTTCATTTTGGCAATGCTTTAGATTTTTAAAGTGTGACTTTCATCACTGCCACTTTCATTCACAATTTTTTTAAACTAATTGGGATTTGTGCAGACCAGGATTCTTAGTAAATCTTTGTAGTTATTAGCCTTTTATCCTCTCTTCTTGGTGTATTGTTGAGATGCACTTGCAAAGTGTTCTCTGCCTATCTACCTCCATTTGCTCCCTTCTATTAATCTCTCACTTCAGCTGGATTGGTGACCTGTTATTTCCTCAGCCTTCTGCAATAAATAATGGCAGATGTCTAAAGCCTCATCACAACAGCAAATAGGGTGGTATATAACACATCCTCTCAAAATTGCCACAGCAGGGAGGGTTGGCAGTCCATCCATTACCTAACTTATTTCAGGCAAAAAGCTTTATTTTTGTCCTCTGATATGATGAGGCTGCAACTAAAAAGAGATTTTGGATCCTAAATCAGTTACACATTGCAGTGCTGACCACAGCATCGTCTAAATACCTTTACAATCTGGACCAGAGAAATTACTTCTCAGTAGACAGGTCATTCATCTGGTTTTAAGCCGGGGACTCCTGCTTGTCTAAGATTTGTCCCCACCCCCCGTCCCTTCAGTACAGAGACAAAACCAGATGTGGTTTTGTCTGATATCAGATGGAGAAATACCATTTTGAAGATCGCCCCATACCCCGCCGCTGGCATGACCTCACGCGCAGATCCTAGTATTCTGGGGATGCATGAGTGGCCACCCCACTTGTCAGATAAAGAACTAATTAAGGTAACTAACTAGCTGGACACCTCCTGGAGTATTTACAGAATTATTCCCAAAACATTCATGTGAGATAGGGAAGTATTATACCATTATACAGATGAAAAACTAAAGCATTGAGATTAAGTGACTTGGTCAAGATGCTTCAGGAAGTCTAAGGCAAAGCAAGGAATTGAATCCATCTCTCGAGTACTAGTCCAGTCTAAAAACTGCAAAACCATCCTTCCACGAGGGTTAAGGAACTATTTGTGTAAGGGTGGCAGAATCTACTCCTCTTGTGCTAACATAGGCTAGTTCTCACGGGTCCTTTACAAGCTATTAATATTGAACTATCAAAAGACCAATATTCTGACAAGTTGCACATTGCTCTGACTAAGCAAGGGCATATCTTATCTCTAGAATACTGGTTAATATAAGATGCAACTTTTTATATACATTAGCCTAATAATGGATCAATACAATTTATCTCTCTGACCAATTCTAGCATATGTGATTCCATTAGGTTTAACATGTGAACCACATCCAGATTTTTCCATCTCTAGATGAATATGAATCAATTGTGTGTAGACATAATGCACTTGCTGATGTTTTCTTCAGAATATGTGGAATAATGAGAGTTGAGCAAATAATTGATACATTATTTTAACTGAATTTTGCCTGTTTGCCCATGGAGTACTGGTATCCCAAGGGAAATTGGGGTTTACTAGAATTTCTTATTCAGAAGTATTTTAATTACACCTCTTACAGATAGTAATCAATCCATTGTTTTTAAACTAATAGTTCTGAATAGTTGATGCTGTTGTGATTGGTTCAACTAAGTCAACTGGTATTATTTGTTGCTCAATTCAATGTAATTTTTTAAATTCTGTTTCAGAGAACACTTGTGTCTACAGTTTTGATACCCTGTAGTGAGAGTGGTACATAGGTGCCAGAACTAGAGGTGCTTTGAAGTGGTTTCCATCATATCCAGGGTTTACAGTTTGGCTCTCAGCACCCCCAGTATAAAAATTGTTCCAGCACATCTGAGGTGCTAGGAATACAGTACTTAGATAAATGATTTGATAATCTTAGAGAGTTGGTTGGAAAATGGGTTATTTCCCCATGGAAAATTTCAACTTCTTTTCAAAACACTGGAAACCGAAAAGCCAAAATTGGTCATCTAAAAGCCAAAAAAAAAAAAAAAAAAAAAAACCGACCAAAAACAGAGTGACAAAAATTCAAATTTTCTGACAAAATACTGAAATTTCTTAAAAGCACAAGCATTTTTCTCAAATTTTAGTTCAGCAAAAACTAAAAAAAAAAAGTGTTTAAGGGAAATTTTCAAACAGCCCTATATAAAATGTAATCATGTCTTTCTGAAGAGGTCAGGCATCAGTCAGCTTTGGTTTGTCTATTCTGATTAGCAATGGGGAGGGACCACAGCATGGGAACCAGTCTTAACCATTTTAAGGCAGGTCACTGAAGTCAGTGTGGGGAGTGGAACGTCTCCCTCATCCTACTCACAGATTTCATCCATTACCATTAAATTCCATTCAATCCGATGTTTCCATACATTTCTAGCATTGTACATACAAATGGAGCTTGCAGATTTTCAAGGAGCTCAGTGATGTCAAATCTTTGCAGATGTAATCAGAAATAGCATGCTTCACAAACTAACATAAAACCCACTGACACAAGTAAGCAGCATGTAATGCAAGTCTGTTCATTTCATTGCATGGAAGATTGGTATTCTGAGACTTCTATTTTCCTTTCAACGTAAGGAGGAATTACAATTAACTACACACCACCCAACACCCCATCTTTGTGATTTCCTGTTGAAACAAAAGAGCTGGTATTATTATGCAGCCCAGAAAGAACATCTGTCCTAAAGAAAAGTAAAATCATTAAAACACTTCTCTTAATAGATGAAGTACAGGAGTCCTATTACCAGCTCATATGTTTAATATGCACAAAAGAGTCATTTTTTATGCAGCAGAACTAACAGCAGTCATTTTAAAAGAAACATTTTGGATACAAATTGAGGTCCATGGAAATGATCGAAAAACAAAAATGGTACAGATTATTATGGAGGCACCAGTCGCTCCTCCATAATTAAGGTTGAGTTCTGTTTTGCATTTAAAACAGGGATTCTGCATCTTTGCTTTGTATGAAAAAGAGTGTATCCTCCTCAGTTTTACAGCACTTTCTGAAAACAATTAGATTTTTTTGGAGAATTTATAAATAACCCCATTAGTTAGTTTATTTCTTTAGAGGTTTCATGGCTTCATAACAGCATGGGTTTCAATATTTGATAGACAACCCATGGCACTGCTGCCTCTACTTCAGTGCAACACGGCCAGGGGAACTGAGTCAGGAGCACTGGGGAAGCCCTTAAAGCACAAAGACATTGAGATTTCAGGACTGGGCTCTCCCTTTACATAGCACCAGTCTAGCACAGCCCAGTCCACCTGTAAGTCAGCTGCAAATTAAAGAGTCAAATTCAGCCTATTTTGCCTGATTTGCATTGCTCTTGCAATGCAAAACAGGTGTAACCCCAATTTAACTGGCTGCTGTGCACTGTCTGGCTCATGCTACTGGCTGTCTTGTGAATTTGTCCTGAAAAGTTAGAATTTTTTTAAATGACTTAAGGTTGATAGAATATATATCATGTAATATTTCTAACAATTTGAAGATAACAAGAAACCCAAAGAGAATGCTGAGTGTTTGTGTATGAAACTTTTAATAATTTAAAATACCTAAGGAAATTCCCAGACAAAAACTAGTTAAAATGGAAGTAAAGTTGAGATTACACTTAATATTTTGTAATTTAAGAGTTACAGAATGTTACAGGGATACTGTAGGCATCCCAAAACAAAGTACTACAAACTCCAATAACCTTAACTCTGCCCTTTAATGAATGAGGGAGGGGTGGAAAATATGGAGAGAAAAAAGGACTGTCCTTAAAAAAGAAAAAAATCAGTTTAATCTAATCTGGCACCTAAATACTAAAATGCTTTAATCATATTTGTGTAGTTATAGTTATCTTTTCAAGACAGATTCACCAGTATAGCAAATCAACACATCACTACAGGGCAGAGGTAAAGTTGTTTGGGTGCCTTAACTACATTTCTTACTTTGATTTCATTCAAATACAAACATTCTGCATTTCCTAGGTTTATAATGCTTGGTAATGGGATAATATATACCCTTAAAGGATTTCCATGCAATTTAAAATTAACAGCAACAACCATAATACTTATTACAGAAGTGCCGAGCAGCCCCAGTGTGGTAGTCCCTATACAACTCCATAATAAAAGGCAGTTCCTGTCCAGAAATGCTTATAATGTAAATAAACAGACACAAAGGAAGAGTGGAAGAGAAGGAAATATTATCCCCATTTTACAGACTATGCATAGAGATAAGACATTGCCCAAGGTCACACAGGAAATCTGTGGCAGAGCTGGGAATTGGGCCCTGAACACCCCCAGTCCCAATCTGTCACCTTAACATGATTGCCCTTCCTCCTCTTCTTTACTCTTACATTGTGGTGTCATTTAGTTAGCTCTTTTATGCTATAGTTTTAGGACACAGTACTGCATGCTTTATTCCCATCAGCAGAAAGAGGGATGTGAGAATTTCATTAGCTTGATAACCACTCTGGGTCTAGCTGATTTAAAATGAAAAATTTAATTTAAAAATACCTTCCAGGGCTGCCCTGGTGGCCCAGAAATAGTGCTCTGAATGGCCATGCCAGAGACCCCAATTCATTTCACAGCCTTTCAATCCCCCAGCTGCCACGTGTACTGAGTGGAGTCCCGTGCGCTCTTCCACAGCAGGCAGAAGGGTGGCTGTGACAAGAACTGAGCAATTGCTTTTTAAAGAAAAATGCACAGATATACTTCTTCTGGCTTGGTTAGCAACTACCCCAGTGGTCATGACCCCTAGGCTGAGAATCCATGCCCTCGTGAATGAGTTATGGATTAGAATGGTTATGGAAACAATGGATTTTATTTTGTAGAAAGCAAGTTGAGTTGTAATCCTGTATATTCAAAGTAATGCTGATTCTATAAATTCCACTCATCTAGTCAGGGAACAAAAATGTATCATCTGACCTATGCATCCACTCAAAAAATCTAGACCACCTAATACTTGCGCCTAACCACTTGCAAATGAGCTTTAGACCATGAATTCTTCAGATATTTGGCAAATAATTTTGAATGAATACGTTTATGAAATTATGTTGCATTTGTTTACGATTCACAAACAGAAAAAGAGGTGAAATTGATCAAAAACGTTGTTTGTTACTAATTATTTGCCTAGCTCTAGCTGTGATGTGGGGCCTTGAGGGAGAGAATAAATTATTTTAATGAGGGATTATGTAAATTCACGTTATAATTTCTCATTTCAAGAGCGAATCTCAACACTAATATGTGCCTATAACTGTGAATCTTCTTTAATAGCTGTCTGTCTTCCTTGCGATGCATAAAATGTAACCAAAGTTCCCTTTTTTAAATCCATACTTTGAAAAACGAAGTATGTGGCCTCGCAGACTTCATTGTCATTAAAAAGGCCTGTAAACATATAACACCAATATAGACATTTGCTTCAAACTGTAAATTATGTTGGATTATGCAAGGGGAGAGTTTCAAAACACAAAGGACCGTTTAGGCCCCTAACTCGCACTGGCTTTCAGTGGGAGAGCTCTGCACCTAATTTCCCCTCATGCCTTTGATAATCCCCCAGTAAAATACAACTGGTCTAATGGACCATGATAAATGGGAATAGAAACATGGGGTTAGTTACAGTGTGTTAGTCAGTAGGAAAAAATGGAGGCATAGAGGCAAGAATAATTTCTTACATTTCTATTGTGATACCGCCAAGAGGTACCAATCATTGTGCTGGGTGCTGTACACATGAGGGAAGGGTGGTCACTGCCCCAAACAGCTTATGGCAGGGGTAGTCAATAGGCAGACCGCGGGCCAAATCCGGACCGCCGGATGCTTTTGAACAGACCGTGAAATCTTTTTAATTTGATCATCATCATTATTGCAAAATTAAAAATGTTTCCCTGGAGTCTGGACCTTGACTATACCTTGACTAAGGCTACATCCACACTACCCGCCCAATTCGGCGGGTAGCGATCGATGTTCTGGGATCGATTTATCGCGTCTCATGTAGACGCGATAAATCAATCCCAGAAGCGCTCCCCATCGACTCCAGAACTCCAACTCGGTGCGAGGAGTAAGCGGAGTCGACGGAGGAGCCTGCCTGCGCCGCGTGGACCCAAGGTAAGTAGTTTGTAATTCGATCCAAGATACTTCGACTTCAGCTATGCTATTCACGTAGCTGAAGTTGCGTATCTTAGATCGATCCCGCCCCCTAGTGTGGACCAGCCCCAAGATTTTTGGACCTTGACAAAAAGTAGCTGACTGCCCCTGGCTTATGGTCTAAGTAACAAAGAGACTTAAAATAGATCTTGTCTCTCTTACACAGCTGGTTGAAAAATGTGTAATGAAACGTTTTTCCATCAGACAATGCCAATTCATCAAAACCAAAATAGTTTGCGGTTTTGACAAATCTCCCAATTTGAAAAAAATTATGGAAAACAATTTGAAAATTTCAAAATATCCCATTTCAACATTTAAAAGCTTTGAATTTGTAGTTAGTTTATACCAACAACAACAAAAAAAGAAAAAAAAGGGGGGGGAGGTCAGAAGTAAAATCAAACCTTTCAAAATCGTCATAACATTTTGATTGACCCGATCTGATTTTTTCCCCCCACATAGTTAGTTCACAGAAATTTTCATCCCAGTTTGATATCAGAACATATTGCAATCTTAAAAATTCTAGCAGGACAGGAAAACATTTCCTTCCCTGCTTTATCTTACGTCTCTATTTCTAATACAATACTGCTGGATTAATAATTCATAATGAAAATAATCAAAGTATTTTAGTTAGAACATAAGATCTGCAGGGCAGGGACCATCTCTTTGTTATAGTGCCATTAAAACGGGGCCGTGGCCAGTAGGTGCTACTGCAATACAAATAGCAAATATTACATACACACACACACACACCCCCCCTCAGTACTTTTCATCTGTAGACCTCAAAGTGCTTTACAAAAGAACGTTTAAGTATTGTACACTTTTACAAATGGGGAAACTGAGGCACAGGAAAATGAAACGAACCTACCCAAAATCCTACAGCAGATCAGTGGTAAAATTTGGAATAAGACACAGGACTGCTGATCCAGTGCCTTAAGGAAGCATCAATCCCATCTCAATAAATGTGCATGATCTCAATCTTTCCCCAAGTCATATTGCATTTTTAAAGAGTCATTTTTAGTGGCAGATTTGCAGCATGAGAAAGGATAGGAGGGAAACATTTGATGGTCTCACATTTTTGCGGCTCCTTCGTCAGTGCTGAATTTTATTAAAAAAAAAAAAAAACTTCGCCAAGAGAGACAAAAATACAGCCTCTAGTTTGGTAAGATAACATGCTACACAGGCCCAGTTATTAAACGTACACCTACCTTCCTTTTCCCTCTTCCAAACGGTTATGAAAACCCTGCTTCGTGGTGTTTTTGCACAGATAAGTTATCGTGCAGTATGCCAACTTCTGGCAAAGTGCAAGACAGATCCTCAGCTGGTATCAATTGTTATTGAGCTGTGACAATTGACACCAGCTGAAGATTCTATCCCAAGTTTTCCCATCAATTTCACTCAGAGCCTGAGCAGACCCTCTATTTCAGGTTATAATCTAGCCCTCCATTGTTAAGGTGCAGAGCAGCAGCAAACTTCCCAGCATTCCCTGCCCTATTCGATGTCAATTTAGAGGCAGCACTTCTGTGTTTGTGCCGTAAACATTCATCACCTATTCGGTTCAGTTGCCTTGTCGGCCACACACGCACACACAAATACACACACTCGCACAGAGCGGCAAAAAAAATGAGCTCCATGCACTTCATTCATGTCAGAACTCAACAACTTTAACAGAGCAAATATTCTGCAGTCACTCATGAAAAGAAATTTTTAATAATAAATATCTAACAATTAATGGGCTGGTAGCTGCAGTTGTCTTCAGGGCATAATATCTAATTTCCTTGCAATGTTTCATATCCTTACTTTTCACGCTGCAACAGTCTATCATTAAAACCGAATGCAGGTTTCTATCACTTTTATTTATTTTTCAAATCAACTTATAAATCAGTGCCAGGCCTTGTTACAGATGAGTTCCAATAAATTATCGGCTGTGGACAAATTCTGAATGTTAAACATTCTCTGTTTCCTTCCTCTCTCTTCCACTTACTGTGCTCCTATGCAGCCCCCTGGGCCTACTGCCACAGTACTGGCAGGATTTTTCCTCTGAAGTAGAAAAGAACCTTGCTACTTAATTACATGCTATTTTAATAATGTAAAAAGACATTTATTTTTCAGAAAAATATAAATACATAAAGAAGCAGCTTTACATTAGATGCAACAAGATTTACCTTTCTGAACTTTGCAGATATTCCCTTTTGCTAACAGAGGTCCATTTTTAACTCCCAACTATTTCTTTATAAAGCATCTTAATTCTGTTACCAAATGTCCTGTCACCTCCTGAGAAGCATCTCACAAGTGTTGTCATGGGCTAATGACAATTTTTACTCAACTCATTCATCACTTTTAAATTGGATTGGTGCACCTCGCGATTTACTGCTCTTACTGACATAGCATTGCCCATTGAAGTTTATTTACAGTTTTGCCACTAGGTTGAAGTATGTACAGTAAACAAGCTGATCTTCATTGGGAAAATGTGCTTTAAAAATATCCCAGTTTGCAACAGCCTAAAGCAGTCACATGACAAAGCAGTAAATTAGCATTATCACTCAATCTGGAACTTCTATTCAAGCATGTGACCTCATCATGCTCACAAACAAGAATATAGATCAAGGTGCCAAATACATTTGAGGGTGACACTAAGCACCCCTGTATTCACACCCTACACACTATGATAATAGTCTTTGTACAAAATGGGCCTTGTGAGGGATCATTTGAAAACTAATAACTCACTGATCATTAATATTCTTGCAAGATATATGGATGCAAATGTGTATTAAGAGTTATGAATACATGCTGGAATTATAGCTAAAGCATGTGTAAACCAGGTATATTGGGGAGTTGTTAAACATGTCTATCATAAACAAAGGAATGTGGGTTTACCTCAATTCATATATAAGCAGTAAACAGACCCATCAAGCTAACAAGGGGTGGAGGCAAACCTCACACTAACAAGTTGGGAAGAAAAGAGTCTGGCGTCTACACCCAGCAGGAAAGAAGCCTGGTCTGGGTTTTTCCTTTTCAGAAGAATCCATTTCAAGGGTTTACTGGTCTATAAAGATGAGGGGAGAGGAGACAGGCCTGAACCTCAAGTGACAAACAACTGCATCAATCGATTGTATACAATATGACTGTATTATAAGAACGTCTAGAGTGAGGTCTTTTCTGAAAGCTAACAACACACTGGTGATTAAGTTCATTGTTGAATGTTAACGCTATGTAAGGTATTATGGATACTCATTGATACTAGGTTGTACAGTCCACTCACAGCCATCTACCTTTCTCCTATGTAAATTAAGCATGGTGGAATCAGAAACAATGGAAGCCCTATATACACAGAAATCATATAGGGGGATGGGAAGCCCACAGGGGGGAATAACAGTAAGAGGTCAATCCTACCTCTTGAAATGAGGTCATTGAACTTTGGGATTCAGAAGCAAGAACAGAAAGCCATTTTGGGCATCCATCACTAGACACACACAAGAGGCCAGGGTTCTTGCAAAGCTGAGAAAGATGGGTCCTTCAGTCAAGAGGGGCTTGAAGTCTCTGGAACTGAATATAGGTGAGAAACCTGCTGAGGCAAAGATCTTTCACCGAAGATGACCAGGGAAGCCAGCACCTTGTACTTTTGTGGAAGATCCTGACTGAGAGAAAGCTAGCCACAGCTGGGAAGAAGAATGACTGGTGAAAGAAGCCATCTTGAACAAAACCTGTATTTTACTAGATTAAGCTTTAGACTTTTAGGCACGTATTTTGGTTTGTTTTATTTGTAACTCTTTCTATCTTCATTCCTTAGATTTGAACTCTCTTAATCCTATGTATATTCTGTTAATGAATTCATAAATGAATTCAGTGCTGTGCTTAAAGGGAATGGTGTATTTATCCCCAGTTAAGTTAATAAGATGTGATGTGTTTTTGTGTCTTTATAGGAACAAAGCAACCGTATTATCTCTCGGAGCTGTCCAGGAGAGAGGTGAAAATTGCAGAGCACACAGTTTTGGGGGAATTTGGGACTGGGAGTGCATTGGGGGTCACCTTGCTGGTTGTAACCCAGGCTGGTGGAAGCCAGAGTGAGAGCATAGACAGGCTGCTGGCAGATCAGAGCTGCTGAACCAGGGCTCTCTAGCACACATACACTCCAGGTGTGACCTGCGTGCTGGTAGACTGGTTGTGAGTTACAATGGCAAAGCATTGGGAGACACACAAGGTTACAGGGCAGATGGTGACAACTGCTCACTGGGTCTGGACTGCACCCCCTGCCCGAACACTGACATGACTGAGACAACGTGAACTGAAAAACCAAAGATGCTGACTTAAAATCCATTTTATAATGCTCATCTCCCTCTTTCCCTCTACTTTTTTCACACTTCCTTTCTCCACCATACCTCCTAACTGTTCTAAACTTATTTACGTTCCCTCTGCTGTACAGAGCTGCATTAATTCTCCTGCAACACATGCTGTGTTCCAAACCCTACAGCCTGAGAACTTTGTTATATTTTACTTTTAAAGATGCAAATGGGATCTAACTGTTGACTCAACCATAAAAGGAGCAGAGCTCAAGATGCAACTGTTTCTAGAGCACATGTAAAGATAATTCACAGTATCACTCACTAATCCACTCATATAGATGACTGACAAAAGTTACCTATGACTACTTAACCAGACAGTAAAAAAAAAAAAGCTGCTGGATGAACTTCCCTATGCTGTTCTGACCTAATAAATTTAATTGAGCCCATTTACACTGTTAATGCGATATGAAAAGCTGTCAAGAATATGGAGTGAGCTGGGAGGGCGCAGCTCACAGTTTTTCTTTGAATGTGTATTTTAACTGTGGTCCCAAAGATGAAAGGCAATTGCTTTTTCATAACCCTGCCTAGATGAACTACAAATAGAAAGGGAGAAAAACCCTTTTTCCATTCTTTCCAGCAGAGACTTCTTGGATTTATTTCCCTCAAGTGCATGGCTTCTTTAATAGAACTGATAAGAGTGCTTAATTGAAGTTTTATATATTTAAATTCTGCAGTGGGTAGGGTAAGAATGTTTGTTCTACCTATTATGCACTAAACCCTTAGGAGGAGTCAGCTGGCACAGGAACCAAGTAGCAGGGCATTAGGGAACATGGGAAATACATGCCAGGGGTCATCACAGGGAAGCTGGCACTCATTCTAGTCAGCAGTCCCAAAGTTTTTTGTCACCCTCCTACTAAGACACCTCCTCAACATTAGGCAGATGGTTGCCTACTACAGTGTGGATTTTAGGGGCAAGTTCTCATTGTAACGGCGCAATACTCCCTTGACTTCAATGGAGCCACACCAATTTACATCAGCAGAGATATGGCCCACTATGGAAAGGGTAGAAAATGTCAATGGTCCACAGCTATTAGCATGGTTAAGCTCCCTTCTGTAGGCACAGGCCTTTTCTTTTCAGACGTACATGCACTGTGCCCCTGTGAGAACTCCTGACCTATTTATATTGCACCCTAGCCTTGGTATGAAAATGTCTCAAACTGATAAGTGACAAAAATCCTGTAACACCCAACAGTCCAACTGCTTTCTTTTGCTCTGACAAAATATCAACATTTTCAAAGTGGATGTGTAGAGTCAGGCGCTCAATCCATATGTAGGCACATAACTATAAGTGGCCTGATTTCTAGCTCCATGTGCTCAGTATCTTTGAAAATAAGGGTGCTTAAATGTGAGTGCATAAATATCAATGTAAGTCAGATTTTTAAAATTGTGCCCTATATGAACATTTAATCAATTCCTTTCCCAGTCGTCAGTGTTGTCTATGTATATTTGTGTTGCATGTGTAGCTATGTTTTCTAGTAGTAGTTCAGTAAGATGAGAGAATCAGGACTCCTTGGTTCCATCCCCAGCTCTCCCACTGACTCAAAGTGAGGTTTAGGGCAAACCACTCTTCCACAGTTTCCCCCATCTAGCATCTAGACACTACGTCCTACAAGACCTTAGACAGATAGGGGCTAATACTGACTTCACAGGAGTGCAGCAGGGCTAATTAATTTGTAGCGTGCTTTGAGTTGCTTGAATGGAACACACTGTAGAAGTATATATTATTGTTATTATTTCAAAATGAAACTCTTTAATTGTTCTAATGAACATGGCCTGTGTCTGGCGAAGGGCACTTTCAAATCTTTCTAGATGAGAGTTCTATTAAAATGCAGACGAATAGGTCACACTATTCTTGGAGCACAACTCTTTAGCATGTTAATGACAAATTCACAGTAGTGGCCCCTACATGCTCTAGAGAAACCCAGTTTTGGTCAGCACTTTAAAAAATGCAATAATAAAATGCGTCACTCAGGTAAGATTAAGATTGTCACAAGATCAAGGAGTCAGTTTATACAAATTCACCCTTCCCGGGTACCAAATACGGATACACTATCATCTGCCATTAGTACAGCTGTGACACTAAGCACCCCTGTATTCACCCCCTTACACACTTTGTACAAAGATTATTACAATAATTATGCCTTGTGGTGTTTCATTTGAAAACAAATAACTCACTGATCATTAATATTCTGGTGAGATATATGTACACAAAGGGTATTATATCATTGTGAAATAGATGTATTAACACCATTTAAGGAATTATGGATACTCAGATATTAGGCTGTACTGTCTGTCCAGACAGGAGGGAATGTTATAATAGTATTTATATGGGACACATTTCAGACAGACAGACACAGGGCTATATTTTCAAAAAAAGTTCAAGACCAAATTTCCTAGTGCTCAGTGCCCATTTAGGAACCAAAATAGAGCCAGGCTTTCAAAAGTTCCCAACACCCAGCCGCTCCCTTTATAGTACCAATGAGCAGATTTTCAAAAGAGCTCAACACGCTGATCACATCTAAAAATTTGGAGGCAGATCCTCATCTAGTGTAGGTTGATGTAGTTTTGCAATAGAACTATGACAATGTACACCAACTGAGGATCTGCCCTGAGGCTGCTTATTTTGGTCCCTAAAAAGTAGCTCAGTAGTTTTGAAAATCTGGCCATGAGTGTGGGGGCTGGGTCCTGCTGAAAAGTCTGGCTACAGGGACAGACATCATATCAAAGCCAGGAGTCTGTGTTGTATAAAGGAGAAGAGAAAAATTACATTCCCGACTCTACTCAAAATAGCACAATTAGAGGAAAGTTGTGCTTACTGATCCCAACAAAGAGAGTGGGAAACCTCTCAACTTCAATGGGCTTTGGATCAGAGCCCAAGTTAGGAAATCATATGTCACTATGAATAAAGGTAGTCTGAGTGCAGAATTTTTAATATTCCTGTGATGTAGTCCCTCCCCCTTAAAAAAAATACTTCCTTTATTTTCCTGTCTGTTTTAGAACTTACTCTTCAAAACACTCCCAGTGATTTGCTCTGCCATCCATGCTTTCTTACAGTCACCTTGATCAAAAAGACTATGAATCTGCAGATTACCCAGTATTAAAAGGGGACCTTAGGGAAGTTTCTCCTTCAATTTAATTTATTTACACTTAATTATAAAAAGTAAATATTTAAAATATGTATATTAAGCAGCAAGTCATTCAGAACTTCACACCACTTAGATGAAGACAGCACAGAGGTCAGCCTACCATAGAAGCAAGAGATGGAATGAATATCATATTTTAGCATGCTACTTTAGCATTAATATATAGGTATTTAAGGCTCCAGTCTCTCTTGCTTTACTCTTACAAACCTTTATTTCCCTACAAGACAATGTGTATTGGCTACTCAATGTTCTAACAGAATACCCAAATTGTGTAACCACACTGTAAGCCATGTATTGAATAGGTCAGTCAGGGAACCCCTGTTAAGAGAACACTTTGCCAAAGCATTTAAAACTATATTAGTTATTAAATAAAGGCATGCAGGGAAGTCAGATTACTGGGGAGAGACTCTTGATAGGCATCAGTTGGTATCAATAGGTTGCTTCTGGAGCTCTGAACTGATGAGTACCTCCTATGAGGCACTCAGCTCTCTGCCTTTTTTATTACGTATACAGCGAGCTAGTTCTTCAGTGCCCCAAAACATGGGCAGAGACAAATGCAAATGAGTTCAATACTATGCTGAATTTTTTTTTTAAATAATTTCTTTCTGCTTCAGCTTCAGGCTGTGTCTATATTGGAGAACTGAAGTGTTAGTAAGTGAATGGGTGGGACAGCACCTGTGTAAGCACCATGGGGCAGCATTCCCGCACTAACAAGTGCTGCTTGGGTTGCAGTTTAGCCCCACATTAAACACTTGTGCTGTGCAGCACCATTACCATTGCACTCCCTCCGATTATCGGCACTGCTCCCAACAGCTCTCTGAAGGAACGGCTTCTAGGAGATTCTGAAAGGCCTCCGAGGAGCCCAGGGTAAGCGTACAAAGAGGAGCTCAAACTGGTAATCCACATTGGAAATTCCCCAGATTGCCCAGGTACCAGTGCAATTTCCATTGCTGAAAAGGGATGCCGGGAGGAATGCTCAGCTCACCTTCCTTGCCTGGCAAGAAAGCTCTCTGCTGGAGCTTTTGAAAAGTAGTAGCGAGGTTTTTGAGGCATCTGCAGCCAGGTAGTGGCATGTGTTGTGACGGTAGCAGAGTTCAGTAGGGACTACATGATGCATTTTTAGTATATGAGAGAGCTAAGGTGAGCATGACATGAGAACTCAGTGGGACTTGCAGCAACGTAGGCACAGCAGTGCTAGGCTTTTGCACCTGATGCTGCTATTATGAGGGGCTGTCAACCTACCACCCAAATTCAGAAATGTTCTGTGCACACACATTCAGAATGATGGCGGGAATTGGAGATGGAGCCGTGAACGATGTGTTGCCATTCTTTAATTAATTAGGAGTCATTTGGTGCTGTGGGGTTTTAAATAAGATCTTTATTAGGGTGGAGTATCTTGTTTTTATGGGGCTAGAATTATTATAGCATCAACTGCTAAAATGCTCCTTTATGTGTTTTGTAATGCAGAGATTATACATGTGGTGATCTCATGCATCTCTTTCTCCCAGTTAATTATTGATTTGGATTTGTCATCGTGAAGTAGTTTACAGCGTGAATTGTTGTTTTAATCATATTAAAGAACAGTATGACTGATGTGCTAGTTACACAGATACCATTTTCAAGATTCATCTTTACTATACACAAACTTACAGACCTTCTGCAGTTGCAAACCAACAGAACTATTGCTTCACAGGTCCAGAAAGTGCATCTCCTTTGGATTCTGATTTCCTCTTGCAAAGGAATGAAACACCTGAAGAATGTAAATGAGGTCCAGCCTGCTTGACCCTTGAGCACTAGAGTTTGGAAAATAAACCAGAAAGACCACCTAAGTAGTGAGTGGTGCATTGTGAGATGACTGTTTGCACTGTTAGGACCACTACACAAGTGATTTGTCCATGTGGACTGTGCACCAGTAGATGGTAGAGAATCACATAGTGGTTACTGTTGCTTAAAGGCAAGTCTAACCTAAATGTTAATGTGATCACCTGTGTGCCCTGGTGGGAGCAATTTTGTATTTGTACTTGGGTATTACAAGTGTACTGGGGGGGCAGGGTAAACAGTGGTTAGCACACCAAAATTTCCCTAGACTAGACAAGGCCAAAGAGTGGACTGGGCCTTAGGTCACCTGCATCTTTTGCAGGGATAGAAAACAGCCTAATTTCTTGTCACTTCTTCCAATTTATAATGGAATCGTTCCATTGGATTTAAATGGAGTTAATCTTGCTTTACGCTAGAGTAAAAAAATAATCAGGTCTCAGCTCTTGAGAGCATCCAGATCAATTCATTTCCTGCTTGTTATCTATAGTTGGATTTCTCCCCAACTAAATGCCCAAGACAGTAAAAGGGATGTTTAAACATTTGAGAAGCTTGGACTGGGACTGTGAACATTTCTACTGTTTGATACTATTTTTGCTTTGAAAAAGAAATACAGTTTATCTTATACTTGCAGAGGCCTGCGTGGGAGTAGTTTTTATTTATCAAACCAATGTTTATATGGTTTCCAGTTATTTTGAAGCCAAATCTTACATTCCACAGACTGCCACATTCATGCACCTACACAAGTGATCTGGTTTTCAAGAGTGCTGTCCACACAGCAGCTCCCACAAACCTGAATGGAACCTACTTTACTCGGCACTTTTGAAAGACAGGTCACTATTCAGGAGCCTAAATAAGGCTTTAAAAGCCTCCATGGAGGCTCCCATTTTACTAGATTTTGGCTATGCTGTATTGCACTGCTTTGTACTTTCATTTCTATTTCTTATTAGAGAAAGAGTGAAGGAGGACAACCAGAACCTTCATATGCATGCAGGCAGCCATCCTGTCTCCCCTTGCCCATTGTTTTAGCTTGAATCTGAACAAAATCAAGTGCTATCTGTAGAAGAATGGACTCACCGGTGATGCACTCTCTCACAGCTGCATATGACATAGCAGGCTCTCCTCATCTGATGCCCCCCCGCTAACAGGCACTCCAGTACTCTGGTGGTCTGCATCTCATAACTTAGCCCACCAGCCAGGTCACTTTGAAGTCTCACCCCTTCTGGGTGACCAGTGTCCAATACAACTGGTTATCAACACAGCATCTTCTGCTCAGCCAGAGCTCCTCTGTAGCCCCACTCCTCTCTCAGAGTAGCAGATTCCCAAGCTTCTCCACAACAGACAAAAAATCCAACCAAAACAACCTCCACCCATCCAGGCTTTACCTTTCGGTCCCCCTGGGCTCTCCTTGGCTCTCTACTGCAGAGCACCAAGCCACAAAGCTACTTCCCTATAGCCTAGCCCTTTTTTCAGGGCCTACTACAAGGACTAGAAGCCCCTCTCTAACAGCTTGCTGGAGATGTTACTGTGTGTGTCTGTCTCTCTCTCTCTCTCTCTCTCTGACCTTATAGCTTTTACTTCCTTGCTTTCTGAAGAACACCCAGTTTCTCCCCAGCTGGGTGTGATAAAAAAAATCAAGCCTGACACACTCTCCCAGTGCAGCCCATTGGGCTAACTGAGCACTCAGACTCCTGTTAACCCTTTGTTCACTTGTGTGGAGTTTACACCCTGCCACACTCTCCATAAAAGATTGTTTTTAAGCCAAAGGGGCTGATCCTCGGCTGGTGTAAATTATCCGAGCTCCAGTGACTGAAGCGATGACAATTTACACCCACTGACAAATTTCTGCCCCTAAGAACTTCCAGCCAATATTTTCACATGTAATTCCTTTATTTTCCTTCTCCTCAATGACAGTTATTGCACACACCCACGCGATGGTCCCGATCCTCAGTTGTGCCAGAGCTTCCACTGGGCACATGGGGTGAGAGAAGAAAAAGTCACTGTTAAGCCGGCTTTGTGCTCAACCAAGCAAGCAAGGCAGCCAGGGGCTGCTTCAGCCCCTGTTGCCAATTAATGCAGCCAGCGCCAGCCCCAAGGCTCTGTAAGAGCCCTGGTTTGGGACAGCCTCCTCCCCCCAATAGCCAATAACACCTGCAAGGAAAGCCAGAGTACAGCACTCCCCAGTCATATCCCTATGCTCTGGGGTTGTGGATGGGGTGGGAGTACATTTAAGGCAGTCTTAAGGCCCGTTTGCGCTGTCTCAGTAGCACAAATAGCCCTTTCCGTAGGCAAGAAACTGGCCTTGTGTTTTGTCTGTAGAAAAGGGTGGACTTGCCTATCTGCAGTGAGGAACATACATGTTATCATGTAATGCTGTCAAGGTTTCTATGTCCACATTATTATCTTACATGTGTTTTGTTTTTTCTTATTTATGCTAGGAATTCCTGTCAGGCTGCTTTTTAAAGCCAACTTTCACGGAAAGATACACTTCTTCCCAATGTACGAATCGATTTATTTCTTAGCATAAACAAAGCAATACACAGAGCACTGCCTCTGTCATCACTTGTGCACAGTTGTGTTTATGATGGCCAGGTCATGTTTTTAAAGTAACCGCTTTGTGCCCAGTTCTCCACCCTTTGAAGTCGATGGGAGTTTTGCCATTGACTTTGATCAAAGCAGGATTGGGTTCAGAGTTTATACAGTCCATTAGTAAAGTTTGTAAAGTACTTTGGAGTTCATCTGGATGAAAGCTGCCATACAATGTAAGATCATATCACTGTAGAAAAAGCCACGTAATCAAAGTAACTACGCGTATTTATAGGAATTACTGGGTGAAATTTTATGGTATATGTTATGCAGGTCTGATTAGGTCCCTTCTGTCCTTAAAAATAACTATACAACAGTTCTCAAAATATACTGCTTCTGCATTTCCTTTATAAGGGAAACATAAACCAAAAAACTTCTGCTCTAAATAGAGATTATAGTTTGAATAGTCTTTATTTTCAAAAAAGAGAAATTATAATTTAAACCAGGTAAGTAACTATTTCAGTAATATCCATCTACTCCTAAATCAGCCATCCAATGACTTTCTATTATTATACACAAAACCGCTCCACTTTCTCTAATACGAACACATCCAGATGTGTACAACTACAAGGCATCTAGCTGTAGATTTTTTAGAAAATGATTACATGGGTCATTAAAGAAAAATCAAAATACCTTTGGCTACAAAAGTAAAACAGTGTTTGCCTGACCAGAGCTTTGAGTGGTTAGATAGCTCAGCATTAGACTAGCCAGTAGTCAGATTCCATGGAGAGAAATTTCCTGATTTTCACTTTGTGGGCCTGATCCAAAACCCATTTAAGGCAATAGAAAGACTTCCATTAACTTCAGTGGGCTTTGGATCAAGCTTTTTGTCTGGAAAAATGGATGCTGTTTTACACTTCAGCTGAAACAGTAACCCTACCAGTTATCTTCCTCCCACACACACACCCAAAAAGCAATTTAACGCTCCAGCAGCAGTTGCCTATTAATCGGACTAGAAAAAAGGTAGCCTGGGAGGGTGGGTTTAAAGGAGGATTGTGGCACTATTATGTATCGCTTGCAAAGTAAACAAGCAACATCAGTATAGTCATTTTCTAATTACGAGCTGTTTCATAAACTGTAAATGCTAACATGGGAAAGGTAAATCACAGCAATTTAATTAATAAAACAGTTTAGACAATTAAACCCATATGTGCAGTTCCCGGGGCATAACATCAATAATAGAAGCTTGCAGGCATATTTTGGAAATTTTATGCAATCATTTGCAGATCTTGTCGTCAATAATTGGTACAAACTGCTTAACCCCTTTCCTGCCTTATTTGTATTTGTTTTATTGCTATTAATATGTTGCCTGTTTATTTTCATTTAAGTGTGTTTTAAATGCTGTTTCTGTGGCAAGCACAGTGAGAGTCTGACAGGGTTGTTCCTTATGTGCAGTGAAGGTATGTTGTTCCTTATGTGCAGTGAAGGTATGTTGTTCCTTATGTGCAGTGAAGGTATGTAGAACAGTGGTTACCAACCTATGGTCTGTAGACTCTTAGGGGCCTGCAGACTATGTCTAAGGGGTCCACAAAGGTAATTGTTACCACAGAACGCTGGTTTTCAACCTGTGGTCCACGGACCCCTGGGGGTCAGCAGACTATGTCTAAGATTTCCAAAGGGGTCTGCACCTCCATTTGAATTTTTTGTAGCAGTCCACAAATGAAATAAAGGTTGAAAACCACTGAGGTAGAGAATAGGATGGATGAACTCCACCCTAGAACAGTGGTAGATTCTCTCTTTCTTATCTAGAGATCTAGGGTAAAATTTTGAAAAAGCTGTAAAGACCTCAATGGAACTTAGGCCCCTAAGTGCCAGAGTCACTTTTGAAAATGAGACTTGGTCTATGAAGTCACCGAAGTGCTTTTGAAAATTTCCCCTCTAGGTTGTTTGTTTGGTTTTTTGATTTTTGTTTTTTTTTTAACTGTCAAAACCAGGGGAAGGATGGGGGAGAGGTTACAAGATACCTAGGGAAAATGACTATGCAAGGATAAGAACACAAGCTTTTCTTGTGCTAAAGTAATACTCATATGTAGGGGATCTGTAGGAAAGAAGAAACTAGAAGATCATCATCCCCTTCTCCCTGAAATAAAATGGGATGTCATTTTAAAGGGTGAATTTTGGAGGTAGCAGCTGAAGATGAATAAAATAAATATCTGCCTTTCTTAAGTAAAAATACAACCCCCCTTGTCCTTTCCTTTCTTTTTTATTATGGTCTTTGGGTACATTTCTGTCACAGAGAGACAGGCCAGGTCAACACTATAAAGTTGTACTTCTTTAATTATACTAGGGATGTTAAAGTGGTACAATATCCCTAGTGTGGATACAATTATAACAGTATGGAAGTTCTTACACTGATATAACTTATTCCTACATGGAAAGGGGAACAAGCTACACTAGTATAAGGCTATGGCTACAGAACAGAACCATTGTCAACATAGCTGTGTCTGCATAGATATGGCAGCATAATCCCCAGAGGAGAACGTTTTCCTGCAGGTGCAGGACCAGCGCCCTCCTGAATGACTTTATAATGCTTCAATTGGCATAGCTTCTGTCAACGTAGCTGCATATACACTGGGGGGTTTGCTGGCATAGCTAGCTTGATCAGGGGAATGGGCTTTTTTCCACCCTCCTGACCAATGTAGCTATGCTGATATAAATTAAATGTAGATCAAGCCTATGGCTTCTTTATACTGGTATAGCAGCATCCGCACTACGGCTTTAACCAGTATTACACCCCTAACCAAATTAGTTCTAGGGTTAAAATTTTTAAGTGTAGACCAAGCCAAACAAAAATAATCCACAGACTTTCCATCCACAATGCTGCTGTGTTAATCTCTCAGTTAAAACCCTGGCTACGAAGTTACACTAGTGTAACCTAAGGTGTGAATTTAAACCGGTACTGTCCTGGAGCCAGATAACACTCACACCCCACTCAGGCTATTTCTACATTTCAAACTGTGGTCGATGCTAGTCACATCAGCATAAAGTCACCGCAGTTAGTATATCGCTCATGTGTGTGCATACAAGGTTTTTTGCACTGGTGCTGCGTGAACTCAGCAGGAGTGCTTATGTTGATGCACAGTGCAATGCACCATGGAGAGGTATCTGAATGTGTAACTAGCCATCATCCAGCACACTGTCTTATGGGAAATGTAGGCAATGCAGAAACGAGTCACACAGGGAGTGAGGGGTCAATTTCCCATCATGCAACTTTCTCCATCCCATAATGCCATCCCTATCCCATAAAATGTTTGTGCTTTTTTAAAAAAAAAAACCCGCAAACCCACGTGGGACTTGTCGCTGTCTGCCATAAGCATGGAGCCCGCACAGCTCTGTGCTATTGTCATGAGCATTTTAAGCACAAGATTCATGATCCTCAGATGTTTGCAGAACCACAAGAACCACCCCAGCAGCAGGAACATGATGATTTCATATAGAACAAATTGCTGTGGGACATTGCCAAAACCAGGTCAGAGTTGTTGTTGTGGTTCACTGCAGCTGCTTCTGGACCCAAGAAGCAGGCACTGACGCCGGGTGGCATTACATCACAATGAGCCGTGGCTGAAGAACTTTCAGATGCAAAAGGCCACACTCCTAGATCGGTGGGCTGAGCTTACCCCAGCCCACCCATGCAGGGACACCAGAATGAGAGCTGCACTCATAGCTGAGAAGCGAGTGGTGATCACACTGCGGAAGCTTGCAATGCGGAATGCTACCAGTCAATGGGAAATCACTTCGGAGTTGGAAAACCTACAAGGAGGGCCATTGTCATAAAAAGTGTGCAGGGCCATTAATAATTTCCTACTATTCAGGACTGTGGCTCTCAGCAATATGCAGGACATAGTGGCTGGATTTGCAGCATGGTGTTCATGAACTGAGGTGGGGCAATAGGTGGCATGCATATCATTTTGGCACCACCTTACCCAAGAGGACATCAAGAGAAAGGGCTACTTTGTTATGCTTATGCAGGTGTTGGTAAATCAATAGGGACACTTAACCAGAATCAATGTTGGCTGGTCAGAAAAGGTGCACGATGCACGTATCTTTAAGAACATAGCACTGTTCAAAAAGCTACAAAAAGACAGTCTTGCATGACCACAGATTACCACTGGTGCTGTTGAAATGCCAGTAGTGATCCTGGGGGACCCAGCTTACCCCAGCTCATGAAGCCGTACACCAGCCACCTTGACAGCACCAAGTAAAGGTTCGACTACTGGCTCAGCAGGTGCAGAGTGACAGTTGAATGCACATTTGGTAGTTTGAAGGGATGCTGGTGTTGTTTACTCGCAAGACTGGATCTCAGTGAGAAAAATATCCCAATGGTTATAGCTGCCTATTATGCCCTGCATAATATCTGTGAGCCAAGTGGGGGAAAGTTGCTGCCAGGGCAAAAGTGGAGCATCGGTCTGCAGGGTTTAAACAGCCAGACACAAGGGTTATTAAACAAGCACAACACAGAGCTATGTGGCTGAGGGAGGCCTTTAAAGGGCATTCCAACAGCAGCCACAGAAATGTGGTGTGGGAGCCTGTGCTCTACCAAGCCCTGAAGTTTTGGGAACTGTTAGGAATGATGTGGTGCTTGGTGTACATCTACGAATATAACACTATCTGTTAACACACCTATTAAGTTTGTGGTGCTTGATATTCCTTTATAATTATTACACTGTGTTTGTCACTGATCCCATGAGAGCTGTTGCCCTGTACGATAAAAAGGAGTGTTTTCAGTAGTGCTAGACATTCTGTATCATAGGTTGTGAAATAATAAAGAGACATTATGCTCCCAACATAGTTTATATGCACTGGTTCTGGTACATAACACAGTCTATGTGCAATTAAAAACAAATGCAAGAAAAACTTCTGAAATAAATTAATGGAACAGTTCTAAACAAGGGAAAAGAACATTCATGTCCATTTCAGTCCATTTTGGCTACACATACTGCAACATGGCTCTCACAGGTCAGTATATGTGAAGCTGCGGTTGTCCTTACTGTCCCTAGGTATGGAGTGGTAGAGCTAACTGTGCCTTTAGAAAATCGCCCCAATATGTGCCTACTATAGTATCTGAGTGCCATTTTGTTTCTTCTTTTCAAAAATACTTGAGGGTTTACGTTTTACTGGCATAAATGTTTGCTGAAAATGCATTTCAAAGTTGCTGGTATATTTACAGAAACCAGCATTTTAAATATGTACATGCTGGAAATGCTTGTGCACTCATCCAAGCCTCCAAAGGAGCCATAATGCCTCTTTAGGGATGAGAGATCTGTTTTTAATGTGGAAAACAGATCTGCAAAAGTGCACACAAAATGGACTTTTAAAAGCACAGTATAAAGGTTGCCCCTTTGGCTGAGTGGAAAGTCAAAATTCTAGCCTTGTGGGAGGAGAAATCTAGGTATTCTATTTAAATGCAGAAATATACACAAAGTCCTGCTACTGTGAACAACAGTAAAAACTCAAATCCAAAGCCGGGCATGCCAAACCCATGTTCAAGAAAGGGTGTTTCTCTACCTCTTCTTTTTTACAGGGTCACACTACAACTGCTCTGGCTTACCCACACAGCATTGAACCAACAATTAGCCTGGTATTTGGAACGCTTAATGACTGCCTGGGTGGTTACCTTTCTCCCTTTGAAAAAGCCTGATCACCACAAGTGATGTTCACAATTTGAACATTCCTTTTATTCGCAAACCCCTACCAACTCCTGCATCACAAACCCTCCTCCTCCCGCCCCCCAAAAAAGCAAAGCAACCTACTCCAAGCAAAGTTTTTACTTCAAAAAGGGAGTTGTTTCAGTGATTCCATGAATTCCACTAGGGAATTTACTACTGCTTGCTGATTTTATGTGGAAGATGCTCAGATATATGGTGATGGGTGTAAGTATAAAACCCTAACACAAAATTTAGTTCTGATGTTTACTCAAAAAGCAAACACCACAGGTGAAATACTGGCTCCACTGACATCAATGAGAGTTTTGCCATTGATTTAATTGGAGCTAGGATTTCACCCAAGTTGTTTAGACTCAAGTACTGAAGTAATTTCTCTGACATCTAAAACCCGGGTCTGTCACCAGTGAAGTGAATAGTCTGGTACATAACAGTACATGCTGTCTCCTTTCAGGGTGTATGTGAGGATTTATAATATAGTAAAATATCTGGAGTTGAGTGAATATGGACTCTTGAATTTTATTCCCCTCTGCACAAAGAAATTATTTCTCTCTCTGACTTTCTAAGAAATATTTATACCAGGTTTTTCCCAGAAAAAAGATAGCATCCCAAAGCTATTCATAAATGTACATTTTAGAGAAAGTAGTACATGAAGGTAGGTACATTTTGAGACATCACTTTTTGTCATACCATGTTATGTAAGGTAGTAATCTTATCCCCTACATAATGTAAAGCAAGGGAATGAGAATTAAGTTTTTTCATCTCATGAACTTTTTCTTCTTTTTCCACCACTGAACCCTATGGGGCTCCATGTAGACACAAAGTTCCACTTGTCCATTGTAAGTTGCAGGATCAGGGACCTAATTCATTAGTGTTTGCAAAGTGCTTTGAAATCTAAGAGAAAATATCATAATGCCACTATATAACTCCTTTGTAATCCCACACATTGAATACTCTATGCAGTTCTGGTCACTCCATCTCAAAAAAGATATATTAGAATTGGAAAAGATACAGAAAAGAGCAAGAGAAATTATTGGGGATACGGAACAGCTTCCATCTGAGGAGAGATTTAAAAGACTGGCACTGGTCACTTTGGAAAAGACGACTAAAGAGGCCTATGATAGGGGTCTATAAAATCATGAAAGGTGTGGAGAAAGTGAATAGGAAGCATTATTTACCCCTTCACATAACACAAGAACCAGGAGTCACCCAATGAAATTAATAGGCAGCAGGTTTAAAACACACATAAGGAAGTACTACTTCACAGAACACACAGTCCATCAGTGGAACTTGTTCCCAGAAGATGTTATGAAGACCAAAATTATAACTAGGTTTAAAAAAGAAGCAGCTAAATTCATGGAGGATGGGTCTATCAATGGCTATTAGCCAGGATGGTCAGGGATGCAACCCCATGCTCTGGGTGTCCCTACACCTGTGACTGACAGAAGCTGGGACTGGACGGTAGCAGATGGATCACTCAATTTCCCTGTTCTATTCATTCCCTCTGGAGCAGCTGGCACTAGTCCCTGCCAGAAGACACAATACTGGGCTAGATGGACCATTGAGCTGACCCAATATGACCGTTCTTATGTTCATAATGCAATAAACTATATTAGCTATTATGCTAAAATGTTAATATAATTATTATGCTAAATGTTTACTCTTCCATACAGAGCTGCTGGGTAGGGGGGGGATCTGTAATCTGGAATTATGGGCTTCACAAAGGAAGAGATGATTTAGAAAAATTTCTTCATTTTATTGATTATTATTATATTGTCAATCTTTAGCTCCTTCCATGTTCTTTTTATTATTAATATTATTCAGGCAATTTGCCATTCAACACAATATAACATATTGGTTTTATTTTAAACAGTGCAACTATTTGTAGCATGAAATTCCAATATGAGGGACTTTGGGTGTAACTACTGTAGCCATTTTCAAGTAAATGGCCAAAATATAATGATGGGTGTTTTGATTCTCCTTCCCCCTCCAATTGAATAGAATACAGTAAGACGTATTTGGTTCATTCCCTTTGTCACAACATATTTTGATGTCAAAACGAGTACTGCTGAAGTGGTTATTGGCAAAGTGTCATGTAGCACACACGTGTGACATTGTTAAAGTGTAAATGCTGTTTTAGTTCATTAGGATGTTTAGAAGTTTCAAAGTTAGATTGCAGTGCCTTGCGGCGTTCTGCAGAGGGTTCCTGTATTGTTACTTCGGTGGCTCTGAATATCAGCTGGCCGCTCCCATTAATAGAAGATCAATAGCTGCCCCTGCTACCTTTCAGGTCCTACCATACAGCCTTGCTATCAAACATCACTAATGACAATGCTGCTTCTGATCTGTCAGGACAAATTAGATCCATTTTCTCATTTGTGGCTCAGCATTCAAAATGTCTTTATTATATAAAATACTGAATTTCTGAAAATTGGGTGGGGGGGAAACCCATACAATATGGAGGAAAATGGGACCGCTATAGGCTAGCTCCATTCTCCAATGGAGTTTTCAGATAGTTGTGTTGTCATATGGTTTATGCAGAGAGTGTCAGACCAGAGCCGAGTCCACAGCTGTAAACACACAGAACACACGAATGATCATTTATCAGCTTAGTTGTGCCTGGTTAATGTGCTGAATATCACACCTAGCCTGACTAGTTGCCCAGCATTCAGCACATAGGGCCTGATTCAAAGCCCCTTGAGGTGAATGGAAAAACTTCCAAAGACTTTAGTGGGCCTTGGATCAGGCCCATATTGAGGTAGACAAAAGCCTCTTGGGCATCCCTCCATTCCACCATATTGAAGGGTTTGGTCAGAAAGGTAGCTTGGTTAGCCAGTGTGCTTTGACTATGATGCTGCATGCCATAGCTGCCACTTTTGTTTACATTACCACAGTGATGCGACTATTGTCCCAGATAACATCACTCAGATTCTTGGTCAGGCTTCTTGCCACTGACTATCAGGTGTCCTCAATTTCTTAGTCAGGGACGTGGCAGCATGGTTTATTTTCCAGCAGTTGTATGTGCTGGGGAGAAGCAAGAAAGCATGATACTAACAAGATGATATGTAATCACACTGGTTATTGTAACATTTAGTAAAGATTTTTTTTTTTTTTAAATATTGCTTAGATCAGTCTTTTGAGCTGAATCCTAAACATTGTGGTTTTAGATTCAGTCAGAACAACCTCTTTCTGCTGTAAATAAAGTGAATAATTTGACTGAATCCTAATGTCATTCACAATCAAATTACACCTGTGGAGTCGCTCAGAATATATATACATATGCTTCATGTGTATACCCCAGTTACCACCCAATCTCAGCCCTCCTTCTTTCACGGATGCTTTCCAATCACTCTTGCACACCAATGACATCCTGGGTCAAATATTTCCAGTCAATAGTTTTTTCACTGAATGCATTTTGAGGGGGGTGAGGGAACCTACAAAACTATCCACAAATTCAAGTCAAATTCAACAATTAGTTTTGGCTGAAAAGACTTGGGGGGAAAATCCAAAACATCATAATGTTTCATTTCATCTTTCCATTTTGAAATGGTATTTAATTTTCAAATTAGTCCAATCTTAAAAAAAAAAAAAAACCACATTAAAAGGGTGAAAAACACCTAAAAGTGGCCAACTCTAAGCAAAAAAACTAAAAAACTAAAAAAAAAAAAAAATCATTTTGAGTCAGCTGAAAAACTTTAGTCAACTTGAAATACACTGAAAAACTGGGCGGGGAGGGGGGATATTGTTTCCTGTCAACCTCAAATGTTTTCGCTGATCCAGAACAAAATTATTTTAAGTTTTCAATTCAGCTAAAAATTTGGGTTTCCAGTTCTAATCAAATCAGATTTTTTCCTTTTTGGATTTTTCGTTTTGGACCCCAAGCCAAAAATCCATGATTCACTTAGTTAATTGGTTTCTGGTTCTCTTTTGGAAAGGATCTCCACTAGTGTTGAGATATTTTTGAAACCTCTACCAACATGCCTTGGGTCAGGAGAGGATCATGTCTGTGCAACTCATTCGTCAGGCAGATTTCTTTTTCAGGAACAATGAGCTACTTTCAGATCAAAATTGAGCCCCATTCTGAGTGAAAGGAGGTTTTACAATTCAAAATCTGATTGTTCTTTCATCAAATCCCAGAAGAGAGAGATTTGAAGCACCTGTGTATCTCTGTGATGTATATACATTTTCTTTTTAATTGCTCCCACTGACTTCTGGTAATCAGTGCCATGGGCTGACTGTAAATGTGGACTTTGATCTCCCTGACTATGATATAGCCTTGTATAGTTGTGTTTAACTGCTGAAATGATACCCTACAGCTCAAAAACAATTCATAAGATTATTATACAGATTGTCATGCTCAATCAACTTCATAAATACATCTATCTAGGGTTGTTTTTTTAATCCTTCCTATTATTGCATTTGTGGATTAGATTTTTATTGAGTCTGATTTGTAGCTGAAAAGCATACAGCATGATTTAAATTAGTAATAGGCAAAAATAGAAATACAGGATTTACTGGGAAATGTGGACTTCTAACTGCTGCTGCAGAGTTGACACCTTGTTTGAAAAAAAAATTCAAAAAATGTATGTTAAATATGAATAATACCATGCCATTCACACTGCATGAGCCTGCATTATACTAGACAGAAAATACACCAAAAATCACCTACCCTCACAGTAAAGAAATCATGGTCATGTGCATGTAGAAGGAACCCTGCAACGTATTAAATAGGCTACCCAGAGGCTCTTTGACAATTAGGATGAGGCAGACTCAAAAGGAGGCAATTAAATGCTACTTTGGGTGTGGAATACTTTCATTCTAAATTGGACTCCCCATCATCACTACCAGATTGCTGGGAGATGTTATACGCAATGGGAAGCTGAATGACTCTGTAGGTTCTGACAGGAAAGGGCGACATCTACTGGTGGGACAAAATAATAATGATTTTAAAAGGACAGCATGAAACAAAACCTGCTGGCCAGATCATGTGGGTTTAGAATACATTAGAACCCCTTAATACAGAGACTCGGGTGGGGGGGGGGGAGAGGGGACACAACATTTTTTAAGGAAGATAAAGGGAAAGAGGTACCCATCTGATATCGTAGGTAAGAATTAGACATGGGCAACCTTCCATTGTAAGAGTTTTCATTTTCATTTAGAAATATTGTTTATACATATGCAAGCCCTTTTATTGGCTGTCAGAATCCAGTGCTTTTATTACTACAAAATGCAGTGAAGAGAAAAACATATTTTCACAACAATGTACCAGCACTCGGTCTTTTTTGTAATAACTACATGGTTTCAGATATCTCCCCAGTAAATTATAATTTAATTTCCACCTATTTAAAGGTCACTCTGAATAATATATATGCTGCTTAATAATCAGTTAAAATAATGACATCTTTCAGGAGTGGTGGCTAATAGCATCATTGCCTCTGTGTGGGCCTTTGCCGTTTTCATTTGATGTGTGATCAGTGAAGCAAGAGAGGAAAAGTTCCCCTCAAATGCCTGGGCCACATCTTCAATCTCAATCTCTCTCTCTCTCTCTCTCTCTCTGTTTTTAATGGGAGGAACAAAAACCTTTTCTCAATCAGCAGTAATCTCTCCAAAGGTCTTTTAATTTCAAAAGTCATAAGTGTTAATTAGCTATTATTAAGTGCCCTTCTGTATAAATTAACATGATTGATGAAAAAATTAAGGGTAATGAAAAATGTAGCAATGCATGTATTTTTAAGAGACTATATTAAAGATGAAGGTCCCTATGGACAGAAACTAAGGCCTGCTGCACCATTGCCCTGCCTTTATTATTATGAATAAAAAACTGCATTGAGAATGCACATCGACACTTGGACATACTCATTTCTACATATTTCTCCCTTCATCATTTTTTGATTGGCACCCTTTTGTGCTTGGGAGTTGTACTAGTATGGAGCAATTTATCTGACTTTTTTTTTTTTTTTGCACGCCAAGAAGGAGATTCTTTAAAAATGTAAAATGGGGTCCAAAGGGTAAAGAAAGAATTGAATTAAATGAATGACTGTTTTTCTCATTATTTTTAAGTCTAATGTGGCGTGAGTGGCACCACTATATTTTACAAAAGCAATTCTCATTATCTGTTCTCAGCAGAAAATACCAAAGTATAAGTGAGGGAAATAGATATCCATTTCCCACTCAAACTGACTTTATGCTCGGTTATATACAGCAATAGGCCCTGATCCTGCAAGCTGCTCCACGCAAGTGGACTTGTTTGCAGCAGCATTAATTTCCATGGCATTTCACATGGAGCAGGCTCTCAGTCTGAACAACGGTCACTTCAATGGCAGATATCTGAGTAAGGACAGCAAACTTAACTCTGGTGTTTCCTAACTTTTAAGTACTTGATTTTGCAATCTTAATGTTCTTTTAGTTATTTATGTAATGCATGCGCACAGTTAGTAAACTTAGTTATTTTGGACCCC
Source organism: Chelydra serpentina (assembly GCA_037349315.1). NCBI lineage: Eukaryota > Metazoa > Chordata > Testudines > Chelydridae > Chelydra > Chelydra serpentina. The sequence goes on along the minus strand of JBAIAC010000002.1, from coordinate 26,893,429 downwards.
ATTGTGCCTGTGTGGTTCCTTCCTATTATATTGGTGGTATAAGAGCAAAATTCACAAGTTAGCAATTTATCATTTTTTGTCATATTTGCTATCTTCAGTAAATTATTTTCTTTGAAAATTACACTGCTTATGGTATTGTGCAAAATGAATAGCAAAAACAAAACAAACCCCTAGCTACTGATAGGAATAAAATACAGTGAAACCCATGTCTAGCACACTTGGATATAGTGAAGCTCCATTTATAGTGAAGTAGAAATGAAAGTCCACAGCTGTTTCAGTACAGTGCAATGTACAAATGCTATAGAGGTTTCAGGGATAGCGAATCTTGGCTTGTGGGATGAAATTCATCTGGGGATGATGGAGGGCCCATTCCAGGGACTCTTCCTTCGGATTTAAATTTGTAATAAATATCCCAGGGCCTCTGGCACCTTAGGGTGGAAGGCTCCATGGTTGCTCTCAGCATGGAATGGAACACTGGGAGAGAGCCCATGGCCAGGCAGAAGAAGGAACACTGCACTCATGTTTACATGGAGACAATGGGCCAGATGCTCAGCTGGTATAAATCAGCATGGCTCCATCGAAGGCAGTGGAGCTATGCTGATTTACACCAGCTGAGAATCTGGCCCACAGAGTAGGAGCCACTCCCCAGTGCACTGGAGCCCAGCATGGAAGAACACCAGCTACGGAGAAGCTGTGCAGTAGTTCTGAGGCACAGCCCCACTCATCACACAGCTGCAAAGCTGGATTAATTTGACTTTAACAAGTATCCAGATGAAAGTTGTTCTGTGAAAAAACAATTTTACTGTGGGCTTAATCCAAATCCCACTAATGTCAATGGAAAGACTCCCATTGACATCAATGGGCTTTGGATGTGGGCTGATAGGAGGCTTCCACGTGGCTTAGCAGTTTGAGGGCATAATGCACAGCACGAGGCAGTACTCCAAAATGCAGGTCTGGTGTCTCTTGTATAGCTGTTGTTTCCTAATATTCAGGAGCAAAGCTTTACACCAAAAATCACACTTCTTATGAAAGTCAGTAAAACAGCCAAGCATAGTGGTTCCACTTTTCCCCTTCCCACTGTTTATCACAAACACAATCCCAGAAACAATGTTCACATTTGAAAAGCTGATTTTATGCACAATGGGGTCCAGATCCATCCAGCTTGTAGGAACTATGGTAATACAAATAATAATAATTGTGGGCACAGAACAACAACAACAAAATCACCATTCATTTCAGTCCAGTTGATGCACATGCTCATTTTCATCGGGGCCATAAATCAGTGAAAAAATATCTTAGTTACAACCTTGTTCTAATGTTAAGAAAAACAAAAACAATCATCAGTCAGTTTTGCACTGCTCCGTTTAGGACCAGGTAAAATACCATAAATTAGTTCTCTATCATAATGCCTCCCTGTCTAAAAATACTAATCAAATCTTTTCTGTCACTGGAATTATTACATTTTAACAAGTGTCGGACTTACCATGGGTGCAGACTTCACAAGCCCGTACTCATGTGAGATCAGATCAGCAGTTAGATTACCAACAAGATTATTCACATGAGTACTACTTTGATGGATCAGGCCCTTAATTAGCTGAGTGCTTTCAGGAAATCTCTCTAATTGTTGCTTTCTCCCTCTGCATTAACCAAGGTATCCTTCCCACCTCCCTTGTGTTAATGACTTGGGCAGGTATGTATTTGTCTAGTGTATCAATCACTCTCTCCTCCTTTTCTATCAGTCTAGAGCCTTTCTGATTGCTTCTCATGAATTGTTAAGAAGCTCTTTGACAGGAAAGACCTTGGCATCTGCGTTACACACGGGATTGCATTTGATCTTATGTGATCCCAGCTCCAACTAAAGCATGGTCCAAATCAGCAACCTCTTGTGTTGTTTTTAATCTTTCCAGCTGCTTTTTGTCTTTCTGATGCCCTCCCAGAGCTCCCTGCAGCTGGAAGGTTGTCACTGCTTGTTCATAGGTGTCCTAATCAGCATCCAGAAGTGACTACAGATGTTGCTGAGGTGATCACTTTAATTAGATCTTTGTCTGTTCAAAATAGCAGAATAATCTGCAATTGGAACTGACAATTACTTTATGTGATATATTAACATATTGCTGGTTGGAACAAAAGGAGAAAGTGGGGGGGGGGGGGAGGACACTGGTAGGAGATGACAAATTATCTAAATCAACTTCTGATTTAAAAATCCTCTCATTTTATTATAAACTGTTCTGGATAATCAAATGTTAAATTCACCTTTTGAATATACAAGGAATGGGAATATACAAAGGCTGAATTGGAGCTTGAAGTGTCTGCCTCTTTCTGTCAAATGTTGAAGGAAGCGTAAAACAATCATGTTTTACAGGAAGTTTTGATAGTAGTGGGGAAAAAATCCTGTGATTAACAAAATTAAGTGGCTTCTTTTAGCTTGCCTGCACTTTTATTTGTCTTTTAAATCTGGCCAACACTCTAGGGCCCTGATCCTGCAAAGTGATCCAGACAGGCCTTTGTGTCCATGCAGAATTCCATTAGCTTCAATAGGAGCCCATGGAGATATATATACAATCTTTAATCTGAGCTCCTTCAGTTTTGGGGTAGGGAAGGGGAGATTCAAATCTCCACGTCTGAACAGGTTAGGTCTCTGTGGTTCCTTCTTCTCCAGCTCTGACTCAGGTGTACCATTTGTATCATAATAGTCATTCCCAATGAGATTGCAGCAGAAAAAGGCTGAATGCTCCTAAGAACAGCTGATCTTGGAATCAAATTTCCTCCCTACTAATTTCTGTATTGCCTCTTAGCTGTTACCCTCTCAACCCAGAGGTGGCTACATAATTTCTGTAGATATACAGGGAAAAGGCCTCCAACTATAGCCACATGTAAAAAGACCCCTTATCCTGCATGAAGTGCCATTCACATTAAGGAGGCAGATTCTGCAAAATTTTCAGACTTGTGCCCATAACCTAAGAAGATCTTTGTGGTAACAAACAAGATATACACACAAATTCAATATATACATAACAATTACTTTATCTCAACAGTTCTCAAACTGTGGGTCATGACCCCATTTTAATGGGGTCGCCAGGGCTAGTGTTAGACTCGCTGGGGCCCAGGGCCAAACCCAAAGCCTGAACCTCAAAGCCCGAGCCCCAGTGCCTGGTGTTGAAGCTGAAGCCCGAGGGCTTCAGCCCTTGTTGGCGGAGCTCAGGGTTACAGGCCCCCTGCCTGGGCTGAAGCCCTTGGACGTGGGCTCAGGCTTTGCCCCCTCCCCCCGCCTGGGGCAATGGGGCTCGGGCTTTGGCCCCACCACCTCGCGTGGCGAAGCTCGGGCAGGCTCAGGCTTTGTTCCCCCGTCCTGAGGTAATTTTGGTTGTCAGAAGGGTGTCGCGGTGCAATGAAGCTTGAGACCTCCTGCTATATCTGTACAGTTATTCTCCATGAAGATTTAGGGCAGACTCAAACATGCCAGACAGTCTGTACCCCAAGATCTGAAATGACCCCATCAAACTCTGAATGAATTCCTGGCTGTTTCAGACTATTTGGGAAACAAAATAATAGAGTCATGATAACTCCTCGAAGCTGATTCTACCAACTGCAATAGATAGGCACAATGGGTGAACCAAGGGGAGAGTTTTAGCCTTAACTCTGAATTTCCTGGGTTTAATGATTATAAGGGAGATATTTCATCTTCACTGGGTGGCTGTGGCTTTTGCAGTAGGGCTTGATAAAGCCCATAGATCTACTCCTGCACATGCCGGAAACTTCTCATAGACTTCAATTGGAGCAAGATCAGGCACTATATCTTTTTTGAAAACATACTCAGCACAATTGGAGGGGATCTCTCTACCCCTAAAAATAATATTATCAGACACCCATGCAAGCCCAAACATTCAATCTTCCCCATTTCCTGTTGTTCCTTTTTCGTGTGTGTGTATATATAGATATAGATACAAAGATAAGGATCATTACTATGATATAGTGCCTAACTCTTGCCTGCCCCCTACCACACTACTATATAACACACAGTGACATTATTAAAATACTGGCTTTATGGTTGTATCTCACAACACAGAGTCCTTAGAGCTGACTTTGACGCCTCTCAAATTCTCTTTCAGATGTGTCTTCAGACAGTGATACATTCTCTGCTCTATAGGTCTTTTCGTGAGGCATCCAAGATCACAATTGTATAAGGGAGAAACACTGATGATTGTCTCCCTAAAGGACAAAAACAGAACAAACCAAAAATCTCTCTATCAATAAAAAAAGGGTTTACAGCAAAAACATTTTATTTTGGTTTTAATCTTTTGCTATAAAGTGCTAGTTGTCTTCAGGAAAAGAATGAGTCTGACAGTTTGTGTTGACTCTTACATTTCCCATTACTGACTCTTTTCATCTGTGTCCTGAAGCAAAAATAAATTTCCCTTTTTAAGCTTTTGATGATAAAAATCTCATCTGTAGCCTCATAAATGATCCTTTATTATCTATATTAATAATGAATAAATGTCTGTTGAATACCCCAGATCCTTTGCATTAATAGCACCAGATGTATTATAGATAACCTTTTGATTTAACAGCACAAACTATGAAACAATATTAAAACAGTAAAGGACTGATCTTACTGGAGTCACTAAGGTCAGAATTATAAACATTTATTTTGTTTCTATTTGTAAATTGTCCCATTATGCAAAATCAGCACCTATCATTTATATTTTTGAGAGAAGCACCTGAATAACAGCAGACCCAGGAATACAGCTCATACATTATATCTTGCACAATCTTTTTTATACCTTGCACAATCTTTTTTTTTTTAAACATTTCCTGCCCTTCCATTTCTCTTTCCTAATGCAGCCCAATGAGCTTAATTTACAGAGTTGTACACAGAGCTCAGCCCCACTTGTCTCACTACCCTTTTAACCTCATCATGATTAAAATATATGTTCCTCCACTCCCTCTTCCATGTATCAGGATGAGGCACAGACTTCATTCAGTCTTCTTACCGGATCATGAGTGGGAGATTTTACCTGTTCTTGGGCAAATCACTTTGAAAAGAGAGCCTTATCCCTTAACACCATCTCACATGCTCATTTTGACCCTTCCCTGCATACCACACCTCTGTCATCCCTTCTTTTCTATGCGTTCAGGACAGGTTGCTATACTTTGCTCATCACCATTGTATCTGAGTGCCTTCTAGTAGTGCATTAAGCACTATAACTAACATTTGTCATATGCAGTCTGTTCTTTCTTTCATTTCATATGTGACACCCACAAAAGGGTTATATGCACAATTTCAGTGTGGGTGCCAAAAATTAGGCACCTTAGTCCAGGTTTAGGCACCCAAGTAAATTATCCAGTTTTCAAAGGAGCTGAGGACACAGCAGCTCCAATCAAAGCTAATGGGAGCTCTTCAATGTATATAATGCTTCTGTCTTGTATTCCATTGGTTGAGTGTGTCATCAGTATATCCTGCATCAAAGATGCATGAGGACAATTCTAAAGAAACCTTGCCTCAGTTTGTAATATAGTTTAATTAATCTCTCTGTAGCTCAGCGCAGTCTAATTGTGAAAACAGCACTTCTAAGTCAATTAAATTACAAAGAATGGAAATAATTTTTTTAAAATAGTAAAGCACTATTTTTCTAATGTAAGTTAACTACAAACAGGAATCAAATTGGGGATAAAAAGTTAATTCACTCTTCATGTTCCATTCACAATCCCAGGATAGCTGGATTTTTCTCCTAAATTGGTCACTGAGGAAATAATTTAAAAATGAAGTGCAATCATTAGGCTTCAGAATTAACATTCAACTAATCTGCAATAGCTTTCCTAGAATTTAACAAATGGCACATTTTAATTGTTTTGGCTATATCCAAAGTGTTCCATGATGTGCTAACCTTGATTAATTGCGAGTAACAAGCAATAACACTAGAGGAAAACAACTTCCTTTCACAGCAATATTGCTAAACAGTTATATGAGCAATCGTTGATGATCCACTACCAAAATGCCATTAAGGGGCATATGCTGCAATATATACATAGTACTAAAGAGTTTATACAAGAATCATTCTATAACTGCATCCTAGATAAAATAACAATGGTACTGTAACTCAGTAGTTCTCAACTTCTTCCATATCCATGTTGTGACAATACCACTCAGGTGGTTGTGTAACACCAATGCCCAAAAGAAGCCTTTCACTATTTTCTTGCAGCATTATTTGGATTTGCATATCACGGTTTCAACAATGCAAAGACCTTGCGTGAAATCCCGGCCCCACTCAAGTCAATGGAAGTTTTGTCTTTGATTTCAGTGGAGCCAGGATTTCACCCCTTACGCTCTGACAGTTACCAATTTTGATTTTGCCTTCCCTGAGGTCAGAAATTCTGTTGTGAAGACTAGCATTGATTATCATTAGCTAACAGTATCCTAGACCTAAATCAGGTTCTCAGAAATCAAGCAGATTTTTATTTATTTATGTATTTATTTCTTGTAATTTACAGAAGTAAAAAGAAAACTAAATAATAAGTGGAATAAACAGCATCTGTAGGCAGACAAAGTTTTCATTAAAAAGTATTGAACTGTTACCTCCAGCAGAGCAAAATTAACTACTTTTCCTTTCATCACTTTACACCGTATCTTATCTCGTGTATCATATATCAACCAATTTAAATTGATTCATGACTTAAAATCACAGCAACTATGGACACTAGACAAGATTTTCTTTAAAAGTCCAATCCTGCAAACACTTGTACACTTGAATAACTTTCCTCATGTGCGCAAGTCTGTTGCGGGCTTGAACCATAAGGACTCACTCCTAATATTGCATGCATACAGTGACGATGTCTAAGGCGAGTTTGACCATGCTACACTATGGTCAGCACTGGAAGATAGCAATAAATCCAGATACTTTCATACTTTTTATCATCTCCTAACATTATAGTCTAAATTCATTCTCAGTTACTCTGGTGTAAATCCAGAGTAATTCCTTTAAGATCAGTGGTTTTATGCCAGTGTAATTAAGCACAGAATTTAACCCACTGGGTGAAATCCAATGCAAACTCAATAGGAGTTTTGCCTTTTGACTTTAATGGGGCCAGGATTTCACTCAGTAACTCCAGCGTTAGCTATTTGTCACAGATAAATATTGTTCTTCTTCACCATTATTCAACTTTTAATATATCTGTTACATGGCAAGCCTAAAATAGTTTATGCAAAGTTTCTAACATGAGAAAAGTATCCAACCTATATGGTATTTAAAGAAGAGGCAGATTCCTCCTTACAAAGATTTTTTTCCTCATAGTTCTCTATTGCTAGAGATGCACAACATTCACTTGGGCTGAGTACTGAGAGGAGGATTTGGGCCTACATGTGTAGAGGGCTATCCCACATAGCTGATCTGCCTTACACACTAATGTCTAATACATTGTAGCTTTCTTGTTAAATAGAGATCAAAACTAAACTTGAGTATTGTATATAAGGCTCAGCATCTTTTATTTGGTTTGATGTTCTTCCTGACCCTTGTTGATAAAAGACACCATCATGCTTGCCAAGCTTTGGTATAGCCACTGGACTGATGACTTCAAGGATTTTTCTACAAGGTGCCCTAAATCCTTTTCTTTGTCACTATTCTGCATGACTGTTTCATTTAATATACATTCTCCAACTTGGTTCATTGCTTCCCTGACTTTCTTCTTTTTTCCATTTCACTACATTAACCTACATCTTCTGTTTAATGGCCCAGGCACCTAAGCGATTAAAATCCTTCTAAATCTATTTACATTGTTTTTTCTTACTTGCTATATTTACACTTTTAGTAGCGTTAGCAAATGTTGAGCTCTTATATTTATTATTAGTGTGAGTGTCAGACATTCTTACTCATGTTGAGTAAGCACCTTATGCCTCAACCTCATGTTGAGACCCAGCACTTTATCCTGCAAATGGAGTCTAATTGATTTCAATGGGACTATTCACTGAGAGTAATGTACTACTCAACATAAGTAAGGGTAGCAGAATCAGAACCAAGCATTATTTAAATATGTATGGTAAATACCAGCAGTCACCTCCCATATCTACCAGAGAGTGGCCCCACTAGCAATTTTTTCCAGCCTGAATAAAAGAATAAAATGTATGACATTCTCTGTACATCAGCCAGATGCCTCCCCGAGGAACACCTGAATTGGAGCAGAAAGATTTTGCAAGATTTTTTTTTTTTTTTTTAAAAAGCACCCAAGATGCCTGCATAAAAAATGCTTGTACAATTGAGTTATTTTTGTATGGATGATTACCACAGTAATAAAGCACACAATTTAGGCATTTGTATGTACAAAAGGGTATGCAGAAATCTGTATTGTGTGAATATAGTTAAGAGAAATTATACTAATTAAACTACTTTTGTTTCTTTAATAAAACCTGTTGCAGTAATATGGAGCCTTAATCTTAGCAGTGGTTTCTGATCTCCCATTTATTTCAGCCCCTCAGACTTAAATTAGATGAGTACTCATGAAGACTAATATTTTGTGCTTTTTGTTGTTGGGAGTGCAAGGTAGGAAACTGGGGTAGGGAAGGATTTTTTCTCCAGGTCAGATTGGCAGAGACCCTGGGGATTTTTGCCTTCCTCTGCAGTGTGTGGCATGGGTCACCTGCTGGTTTGAACTAGAGTAAATGGTGGCTTCTCCCTCCATAACTTAAAGTCTTTACATCAAGGTTTGAAGACTTCAGTAACTCAGCCGGAGGTGATGGGTCTATTACAGGAGTGGGTGGCTGAGGTTCTGTGGCCTGCACTGTGCAGGAGATCAGACTAGATGATCGTGCTGGTCTCTTCTGGCCTTAAAATCTATGAGTCTGAGTTATTATGTCCAATCATTGAGGGCACGTATACTGGTACTCATCCTGAGTAAGGGCCACTGAATCTGGCCCCGAGTCTATAACTGCAGTAAATGTGTGCTAATGCAGACATTCAATAATGCATTCGTGTTTTCTAAAGAAACCTGGGGCATCTTGTCAAAAAACAAATCAAGCTCTAAATTCTGTAGATAAATATTTCAGTTCAAATGCCACTTTTTCCCCTGAAAAAGGCATTAGGGCAATATTCTTAGAATTTCAGCCTACGTTAAACCTTCTAACTGGAAAATATTGCTATTGGGCTATTCTTCCATTTATGTATTCCTCCAATATTTACTTTATATACTCCCTGTAAACATTTGCAAAGCTACCTCATTACTCTCCTTCACATTTCTCTTTAAACCATCCTTTGCTGTGTTGCCTACACAAAAATCTTGACAACAGTTAGGCTATCGGTATGCTGAAACCACTGCATATTATACTGACCAATATTTTCTCCTTGTTTACTTGCACTCCCCTTTCTGTATGTCTTGCTCCATCTATTATATCTTGTTTTAAACTTAGATTATAAGATCTTTGGCACACTGATTGTCTTTTTGTTCTGTGTCTGTACAGTGCTTAGCACAATAGGATCCATGACTGGGGTTCCATGTTCCATGACTGGGGTTCCTAAGCACTACAGCAATACAAATAAATAATAATAATAATAATAAAAGATCAATTTTCTGACAGTATCAAAACTGTAAACATAGGGCCAGATCTTTAAGTCCTTACTCAGCCTTTGGCCCCAGTGACATCAATACTGTAGGAACAAAGCCTAATCCCCGATATGCATCTGAAGATTTGAATGGTTACCGGAAACTTATGAAAACTTATTTGAATCTTTTTGAGCTACAGACCAAGGCAAGGCTTTCTCTTGATATATCCAGGACATCCTTCCTCTGCTTGGATATGTTATACCCTGGGCCTTTAGCAACGTGTACCTAAAGGTTCACATGCAGTAGTCCAGTCATCTTTCTTTAAACCCATATGATCTTCATTCAGGCTCAGATCCTCAAAGGTATTTAGGCATCTAACTCCCAAGTGAAGTTAGGTGCCTAAATACCTTTAAGGATTAAGGCCTCAGGAATTCGGAATGAGCCATCCCTCATATTTACTTCAAACTTAAATCAAAACCAATCTTTTTTTGAAGTTCAGAAAAGTTAGATTAGCATTTGTTTGTTTAATGTCCACTCACAGCCGGCAGGCACCTAGAGACTGTGGTGCTGGGAGCATTTATAATCTTAGTAATAATAACCTGCGGTATCATAGGTTGTGATAGGCAGAGCATCCAAACTCAGCAGAGGTTTTAAATTTGGGCCAATATTTTGTACAAAGCCTCAGGGGCGGCGAGTTATATGGGCCCGTGGTGCCCGTGCTCCAGCCAATTCAGGGCCCGGGGGCCTGGCACCACCAATGCTTAGGGCCGGGTCTCTCCCCCAGCCCCTCCTGCCTCTCCAGCGTGCCACCCCCGGAGCGTCCCTGCCTGCGCCCTGGGCAGCGGGTGGCTGCCCTGCCGCTCCGCGCTGCACTCTCTTGACTCTCTCGCCGGCCGCTGCCAGCTACAAAAGGGAGCAGCGCCGGTGGCAGGCTGAGACGGTGGCACAGTCGCCGCCTGTGGAGGGAGGAGGGGAGGAGGTGCACACATGATGGCAGCCAGGGCTGTCCCTAGACATTTTGGTGCCAGGCCTCGGGGGGAGGAGGAGGCTGGCCCCAGGCCTCCGCGGGACGGGGCTGGGGGGCAGGAGGGAAGCCGCCCCCTGGCCCTAGCCCGCACCTCCCCCCTGGCTCCCATCCTTGGGGGGCAGGGGGAACCGCCCCCCAGCACTCGCCAGCAGTGTGGCTGGGAGCCAGGGGAGCGGAGCAGGCTGGGGCCGGGTCGCTCCACTTACCATGTGGTGAGTGCAGGCCCGACCCCTGCAGCAGTCCTCAGGGCACTGGGGGCGGGGCTGGGGCAGAGCAGAGGTGGGAAGAGGCGGGGCTGGGGCGGGAAGGGGCAGGGATTGGGCGGAGCAGGGGCAGGGGCTTGGGAAAGGGGTGGAGTGGGGGCGGGGCTGGGGCAGGAAGAGGCGAGGCTGGGGTGGAGCAGGGGCTAAGAGCAGCTGTGCAGGGCACCAGGAAATGTGGTGCCCCAAATTTCCTGGTGCCCTACGCAGCTGCATACTTTGTGTATGGGTCGGGACGTCCCTGATGGCAGCCCCTCACCCCCACTCCTGCCAGCACTCACTACAGGGGAGGCGAGGGGTCTTCCTGGACCTGAGGGGTCCGGCCCCTAGGAGCACATGCAGTGAAAGTGCCGGGCGAGTGTGCTGCCGGGGCGGAAAGGGCTGGGGGACTGTGGAGTCCTCCTCTCTGGCCCCAGCCCTGGGGCAGCCTGCCTGAACCCCAATCTCCTCATCCCCAGCCACACCTCACCCCAGAGTCCGCACCCCCAGCCACAGCCCTCACCCCCCACACTCCAACCCTCTGCCCTAGCCCTGAGCCCCCTCCCACACCACAAACTCCTCATCCCCGGCCCCAGCCAGAGCCCTCAGCCCCCCACCCCCCAACCATCTGCCTTAGCCCTGAGCCCCTCCCACACCCCAAAACCCTCAGCCCCACCCCATTAATTTTGTTATGGGCACCAATATGGAGGTGATTTGTCACACATCACCTCCATATTGGTGAACATAACAAGATTCATTCTGCACATGAGTGAGAAAAATTAGAGGGAACACTGCCATATACTATATGAGTGTCTGAGGGGAAAAACATGCAACTTAAATTCAGCAGGCAGTTTGGGGTATGATTGTGTTTAGCACAATACTTCATTATTTTATACTCTTAAAAGTATATAATTGGTTGAAGAACATTGCAAAAGAAGGGACTACATTTTGCTTTAATTTTAGAAAGTATTTGCTTTTGAGGGTTATTGATCCAAGAGTGCTTGGTTGTTTCCGTACTCAAAAGAGTATTAATAAAGTTGATATACTTAGGGCTGGTCCACACTCGGGGGCGGGGGGAGTCGAACTAAGATATGCAACTTCAGCTACGTGAATAACGTAGCTGAAGTATCTTAGTTCGAACTAAAAAGCACTTACCGCGGGTCCAGACGCAGCAGGCAGGCTCCCCCGTCGACTCCGCTTACTCCTCGCGTGGAGCAGGAGTACCGGTGTCGACGGCGAGCACTTCTGGGATCGATTTATCGCGTCTAGATGAGACGCGATAAATCGATCCCAGAAGATCAATTGCTACCCGCCGGTAGTATAGACGTACCCTTAGTTAAATAATTTTTTCTTATGATAGTGATATTGTACAATATAAGGAAACTGTTAAACGCTTACTGTTTCCAGTCCATTTGTACATTATTTTTAAAAATATATATCTGCTTACAAGGCAGATGTGGGGCGGGGGAGGCGGGACTTAGACCCGTTCTGGACACCACCAAAAATTATACAAACCTGCCACCTCTGCAAAGCCTGATTAAGTGGGCCTTTCATGGGGTATCTCCAGAGAGATTTGAGCATAAAGCACCAACGTAGCCACTACTATAGTTCATGGGCTGTAGTAGCATTTACACCTGGTTGCTGCAACACCTTCAAGCTGGAGTTTAAGCGACTGGAGACCAAAATTCACTGACCGATAGGCCACACCCTCCCACTATGCAAAATTGCAGAGAGAGCTGTACTAGACCATAGCTCCATGGTGCAAAGGAGGTGCAGAGTCCCAGTGTGTGTCGTCTCCTGCTCTGACCCTCTCTATCCCAGTGCAGCAGGGAAGGGCAGTGTTTAGGGTTCCCAGTGTTTAGCCTCTTCTACACCCATGAAAAGGGAGAAATACAGTGGAACCCTGCTATAATGCACCCCGCGATAACGCAAATTCGGTTATAACGCGGGGCGAGTCTGGCCCCGGTGGCTGAGGAGGGCGCAGGGTGAGTCCGGCGGGTGCGGGGCGAGTCCGGCGGACGCAGGGCATTTGGGATCCATGCCCCGGCGGCTGCAACAGGAGCGAACCTCCCTGCAGCCGCGGCATGCTCCCGGGGTTCTCGCTTCTGTCCCCAGCGGGCACGGGGCGAGTCCGGCAGGCGCGGGGCATTCAGGATCCATGCCCTGGTGGCTGCAGCAGGAGCGAACCTCCCTGCAGCTGCGGCGTGCCCCTGAGATTCTTGCCATCCTGCTCCTCCTGCTCCAGCAAACCCCTAGCTTCTGAATACTGTACAGTGGAACCCCGCTATAAAGCAACCCCGCATTTACCGCGATCGATTTTCTTGGACCCCAAATATTGTGTTATAACGGGGTTCCACTGTGAAATTTGGTCTTAAGTGCAAGAAGTGCAAGAAGTCAGCCTAAAAATAATCATGAGTTCTAGCCATCAGAGTTTCACCGGTCAGCTTGCTTTTGCAAAAAGCTTTTAGATGTGTTGCTTTAGTGGTGTTGCTCATGTCCCACCCTATGTCTGTCATGCAAACCATAACCCCTAAAATAAATAACAGAGAGATAACAGAAAGAGGATGTATTATTAATTTATTGTTATTATTACCTAACCTGCAATACATTTTAGACAGCATGGCTTTAACTGTGTTTGTAAACAAATGAAGCTAGACCCATTTCCACACATTTTTGTTGACTTCAGCCCTTTCCCTGCAGAGAACTGCACATCTTCCATAAGTATTCTTGCAAATGTTAAGTCTTGTTCCTTAGCTCCCTCCTTCCTTCCCCAGCCCTTATCCTTTCCATTTCTTCTGTCAGCCGGGGATATTATTTTAATCACCTTCAAAGAGGTCATTGTGGGAGAAGGAGGGGGTAAATAAATGTGGTAATAATTGTTCTTACATGAAGGCGGAGGAAGTGGGAGGAGGGAAAAACACAGGTTCATTTGTAATGTGTCCCTGCCATCCCCAGATGTTGCAGAAGTATCAGGATTGCTCCCTGCAAGAAAAATTGGATTAGTCACAATCTTGTCTACTAATGGACACACTCTGTGATCTTTAGAGCTTCATTTACTGGGTTAATAGTGCTTTGCCTGAGTTCCTTTGCGATGGGGAGGGGGGAACCTGTAGGAAGAAATATTCTGGGTGCAGTCCACAGCCACTGACACGAGTAATATCATATTCATCACAGACAGACCTCATATCTCATTACTGCTGAAGAGTTTGCCCCAGAGGCATTTGAGCTCAGTCAGACCAGGCCCCTCATGTGGAACCGTTCAGGTATATTGTGAAATGATTTAATGCGATAATAATGTCCACTTTGTGAGATAGATTATGTTTTTTATAGTGGCTGATGGTTAATGAATGATACATTAGCAAACATCACTAAAACATTATTGAGAAAATGCAGCTGAAGAGATAGTAACTCCCTGATTCCTCACCCTCACCTTATATGATGCATAAAAATGAAAAGCAGATGAATTTACAAGGATCAGAAAACTTAACGTTTTTGTTACCATACCAGCTCTCGCACTTTTTTTTTTTTTAAGAAGTGGGGATGGGGGGGGAGATATTTTAAAATGCTGCAAACATGAGCTGAAATATCTCTTCTTAAATCAAATAAGAATCAATGAAAGTGCAAACCTGAACAAATACATTATATGTTGACCCAGTTTATTAGATGAAGCCGTTCATTCTGATTTGATTTATCTGGCAATACACTGCTCAGCTGTGAAATGAGATAAGAAGAGCCTATTCACCTTATTTACAATATTATAGTGGTGCCTGCTAGCACCACGATGGTTAAGAGTCTGTCAGCATTTCCATTACACACCCTATTTTTAGGGGTTTATAACATGACCACAGATTCACTCTTGGCTGGAAACTGGCAATCCAAATCCTATTGAATCGATAGAAAGACTCCTATTGAATTCAATGGACTTTGGATCAGATCCAAAACAAAATTTGGAAAGATCTATGTATTTATTGATTTATTCATCCATTCATTACATTATTCAGTCATTGCTGCTGTGCACAGGGAAGAAATACAAATAGTACCAGACTCTCAGTTCATATGAAGCAGTGTAGCTCCATAGCTGATTTATAGCAGCTGAAGATTTGGCCCATTGTACCTGCTCAAATTGACTTATTTTTATTTTATTTTGCTCCTTTCTATTCAATATTTTGATTTGCAGTGTTGTATGGCTAATGTCTATTCCTAAAAGCTCTTTTTTTTTTTGGTTCACTAAAAAGACTAAGGACAACATTTTCAAAAGCACTTCAATGACTTTTCAATGGGATTTCTGCACCTAAGTCACTAGAAAATTTTACCTTATAGTTCATATCCCAATGTTTTCCCAATAAATCTTCTGAAACGCTTCTTGAGGAGAAATTTCCTCTCCAAATTGAATGAGAGAGACTTTTCATTTGCAGCTCAGGATTTATTTATTTATACCACATAAGCTTTGCAAATAAAGGTTCAGTCCAAATTTCCTTCATGTTAATCTGTCAAAGTCTGACCTGAAAGAACCTCATTTTCAAGTGAAGGAGACAAAATTTGTCTTCCTAGTCTTCCTGTGAAACAAGGTCTTCGTTTATAGCAAGTTGCATTTATACACAGGTGTACAAACCATTACACAGGTCTAAATCCTCAGCTGGTATAAATCAGTGTAGCTCCAGAGAAGACAATGGAGTTACCCTGATTTACACTAGCTGAGAATCCAGCTCGCAATGTGCACATGCAAATCTCATATTGATCCACAGATAGCTAGCCATGTGTCCCTGATTTGCACACACACATTGGGAATCTGCACACATGCATAGGTCATGTAAATATGGACACACAATTCCGTGTCTCTGACTTTGAGTATCTGACCCTCGATGTTCTGAATAGCATTTTTAATCACAATCTTGATATTTAACATACTTATTACAGTAACCAAAACACCCTTATAAGGAATCAACATTAGTGATGAAGGAAAAGTTTAATGTACAATACATGTTTTACCTTCCAGGTATCCTTCCTCATGTTACTCTCCCATTGCACTCCTCCAATTTTCCTATTTCTTCAGCAAATTGAAAAGTTTTACATAGTGGCTGAGGAGGAAAAAAAAGAAATCTAGTTAGATGATAAACAATAATAACTTCCCTAATAGTAAGGCTGATAGATTTGAAAGGGGTAGGCAATTTTCACACGGATAGAATGGTTCTTTATCTTTTAATTAGACAATTGATAAATAATTGTCATCAATCTAGGCCATTTACACCCAGACAGATACATCCATGTATGTAAGCAAAGGCCCCTGCCATAGGCTCATGTCTACACCGCATTGTAAACTTGGTTCTGTGGGAACTGAACTTGTGGCCTTAGTGTTTCAAAGCCTGCACTTTCAACATCCACACTGCATCATAAACCTGGGTTTACAATACTAGTCTGGGGTCTCAGAGCCATCCATACTGCGCTACACAGGCCTTCTGACTCAGGTCCATGGCTTCAGCTGTTTCCACACTGCAAAATGACAAAGCTTGGACCCGAGTCCAGCAGCACTAGGGCTTTGACCATACTCCTAGCAGGGTCCTAGGACCCAGGTCCTGAGTGTTTGTTGACCTGAGTCAGACTGTGTGGTTGGAAGGGGGGCTTGGGCTCAAACCTGAGTCAGAGCCCAGGTTTAGCATGCAGTGTAGACATACCCGAGATTATTCTAGATTTGTATCAGTGTAAGTGAAAGAAGAGATTGGTCTATAGTTGTTAAAAATAACCATGTGTTCTTTTATTTGGGGGCACTAATGTGGCATGAATCATAATTATGCTATAAAATAACTATAGTCATGATGAGAACTAAATTGTTTTGATTTCATCATAGATACTGTGAAGGAAACCCAAGGAAAAAGGTGAAGATGTGGGCAGAAATAGTGATGAGGAATTTAATAATGTGATTTTTATTATAACTGCACCACAGTTACAGGGACTTGCACATTCCATTGCTGATGGGAATGAATGTAACTATGAGCTGGCTGTGGCCCAGTGTCCCCCATGTGGTATCCGTATGGAAGATCAGTGGGATGAGATGACAACTCCTTCAGAGATGCCGCCAATTCCCAACCTGCTTATTTGGGGGTGTTCTTCATTCATTTCATTTCTGTTAATAAGGGACATTGTAAAGATTTCCCCAACAGTGCTCATCAGCTTGACGAGATTCCCAGCCTGATGTGCCTTCTGCAGTAATAGCACATGGGCACACCGCTGCACTCACAGCCACTTGCAGCTGATATACCTCCAGCCACCCTGTTTGCAGGATTTAGGGGCTCACACTGGTGTCCTGGCAAAACCCCAGCTGAGATTCCGTTCCACGCCCTCTGCGTTCTCAGTTAGGGCAAGGAATGAGGACAACTCCTGTGGCCCAGGAAAGTGGTGGGCAAAGGGATCTCTTTATACCCCACCCTCATCTCACAGGGAAGTGTAGGGTTATTTAATGAATCATCTTGAGGCGTGGGAGTTTTGAAATAGTTGTTTCAGGGAGAGTTCAGGGCCCAGCTACACTGAGAAACTCAACAGACTTTGCATCCGTTTTCCTGGTCCTTGGGATGATTGCTCAGCTGTGTCGGCTGCTGGGGAGGGGGTACAGCTTCTTTTAGATAGGGTTTGGCAAACAGAATTTCAGGACCCTTTTGAGCGGAGCTACATCCCATCCACCTGCTCCTCCAGGCAAGCTGGTGAGAGCCACTGTGCAGATCAGGCATTGAAAATGATTTCGGAACATGGTCAGTTTCACTGTGTAACTGGGGACGGGGTGGGCAGCAGTGCAAAGAATTATTTATTCCCTATCAAAATGCCATTCCTTGCACTGACCCCATTGTGACCCCATCACACTCCACGATAGAACACTTTAGTTAGATTTTAGAAAGACACAATCTGTACTATTTGTACAACATGCAAATTTAGGGCCCAGTTCTATAATCCTTAGTCTGACTGGATAGTTCTTATTCACATGAGCGGTCCCATTGAAGTTGATGGTATTACATTAGTACACAATAGCACTAGTCATTTTTTGTAATAGTTGCAGCATGAGACCCATAATGAAAGTATTTTTATAGCCCTATTTCCAAATTTCACAGTGTTACTGTACACAGTAATGGCTCAGACAAGCATAAAACTTTTTTCTTGGTATTTCCCAATGTCTTTTATAACAAGGAACAATGCACCATGGGTATCTCTCTCCCCATTACCATAGAAGGCAACCATTTGAATCTTTTTAAACAGTGAACAAAGCCCAGTTTGGGTGTTCACACGGAGCTTTACCCCATGCCGTAATGATGACTGCAAGTGGACTCGACTGCAAATATCACGTAAGGTCTTCTTTCATAATCAGAGACAGTGAGAAGGACTGGATCTTTTTCTGCTTTTGTTTTTCCAAGAAAGATCTATTTCAATATTTTGTAAAAATGTATTCAACATGTTGCTAAGTGTCTCAGCATAAGAATGCAGGTGAAAGGCAAAATTCCTGCAAGTAGCCCTTCCTTTTACCTCCTCCAAGCCCACCACCTTTCATGTTGCCTGAATATTTGCATGAAAGCTTTTGAAATGCAACAACTCTTTGGATCAAGATGTTTCCTTTGTGCCCCCCAACACCACTCAGTCATTGGAAAATTATCATCAGTTCAGCATTTAGACAGCTGTGAATGCAGCACCACGTGTTCCAGATTTTTAACATAGATTACACTGCTCTACAGCCAAAATGCTTCTGAAATAAATGTAGTCAAACTTTACTAATTCTGGGTCACTGAGAATGAAAATAATGCTTAAAATTGTTGATTGGCTCTAGTTTTCAAGACATGCTATTGGGTCAGTATATACGACCCTTGACTTGGGAATGGCGGAGGATAAGTGAGTTATAAAGGGAAGGGATCTCAATTTAAACCAGAAATGACTAAAATACATCTTTGACTGGATCTATGAATAAATCTATGACTGGGTTTGGACAGTACTTGCTTTTTAGGCAAAACAATGAATGATGCAATCTGAAGCTGGTATTGCATCATACATGATATGAATTGCATCATGTTATTCCTAGAAGTCATGGATGATGCAAGCATAACGAAGCTTACATCACTCTGCTGAACAAATTGCCCTATATCAGCTCTAGAAATCATACAGTGTCGTGCTCTCTTATTTGTCAGTGTTTGATTTTGCAAAGGGACACATTTCTGTTTAGCCAAAGTGAGCAGAGATGCCTCGTACTTGTGTGAACAGTGCAGATAACTTCTGCTATGTTTGTGGTGAAGTGACTTTTGCATCACAAAAGCGCAGTATAACCACTATGGTTAAGAAAGCCTATCACCTTTCTTTTGGCTGCAAAATTGGAGATCAGGACAAGAGGTGGGCCCCACACATATGCTGCAACACTTGTGCAACAAATCTTCGCCAGTGGTTGAACAGGAAAAGGAAATCTATGCCTTTTTCAGTGCCAATGATTTGGAGAGAGCCAACAGATCATACCAGCAATTGTTACTTCTGCATGGTGCCTCCAGTTGGGAAAGGTGTGTCAAAGAAGAAAAAGTGGACTGTGCATTATCCAAACATTCCATCAGCTATACGCCCAGTACCCCCCAGAGAAGGACTGCCGGTTCCTGATGCACCAGAATCATTCTCACTTGAGTCAGACGAGGAAGAGGATGAAACTTCTGGTCCTGAACCATCAATGTCACAGGACCCACATTTTCTCCCATCCTCTTCCTCTGAACCACACCTCATAACACAAGGTGAACTGAATGACCTTGTCAGGGATTTGGAACTACCCAAGAGTAAAGCAGAGCTTTTGGGCTCCAGACTACAGCAGTGGAATCTCCTGGCAGGTGATGTAAGGGTTTCCATGTTCCGTGACCGTCAAAAGGATCTTGTCCCATTCTTCTTCATGGAAGGTGATCTTGTAGCCTGCAACAATATCGATGGTGTGATGGCATCCCTCAACATTGTTCACGATCCAGATGAGTGGAGACTGTTCATTGATTCATCGAAGACTAGTCTTAAAGCTGTTTTACTGCATAATGGCAATGTTTTGCCATCAATTCCAGTTGGTCATGCAGTTCATATGAAGGAAACCTATGACAACATGAAACAACTTTTGAGGTGCATAAACTATGACCAACATCAGTGGCAGCTTTGTGGTGATTTGAAGGTTGTTGCTCTCTTGCTTGGTCTGCAGACTGGATACACAAAGTACTGCTGTTTTCTCTGTGAATGGGATAGTCGTGCAAGAGATTCCCACTACATCAAGAAAGATTGGCCACTCTGACAGTCATTGGAGCCTGGGAGGAAAAGTGTTCAGCATCCACCACTTGTTGAATCAAGGAAGATTTTGTTACCACCCTTACACATCAAGCTGGGTCTGATGAAGAACTTTGTCAAGGCCATTGACAAAACACAAGCAGCTTTCAAGTACCTCCGTGGAAAATTTCCAAGGTTAAGTGAAGCTAAGATAAAGGAAGGTGTCTTTGTTGGTCCTCAGATTCGTGAACTTCTTCGAGATGATGCATTTGACCATGCACTGCGTGGCAAGGAAAAAAAGGCATGGAAAGCCTTCCAGTTAGCGGCAATAAATTTTCTCGGAAACAACAAGGCAGACAACTACAGATTGTTGGTGGAAAACCTCCTCAAGGCATACAAAAGCCTTGGTTGCAACATGTCACTAAAGATACATTTTTTGCACTCTCATCTAGATTTTTTTCCACCGAACTGCGGAGCAGTGAGCGACGAGCACGGCGAGCGATTTCACCAGGACATTGCAACAATGGAGAAATGCTATCAGGGCAAATGGAGCCCATCAATGCTTACAGACTATTGCTGGACAGTGACAAGAGATGCACCATTTAATGAAGACAAGAGACAAGCCAAGAAGTGCCGAGTAGACACTGAATAGGACTAAACTATGTACATAATAGTTTTTTGCCTTTTGTTTCATAATAAATTTTATTTATATAACCCCTTTGCTGATTTTTAAAGTGTTACATAAACAGGACAGGTGAAGTAGTATCATGTAAAGCAACCATAAACACATGAAAAGACCTAGGTTTACAATTTATGATTAAAACTCTACTATCTACACAATATACATAGACATAAAATGTAAAAACTTAAATATCTTAGAAACAGTAGCCAATCAGTTGTTTTAATTGTCATATTTGAATTCAGCACATCAAAATACATACTAAATAGCACATTTTATCTCTGAAGCAGACGACTTCTCAAAAATTGTAGACCAGGTTTCAAGAACTTACCAACACCTTTTATTCACATGGGGCCATTGATTTCAATGGACTTTGGGCCAGATAGATAGGCTTGCATTGATTTTTGTGACTATTTAATGTTCTCCTGTGTGAAAAAAGACTATAGGTTAAACCCCGGTCCCCTTGAAGTCAATGGTCAAGCTCTAATTGACTTCAGTGGTTGTCAGGATTTCACCTTATCTGTATAAGTAGTTGGAAACTGTATTAGGGTTTATGCTCAGAAGTCTACAGTGCATTAGGCTGTAATTTGGCCAGCACACCTTCCATTCTGCCCAGCTGCCTCCATTCTCTACTGTAGACTCCAGCATGCATGAACAGCAAGTATGACTATGATTGTCTGTATGCTACATAAAAAAAAAAGTCAGCATTTCTTCTTGCATAGTTAGCGTCTCATTAATTGTCACTGTAATCCTAATGACTCTTGCAAGTGATGACTCTGATGCCCACATTCTAAGATGAAACACTCAAGAACAAGGTGTGTCATACTGTAATGCATGTCCTGTCCTTTGTTTCCAATACCCAGTATGATCCATCACAAAGAGCGAAACCCACAGCTCCTATTTGAAATCAACACACAAAGAGTGCTTGCCTCAACTCCTCCTGTATTGCCAATACACACCAGCAAAGTCAGACTCTCTCCTCATGAATCATGCATAGACTCCGCCAAGCATATAAAAATGATGGGGAAATGTGACTCATCTGTGTGACCCTATTTTGATGGATAGAGCCTTACTGGCTTATGAGTTAATAAGGAAAACAAAACCACTTGCACCGATTTTATTTTAAGTTGTCAGTCTGAGAAAAAACTTTCAGACAGACAATCCAGCACCAGGTATGTGTATATAGGCAGTATACAATATTTAAGGCTGACCCATTTTAACAATATATCTATGATTATTTCATTCCCGTTCACTAATTGTGTAATGCCAGCTGAATGTCTTTGTTTCTCTTTGTCAGCTCATTTTCAGAAGCCTCCTAGACCAAGTGCCTGTAGTTCTGCTTACATGTGTCCTGCTGTTCATTCAAGTATAGTTTAGTAGATGGCTCCTCTTACACATAGGAATAGACAAACTTCAGCCTTTGTGTATGTCTACACTAGGAGCTGGGGGTGTGATTGGGTGTGTCTACACTTGGAGCCAGGTGGAGCTTGTGGAGACATATTCATGCTAGTTCTCATAAAGGCTAGCATGCTAAAAATACAATGTAGCCATGATGGCGTAAGTAACGGGATGGGCAGGCTAGCCACCCTGTGTACGTGTCTATGTATGGTCTCAGATGGGTATGCACTCAAGGTGGCTAACCTGTCCTGCAGCCCATGCTACCATAACTACATTGTATTTTCAGAGTGCTAGCTCAATGAGTATGTCTCCTTGAGCAGGAGGTCACACCCCAGCTCCAAGTGTAGATACACTCTCTCAGTGTAAGGCTGATAGGCCTCATTCTTCTCTCACGTAAACAGGTATAAGTCAGGAGTAACTCAGGTTATGTCAGTGGAATCAAGCCCAATATCACTGACAAAAGGCTCATGAATCATACCCTGATACTCTACTAATACTAAACAGCAAGTCTGTCATGATGTCCGGGGAGAAGTTGTGATAACACAAATCATATTATTACACAGATGAAACCTAGGTACTTGACTCTTCGAGTTTCTTAGCCTTGAGGATTAAAGCCTAATTTTTAAAAAGTGACCTCTAATTTTGGAGCTTTGCCTTTTGGGTGTCCAAACTGAGAAAGTTTGGATCTCATCATCAGTGGTTCCTGACACCCTCAGGGGAGTCAACAGGGATGGTGGATGCTCAGAACATCTGGACAATTAGGCCCAAAACTTCAAGTATCTCAAACCGGGCCTTATCAATGGAGGCATCCAGAACCATTGAAAATGTGGGCATTCATGGTTTATCCTCTTACAGTTTGGCTTTGCCAGGTTACTTGTCTCTTTTACAGGACCTAGATGCTCAGCTTTGACCCAAGATAGAGATCCTTGTTAATGCTGTGAGACTTTATTGTGTACCAGGCAGATGGAAGAGGGCTGTAATGAGATTGAAATGGTCTGGTGCAGTTCACTGACAAGCTGTTGCTCACTGTCAGAAATGTTCACTAACTACAGTAACTATACATGCTGACGCTTTGGCTTATTAAATATTTAAATAAAGTGTTCCAGGGTTATTTTCTTTGTTTTCTGTTTTTTCCCCTCAATCACGAAGGAAGCCAATCACATAACCCTTCTGATAAATTACTCGCCTTGTCTTTCCAGTGAAAATACACCACGGATGAAATACTATAGTGCTTTGACTCAAGTGGAGCATGGAGCAGTTTTTTAGTTGGCTTTTCAAGGCATTTCAGACTCTACATCTGGCAGTTATTTTTTAGTGGCCCATACTACTACAAGTGCACGTTGTCACTAAGAAGCTTAGGTCATTCTCAGATTCATCGCTACCCGGGAGGACAGATGAATCTGAAAAACGTTAGAGTTGGGATTCTATTTAAATAAGCATCCAACACAATGAGGCCCTAGTCTTTGACTGGGACCACTAGGTGCAACCACAATACAAACAAATACATCATAATAAATAGTTCCAACACATTCAAACTATTCAGACCTCTTAAATCTGCAGGACTAGGATAGAAATCTCACAATAGTTATTATTAATTATTATTATTAATTAATTATTTGTAGCACCTAGGAGCCCCAGTCATGGACAGGACACCAATGTGCTAGGTGCTGTACAGGCATAGAACAAAAAGATTGTTGGTCCCTGCCCAAAGAGTTTACAATCTAAATAGAAGACAAGAGACAAAAAGTGGATACAGACAGGGGAGCACAAGCTGACAAAGATACCATATCGGGCAGCATGATAGGCAGTGGTCTGAGGATTATTTTAAAAAGTGCTCACTACCAGAAATACTGCAAGAATGGTCTGTCTTTTGGCATTCTGGTGCCTGTAATTTCAGCCCCGGACAACAACAAAAAAATGGAAGTACAGTAAAAGCAAAATATATCCAAACATTTCAGAACCTCGTGAAAGCTTCAGACTGAGTTTGAAACTAGAAACGATGACATTGGAAGTGGAGGGTGTCTTTGGTTTTTTCCAAACTGGTTCGGTCACCTTTAATCACCACCAATCTTCTGACTATTTGAAACAAACACAAGGGAAAAATGGTAGCACATTACCATTTTCTATTATCAGTTTGAATAATGATAATGTGGGATTGTGCACCATTATCCCTTTATAGGGCAATAAAATTCATACCCCTCTCTTTTACCCCCTCTCACGGTGACTCCAAGTGTTCGGAATGCACTGAGCAACACCAAGATGACAGGAGGAGGAGGATGCTTCTAAATAATATGTTACCTTGAATTCATCAGGCTTGTTTTGTCTGGCAAATGAATTATGTAAACCTTCTCCACCCGAAACTGTTTCGAGTCAATTAATTGTTGTAATTACTTAAGATTTCTTTTTAATGAATATGACTCTCCGGGGATTAGATGATATCCTGTCATCTGTAGGCCTGATAAATGAAATGTGATTTGTGGCTTGCTGCAAACTGAACCCTTGCACTTGAACAATGTCTCTCCTTCCTATGTGCTCATTAGAGGAAGAAATGCCCTTGACGGAGTTAGGAATGTTTGTTATAGACGGTTCCTGGTAAGACCGCATAATAAGCAAATGAAACACTGTACTTACCCTTCTTCCTCTCCTTTACTTTGGATATGGGGGCCGCATTAACACATTGACAATTATTCAAGCCAAAGACATGACCCCAGTGAGGTTACACATTGTAATTGCTACCAGCTTAGCTGCTCCATCTTTCATCGCCATTAGGTGCATTGAAATGTGAAGGATTAACAGTCACTTGGTGCTGAGGGAGGCCCATGCTATACAATGAGCTGAGCTGCTTTTACAACCTTCCCTCCCCCCCACTCCACTTTCCGATCAGCTTTGACAAGCGTGTTATATGTGCAAAGTACCTTATTTTCTTGTGCTCTTCAAGAAAAGGAGCTGGCTCATGCTTGTGGATGGACACAATCAGAGACAGCATGACAAAGAATCACAGAGTCTGCCTGAATTCCTACAAACAGTGTGACTGCTTATATGTCAATTTCAACTAACCTTCCGCCCCCCACTCCCAGTGTCACCTCCTCAATATAATCTAATCACTAAGACTCTGAAAATATAAAGCGTGTGGGATTTTCCATATTCAAATTCCATTGGAAAAGAGGGGATTCTTGCTTTTACTGCGAGATCTTTACTGAATACCACATGGATACATTAAACAACCAAATACAATAAGCTATATAGAACAAGGGATTGGCTGGAAAACTGGCCAAAATGCTGAGGCCACTTTGACCCTTAGCCAGTTAAAAGAGAGGGACCATCTCAAATATATTTAGACATCTATAAAGCTAAACACATTTACACACACTAAGGCCCTTACCCTGCCAGATGAGGCATGCTAGCAGATCCTTGCACCCAGACAGAGATCCACTTAAGTCAGTGGAGTTCTATGTGGTCACAGAAGTCCATCTGTCTTCATCTTGTTGCAGGATTAGGGCCTAAAGCAACAAAACAGTGTAAAACACTATGCTAATATAAAACACCACAACCACCACCACGTTCCATATGACTACCACACAAAGGAACAGCCAGCAATGATATTATAACAATAGATAAAAGCCCACACAAGAACAGCAATGATATAGCAAAAACATAAGGTTTTCACCATGGTGCAATAAGCTACCATTCCGATTTGAAGCATCAAGGGATAGGAAGACATGGGAGGTGAGAGGGTGATATTGCTGGACGGAGAGTGGGAGGCAGGTATCAGTGATTGGAAGGCATGGCAGTTTTCACAGGAGAGGTGGGAGTGGGAGGGAGGTATCAGGGGTAGAAAGGAATGACCAGTGGGCTGGCATAGAAGGGAGAGGCAGGAGAACACCCATGAGGGCATTGCTTTGGCTCTTCAGATCAACACTAGGAAAAGATGGACTGGTTTGGATGAAATAAGAACTAACCCAAAACCTTGCCTAAATTCTGAACCCATCTCTTTTAAAGGTTTGGGGGGGGGGGGAAATGGTTAATTTCTTTCATCCAGGTTCTCTTGGATCTGTACTTCCTGGTTCCAGGTAGGACTAGAAACGGGAGTACTGAAATACCACGAGAAGGGCTATTTTTGTGACATCGTGGGCCAAACTAGGAACAGGTTGTTTTCATATGATTACTACACCAAAAACAGTCAGATCATTTTGGATTAGATGAACCTATTATGTTCCCAGCACACACAGTTACAAATGAAGCAAATGCACTTTCTGAAAGGGTGCAATACAACACTACTTTACTGTTTCAAAACCACAAATCTATCAAATAACAACCAAATGCAAAGAAAGACAATGCAGGCTGCTACCTAAGGCAGCAAGGCAACAATTCCACTCACCTTCCTCCAGATTGGCTCTTTTGCAGCCCGACCGCTGAAGACCCAGATCACATGCTTCTGGCAGAGTTCCCTAGCTTGCAGGCAGGACCAGGAAACTCCAGGGAATTTAAAGTGATTGCTTACAATTTTAACAGTTTTCAACATAGCACAGAACTGTGCCTCTGAAGTGTTTGAGGTACATCCAGCAACAATCAACACAGGTCCTGAAAGTGCTCAACAAGGGCCTGATCCAAATCCTGCTGAAGTCAATGGAAAGTGTCCCATGGACTCCACAAGGAATCAGACCCCAAAAGAACAACCAGCTCTTGAAGATAGAATGATGAGAGAATTCTATTTTAACCAATGGTCCAAGTTCTGCCAGAAACAGCAATGGGATTACACAAGTGGAATGAGAGAAGAATATGCCCCAATAAGTCTTCCCTGAATTTCCTTCGATGATTGAATACCCTATAACAGACTAAATCATATGTGTTTCCTTAGTGTTTCTTTGCTGTGGAAAGGAATGGTAGTTTTCTTACTCTGCATAGTAGCTGTGATGGTATTTCACTTCCATTGTTACATAGTCTTGACCTTTAGAAGCGGAGATGGAACATTCATCTTTTCTACCCTCAGCTGCCTTCAGCAAGGTGTCCCCTGCTCTGGAACTTTTGGCAATCTGACAAAGGCTCCTTCCTACACGTCAGTTCTTGTTATCTATTTTATTTTCTTGACATATGACACCCTTGTCAGCTTGCATTCTTTTCAAAGTTCCCCGTGTTTGCCCGTTCACAGGTGGGAGATTCTATAGCCCCATTTTAGCAGTTTTTTCTTGCGTTGCAGTTGCAGCCTTTCTTCATGACTGGAAAGAGCATAGCCAAAAAGCCCTTTTTGCCACTTCTGATTTGGCATTCCTCGCTGCAAACAGCAGCAACTTTTTGGATGCTTCATCAACTGGCCATAGTAGGTTTCATGCCCTCTTTGTGACTGAGGTATCCCCCCTAGCCACTGTAATTAACCTGCTTCTAAATTAGGACCTTGTCACATATGTCCCCTGCTTTCTAATGGAAGGGAGTTTCTTCCCTCTCACTCTCTCTGTTATGGGAGATTGTACAGGGCAATGCCTCTCCTCACTCTCAGAGCAGTCATCTTGGATCCTCCTATAGCATCCGTCCATTCTCCATCTGCAAAAATCACATTTAACGGGTGGAGGTTTCCCCCATATTTCTGTCTTCACCCCCAGGTCCTCACAGCAAGGACAGCCCGTTGAATTATTCTCCCTGCTTCCACTCTTATGAGCCTAAATCCATTTCTCTTCTAAATGGCTTAGGCACTTTTTAAAATGGAATTAAGGCCTTGTCGTCACTAGAAAGGCCCTCCCAATGGAGATGCATCTGATACAGCAACATAATTATTTATAATAGACATTCATACTCAGGCTACAGCTTGAGCTCTGGGACCCTCCCACTTTGAAGGGTCCTAGAACCCAGACTCCAGCCTGAGTCCAAACATCTACACCGCAATTATATACCCCTCTTAGCCTGAGCCCCGTGAAACCGAATCAGCTGGCACAGGCCAGCCACAGGTGTCTAACTGCAGTGTAGACATACCCTAAGTTACTTAGGCAATTTTGAATTTTTACCCAATAAATTTAAATTGCTACCAAATATTATATTTTAACTAAACTAAAGCTAAATTGCTCTACAGTGCAACCTAACAATATCGCGCATTGTACATTAAAGAGTCAATTCAGCAACATTGTTAAGCACATGTCTAACTCTGAACACATAGATAGTCCCATTGACTTCAACTGACTTAAGTATTTTGGCTTCACTTATTATTTCAATGGGACAACTCACATGCTTATAGTTAGGCATGTGCTTAAGTAACTTGCTCAACTGAGGCTTAGGAGTCTTCCAAAGCCTTCACATTAACACTGCTACAATATTCCTATTATAATCATCATCAACAGTATCATCCTTTTACAAAGCAAACAATATTGGCAGAATCATAGTGCCTGAAGCTGTAATCCTTACTAAGGCAAAACTCCCATGTCCAGTAAGGACATGGTTGAAATTTAAAATGTGAAGGAATTAAAAACCTGTACTTCAAAAAAAGTTAATTAAACAACAACATTAGCGAGAGAGAGAAGTACAATAAAAGCCTTTTAAAAGTGTTGTCTCCTTATCAAGCTGTTTCCAATCATAAAATAAAGGTTGTAATATTTGATTATACTAATAATAAATACAACACAGGCTTTCAGAAAGTGCCTATAGGCATATATTTTATACTATATAGTAAACATTTAAAACCATGTGTATCAATAATTAAAAGCAGGAAGAACCTCCCATTTATATTTGGTACATTCTCCCTGTTATTTTATGCATGCTGAGTATAATAATAACAATGCCTATCTCAGAGAGGTGTTGTGGAGCTTAATTAATTGATATTTATAAAGTGTTTTTGAGATCCTTAAATAAAAGATTCTCTATACATGCAAAGTATTATGTGAAATCATCATTCTGTCCATTCTAAATATTTCTTCACCTCTTGCTCCCCTGCGACAAAATACTATTTGAAAAATCATTGTTATTGAAATTGTGAAGTACAATCAATTTTTTGAATACATATAAATCGGTCATCTGTGACGTACACTGTAACAATGAAAAATGAACCAAGAATGCCCATAACAGGCATTCTGTCTAATAAAACTTGTACTTGAGTTTCAAATCAAGTTTTAAAATATAATGTATTGCTAAAGCAGTATAGCAATAACAATGTCTTCCTATTTAAAAAGAATCACATGCAAAAAATAATTCATTTCTATCTCTTTACTAGTGGCATGGTATATGGTGGTATACTTTAATAGATTATCAAGATATGTTCTTCTGAAATAGTTACGTTCATCCTCATTCAGGCCCTGATCCAGGAAAGCACTTAAATATGTGATTAAGTCCTTCCCTGGATCAGGGCCTTATTGAGGCAAATGTTGATTAGTTTAATTCACACACTTAAAGCTCCATGCAATCTGATCTTTTTCAACCAGCCAAAAGTGCCTGAGAAGAGACAAGAAATGGTACATTATTGCAATTAATATTCTAGCCTGCATCTATGTTTAATTAATCTGGAGACAGTTGTGCTGAAAAATGTTTTAGAGATGTTGAGAAGTGTGTTGAGTTCTAAACAGTTTTGATTGTTGTCAAGATCTCTCGCTTTCTGGATTCTCATTTCTGTGTTTAATAAAAGTTCAGACTTTTGTTAAGGATATCCAAGAGGATGGCTTGTGATTCTTAAATATGCCACAGAAATAACACAGAGGAAGAGGTTAGATCTTTTATAGCATATTGCAGTCAAACCAACACAGCAAAATCTTTTTCACCATTGACTTGTCCAATCCACTGCATACCGTGCAAGTGCCCAAAAGGTGTATGTGGCAGTGTGCAAAGGGAAAGTGGGCAAGTAACAGGAAAGACGCTCCACTGCGATGTTGCCACATTGTATAGAGCACAGCAGGTAACAGAGCAGATGTTATATATGTGCATGTCAGGCACAAGAATGAAAATATCGGGGCATAGAAAACCAAAAAGCAGACATGGAAACAGGCCAAAGGCCAGCACTCTATGTTCCCTCCATACCTGTGTATTTGGAAGCTGAATTAAAACAAGGGTTCTGTAAAGCTGCTTTGCACAACATCTCATTCTGGAGAATGTTTCCCAAGGGAAAGATGTGAGAGGAGGCCACTGCTGAGGCGCATGGCACATCATAGCAGACACATAGAGCAGCTGCAGAATGGAGCATCCCCAGAGTGTTTGGCAGCATGCCGTTTCCAGACAATTCGATGGGCCATCCCTGGGGGCCATCAGAATAGTCCCAGACGTGCATGGAGAAAAGGAGAGGAATAGTGGGGACACAGAGCATGACATTAGAACTGTTGCACTCCTCCACTGTAAACATGCTCCCACAGCTTCAGATAAAGAGGGGTAGCTATTTGAAAGCTGCCTCTACATTCCCTGACTACTCATATGGCAGCCCCATATGCAACTAGCTGCAGAAGCAGCTCAAATATACAGGCTTACAGGATAGAGTAGCAGTCAGCTTGCCCAGCTCTTTTCTCTGCTCCCATAGTACACTGCTCAGAGCAGCAAGAGCAACACACAGCCCTCTGGTAAGAGTGGGAATGGGGAAAGAGCAAAGGCGGGGGGGGGGGGGGGATAGCAGGAAAGACGGGATGGGCAAAGAGCATGAAAAAGAGCAGATAGGAAAAAAGAACAGAAAGGGGGGAAGTGACCCCCCCCATCTCAAAATAAGAATGGACAGGAGAGAGAGAGAGAACAGATAAAAAGGAGAGAGATTGACAAATGTGCCAAAACGTGCAAGATGGGGCAGTGCAATGGCTTTCGGGGTACCTAGATACTGTGCATCACCCCATTGCCCTCTGCTCCCTAAAACCATCAGCCTGTCAGCCACTCAAGCACTCTCCTCTGGACTATGCCAGCCTTGTCTTCACCATGCAGGTTAACAATAGGTGCACCCCAGTTCCTCAGATCCACTGAATTATTTCCCCGTGATATCCAGCCTGACACTGGCTACTCACAGAAATCCCAGATCCTCAGCCCCCAAAAGCGCAATGTGCCCTACTAGTTTTACCATAAACCACCACTCCTGTAAAACCACACAGCACTTGTGAGTGCTTATAATAAAAGCAAAGTAGATTTATTAAAGAAACAATGGAGAGTTAATTAGGAAAAGAGAGCGTGGTGGAAACGAACTTTACCAAAGAGCAATGTACCCAAGTTGATGGCAAGCTGTGGGAAACACCACAAATTCAGTTCACAGGGTTTCTAGGACCATTTTCTTTGATTTCCCTGTTTCAGTTTGTATTTCTTTAGTTTCACTTTGGGTTTCAGCTGGGTCACAGATGGGATTTTTCAAATAGTATTTTGTGGCAGGGGAGCAAGAGGTGAAGAAATATTTAGCTGCGACAAAATACTATTTGAAAAATCATTGTTATTGAAATTGTGAAGTACAATCCATTTTTGAACACATATAAATTGGTCATCTCTAACTCATTCTAGACAGTCATTTAAACCACTAGAAAATATTAATAATAAACAGTGTTATTGGGCTAAATCCTGCAAATGGCACCTGAGCCTCTCACAAGACATTTATTGCAGGATCAGGGTATAACAGCCAGATTCTTAAAGGTATTTAGGCACCTGAAGATGAGAGGTGCCCAGTGGGATTTTCAAAAGCTCCTAACTCCAATTGATTAAACTGATAAATCAACAAGGTTTAAGTACACAGGGGCTTTTGAAAATCCCATTAGGAACCTATTAGCATCTTTAGGTGCCTAAATACCTTTGAAAATGTGATCATAGCTCACCAACCACTAATTAAGGCAATTCACAATACCTCACTGAACATATTTCTTTTTAAACATTGGGGAGAAGGGAAATAACTGAAAAAACAAAACCCAAGCAAACAAATCCTTCTGTGCAATTAATCAATCACGATTGAAGTGAAATATGAGATATTATCAGGATGAATCTAGATAAGAGTTACAATTACTGTAATTCAAGCACAGCACAGGCAGACAGATCCTCAGCTGGTGCAAATTTATAGCAACTGAGGATCTGGAAGGAATTTCTGATAGAGAGTTTATATATTTGTTTAAATCATAACTGAAATGACTGCACATGCATAGCAAGTTATTTTTAAACGTCAAAATTTTATAAGGGCAGGATGATTTTGAGGAATTAGCAGGGAGTATGGATGTCTGATTGTAATACAGTATTATCAACCCCAAGGGCTCAAAAATCATGATATTGCCTTAAAGTTATGAGATTTTAAAATAAATAACCCATTGGCAGTTTTTTCTGTGTTTTGTGTGTTTCAAGCCTTTAGGTCACGCTCAAGTCACGTTTTCAGGCTTGTATCTGTGACTATGAGGGCTAGAAACCTCTTTTAAAAAAAGAAAGCTGAGAGTCTCACAAAATCATTTGACTCCAGGAGCTGAAGCTTGAAGCAAAACAGCAAATATTGTGATAAAATCGTGAGAGACTGCACACACTCACACACTAACCTCTGTACTGAAGGCAAGAAAAAAATATTTTGCACAAATATGCAATTTTTCCTAGTATAATCAGCATGTACATTTTTTCACACAGTTCTACCAGGCAGTAAATCTCCAAGAAGGAAATAAATAGCTTCTGAAGTATGGACTTTGTGAGGAATACATATATAAAACAGAGAGACTATCTTTTAACTTTACAGCATTAAACCGTCCTCAGGAAAAAGAGAAAACGAGAGCGATGTATTACCTAAACATGCTTAAGAATTCCCTTGTGCTTCTGAGTTCTTTCTCATCACTATAAGACCTCTGCTAGGTGTGAAGCCATAAGCGTATGAATGCTTGTCATGCAGGTGCATTTCCTATACCTGCCACACTGTGAACCCACCATGTCTCTGGCCCTGAGGAGAAGTTCTCTTTCCTTGCAGCAAGATTATGTTTTAAAAAGCTGACTTTTAAACCTCTTACTGAATTTTTTAATGGATTAAATTCATCATGTCACCAGCTGCTGTGCAACTAATAGAGCCATAAAACACTGTATTAAAGGATTACCCATGCAAAATTTCCTCTTGCGCTAATGTGAATTTTAATACTTTTAACATTTAGTTGAGATGGGAATGTCCAAGAACAGCTTGTTCAATAGGTTGTTCTATAAAATTAAGTTCCTCAGCTCATCACAAATGCCAGGACTCCATTAAGTTAAAATTTTACAGAGAGGCTAAGATGATTCACTGTATAGCATTTGCAGGGAAGAAGGCAACATCTGCTTCTCCATTAATGCAATAAAAAGAAGAAGCAAAACACACATAAGTATCATAACTTTAGGGGAACTGGGCTGAACAGATGAGAGTGCTAGCTCCAAATTAGTTGAAGGTCAGTTTACACCATTGTGTACATTGGGGATAATAATGATGGCAATCTGAAATCTTATTCCCTGAAATGCAGATTACAAATTCAGGACTTATTTCCCCTCTCACTCACACTAATGTAAAGTCAGGAGTAACTCCTCTGAATCAAATGAGTTTATATTGGTGTCTAAAACAGAAGTAAATCAGAGAAGAATCATGCCTTCAAAATGGAGAGACCTTCAGATTCATCCAGATTCATTCATATTTATAAGCAGCAATTTACATTTATAATTTGTGTCCGTGAAATCATATTGTTATAAACAAAACATAGAGGGCTAAATTCTGTCTTTGCTTCTGTCTGGTTTGGGGAGCCAGGACTATAGTAACCAAATGGAGGTTGCCTTCTCAGAGTGGTTCATGGTGACCGGGAGCAGAGTGTCTTATAGGGTACATCTGCACTGCAATAAAAAACCTTTCATGGCTCGGGCTGGGAGGCTAAAAATTGCTGTGTCGACTTTCAGGCCCGGGGCTGGAGCCCGAGTTCTGAGACCCACCCACTTTGACATGTTTCAGAGCCTAAACATCTACACTGCCATTTTTAGACCTGCAGCCCAACCAACGCCTACGAACCTGAGTCAGTGGACGTGGGCCAGTTGCGGCCATGGCATGGGTCTTTTATTGCAGTGTAGACATACCCATAGTGTCTTATAGTGCACTTAATACTGCCCCTGCAGATGGGATCTGGGTGAGTTACCTCCAGTGCCTGCTACCAGGCATCTTACCTATATTGGCTTAAGCATGAGGATCACATATAGAATATACAAGGATGTCTTTAACCAGGCATGATTCTTGCATGGAACAGTCTGTACGACATCCGGCACAATGGAGTTCTGGTCCATGATGGGGGCTCCTAAGCATTACAATAATACAAATAAATACTAAAATATATTATTATTAATTATTATACCTTGCATTAAACCTTATATAACAGATCCTTGCATAGACTCCTTGTCCCTACCACATGCATGCAGGACAAGCCAGAATTTAGCATAGTGCAGAGGTTTTCAAACTATGGGGTGCATTCGGGAACATTCGGGAGGCGAACAGCTCCGTGAGGTGGAGCTTGGGGAGGGAGCGACACCTCCGCACCCTGACTCACCTCAGCGGGCCACCCAGACTGTGGGCCAGTGTCAACATCTGCTGCTGTCATTCCGATTTCTGCTCCTGGCAGCCTCCGTGCCCAGCACTGGCTCCATCCCCAGAGACCGTCACACATGCCTTCCACCACCCTGAAAACATAAGGGGGAAGGGGCAGGTATTGTGCCTATTTTTGTCAGAGGTGGAGGGGTGCAACCAAAAATTATAACTCAAAGGGGGAGGGCTTAGCTTTAAAAGTTTGAAAACTGCTGGCACAGAGTATACGAGTAATCAATAAATGGCACATTAAACCTATCAAAGCGCCCTGATACATTAAGTACCATACCACATTACGCAGCACTGAAATATGTAGGAGTGCAGGCTGTCCTATGGATCCAATATCACACTACGGAGAGGAGGTGGTACATAAACAAAGATAAATCACTCTAACTTTCAGAATAACCATGTGAAAGTCAGTTTTGCCCATTGGGCAGCAAGTCTAAGCTCCAATCATTCCCAACCATCAGGACATCAGGACATTAATAGTGGCATGATCCTGCAAATCTTATTCAGGTGACTATTCCTTATTCATGCAAACTGTCCTGTTGAAGCCAAGAGATGGTTTGCATGAATAAGACTGTGCAGAACAGGGCTGCATATCCACCCATCGTTAGAAGGAGTTTGAGGATAGCACGTTACCAGTCAATCTTAAACATAAAATCATTTGACAATTTCCTGAAGGAGTGATTTTCACAGGCACAAATGGACATTAAGGGCCCAATCCAAAGCGCATTGAAGTCAATAGTAAGACTCCCACTGATTTCAACAGGCTTTCACTCGGGCTCTCAGTGCTTAACTCCCATTGACTTTCAATGGGAGTTAGGTGCCTAATTGTCATTTGTACCTTTCAAAATTTCCCACACACCAAAGCAATAATATTTCTAAATGAGGAAGACTTCTACAGTGGCAGACAGCACACAATGTGAAATTATTTGACAAAATTTTGGAGAAAAATATTTTTAAAAACAGGTTCCTCCTGATGTTTCACTGTGAATAAAAAAGACAGTTATTTAAAATATAACACAAGAAGGGTTGGTGAGTTTTAATGGGAAAATTCTCAAGCTACTGTTCTTTGCCCCAACTGAATTTTCTCCACAGCTCCATATTTTGTTCTCCATGTGTATTACTGTTCTGAGAGCCTGTCATTTCTTATCAGAATGAGAAAGGCTAAAGAGATAATATTTCAATAACATACTGGCCTGATCATAAAATAACTCAATGGAAATGTGTAACTGCCTCAGGCAGCTCAGCAGGATAGTCAGCAGTCAGATGATTTCTATTCTGGTTTTTTTTTTTATGGTTACATTTTCTGTTGTATCAGACATCCCCTCAAGTCTTAGTTATGCTTTTATTCAAAAAAGGAGCACCACAGTATAAAGACCTACAAAACTTATTATGATATATTACTGTAAAGAAATAAAAGTTGGTGCCACAGTAGCATATTGATAAGGACAGGCCTGCCACATTAATTGACCTTTTTCATCTCAACCACCAGGGCTGAGGCCTAAGCATCCTAGTTGCTAAGCAACCGGGTCACTGCTTTCGGGCCTTAGATGCACACCACCCCCAAAAAAACGTGATCTTATGAAGGAAAGCAGATGTTTGGTAGAAGAAAGTATTTATTTCTTTCATTTATTTATTCCCCTTATGCAGGCCATGGAAATATAGTATCTCTGGAAGAAGGGGATTGGGGAAGCCGGGATATGAAGTTTTATTGATGTAGATAGATCAGTAAAGCCGTAATGACTCCACAGAAGCAGCCCCTTGTTTGATGAGAACCCTGACAAGATGCTTTTGATTTCTAAGCCATCAGTGGAGGTGGCATGAAAAATGTATATAAAACACACACAAACAATATCGATTGATCCTGCCTGGTGGATTCTGTTAGGGCACAGGGTGCGGCAGGGATGCAAAGGGTGCCGGTTTTGTACGCAAGGTTTTTTACATTCTATCATAAACATTACTGCTCGCTGCTATGTTTAATGACAGGGCTTGAGGCAATACAACAGCTCCTAAAGGTCAGCTCAGATAGAAGTTTGTTCCTTCTCTCCTCAGTGTGAAGTATAGAAAAAGCCAACACTTCTTTTAAACTTTAATAAAGGCCATGGAACAAGAGCATATATCTCTGCTGGAAATCAAGTTAACATCCCTATGCAACAGCATTTGTACAGTCCATATGTTCATTGCAGTTAGTCATATGGTTGAATCATAGGACTGTGACTCAGGATATCTACAGTCTAGTCCCAGTTTTACAGAAGACATGTCCTATGACCTTGACCTTGGGCATATCACTGAGGCCTGGTCTATACCTAAAACGTAGGTCAACCTAGCTACATTGCTCAGGGCTGTGAAAAATGTCACACCCTATGCAACATAGTTAGATCAACCTCAGTGTACATGCAGTTGGGCCAATGGAAGAATTCGTCCATCAACCTAGCTACTGCCTCTTGGAGAGGATGATTATATACACTGATGGAAAAACACCTTCCATTGGTGTAGGAAACGCCAACAGTATAATGCTATAGTGGCACAGCTGCACTGCAGTAGCTGTGCCGCTGTAACTGCTGTAGTGTAGACATACCCTGAGCCATTGGGTCTCAGTTCCGCATCTCTAAAATGGAGATAACCATATTTCCTTACCTCACAGGCAAGTTGGGAAGCTTATTCCATTAGCGTTTATAAAGAATTGTGAGAGCCTTAGCAAGCAATTGTTATTGTAAAATAAAATTTCAGTTGAGAATTTTGTTCTAACAAAAAATCAATGACGTTGAACGAAAACATTGGGATTAGGAAGGAGAATTGTAGGGGGGGGTCGTGATTAGTTTTATTTAAAATGGCTCTCTATAAATTACTTATGGTATTTAATATTACTTTCCGTGTTCTCCCAGGCACACAATAAAGCACTATACCCC
Source organism: Chelydra serpentina (assembly GCA_037349315.1). Classification (NCBI taxonomy): domain Eukaryota; kingdom Metazoa; phylum Chordata; order Testudines; family Chelydridae; genus Chelydra; species Chelydra serpentina. The sequence continues at coordinate 26,855,931 of JBAIAC010000002.1, read as the reverse complement.
CTGGCAAAGTCCTGGCAACTGAAATATTTTCATTTCGTTTTAGTTCTGCTCATGGTAGAACATTTTATTGGAGGCTGGGGTGTGAACCATAAATGTGAAGGGACAGTAGGCTGATTTAGGTGAAGGCTAAAAAAGCAGAAGTGTGATGGTGACTGCAAGCCCTCTGGAATACAGGGGACTGTTAGAATGACCTCCAGAATCTGGACCCCAAAGTTCAGTTCAGGCGCCAGATGCAGCCCTGAGCATCCTAATGTGTGTCCCCTGGCCTCTGTTTCCCTTTAGTTCTAATTGTCAAATGTGGACACCTAAATAGGGAATCCAAACTATATGGTTGTTCAGATGAGCACACAACAGGCGATGTGAGCATTTGTATGCCTATTTGTCAAACTGAGCACCCAAATGTGGGATATGGAAGTCCTATTTAGGTGATCACGTTTGCAAATTAGGTTCCCATGTGCAGGGTCCTCTCTTTCTAGTAGAATTATTAAGTCATATGGGGATGTCCATGGTTTAACTATCCATTCCTCTCGATCTTGATATGCTGAAAGGTTGCGTTTGCTGCCTAATATTCTTACTCAAGATCATCTGTTTTTATGCTGTTGTGATGGATGCCACAAACATTACTAAGGGCTGGTCTGCATGCACATAGCTTTGCACTGATTCAACTAAATTGGAAACCCACTTAGTTAAATCAGTGCAAAAACTGCATCTAGACAAGCCCAAAGACCGATAGGTTTTAAATTTAAAAATAGTATGCAGAGTGCATGGGGATTTGGACAATTATTGCAGACTCATGTTATTGCTTTTAAATAAGTAAGATCAGTCCGACAGGTCTTATTACCATGAACAAAAGATCTGCTTCAGCAGAATTCCTTTTGGCTGCTTGAGTTTTGCCATCTGACATAATGTTAATCAGTTGTAGCAGGTAAATTAGAACATCAGATTCTGTCTATATGGAATCCCAGTGCAGCTAAGGTGTTAAATACCTACTTAGCCTTCAAAGTTAACTGCCTTTGACATGTATTCATACAGAAGATAGCAAGACCAGTACTAGTGATCTAACTCTTAAAAGTTTGCCAACATAGCTACATTGCTGAGGAGTGTGGGGGGAAATCACACCCCTAACCAACATAGCTCTTCTGACAAAAGCCCTAGTGTAGATGCAGTTATACTGGCTAAAATATCCTTTAACTGCATTAATTGTTCACTCAGACTCCAAAAGTATTTGCAATCAGCCCTGGTTTGAGTTCCAACAGCTTCCACAAATTAGCAGTGATTTCCTTGAATTTTGTGCTTGTCAAAGATCAGCCCATGAAAACTTTTTGCCAATTTTTTTGCTCTGTCTGAAAATCTGCAGGCTTTAGTAGGCTGCCATTTGCCATGTATTTCAAGCTCAAACCTGGTTTGTTGGAACAGGTTGCATGGGATATGTTCCATGGTATTTCTCCTCTGTCCCTAATGGACTGAGATAATATCATTTGGTCAGGAGGGTCAGCCTAGAGTTTTGGAGTTCTTCTGCTTTCCATACAATTATAAGTAAAACATATGAGTTCTTAAGTCTGGCTAGGCACAACACGAAATTTTGCCATCCTCAACTGAAGCCACTAGAATCCAGCTGCACAACTTGAAAAATGTACCTTGGCCAGTTAAGAACATATACGGTGAACTGAGGAGTTAAATGGACACTTAACTACTGAGGCGCATATAAAGAGCATATTCTTTCTCCTGTAATTAACAAGGCCAGCAATAAACTCTACTGTACAAGCTCTGAACAGGATTTTCAGATGTCCTTAAACTGGTTAATGAAAAACAGTTTCCTACAGAACAAAGCTGTCCATTGCTTTTCCATGCCATCCCAAATTGCAACTATCAGACATCAGCCAATTCAGTGGTAGTCTTGTTCAGGCCTGTTTCACAAAGCACTAGATAACATTTTCTCGCATTGATTCAAGGTATTCAAATAAAGTGATGGATTTAAGGTGGAAACTGCTGAAGAGCAACACATTAGTATGCAGAGATTCTTTAAGCCACCGATTTTCCTTCAGTGACCTAGTAAAAAGACTAGGTGAAAAGTTGCTTCGGTCACCTTTATCGTGCACGTAAGTAGCTTATTGGATTTTTTATGTTTTGGTTATGCTTTTGATCTGTAGCACATACTACCTCATTAAGAGGATATTATTTAGCTTAAACTTCAAATAATTACCATTTCTTACAGTAGCCCCAGGCTGGGTGCTGTGTAATAAAGTTCATGCAGGCTTCATGGCATGCATGGCAACATGTCATAAAGTATCTGCTGGGATATGACAGAAGAGGTAGGGGGATAGGGGTGGAATAAAAAAGCTCAGACACTTTAGAGAGCTCGTCAAGGAGAGGTCAGTGCCCATCAGCTGATATACTGAATCCTAATTACTCAGGAATGCTCACCATGAGTTGTCTGATGCAGACTGTAATAAATCTTATGGCAGGCATTAGAGACACCTGGTTTCAGATCAGAATGTCTTTCACAGGTCTATCTAAATCAATCCTCTTTCTTCCCCTCCCTTGCACTGATCTCTGTCTGGGTGGGGAAAGAAAAATAAATAGGTAACCTTATTATAGGTCTTGTCAGCCTGCACTAATACAAAACAGGTAACGGGGGAAGAGAGGGAGGAAAAAAGGAGAGAGAAGGGACTTAACCAGTGGAACAATTCCTGTCATCTGCCTTGCAGTCTAAAAAGCATCTTTAAAAACTACCTTCAAATTGGTCGATGTTACAAAGTTAGATTTTGTCCAACTCTTATTCAGACGCAAGTTGAATTTGATGGTCAAAAGTCCATCCATTAGAAGCTCTTCAACACCACTAGCCTTCCCGATACCATTGGTCCATAATTTTTTGGAGGAGAGGAGGATGATGACCACTGTGTGACCTGGATCTTTAGCTGGTATAAATCAGCATAACTCTATTGGCTTTTATGGACCTATGTTCATTTACCCTAGCTGAGAATTTAACTAAATTCATTTATTCATGTCTGAACACTGGTGACATCATAGCAGAATTTTCTAAAGCCTTCAAGATCCATCGCTAACTTGGAGCACTGAGCAGCTGACTTTCCAGTGATCTGCTGCACGCTATCCATCTTTCTCCTCGCTGGTCATCCCCTATTCTGATGACCCTCCACCGTTCCTTCCATAATAACTTTCTCAAGGTTATTTCCTTCTTTACACCTACTGTGACTGAAGAACATAAGTTTACATCTATTGATTTCTGACATGAGGAGCTGCTTTTCTCCAATAATGTTTCTAATATAGGCATTTGTCTTTTTTTCCATCCAGGGGATAAGCAAGTGTCTTCACCAGCACCACATTTTCTTCTTGTCTACAGCATTAACCTCCCACAATTCATTTCCCTACATCGCCATGGAAAAAGTTAGGCTTTCCACCAGTCACACCTTTGTACATTTTGAGATGTCATAGTTTATCCACACCTTCTTAAGGGAGGCCATAGCTGAGCAAACCATCTCTAGTTTTCTTCTGAATTCTTTGGAACGGCCTCCTTGATTGGGTCTATACATGATCCCATAAATAAAAAATATCCCATAAATAAATTCATCTATTAAAGGATCTAATCCTGTTTTTAAAGGAGGCATCTAGGCACTTGAGGAAGGGTTGTCTTCCATCCTAGCTATTTAAATGTAAAAAACACACCTACAGCTGGGGCAATCCAGCAGCAGAAGGGATGGTTTCGACATCAGCCTTTTCTTTCTGAGCTTCTCCTTTCCCTTCCTTTTTTAACTACTACTGTTCCCGTCACTCACTTTGAGCTTTTCCGTCTTGAAGAAAGATTTCAGATTCATTTGACAAAAATGAGACTCTTCAGAGTAATGAGAAGGCAAGAGGGCCAAATTTCAAATGGCTATAAGTGGGTATGGCCACTCCAACTTCAGTGACATTGCCTTCACTTTCACCTGACCTCAGAATGGCCTATGGAGTTGTGATCTACTGGGAAATGTGTGGCTAGTATTGCCACTAACCCGCATCTGGTGCAAAGGAAGAAAGGACATCTAGACTCAGTGCTGGCACAATATACTCCTGTAAATCAGCTGGATTGTAAAAAGACAGATTGTGAGCATGTGCAAGAGAGGAGAAGGGAGCAAGGAGTTTTCCCCCCAACACATGTACCTTCACCCTGTGGCTGGGCATAGATGCAATCCACATGCTCAGGAAGTACAGTTACTCCCTGAGGCTAGCACCCACAGTGACAATAGCTTTTACAAAGTGCAGTAGGAAAGGAGAGTTGAGCGGGCTGTGGGGATCGCACACTGCACCTTGTAAGAGGGTGAACAGCAGCTGTGATCTCGAGAGCTCCATGCACAATGCCTATTGGAGTGCCTGCTTAGGGCACTGCCCCTGCGCACCAGCCCCCCAGTGTCTGCTGTGCCTTAAAGGCATGACAGAGCCCTCTGTGTAGGATAACTTCAGTAATGATGCTCACGGGTTATCTAATTGATACACTCTCCCACTGGAATACTGCAGCACAGGATCTTAATACACTCAAAGCAACAGGAACCTCTGAAAAAAAACTTCACAGTAAATTAAGTACAATTAGCAGAGCAAATATTGACACCACTAGCCTTGGAGTGCTGTAATTATTCAGTCAGCACTTATTATTTGGACCATTTCTCAAATCAGTTGTCTTTGTAAGTGATCATCATCACAAACTCCCTCCTAAACTAGGGTATCTTAGAAGTACCATGGAGATTCTAGTGACTAAGGGCTTGATTCTGCAGCCACTGCAGTCAATGGCAACGCTTCCATTTACTTTAATGGTGCAGGATCAGGGACAAAGATTATTACCAGGAAAGCATTACAACCCCACCTCAAAAAGAATGCACGGTAGTCTATAATAAAGGCTAAACCAGCCATGTAACTGAGTACCAGGTAGAATACAGCTGCAAAAAATATGTGGTTCTTATCTGAATAAAACTAGGCGGTATTTGTATGTTGTTGCTGTTTTTAAGTTGAGTCTATAACTTATTATTGACAATATAGAATGAGGAACAGAATCTGGCTAGTGCCGCACATAGGTGCATGCCAGAACACCCATAGCAGCAGCAGAGTGGCACTTGAGGAAGGGTTGTCTTCCATCCTAGCTATTTAAATTGCCTATACTGGTCCCTTCTGGTGAAGCCACTCAGCAGGCCAAGAGAGAGTCGTGAGATGACACTCATGTATTTATGCACATATTCTCTATTATTCATAGTGGCTTCTTCATACATAGCGCTGCACAGATTCACCCTATTCCTAGCAACCCCAATTCAGCACCTATCCCTACTGAGCATAAGCACTTAAACATGTACTTAACTTTAGGCATGTGCTTAAGTTCCAATGTCTTCAATGGGATTGGATTTAAACATGTGCTTAAGTGCTTTGCTAATTTGGGGCCAGTAAGGCTAGACCAGGGGATGGGGGACCTGTGTCTGAGGTGGGTCTCAGTTAGAACATGGGCCCATGCCACTGACAACAATTTTGTATCACACATATGCCCGTATGGGGTCCTTACAGCGGTATCCAGAAATCAGCCAGAAATTTTCCCTGTTGGCTGATCCTGGATGCCAAGCATCTCCATCTCCCACTGAAGTCAATGGCGTCTGCAGATTTTTCATGATCTCTGGAAATTAGTTAATCTTATTTGGGTGCCTAAATATAAATGTAAGTGCCTAGTTTTAGAGACCTGGGTTTGAACACTTTTGATCAACATGGTTAGCAATGTAACTGTTCAAAAAGGTTGACCAAAGGCTTACATTAATTTACAATTAATGTAAATTGGCTTAGCTGCATTGACATCAGAGTTGGACCAGTTTACAGCAACAGAGAGATTGGCCCACTTTCTACAGGAAACTGAGTCAACACAACTTTTTCAAAGTATTAAAATCTCAGTAAAACAAATGACCAAAAATGAAGAGATCTCATGGCAAAGCCCAACTGTAATTACAGACCTGTTACTATTAATGACATTCTTTTCAGCCTAGAAAAAGCCAACAAAGTGACAATGCCTAAGAGAATAAGGAATCAGTGCAAATAAAATAAGGAATCAGTGCAAATAAAAAACAGTACAAAATGTAACTAAAGCAGGAAACTCTAGATAATGTGAGGAACATCATTTACTGAATGCAAAATGGAATTTTCTATATTTTTAGTTTACAATTTACACTTTTGAAGAGTACAGAAAGAGGAATGGTATCACTATCGTGTTAAGTAAAGGGAAATATTAATCTGCAGTGTGTGTCTTCCCTGATAGTTTATGAGTTTCCCTGTACAGTTATAGAACAGTTTTTCTTCCATAAGAGAATTCCAAAGATATATTAAGGAGGAGCCACTAGGTGGCACAAACGTTGCCTTAATTTCAGCAAATCTGTTCTCACTAGTAGAAAATGCCACTGATAATGTCAGGTTGGCTCTTTAACAGTTATCAGCAGAAGAAACCCACCACTACCTGTATAGATGGATCTCTTCAAGCCAGAAGAATGGAACATAGTGACTATTTAATATAGGAGGTTTGGGTGTGTGAGGAGTGTATTATTACTAGCAAAGAAGTTTTGTTTACTTTTGTAAAGAAATATCCAAAGCGCTAAACCTCGGGGAGGGAAGAATAATGCTGCAGAACAAGAACAAAAGCAAAAGTAAAAGCTTTCTGCCATTATGTGTCTTATATTTTTATATATTAAATATACAGAAATAGGAGTTTGATGAAAACATATAGGAAGAAGTTGTACCAATGAGTGTTTATAAGCTAAACCAATTCTGTTTTCATGTTTACCTGTGGCTTTTCAGAAGCATTTCACTATCATCATTAATAGGGTGACCAGATGTCCCGATTTTATAGGGACAGTCCCGATTTTGGGGTCTTTTTCTTATATAGGCTCCTATTAACCCCCACCCTCTGACCCGATTTTTCACACTTGCTGTCTGGTCACCCTAATCATTAATAAAACACTGGCCGCATTATTAATCCCCTCAGTCCCATCAGACATGCAGAGAGCATCCGGTGAAGGGGAATTTATTTGGCCCTCTGGACATACAGAACAGTGTACAATCAGCTGCTGGGGCTGCCAACCGTGTGAGTGATGCCATGAACTACACTAATACTCACTTATTCATTCTGGTCAAGGAGAGTCAATTCACAAACTGAAATCAGCCTAAATAAAAAGCCTTAAATGGACATTATGTCAACCTGTTTACAGCCAGACTTTTGATTAACTTGTGGGGAATGTCCTCTGGATACCAAGGGTGAAATTCACCCCTGTGAAGAGAGCTAGCACAAGGCCTGAGTGGGATTTAAGTTATGCTGCTGGTGCTCTGCACCAGGATGAATTTCACCCTGAATACATTTTTATTTTTTAATTTACCGCCCAGACTTGCATTTTTAAACGTTTTGGGTGTGACACGCTTAAAAAAAATTGGGGAGCTGCCCTGGCTGAGGCTGAAGTGCTGGTAAACTAGCAAACACATGGTCTGATCCCGCAACTCAGCGTGGGGTCAGGGTCACTACTCCCAAAACTGTTGATGTTCCAGTTCCCATCACTGCTGAGCCCATACACACACTCACCCCCGCAGCAGCAGCGCCTGTCCTGCAAGTCTTGGCCTGGCTCCCTACCCTGTGTGTTGTAAAGAGAAGTGTATGTTTGCCTAGACTAGGGCCTAGAGTTACCACCTGGCTGGTATTTGACCGGTCTGGCCAGTTTTTTTGTGCGGATTTGCCAGTTGCCAGAAAAATAATTTAATTTGTCAGGTTTGGGGGTTTTTTTTACATTGGTCTAATTATTTGCATTATTATCACAGCACACTGGGATTGCTAATGTTAAAAGTGTCTGTGTGTAGCTAAAGATGATGCAGTGTTCCCACTTCCACAATTTAAGCAATAACAGATGAAAACTGTTGAAAATACAGCAGCTGTCTGTCCACCACCAAACCTTTGGACTGACGAGGGGAATTGCCTAGGTGTTGAAGTGGTCAAAAGTGAGCTTTGCAACCTCAGCTATTCCTGTCTACAATGTTGCCGTTAAACATAATAAATAGCTGGAAATGGCAAAATCACACGGCAACTGTAAATTCAAGAAATAGGCTCTATGGATTTTCTTTATGTATAAAGTCCCAAAATGTTCACATTCAAGTATATAGTTAAAATATAGAATCAATGCAGTTTGGGGAAAATAATCTTAGTGAAGACAGACACAAACAACGCAGCTTGGAGAAACATGACCAAGGCAAGCAAATGATGTTATGTGTTATCGCTCTAGATACTATAAGTGGCTGTTGAAGGAGGGGTGCGGTTGTGGGGCTACTTTGAGGTTGGAGTTTGGGGGTTGCAGTGGGCTTGCCTTGGGAGGGGGGTGCTGGTTTTTCCTGTATTTTAATCCCACCAGGGTCCAGCATTTGGTTAATCCAGCTCTGGACATATCAACCCATCTAGAACCTTCCTGCAGCCCACTGGTGGCACGGGACCCACTGTCTGGTATACACTGTTCTAGCATCCCCTGCTGACAGCCCTACAGGGGGCTGCCTCATCTCATGGCTCAGACATCCAGTCATGTCACATTTAGTTCAACTCCTTTCAGGGTAACAGAATGTCCAGCAAAAACAAGTGTGCAATTCCTCCACTGCTGCCCTCAAATCTGGGCCCAGGGCTCTGGAGAGCCCTTGCTCGGGACTTCCAGTAATACATATCCCCTTCTCAGGGGCATCACACCACTTACCAGTGGCTATTAGGGAAACCTAGGCCTATCTTCTACATTGGGTTCCAATCCAGGGACCCTAAAACAGGCAGTCAAAATTCACTTCACCAAATTCCTTGCTACCACCTCCCTGAACTTCTTCCTATCAACCCTTTCCCTAGGCTTTCTCCTCATCCTGCACAAGCTCCCTACAGTTCCCGTCCTGTTCTCTTACCAGGAAAGTGACTATAGAGTTTCTATAAAGTTGCACCTCCGACCTTCCTTTTCCTATCATTTTAAGTCACAGTAGCCTCAACCACCCGTTTCTCCTTGAAACTTCCTCTGTTTATAGCACCACCCAGCCCCTCCCCAGCTTGGTTTCATCATTAACAAGGCCTGGCCCACCAGTCCTCTTAGGCCCACATTAATGCTTTCACCACCTGTGTGTGGTGGCACCAGATCACACTAAGTCAGAGCATGGTTTGTAAAATACATTTTGAAACGGTCTTATGTTGTTGCTCCCTTTGTATCCTCTTTTTACTCTTCCCTTTGTGCCTTTTCCCACAAACGGTGCTTGGAACAACACCTGGAATGCTCTCAGCAGTCCCTGGAATTCCAGCCCTCCTCCTGTGTCTCCTCACTCACCGCCTCCAAATCCACTTCTCTCACTTTGCTGTCCTCCAAGACTTCCAATCCTGAGCTGTCTATCCATCCCCATTTGCCTGAATTCTGCTACTTACAAACATCAGAACTTTTGATGCATAATGTAAGGGTTTTGATGCATATGATGAGTTTTTTGAATCTTCATCCCTCCTGTCCTTACCCTCATCCATAGCCCATCATCATGTTCTGTGGCTCCAGGTTTGCAAAAAGCATCCTGTGGGAGGCCCATCTCCAGCCAGATCCCAAATGAACTTCTCACTGCATGACTGGGACTCTGTTTTGTTATACCAATAAAATAAAAACCAGCAGGATCTTATTAAAGGGGATAAGACAAAATGTCACATTTATTGTGAATACAAAAAGAATCATAGTAAGCAGTCAGTTATAGCTATAACATTTCATTCAGTTTCACATTCATTCATACACACACACACACACACAGGTTCTGCATAGATGTCATAGTTACCAGCCTAGAAGTTGCTCATGCCAAGTTACTGGCCAGGGGCAGGTGGGGCTCGTTAGCCCTGGAAGGCAGCCCACCTAGGAGAAGGAAAACTCTGATTTAAAACCTCCACTGCCTTGTGGCAATACCCACTCATGGGAAAGGCTAAGGGAGTCAACCCTGAAACCAATCCGGTGTCGGAGTCCCGATGGCGGTCTGACATTGTCCTCAACGTCATTCCGGCAACTCCTGCAACGCCACTGGTGCCAAGTTGTATCGACATTGTCTTTCCCTTGGATCCATCAGTTGTGTGGAGAGGGGGGTTCTGCTGCATGGGCAACAGCTGTTCCTCCATATCACCCTGCCCTGGCTTGCGCCCTGGAGAGGACACTCCAGCTTCGCCTCACAGCGTCGACACAACAGCGCTGCACAAACATCAACTAAACGTTCCCCATGGGTGCATATCCATCGTCTCTCGAGACTAACGGACGCCAACAACCTGGGCATGAGGGTGGAGCCGAGTCCTTGTCAGATTCATCTGATGCTCCTGGAGGTTGGCAGCAGAACCAGAGACTCAAAATCCTCAGTTTTTAGAGGCCATTCTTATAGGGATGTATTCCTATGTCAGTCTATGGGAATTGCTTCATCATGCTGTTGCTGAATCAATCAGCAGACGGCACATTCCTGATGGCTCCGTGCTGTCAGATGTTATCTTGTTTCTCCCATCCTTTCAGATGGTCGGGTGGATCCCAGTTAACCCTCCGGGGGTTGTCTGGTCATTCCCACTGAAAGCTGCCTTCAGCCGATGGTCACTGAATTCCTAGGCTGGCACCTCCCTGATCATTCATTATCTACACCAAGCATCCATCCACATACATACTGTCTCCACCACTTTCGGGGTGTCTACTAATTTATGTGAGACTCCCTGCCCTTTGAGGGTGGGGGTCTTTCTATGCTGTTTCTAGGTACAAAGCATGCATAAAGAACAAAGTCAAATAACTTGTTTTCAAGTTTCTCATAGCAATACAGTATCTTTCTGAGAACAGATACAATCAATGGGTTACACAGACAGTAGCTTGTAAGTTTAACAAGGGATCCAAAAGATGTTTTTACTTGGTGAAGCTGTTGGATTTCAGACAAGTTATGGGGGGTCACTTTCACTTGGGGGAATCAGTCAGTATCTTTTTTAATATCCCTACAGTTTGCCCCATTTAAATTAGATGTTCTTTGGAGCAGGGATCATGTTCTTTTAAAAACTCTCCATACAGCACCATGAAAGGATATGTTGCTTCCATTTATAAATGTAATATATCAGTGTTCCTTTCTGCTCCTTCCCCAAGAAGAAAAGGCTGTGCCTAGCGGATGCAGTGTAGTTTTTGAGATACCGATAGCAATGGTTAGTTGAATAGTAAATAGAAAGGTGGAAATAATCAAGGGGAAAATGAATTAAAGGAACAAATCAACTGTGTTAAGTTGGGGAGCTATGATTTGATTTTTTTTTTTTAAATTCTTCCTTCTGATCCAATCTGTGCAATTTCTCAGTTTGCACTCTCACCATTGTGGCTCCATTGTCAGTAAGTTTCCTAGACATGCTCTGAATAGGTGTAGATAACAGTGGTAAAATGCCTGCATCTCTTCTATCCTTTTGCCATCACCAATGGAGCTACATGGGTAGTAATGCAATGTTGGAAATTTTAAGAAAAGGCTCAGTGCAGACACAGCCTAGGGGAATGAGAAGTGTCAAGAGCAATAGAGCAATAGAGCTAAAGTTTAACACTAACCATTCTTTATGGCGGAACCTCTCGCAGGCTGTTATTTTTGTGCATAAATAAGACAGTAAGGATTATGTTTCAGAGCTTCTCACCAGGGACAAGACCAACAACAATAATAAACACCCAGCTCTTATATAGTGCTTTTTAGCCATAGCTCTCAAAGTGCTTTATAAAAAGAAGTATCAGTCTTAGCCCTGGGCTACACTGGGAGGGGGGGATGTCGATCTACGATACGCAACTTCAGCTACGTGAATAACGTAGCTGAAGTCGGCGTATCGTAGATCGACTTACCTGGCCGTGAGGACGGCGGCAAGTTAATCGCTGCCACTCCCCCGTCGACTCCGCTTCTGCCTTTCACAGAGGTGGATTTCTGGAGTCGACGAGGAGTGCGTTCGGGGATCAATTAATCACGTCTAAACAAGACTTGATAAATCGATCCCCGATAGATCGATTGCTCCCCGCCGATCCGGAGGGTAGTGAAGACAATCCCTTAGTAGTAGTAAATTTTAGAATTGTGATAACCTAGAGACCTCAATCAGTGTTCAAGTCCTCTTGCATTAAACACTGTAAACACATTTACCAAAAACAAGTCCCCGCCCCAAAGAGTTTACAGTCCAAGTGTATATGATTAGAGACAACAGGTGGATACAGTAAATAGACAGGAAAGAACATGCATCTAAAATTACTTTACCGCTCCAGAGCCCTGGGAAAACCATTACTTGAAAGAAAAAGAGCAGTAAATTTTTGTGTAGGGTATGCTTTTTGAAAGATTTTTAAATGGTCATTTTTTAAAATTTAATTATAATGATCAATCTAGAGTTCTGAGATTTTGTTATTAAAATAAACTCATCTGTATGTTTCTTGTCAGAGCTCAGCATAGACTGACCCTCACTAGCAACCCTCTAGAGCATCTTGTGACATAAGGTGCCTCTTACACCCAGCATAAATCACTGCTACATTTATAGCTGATATCAGTCTGTCTACATCTGGCCCTTGCACACTGCTAAGAACATAAGAACATAAAAATGGCCATACTGGGTCAGACCAAAAGTCCATCTGGCCCAGTATCCTGTCTGCCGACAGTAGCCAATGCCAGGTGCCCCAGAGGAAGTGAACCTAACAGGTAATGATCAAGTGATTTCTATCTTGCCATCCATCTCCTCACAAACAGAGGCTAGGGACACTATTCCTTACCCATCCTGGCTAATAGCCATGAATGGACTTAACCTCCATGAATTTATCCAGTTCTCTTTTAAACCCTGTTATATTCCTAGCCTTCACAGCCTCCTCAGGCAAGGAGTTCCACAGCTTGACTGTGCGCTGTGTGAAGAAGAACTTCCTTTTATTTGTTTTAAACCTGCTGCCCATTAATTTCATTTGGTGGCCCCTAGTTCTTATATTATGGGAACAAGTAAATAACTTTTCCTTGTTCACTTTTTCCACACCAGTCATGATTTTATATACCTCTCTCATATCCCCCCTTAATCTCCTCTTTTCCATGCTGAAAAGTCCTAGCCTCTTTAATCTCTCCTCATATGGGACCCGTTCCAAATCCCTAATCATTTGAGTTGCCCTTCTCTGAACCTTTTCTAATGCCAGTATATCTTTTTTGAGATGAGGAGACCACATCTGTACGCAGTATTCAAGATGTGGGCGTACCATGGATTTATATAAGGGCAATAAGATATTCTCCGTCTTATTATCTATCCCTTTTTTAATGATTCCTAACATCCTGTTTGCTTTTTTGACCGCCGCTGCACACTGTGTGGACGTTTTCAGAGAACTATCCACGAGGACTCCAAGATCTTTTTCCTGATTAATTGTAATCAAATTAGCCCCCTCATATTGTATGTATAGTTGGGGTTATTTTTTCCAACGTGCATTACTTTACATTTATCCACATTAAATTTCATTTGCCATTTTGTTGCCCAATCACTTAGTTTTGTGAGATCTTTTTGAAGTTCTTCACGGTCTACTTTGGTCTTAACTATCTTGAGCAGTTTAGTATTGTCTGCAAACTTTGCCACCTCACTGTTTACCACTCTCTCCAGATCATTTATGAATAAATTGAATAGGATTGGTCCTAGGACTGACCCTTGGGGAACACCACTAGTTACCCCTCTCCATTTTGAAAATGTACCATTTATTCCTACCCTTTGTTCCCTGTCTTTTAACTGGTTCTCAATCCATGAAAGGATCTTCCCTCTTATCCTATGACAACTTAATTTACGTAAGAATCTTTGGTGAGGGACCTTGTCAAAAGCTTTCTGGAAATCTAAGCACACTACGTCCACTGGATCTCCCTTGCCCACATGTTTGTTGACCCGTTCAAAGAACTCTAATAGATTAGTAAGACATGATTTCCCTTTACAGAAACCATGTTGACTTTTGCCCAACAATTTATGTTCTTCTACGTGTCTGACAATTTTATTCTTTACTATTGTTTCAACTAATTTGCCTGGTACTGACATTAGACTTACCGGTCTGTAATTCCCGGGATCACCTCTAGAGCCCTTTTTAAATATTGGCGTTACATTAGCTATCTTCCAGTCAGTGGGTACAGAAGCTGATTTAAAGGACAGGTTACAAACCATAGTTAATACTTCTGCAATTTCACATTTGAGCTCTTTCAGAACTCTTGGGTGAATGCCATCTGGTCCCGGTGACTTGTTACTGTTAAGATTATCAATTAATTCCAAAACCTCCTCTAATGACACTTCAATCTGTGACAATTCCTCAGATTTGTCACCTACAAAGGATGGCTCAGGTTTGGAATCTCCCTAACATCCTCAGGCGTGAAGACTGAAGCAAAGAATTCATTTAGTTTCTCCGCAATGACTTTATCGTCTTTAAGTGCTCTTTTTGTATCTTGATTGTCCAGGGGCCCCACTGGTTGTTTAGCAGTCTTCCTGCTTCTGATGTACTTAAAAAACATTTTGTTATTACCTTTTGAGTTTTTGGCTAGCTGTTCTTCAAATTCCTTTTTGGCTTTTCTTATTACATTTTTACACTGAATTTGGCAGTGTTTATACTCCTTTCTATTTACCTCACTAGGATATGACTTCCACTTTTTAAAAGATGCCTTTTTATCTCTCGCTGCTTCTTTTACATGGTTGTTAAGCCACGGTGGCTTTTTAAAAATTCTTTTACTGTGTTTTTAAATTTGGGATATACATTTAAGTTGGGCCTCTATTATGGTGTCTTTGAAAAGTGTCCATGCAAGTTGCAGGGATTTCACTCTAGTCACTGTACCTTTTAATTTCTGTTTAACTAACCTCCTCATTTTTGCATAGTTCCCTTTTCTGAAATTAAATGGCACAGTGTTGGGCTGCTGAGGTGTTCTTCCCACCACAGGAATGTTAAATGTTATTATATTATGGTCACTATTTCCAAGTGGTCCTGTTATAGTTACCTCTTGGACCAGATCCTGTGCTCCACTCAGGACTAAATCGAGAATTGCCTCTCCCCATGTGGGTTCCTGTAACAGCTGCTCCAAGAAGCAGTCATTTAAAGTGTAGAGAAAGTTTGTCTCTGCATTTCCTCCTGAGGTGACATGTACCCAGTCAATATGGGGATAATTTGAAATCCCCCACTATTACTGAGTTCTTTATTTTGATAGCCTCTCTAATCTCCCTTAGCATTTCATCACCACTATCACTGTCCTGATCAGGTGGTCGATAATAGATCCCTACTGTTATGTTCTTATTAGAGCATGGAATTACTATCCATAGAGATTCTATGGAGCATGTGGATTCATTTAAGATTTTTACTTCATTTGATTCTACATTTTCTTTCACATATAGTGCCACTCCCCCGCTCCCCCACGACCTGTTCTGTCCTTCCGATATATTTTGTACCCCGGAATGATTGTGTCCCATTGATTGTCCTCACTCCACCAGGTTTCTGTGATGCCTATTATATCAATATCCTCCTTTAACACGAGGCACTCTAGTTCACCCATCTTATTATTTAGACTTCTAGCATTTGTGTACAAGCACTTTAAAAACTTGTCACTGTTTATTTGTCTGCCCTTTTCTGATGTGTCAGATTCTTTTTTATGTGAATGTTTCTTGTTTGATTTGGCCCATACTTTATCCTCTTCCATCCTCTCCTCCTGACTAAAATCTAGAGAATCTCTATCAATAGACTCTCCTATAAGAGAAGTCTCTGTCCGATCCATGTGCTCCTCTGCAGCAATTGGCTTTCCCCCATCTCTTAGTTTAAAAAACTGTTCTGAAAACGTTTTAATGTTAAGTGCCAGCAGTCTGGTTCCACTTTGGTTTAGGTGGAGCCCATCTTTCCTGTATAGGCTCCCCCATCCCAAAAGTTTCTCCAATTCCTAATAAATCTAAACCCCTTCTCCCTACACCATCGTCTCATCCATGCATTGAGACTCTGAAGCTCTGCCTGCCTACCTGGCCCTGCACGTGGAACTGGAAGCATTTCTGAGAATGCCACCATAGAGGTCCTGGATTTCAGTCTCTTTCCTAGCAGCCTAAATTTGGCCTCCAGGATGTCTTTCCTACCCTTCCCTATGTCATGTACCACTACCACCGGCTCCTCCCCAGCATTACACATAAGTCTATCTAGATGCCTCGAGAGATCCGCAACCTTCACACCAGGCAGTCAAGTCACCATATGGTTCTCCCAATCATCACAAACCCAGGCCAGTCCTCGCTTACCGACAGCCCCCGAACCTGAAGCAAATACTCACCAGCAACCACACAACAAAAACAACTCTGTCCACATGTCTATTCAAGGGACACCATCACAGGACCTAATCACATCAGCCACAGCATCAGGGGCTCTTTCACCTGCACATCTACCAATGTGATATATGCCATCATGTGCCAGCAATGCTCCTCTGCCATGTATATTGGCCAAACCGGACAGTCTCTACGCAAAAGAATAAATGGACACAAATCAGACGTCAAGAATTATAACATTCAAAAACCAGTCGGAGAACACTTCAGCCTTCCTGGACACTCAATAACAGACCTAAAAGTTGCAATTCTTCAACAAAAAAACTTCAAAAATAGACTCCAAGAAGAAACTGCAGAAATGGAATTAATTTGCAAACTGGACACCATTAAATTAGGCTTGAATAAAGACTGGGCATGGATGGGTCATTACACAAACACAAACTATTTCCCCATGCTAAATTTTCCCCCTACTGTTACTCTCACCTTCTTGTCAACTATTTGAAATGGGCCATCCTGATTATCACTACAAAAGGTTTTTCTTCTCCTTCTGGTAATAGCCCACCTTAATTGATTTGTCTCAAAGTTGGTATAGTAACCCCCATCTTTTCATGTTCTCTGTATATATATATATATTCCTACTGTATTTTCCACTCCATGCATCTGATGAAGTGGGTTTTAGCCCACGAAAGCTTATTCCCAAATAAATTTGTTAGTCTCTAAGGTGCCACAAGTACTCCTCGTTCTTCCAGCTATCTATGTTTCTAATGATCGAATCTCCCATTACTAACACCTGCCTTTTCCTAATGACTGGAGTTCCCTCCCCCGGAGAGGTAACTTCAGTGCGAAAGGATACCCCAGCATCATCTGGAAGGAGGGTCCCAAATATGAGAAGGTTTCCCTCTGCTCCCGTTGAATGCTCTCCTTCCCTGAGCCTTTCATCCTCCTTAACAGCGCAGGGGGTGTCCGGAGGTGGGACAAATTTACAGTGTCCTGGAAAGCCTCATCAGCATACCTCTCTGCCTCCCTTAGCTCCTCCAGTTCCGCCACCCTGGTCTCCAAAGCCCGTACGCGGTCTCTGAGGGCCAGGAGCTCCTTGCACCGAATGCACACATACGCCACCCGCCCACAGGGCAGGTAATCATGCATGCTACACTGAGCGCAATAAACAGGATAGCCCCCACTCTGCTGCTGGGCTTCTGCCTGCATTGTCTCCTGCAGCTACCTAGGTTAATGATAGGGTTTTTGTTTAAATCAAGAAGTTTTGATTATAGTTTAGTTTAAAGGTTTTAAAGAATAGCAAGTATACCTCACCCCCTTCCCACTCCCCTTCCAAACTCCCTCTCGAAACTCCCTGTTAGCGACCCCTGTTTGCAAAGCAAAGAGCCCGCTGTGCTCCTCCCTCCATAAACTGAGAATTTGCACCTGTTTTGCTGCTATGAGAACCCCTGCAACCACAAAGGTGAGGCAGGATTTGCCCCTATGTGCACATACACACACAGCCCTATATAGACATATATGCAATGAGCCAAATGCTTCTCTCAGTTATGCTCATATAACCAATCCATGGGCCAAATTCAGATCTGAATTCAATTTACTTCACTAGAGTTGTGTCCACTTACACCATGTTTGAATTTGCCCAATGGGGTTACACTGTTGACGGAATAGAATTTGGTCCACTACGTAATGCCTTCCTAGGATTTTCTTTTGACTGTAAGCCCATGTTTGCTGTTACTTACTGCAGTTTCTCCAGCTTGTATGGCTGGAAACCTCAAGACCAATCTTCCCTCAATGACTCCTGAGATCCCTAAACTTACTATCCATTCTCCTGACATGTGCATTAAAGGTGAAAAACCCTGTTCCCGTTGAAACCAATGGCAAAACTCCAATTAACTTCAGTGAAGCCAGGATTTCTCCCTAGTACAGTCAGCATTGTCTTGAGTGTAGATTGTAAATGGTATATTTCGGATTATTATCTCTTTTTCTTCTCCATATCCAGGATTTATTGCATTTCCAAAGGATGCTATGTTAATTAACTAAGCTAGACAGAGCATTTCCTTTTTAGCATAAAAAGCTATTTTTTTACTTAATCATTCACAATGTCAAGCAGCTAAAAAAGAATATGCCCTTGATTAAAACATAAAAATGTGGCAATAAATATTTTTTATTGGTTGTAATACCTTTGCTTTATTAGGAGGATAACAGACTGCTGGTTAACTGATCATGAAATATTAATTAAAAAGAAAAATACATGATAGGGAGTTATTTCTGTTGTGTCTGGCTGTTTTTTCCTTCATCTAAAGATACGAACTTTTATATTTTGTTACTCATGAACCAAATCATGTGCACCATCAAACCAGTGCAGAGAAAAAAATATTATACACCAAAATTAGCATTTTTACATTTTTGTCTGTGCTGTTTTGTTACCTTCTCTACATTAACTCATTGTAGTCCAGATTCAGGAAAGCATCCCCGCTTAGGACAACTTCTAAGTACATTCTTAATGATGAGATAAGCACATGCTTAAGTGTTTTCCTGAATTGAGGCCTCTGTCTCAAAAACTAGATATGAACATTGTTGTAATCAATGCTATCAAAATCAAAATCCATTTGAAACTTCATGAGAAATGTTTTAAATTATGAAAAAGAAATCTGGTATTTTACATTACTTAATTGTTTATTAACGGCACAATGGAATATTTAAAACATAAAACAAATGCTTAATTCTCAGGTGTGTGGTGTTTTTTTCAGAGCTGGATATTTTAACTACATTTATGCCACATAACTGGGTACCTTATACTCTTGCTTTTGATTTAACAAAAAAAAATGTATTACTGTAAAAATCCATTACTCCCATGCCTCCCTATGTAGTACAATGTTAAGTACACTACAATGCTAAGTCCCAGATGGAATCCAATACTGTAATTCAATTGAGGGATCCTGGTAATGTCCCACAATGTAAGAACATAGCTTAAGGGTTTGGGTATGGTAGCAAACCTCTCAGCCTTGAGACTGAATTACAGCCTGACTATTCAATCTTGGGCTTTGTACAGTTTTTTATAATGTTCAGGACTCTGTACAGTTGTTTGTAATGTATCTGTAAAACAATTATTACAATAAAAAAGGAGAAAGTAGAAGAACTATAAATTTAAGTTTCTCTGGAGGAATTATATGATTACAGGAGAATTGGGATTGTATGGGCCTGCTGCAGGAGGAAAAGGATGACAAAGTATGCCACAGATGCTCTGATGAAGACTACAGAATAAGGGCCTGGTCCTGCTATCCTAGGGTGACCAGATGTCCTGATTTTATAGGGACAGTCCCGATTTTGGGGTCTTTTTCTTATATAGGCTCCTATTACCCCGGACCCCCTGTCCCGATTTTTCACACTTGCTGTCTGGTCACCCTATGCTATCCTGGCAGTAGTAAAGGTTGCACAATCAGGCATTGACACACACGTTCGTGAAAACTCACCTAGTTTGTTCACATACAAACATTAGGAGCTATGGCTCAGATCCACAAAGGTGCTTAGGCCCCAAAACTCCAGATTTAAGCACCTAAATCCCAGTTTAGGTTCCACTGTGATCCTCAAAACTCCTGCCAAATCCTGCAAGCACCTAAACTCACTCACACCTACATTTTTGCAGTAAAACTTCCCTCAGCGCTTATGTGACTGCCTTTGAGCATGTGCACTGCTTCCTCCCTATAGGCAGCCAGATGACTATCTCCCGCCTAAGCCCCAAACCAATTCACAAACCAGGGAGAGACAGGTATTTGGCTGCCTAAGTCACACGTGGGGCATGATCTGGTAGGTGTGCTCAGAAGCTACCTACCGGAATGGGTCCCATTCATAATCCAGCTGGAGGAGGAAGTGGTGTTGATGCCCACCTGATAACTTTCAACCCAGTGGTTAGAGCACTCACCTGGCATGCAAGAGACCCCTGTTCAATTTCTCGCTCTCTGCCAGAGGGGAAGAAAGGATTTGAAGAGGGGTCTCCCACCTCTCAGGAGAGGGCTCTAACCACTGACCTACAGGCTATTCTGATGTGAGGCTCCATCAGTCTTTCCTGTTGAAGCTCTTCCACTGTGGATAAATAATGAAAGAGTGATTGGAGCAGGGGGACTGGACCCTGGGTCTCCCACCTGGATACTTGAATCACTGGACTACTGAGTCATTTCCATTCACTTTCTCTCACGCTCTCTCCAGTCCAGTGTGCAGAGGGGCTATGCAGGCGGTGTCATTCATCTGAGGTACAAAAGTTGGAAGAGCAGTGTGAGAAGCTTGCCCTAAGCTTCCTTGAACCTCACAAGGCATCTGCTTGAACAAAGGACTTTGTTGTCCATTCCTGCCAGTCTATTAACCTTCACAAACAGCATTCCTTCATACAAGATCAATACAGAAGAGTCATGACAGAAGAAAAAAGATAATTGGTTAAATGAATAACCTTGACTGTCGCAGCACAGAGGAATAAGAGATGAAAGGTGGCTCATTATGGTGCTGCCTAGAATCCATGTGCACTGGATGCGCACAGGTGGGATGTCACAAAGTTGCTGATTTCCAGGTACCTCTCTCATGTCCCCCGTGTTGTCAAGCAATCTGTACCTTCATGAAATTACCAATAAAACATTCATAGGAGCAGATTAGGTTTAAAATCTACCTAATGTAGCGTGAAATTTAGAGTACATGCTCCAGCGATCAGAGCTGTAGTGTTGACCCATGATGCTCTGCAGTCACTTTTTTCTGTTTTTACCCTTTCAAGCCATGGGGGCGGGCGGGGGTAGAATAACACACACACTTACAAACTTTTTCTTTTTTTTCCCTTGCTTTTTACAGTGGGACTTTACTATATACGTCACATGACAGTCTGCTCAGGGCCTGGTTTAACTTTATTGAAAAGCGAGGTGAGGATTATTTCTGGGCTGTGTGTTGATTGTTTGTTGTATTTCTTGAGCGGATAATCTGTTTCTTCTTCTCCATGCAGTGGAGTTAAGCAATAATTGGGTTATTGCACCTTGTATGTGTCAAGAGCTTTCTGAGCCTTAACCCTAAGCATGGAGGAAAGATACTTTACAGAAATAGTCAAGGAGGCACAGGTTTGTGTGATACCCAGTGACATGTTATGAGTTAAAAAGCCAGTCAGATTAAAAACATATTTTTAAAAGATGTTATCTTTGTTACTAACTGACCTCATATTATTGAAATTGAAAGAATTTTTACTTTTTTTTTCTCTTCTCCGGACTGATCATGAACAGTTTGCTACAAGTATCAGATGCTCATTATTCCAAACTAAAGCTACTTAGTTGGGATTGTTCACACAAATCATATGGCACTGTTTCTGATCCCTGACTATGCGACTCTAATGCAAGAAGATGTTGGCAGAAACCACAAGGACTTTGAATCTCTGGGCCACACATACCTTGCCTGAGGGGTCATTCCTAGAAGACATTAGGCTATGGTAAGTATTGGCTGGATGCAGAGTTTAAATTTAATTTGTCTCAGTGCAGTCACAGTGTAATAGTGTGCATACATTCACGGTCCTTCCATCGAAAAGGTAGGATCAGACCCTTATCTGGTTCATTTAGGTCCCGATCCAGACTCTTACAAGGCTCATTAAGCCCTGATCTGGAGTCACTTTGTAAGTCTCACTCTTTGGACTGTAACTTTACTCACATGAGTAGATCCATCCGCACGTGAATAAAGTTACACATTTGCCTAAGGCCACAATGTGTGCATAAAGTTAGCCATGTATTTAAGTCGCTAGCTGATTCAGGATCTAAGTGTTGCAGAAGCAGAGCCTTGATTGCCACTTCTGGCGAGAGGTTTTGGGAACCTTGTCAAGTTATGTCCCATCCCTTGTAAAGGCGCCACAAACAAAACTGCATTGCTGGGTTGTTCATGATGGGAAAAGACCAAAAGGGTCCAAGCATGGCCAAAATGATTTCATTGTTACATTTAAGTGAGTACTCTTACAGAAGGAGTTTGCAGCAGTTGCCTAGGTTTATATGGATATAATCTAGTTTTCTCATTTTGGTTATATATCCTCAAGTAAATTCAAAGTGAATTTAAAGATCCTATTCCCCCACCCCCACTCTTTTCTCTATAAGTCTTGCCAAGATTTGATTACCACACACTGTAGCGGGGTGATCACCCCGCTCTAGCCCTGAAGCAGCCCTGGAGAGGGCTAAGCCTTGGTGAAGGCCTATACAGGTGGGGCCACGTCCCAATCAGGCCACAGCTGGCCCTTATAAGAGGGCTGGGGGCCAGAAGGAGGAGTCTCTCTCTAGCTGTAGAGAGAGAGGGCCTAGCTGCCTGAGACCAAGGTACCTAAAGTAGAGCAGGGCTGGGGGAAGGCAAGAGGAGCTGGGGAGCTCCAGCCTGGTTAAACCCCCAGGCTTCAGGCCTTGTTAAAGGCCCAAGAAGGTACTACTGGAGTAGTGCTGGGGAATAGGGCAAGAGAAGCTGGGGAGCTCCAGCCTGGCAACTCCCCAGGCTGCAGGCCTTGTGCGGGGCCTAAAATAGGTACTGGTGTTGCAAAGGTGCAGCCTGGGGTTAGGCAGAGGCAGTTGGTCCAAACCCCCCATGCCAATGATGAGTGGCCATTACAGACTGCAGTCAGCCCCAGTGAACCGGGGCAAGATGATGACTGGCAGTAGCCACTGAGGCAAGGTGGGATTAGAGAGTTGGGGGTTCCCCTGGGAGGGGAGACCCAGAGTGTGGGGGCACTGCCTGGGGGTAGCACCCCAAGGCAAAGGGGCACCGGGGTCTGGGAGGGACACGGGGCCAGTGGCAGGCGAGACACTGGCCAGCAGAGGATGCTCTGAAGCTGATGAAGAGTTAATTCCCAGGGCAACCAGAAGGAGGCGCCACGCTGGTGAGTCCTCACCTCGCTCTACACACACACACACCCCTTGCAAAGTGAATCACTTTCCTTTTATTTTACTTCTCAGCACAGAAACTGTTGTTTGAGGCTCATTACACAGTACTTGGGGAGCCTCCAAAGAAAGACTGAGCATTCTTAATTGGAGAAAAAATGAGCAGAAGTCATGTAGCCACTGAAAACATCCTGGAGGTGTGTTTCTGATGTGTGCCTTTAATCCTGGTCACAAGAATTCTGGGGAATATTGCAGCTCAGAAAACTCCCAGTATGTGATGAATTATATCACAGGCATGTCTAGATTAGAGTGGTAGTTAAATGGTTCAAAATACTCTCCTCTTTTAACCTTTCCAAGCATACAATGAAATTTGTTTTTAAATGGTCTATTGACATTTATGATCCATGAGCTAAGTTTCCCATATCTGGTAGCCATCTCCCAGGCAAGGAGATATCTCCACCCACATTTTCATCCAAGAGAATGGGGACCGAGAAGTCTAATGTCATTTTCATAATGCATATGCAGGATAACTCAATTGCTGTCAATGGGATTACAATGGTTTCACACTGGTGTAACTGAGATCAGAATCTGATCCAGTGTCCTTATGTGTAGAAGAGGGGGACAACATTCAAAGAGGGGTGTGTGTGTGTGTGTGTGTGTGTGTGTATGCACACATGAGCTATTGGTAGTGGTTGTGAGGCACTAGCAGTGTTGGCAACACTTGTGATTTTATCACAACTCTTATGATATGCGATGTTATTCTCAAACCCCCAGTTTCTGACATTCTGTGATTACGTAACAATCTCAACTTTCATTTAAAAGAAAAAGTTTCTAGCCCTCATGGTTGATAGAAAAGCCTGAAAACATGACCAGAGTGCATCCTAATGGTTCAAAAAGTGGAAGGCAAAGGAAAAGCACCTCAGATGTGTTTTTTTATTTCATTATTATCGCATGATTTCTGGGGACCCAGATTCATGTTTTTCTGAAGCTTGGGGTTGGCAATACTTCACTAAGGTCTCTCACTAAAATCACTTTGTAAAAGCTGGTTGTAAATGCTCAGAAACTTCAATCTTTCCCCATTTGATAAACTCAGGGCTCTAAGGGGCTCAGTATATAAAAGCCAAAAGATTTCTGCATTTCAGCATTAGGTTTTCATAACCCATCTCTCCCTCTCCTCAGCCCCCAGAACTCATCTATATGCTAATTTCAAGCGACTAATGCCGCCCCACAATATGATGTCTCTAATGTTTTCAGGGAAGGAAAATAGTGGAAAGAAAATGGTGCTCCCTCTCCCAAGCCTCTTTGCATAGAGCAACATCTTAAGAGAGGCAAGTTTTCAAATGATGAACTCTGCTACCATCAGTACCCCAGTTACAGACTGAAGAGTTGCCATAAGCATACGACTGGGTTAACATTTACAGGAGGGAAAGTATTACACACAAAACTGAAAATATTTTTTCCAGCCTCACTTGTGTGTAAATGACCCCATTTAGCTGTAGCATTGGCTAAAGGGAAAGACACTGCCATTGTTTTTAATAAGGGAGGTAGAAACCACTGTATCCCGATCGGATGGAGTTCCCCATAGAGTTACGGGATAGATGAAACAGTTGGGATTTGACTCATGGATCTCTCCAGTGCAGTCACACAGCCAGGGGGAGTTTTCAGTTTCTCCACAAACATGCGCATTGATAGTCCCAATCTGCCCTGTTCCCCCTTGCTCCTTCACACTCTCTGTAATGCTATTAAGATATCAAATGAAGCAATTACAAGAAAACCCTAATTAAACAGAAGCAGGTTCTGTAATAAAGGAACCAAAGAAACACGAAGAAAGAGCAAGGAGGACAGATAACAAAGGCTGTCAAACCAAAGGCTTGTTGTGTTTTAAGGACCTGTCAACACTGAGACTTCTTCAGGAATTTCACTGCACTAGCTTTCTCTGTGTTTTTCTAGGACAAAAGGGGTAATATTAACATATAGTCCTTTGGCCATAATCAAATAATAATTGGCCTCAGAGATCACTTATGACAATCAGGAAAGTAATAAGTTTTCTGAATAATTATGAATAATTAGGCACATTTATGAATAATTACATTGTTAATAACTATCTAACACATCCAATTTTTAAACTGTAATTCAGTCATTATTGATTGGTTAGTAATCACCTTCTCTACTGTTTCCTCGCTCATTAATATCCTGATTCAGCCAGGAGGCCTGCACGTATGTGTCAGTTTGACGGGCCCTGGTCAGTAAAGAGTGACTTTAATGTCATAGTCACTGGGGTCCTAAGAAGAAGGGAAATCTGTTCCTCGGTGGAGGGATTTTGTTGCATGTTGAGGAGGGAATGTTTTGAAAGGGAAATCTCTTGAACTTGCTACGTCGTGTTGTCAGTCCTTAGATACCAAGGTGATGAGTGCTACAGAACCATCTCAGATGGAGAGAGATACTGAGCACTTCCTGCTCTTATTAGAACTTTGATTTTCCCACTCTTTGTAAACTCTTCGGGGCTGGGACTGTCTCTTACTCTGCATATACAGAGCACAGAGCACAATGGGGCCCGATCTGACTGTAGGCGTAACTGCGATACAGACAATAATAATATGAACAACAGCGAAAATCCAGAGTAACTCCATTGACTTAAGTGAGTTTACATTAAATTAACACCAGTCTAACAGAATGAAGCCAACTAGACAGGGTACATAGCCAGAGCCTCTGCTTTGTAATTGATTAGCACATCTAAATAATTATGGATACTGTACCTTTTATTCATATGGCACGTTTCATCTGGAAGAACCTGAGCAGGCATGGAGTACATTTGACTAAAAGTGAATGTCTCGGACACTGCCAGAGCCCTGAACCACATGCTATCTTCTCATCGAAAAACCTATAGGAAAGTAAAACATGCACCTCAGACTCCACCTGCAACTCATAGGATAAAAGTCACATCAGCTCCCCATGGGAGAGCCAGTCCAGAGGGAAGACAGTATAGCCAGTAAAACCTGATGATGCAATGGACCTACTGGGAAGTTCACACAAAAAGATGCAGACACATCACTGTCTTGTCTAGCGACATGAAGGACAATCCCCACATGTTTCAGCTTTCATTTTCCCAGCACTACTGGAGTCTTCCTTTGGCCATTGCACTTGTGCCCTTCCCCCTCTTCTAACGGAGGTTGCAGGTGGGAAAGGAAGTTACTGCTGCTTCTGCCGGCAGTAGCTCATGGATGCTGGGAAATCCATGTTCTGTGAAAGGAAACATACTGTGATCAGTGCCTGCTCACTGGCTTCTCTCATTCCCATTCCTGGAATCTCCCCTCTAACCCCATGGAATCCCAGCCCTAGAGATCTTGCACTTCCAAGGTGCCTGGGTATATACTCGCATGGCTAGCCCATGCCACTGCTTGCCGCTGCCCCTGCTACCATGCCAACACTCCTACTTTTATCATGATAGCTCAATGAGAGCTAGCACAAGTATATCTACTTGAGCTTGGAATCATACCCTTAGCTCAGTGTCGATATACTCATAGAGAAGATTAGATAGAGAGATGTTCATTTTCATATGTTTTGTTTCACTGTATTTCAAAGGGTTATGTTTCACCATGTGTTTTTGTTTTGTCTCATGAACATTTTTCATTTTTATCTGCACTATCTC
The DNA here is from genome assembly GCA_037349315.1 of Chelydra serpentina. Taxonomy (NCBI): domain Eukaryota; kingdom Metazoa; phylum Chordata; order Testudines; family Chelydridae; genus Chelydra; species Chelydra serpentina. The sequence goes on along the minus strand of JBAIAC010000002.1, from coordinate 26,829,143 downwards.
TGGTTTGTCATTTTACCTTGCCACTTCCTGGGATCGTGCATACTGCAGGCCACAATGCTGTATCCCATCCAACTGGACATATATAACCTATTCTATACTGCATCCAGTACAACATACTGTACCCATTCCGCTACAATTCATTTAATTACACAAAGAAGCCCACATAGTCCCATTTTGCTGAGTGTCAACATTTTCAAAGTTACTGTCCCCTAATATTATACACTGTGACTGTACCTGACTTTCTACATATTCTTGCTCTCAAATTGTGGAAAAATACCTAGTTAAAGTCAGTAAGGAAGAGCATTATTTCAATATTTTAAACACTGAGACATTGATAGATAGCAAATGCTTCTCCTCTAACTACCAAACTAAAATAGACTAACAAAGCCACCAGATTATTGTCCACCCCCACCCCCCATGGTGCAGACACAGATGAATCTCCCAACTTGTGCCCTGTGCCAAGCTAAATTCACCCCATCCCCCAACCCGAATGATCCTTTCCGCTTCAATTTGTTCCCCACTGTCCATAGTTGTCATTGAAGACAAGGACCAATTATCTGAATGCAGCCAGCATACAGTGATTTGGGCCCCTTCTGAAAAACAGAGCCAAGTGATTACATTAGAAATGGCTCCTGAAGGTTAATATCAGCTGTGCTGCAACAGCGGCTACCTGGGGCGATGGGAGGCAGCGTAGGGAGAGGGATGAAGGAAAAGGGGTCTTCCTCATCACACTAGTGAGCACAAGACATAGCTTTGTCACTGCTCTGTCTTTCAGTGGGCACTTCCTCATTCCATTAGACGTCATTATGTTTTCAAAGGAGCATGTAATACACACATATGTTCCCCCCCCCCCCCAACACAAAGGGGTCCTTCTTTTGTTGTATTTGAATAATTATTCTGCTGCCTTCCCCCCTGCTACCAGCTAAACCTCTGTGACTGATGAAAGGACCACGTTGAGAATTTGAGATGAAAAAGGGAAGCGAGAGCAAGGCCAGGCAAATGAGCCAGTGGGTTGAAGCACTTGGGACATTAGAGGGTGTCAAGGATGGCAAATGACTTCATTGAAGTAATGATGATAAACATTTTATCTCTGTGCATATATGTGCATTATACCTAACGATCTCAAGCATAAGTAAGTGAAGAAAGGCACTAAATAAATCATATGAACAGGCCCTAAATGGGAATCCCTAAGGAATGGGATCTGAATTGTAAATGCATGCCTGAATTTCACACATCAAATTACAATAAGGAGATTGATATTTTAAACAGCTCTGTACTTAAAGGGTACTGTGTCTAGTCCTGAGGATTTTTCTTCTCCCTTAGACTTTTTCCAGTTGTACTATATATATTGTCATTAAATGAGGCACTTTGCATATCAGTGGGTTACTCTGGGTTTCACTAACGTTTCAAAGACTGACTAGAAAAGTATTTTCTGTTTGCCCGAGAACTTTGAAAAACATAAATGCTCAGGGCCAAATTCTGTTCCCACTGACACCAGGGGAAATTTGGGATAACTTTGTGATTTAAATGCAGGGGCTCCAGATTTGTTTTGGTATAACTGGGAAGAGAATTCGGCTCAGGTTGTAAAACGTATCCTTCAGAAAGAGAGAGAGACAGAGACGGAGCACTCTCTCTCTCTAATCCATAATGAAATAATGGAACAAACATGAAAAGAAAATGAGCCAGGTCCTGAGCTGGTGTCAAACAGCAAAGCTCCATTGAAGCCAGTTGACACACACAGAGGATCAGGTCCAATGTCTATATGAAACTGGAACAATCATGAGTAATAAAGAAGAGCACTAGTTTTATGCAGAACAAATAATGCTACACAAACTGTACCCTCCTTTTTTAAGTACTCAGGGTACAAAGAGTACAATGAGTGTACTGTAATATATCTGGTATAGTAAAGCATGTCATAAAAGTTGAAAATGGAAGCTTTACTATACTTTACCAGATATACTACAGTACACTCATTGTACTCTTTTTGTACCTGGATTATTTGAAAAGGTGGGGGGGGGGGGGTTTGTCTAGCATAATTTGTATAAAATAAGTGCCCTTTATTATTCATGATTGCGCCATTTCTGTATAGATTCCAGGATTTCCCATTTTTAGTCATACTATATATCAAGTTGAAAATTTAACCCATAGCTTAAAACTCCTTGAACATGAAAGAGTTTGTAAGAGAATGCATGGAAAGCCCAGCAGGCATTTTTCATTTACACAATGCCATGTGAAATAGTGCAGATACTATTATTGATTTATTTGTGATTTTTTTTTAAGCAGTGTCAGTGTGCTTGGCATTGTATAAGGCACAACAAAAGACATTGATTCCTGTCCTGAGCGGCTTACAATATAAAAGCCTGATCAGTAGCGTAGGCAGGTCCGGAGCACAGGGGAGCAACACTATAAAAAGGCGCCTCCCCAGGCTCCCCCTGTACTCACCCAGCGGTGCCTCCGGCGGCGCTCCAGGTCTTCGGCGGCTCTTCGGCGGCGGGTCCTCACTCGCTCCGGGTCTTCGGTGGTCCCTGCCACCGAAATGCCGCCAAAGACCCGGCGCGCCGCCGGGTGAGTGCAAGAAGCAGCACTTAAAAAGAAGCGGCACCTTTTTTCTAGCTCTGCTAAAAAGAGGCGCCACTTCCTTTTTAAGGCGCCGCTTCTGCTCATAGGGGGAGCGGCTGTTCCCCCTGCTCCCCACCTGGCTACGCTACTGAGCCAGATTCAAAACTTGTTAAAGTCCTGGGCCAAAGCCCATCAGAGCCTTTCCTTTTCCCTGACTTCAATGAGCTTGGAATCAGGACCTAAATACTGGGATATGCTATTGAAAAAAACGTATTTCAAAATGAATGTTTTTCAAACCTGAGCAGTTTAAAAATGCTACAGAAATGTAAATGAATTTTCCTCCACCACAACCTGCTACATGTTTTTACTGGAGAACAGATTATTCCTATGAAATTTAAAAAGACTAGTCCATTTGCTTTTTATATTTGCAAATTAAATTCTCTTGTACATTGTAAGTACTAAATTGAGTGTATTACATCCTCTAGTCTCTCCAGAAATGCTCAGTCTGTCACTAGACTTATTTGACTATTGATTCATTTTAAGAAATGTGTTAACATAAACCTTGTTGTTAAAAAGTCAGCTCCCTTTTCTTTGTTGCTGAGCTTGTGTGTCACATCTTTGCCTTTTTGCATGATTAATGTTGCTCTGAAAGCTTAAGGAATCAATAAACACGCTCTGAAGTGGAGAAATCTGTATCCTAAAATGTGAGCAGTCATCTTAGTTTCCTAGTCAATCTACACAATGTTTTTCCAGTTGGACTTAATGGGTCCGAGCTGGAAGGCTTGTGATACCATGGAAAAGTCCTCTGGCTTTGCTCTATCCTTACCAGTTGAAACCACATCTCTTTGCAGATTCAGGAATACAATGTATCCTGTAAGAATTCCAATCAGGAAGTGTAGTTCTTATTAGTGCTTTTTAAAAAAGGACTATTGTTTTGTCTAGCCATTCCTATGATATTTCTCACTGCATTATTGTCACTGTTCAGAGCAACTGCACCTGTATTCCCCTTCTGTGGTCCCTTGGAGGCACTCACTCTAGACTCAGTCAGCCATCATCCCTCTTAAGTAGAAATGCAATGTGAACCCTGGGAAGTGTGATGAACTTCAAAGGACTGAACTGAACAACATGCCAGACAAGTATGGTCTTTGGGGACAAACAGTGTCAAATGGTTTGCCTGAGGGAGGTGAATGCAAATTCCCCACCACCAGTTATGCAAAAACCCAACCTTTTGAAACCAAGCCTTGAGGAAAGGGCCATTCTCTGCAGATTACCTGTTCCTGGAGTTTCAAGATCAAAGGCCCAACCTGTGTGAAGGAAAGACTAAGGGCACGTCTTCACTGGAAACGTTAACACACTGCTCCGGCAGCGCTTTAACGTGGCTGTGTAGTCACGTACTGTGTATGTGTGGCACCAGAGCTGGGGGAGAGCTCTCCCAGCGCTCTAAAAAAACCACCTCCAACGAGGGGTGCTGGTGCATTGTCTGTACTGGCATGTTACAGCGCTGAAATTCGCAGCGCTCAGGGGGGTGTTTTTTCACACCCCTGAGCGAGAAAGTTGCAGCGCTGTAAAGTGCCAGTGTAGACAAGCCCTAACCTACTCAGGGGAGGTGTTAGCTCTGAGCTAAAGCCTATGAACTTGCAACCACAGACAAGCCCCTTGGTGGGGTTTGAAGCACTGTCTCCTACCAAAGCCCTTGTGAAGCAGGAGTGACCTCTGGTAAACCGATTAGCACGTGTGTAGGTTCTTTCATTGTTTTAAATATGTTTTCTCTGTAACGCTTTCACCTTAATAAAAGTGCTTACTTATAAAGAACGGTGTGTTAATTTATAACTGCTGGGAATTGCATCATTCATAGAGGAAGCAAAGTGCAGCTGGCCTCTTTAAACAAACCGGTTTGCTGGAGGTATCACAGGGTAGGCAGGGAAGTGTGCAGCCTGAGGGAAAAAACCCAGTCAGGAGGGAGAAAGATGCAGGCCTCTGCCCAAGAACGGTGATGTCTGAGGAGCCAGGAGCCTAGAATGGATGTCCGTGGTGGACCACGCAGGGGGAATACAGGTGCAGATGCCCTGAATTGTGACCATTATGAATTTAAAAGGCCAGGGTAATGTAACTGGTCTCCTTTTTAGGGCTTAATCCAGCAAGTTGCTCAGTACCCTCAACTTCGACTGGCTTCAGTGTGAGTTGAGGATGCTTCATTGCTTAGCAAGAACTTGCAATATCAAGCCCTTAGTGAAGATCAAACGGGATTTGAGGAAGGCTCTTTTCATGTTGGTGAGGGTCATATGCTCAAGAATAGATACATAGATAGTATACTGTACAAAAGATTTATTAGCATAAGTTTTGGACAATCACATTATTCATAATTGCTGAAAAATACCTCAGGGTTTGCCGAGACTAGACACAAAGTGCTATATGGCCCATTTTAAAGCTGGGGATCTTCCCTTTCCAATAGTAATGAAGGCCCCTTTTCTAGCTCTGGTGGAACCTGAAACATCTCACTAGCCCAAGATTGACTCTTGCCCTTCCCAAACCTCAAGCTAGAGCACTTTCAGGGGACAGGGAAGAATGGCGAGGGGTTAATGCTACATTCAGGGGAAAGCAAGAGAGATTTCTCTGGAACGTTTTTTGTCATCATTGTTTTGGTTTGGTGGGGGTTGGTTGAAGATTCCCAGAGATTTGGAATATTAAAATAAATCCCAAGGAAATGGATTAATGGAGAGAGGATGGGTGAGATGGTAAAAGGTGCAGGATAAATTGCAGAATTATGTAATATATTGCAGAGACATGATATAATTGTCTACGATTTATATAACCTACATATCTGTACTTTATATGCAGTTTAGCCCCATTTATAACATGACTGCGGTTTATTACATGAGTCTATTTTTATTTTCATATACATACCCTTACAAAGGCTTTTTCATGGTGCTTATTATTTTATTATCTGGATAGTTTTTACTAGAAGCAGCATATTTCGCTAATATAGAGAGCCAAACCCTTATGATCCCTGGTAACACTGCAGCTTTGCAGGAAAACCTTTCCAGTAGTCTGATAGGGGAATATAGCTGTATTTAACTCTGGAGGCCAGTTCCGTGAGGTGCTATGGCAGTGGGAGTTGAAGGTGCAAAACACCATCTTGCAAGAAATGTTCAGCAATTGCCAGGCTCTGACCTTAGCGTGCCTCACCTATGAATGCCCTAGAGGAGACAAGGAGACGTATAGGTCTCCATTGCCTTGTGTGACATAGGAGATCACAGATATGGGTGTATACAGGAGGTCAGAAGTACACTGCACCCTAAAATCTAATTTTAAGTGGGATGACACATACATTTGAATGCAGAAGCAGCATTCCATTCCAGGAAAACGATGGTGGCAGGGGTAGGAGGAATGTCTTATAAAACACACAGTGAAGCCCTTTGTGCAGTGGAAAGGAGAGTCTTGGTTTTGGTGCTGGCAGCTGAGTGTGTGTTGATGCACAGAAGTAAAACAAGAGTATTCAGACAAGTGGAACATGATCTGATAAGCCTGGAAATGACTCTGCCAATTCATCCAGCCTGAATGACATCCCTGCCAGTGCCCTTTCAACACATTTGATTTGAGCACAAGCTTCCCAGAGGAAGGCTTTTCCTGTGCACTCTGTCCTGCTTCACTACCTCACAAAACTCACTGTTGGAGGAAATGGTGCAGGTCCAGGCAAGGGGAGAAGCATTGGCTTTTCTTAAAGGAGCAACATTCATTTTGTTCGTTTAGCTATTTACCTCATTTTTTCTTTTCTTGGTAGGAACAGACCCTTTCAAGAAGCTTCTTATTGACAAAATCAAGAGAAAGTAAAATCAATACATCATAGTGCCTTTTATGTATTAACAGCTTGAGGTGTACAGAACTTGTGTGTGATCTCTGTGTCTATCTATGGATTGATGAATTTAGAAGCAGAGCCTACTCAGATCTTCTGATTAAACCAAGGTGGGACAATTTCTTGTAGAAGTCTAATTACAAGGAAATAAATTGATCACAGTAGACATCAATTTGACTACTAGTTTTCAAAAATTGTGTGTGTGTGTGTATATATATATATATATATATATTAGGGATGTCGATTAATCGCAGTTAACTCACGTGATTAACAAAAAATTAATCATGATTAATCGCACTGGTAATAGAAAAGCTGGACAAGCACAAGTCCATGGGGCCGGATGCACTGCATTCGAGGGTGCTAAAGGAGTTGGCCGATGTGATTGCAGAGCCATTGGCCATTATCTTTGACAAATCATGGCAATCGGGGGAGGTCCCGGATGACTGGAAAAAAGCTAATGTAGTGCCCATCTTTAAAAAAGGGAAGAAGGAAGATCCGGGGAACTACAGGCCAGTCAGTCTCACCTCAGTCCCTGGAAAAATCATGGAACAGGTCCTCAAGGAATCCATTCTGAACCACTTAAAGGAGAGGATTTGCCAAGGGCAAGTCATGCCTGACTAACCTAATTGCCTTCTATGATGAGATAACTGGCTCTGTGGATGAGGGGAAAGCAGTGGATGTGCTATTTCTTGACTTTAGCAAAGCTTTTGATACAGTCTCCCATAGTATTCTTGCCAGCAAGTTAAAGAAGTATGGATTGGATGAATGGACTGTAAGGTGGATAGAAAACTGGCTAGATGGTCTGGCTCAATGGGTAGTAATCAATGGCTCCATGTCTAGTTGGCAGCCGGTATCAAGTGGAGTGCCCCAAGGGTCGGTGTGGGGCCGGTTTTCTTCAATATCTTCATTAACAATCTGGAGGATGGTGTGGACTGCACCCTTGGCAAGTTTGCAGATGACACTAAACTGGGAGGAGTGATTGATATGCTGGAGGGTAGGGATAGGATACAGAGGGACCTAGACAAATTAGAGGATTGGGCCAAAAGAAATCTGATGAGGTTCAACACGGACAAGTGCAGAGTCCTGCACTTAGGACGGAAGAATCCCATGCACTGCTACAGATGAGGGACCAAATGGCTGGGAAGCAGTTCTGCAGAAAAGGACCTAGGGGTTACAGTGGATGAAAAGCTGAATGAGTCAACAGTGTGCCCTTGTTGCCAAGAAGGCTAACGGCATTTTGGGCTGTATAAGTAGGGGCATTTCCAGCAGACCGAGGGACGTGATCATTCCCCTCTATTTGGCACTGGTGAGGCCTCATTTGGATTACTGTGTCCAATTTTGGGCCCCACACTACAAGAAGGATGTGGATAAATTGGAAAGAGTCCAGCGGAGGGCAACAAAAATGATTAGGGGGCTGGAGCACATGACTTATGAGGAGAGGCTGAGGGAACTGGGATTGTTTAGCCTGCAGAAGAGAAGAATGAGGGGGGATTTGATAGCTGCTTTCAACTACCTGAAAGGGGGTTCCAAAGAGGATAGATCTAGACTGTTCTCAGTGGTAGAAGATGACAGAACAAGGAGTAATGGTCTCAAGTTGCAGAGGGGGAGGTTTAGGTTGGATATTAGGAAAAACTTTTTCACTAGTAGGGTGGTGAAGCACTGGAATGGGTTACCTAGGGAGGTGGTGGAATCTCCTTCCTTAGAGGTTTTTAAGGTCAGACTTGACAAAGCCCTGGCTGGGATGATCTAGTTGGGGTTGGTCCTGCTTTCAGCAGGGGGTTGGACTAGATGACCTCCTGAGGTCCCTTCCAATCCTGAGATTCTATGATTCTTATACTAATTGAAATTTTCTGCATTTTCAAATACTGATTTCTATTACAACGCAGAATACAAAAATATAAAGTGAGCACTGTATACTATTTTTATTGCAAATATTTGCACTGTAAAGAATGATAAACAAAAGAAATAGCATTTTTCAATTCACCTCAGACATGTACTGTAGTACAATCTCTTTATCGTGAGAGTGTAACTTACAAATGTAGATTTTTTTGTTACATAACTGCACTCAAAAACAAAACAATGTAAAACTTTAGAGACTGCAAGTCCACTCGGTCCTACTTCTTGTTCAGCCAATCGCTAAGACAAACAAGTTTGTTTACATTTACGGGCGACAATGCTGCCTGCTTCTTATTTATAATGTCACCAGAAAGTGAGAACAGGCATTCGTATCTCACTTTTGTAGACGGTATTGCAAGATATTTACGTGTCAGATATGCTAAACATTCGTATGCCCTTTCATGCTGCGGCCACCATTCCAGAGGACATGCTTCCATGCAGATGATGCTCATTTAAAAAAAAAATGAATTAATTAAATTTGTGACTGAACTTGGAGGAGAATTGTATGTCCCCTGCTCTGTTTTACCCACATGCTGCCATATATTTCATGTTATAGCAGGCTCGGATGATGACCTAGCACATGCTCATTTTAAGAACACTTTCACAGCAGATTTGACAAAATGCAAAGAAGGTACCAATGTGAGATTGCTAAAAATAGCTACAGCACTCAACCCAAGGTTTAAGACTCTGAAGTGCCATCCAAAATCTGAGAGGGACGAGGTGTAGAGCATGCTTTCAGAAGTCTTAGAAGAACAACACTCTGATGCAAAAACTACAGAACCCGAATCACTGAAAAACAAAATCAATCTTCTGCTCGTGGCATCTGACTCAGATAATGAAAATGAACGTGTCGGTCCGCTCTGCTTTGGATCATTATTGAGCAGAACTCATCATCAGCATGGACGCATGTCCTCTGGAATGGTGACTGAAGCATGAAGGGACATATGAATCTTTAGCGCATCTGGCACATAAATGTCCTGTGACCCAGGCTACAACAGTGCCAAGTGAACGCCTGTTCTCACTTTCAGGTGACATTGTAAACAAGAAGTGGGCAGCATTATCTCCTGCAAATGTAAACAAACTTGTTTTGTCTGAGCAATTGGCTGAAGTAGAACAAGGTGGACTTGTAGACTATAATGTTTTTTACACTGTTTTATTTTTGAATGCAGTTATTTTTTTGTACATAATTCTACATTTGTAAGTTCAACTTTCACAATAAAGAGATTGCACAACAGTACTTGTATTCGGTGAATTGAAAAATACTATTTCTTTTGTCTTTTAGAGTGCAAATATTTGAAATAAAAATAATATAAAGTGAGCACTGTATGCTTTGTATTGTGTGTTGTAACTGAAATCAATATATTTGAAAATGTAGAAAACATCCAAAAATATTTAAATAAATGGTATTCTATTATTGTTTAACTGTGTGAATAATCACGCAATTAATTTTTTTAATCGCTTGACATCCATAATATATATATATCCTTACTACATGAATGAAACTGCAACAAGATTTGTGGCTGAAGATTCACTCCACACGCACACATGAACAACATTTATGTTGTGACAAATTTCACTATGTCGTATATAAAGATTTATGATCAAGCTATGCATTTTAAGTTTTAAATTAACATGATTTATGAAGCAACCCTAACAGTTATGGGACTATCATTAAAATTATGTATTCATCTTAAGTGTGCTGTTCTTCATGGGAGGTAACTGAAGCCAATGATCATTTGATTCCTGATCACTGAAATGCACTAAATCGCTATCTTTTCTGTATCATATTTCCTTCCTCATCACTCTAACTCTGGCTGGATGGATGCACATTTCCACCCTGCAAAGAAACGGCTGTTGCCACACTAATCAGCCAAATATGGATGCTGCCCAAGTGCTATGGCCCAGATTTTTAAGGGTATTTAGGTGTTGCTGTGCTCAGCATTGAAATGCATAACTGACTTAGGAGCCTAAACCTCATTTTTAAAAGGGATTTAGACATTTATAACACAAAATCCCAGTGACAGGATTTAGGCCGCTATGTGCATAAATCACTTTTGAAAATGAGGCTTAGGCTCCTTAATCAGTTAGGCGTTTTAATGCTAAGCACAGCAACACCTAAATACCTTGAAAAATCTGGGCCCATAACTAATGTTCCTACACTAAGGGCTTGTCTACACTGCCCCATAGTTCAGGGTTTCAATAGCAGTGAGAACCAAAAATGCTGTGCTATAACCCCCCTGTGTGGATGTCACAGGTCCTTAATTTACATTAAAGTTAGTCCTCTTCAAACAAAATTACATCAGTGGAAATCAGGAACCTTTTAGTTCACGGCTGCAGCATCCATACAGGAGAATTACAACATAGTACTTTGATGCCCACTGCTATTCACACCCCTGCGGTCTGAACAGTGGGGCAGCGTAGCCATAGCCTAAGGTTGTCCCATCTACAATATGCATGGCTTCTAGAAAGCCTTCGGCCTTGGCTACACTTGCAGATGTACAGCGCTGTGAGTTAAACCCGTGTTCGTACAGCTGAGTAGGGAAAGCGCTGCAGCCTGTTCACACTGGCAGCCGCCAGCGCAGTAACTACCACTGACGTGGCTACATTTGCGGCACTTGCAGCTGTATTGGGAGCGGTGCATTATGGGCATTCAGGTAGCTGCAACGTGCTTTTCAAATGGGGGGGGTGAGAGGGACTTTGACAGGGAGCGTTTTGAGAGAGAGAGTGGGTTTTTGAAATCTCCACAGAGTGTCAGCTCATTATTTCCACACTTCCACATCCCCGGCCTCTCTCTCAATCACTGAAAGCAAACAGCAGGGGCTTTGTTTGTTTTTAAAGAGCAGATAAAAGAGAGGAAACGGAGCCTTCCCCCTCCCCCCCCCCGCCGTCTCTGTCCAAGGCATTCCTAACGGAGCTGCCGGCATTTGCTGCCGGCATTCCTAACAGAGCCCCTCCCCTCTTTCCCACCCTCTGCCTGCAAAAAGTAGCTGTGGTTGTAAAGCTGTGTTTCTAGCAGCTCAACAACAGAGCTCTGAACTCCAACCCGGAAGTGCCGTTTCAAAACAAAGCAGCTTCCGGAGATCAGTAACTGTGTTGTTCCTCGGCTACACTGAAAGACCAGCGTTCCACCCACTTCGCAACAGTTGCTATTTCTCTCGGGGAGGTGGAGTACATGCAGCGCTGTATCTGAGGAGATACAGTGTTGCACGTGCCTTGCAAGTGTAGCCAGTTAATGAGTTACAGCGCTGCCGGCAGTTTTATTGCGCTGTAACTTGTAAGTGTAGCCAAGGCCTAAATTCTCTCCCCGCTCCCCACTCTTCCTAGCTTTACAATGTAGCAGAAACGGAGGGTTTTATAACAACTGTCCCATATGAGAGGCAGCATGGTCTTGGGGTTAAAGCACAGAACTGGCATGCTGGATAGCTGGGTTGCAACTGCTGGCTTTGCCACTGATGTGATTTTTTTTACCTTAGGCAAACATGTAGAGCTGGTTTGTAACAGATGCCTGCACTGATGCGAAAAGAGGAGAAAGGGTATAAGAAGCTGTGAAAGGGCCTGGTACAATGTCAGGCCTGAATACACACTGCATCCTCTTTAAAAAGAAGAGGATCCTGCCAAAATATTTTGCTGCCTCCATACCATCTCCTGCAGCATGCCATGTTCTAATGCCAGACTCTGTCTGTGCCTCAGTTTCCCCATCTGTAAAGTGGAGCTAATAATACTTTCTTTCTGGTGTCTCAGTGTATTTGTAAAGTACTCAATGCTCTTTGGATGGAATACTATAATGGGGTTCCACTCATCATGCAGGCACCTCCTGCTGGTCGTCATGTGGTTTAGCTATGCAGGTCAGTACACCCACTCCCTGTGGTGCCTCGCCCGCCATCACTTCCGCTCCCAGACCCAGATCACTCCATGGACCACTGCATTCTCTTTGTAACATTACACCCCTTATTCTTCATAGAAATATTATGATACGACTATGACATAACTAAGATATGTTTTATGCAAGATGGGTCATGTGAGATATCATTGTAAAGGTTATGATTTACTGAATGTGATTATCCAATTTGTATGCATGTATCATTTCTGTATCTGAAGTTAGAAATATTGACTGTGTAATAATTACAACTGTGTTTTCACCTGGGGAACACCCACCAGACAGTATGCAAACAGCGTGGATGGACCATTAGGAAGGACAATAGAACTCTGAAGATGCTAATCTCCCTCCTTCCTGAGAAATTTCCTGGGATGCTGCTTTGAGACTGCAGGGTCATGTGATCATGTCACCTGGTACAGGATACCATCTTAAAATGCTGGTATTTTTCTACAGGATGGGGGAAACAGAATTCCCGCCATATGCAAATCCTATTTGAGGCTGGGGAGTGAGTTAACCTAGGCTCTTCTCCACTGCCTCTCCACCAAGAAGGAAGACTGCTAAAGACACCCGAAGAAACAAAGGAACTAAGCTGAGGAAGGCAGGGACTGAGCCCACATGAGAAAGGTCAGCCTGTAAAAGGAATCCCTGGAGATTTAAACTGCAAGTGGTCCAGGTTATCTTCAAGAAACTCTGCAACCTGATTGAAACAACATTTAGGGTGAGAAATTATTTGTAGCCAATTATTTGTAGGGTATAAAGCTGAGTTTGCATGTTTTGTTTTATTTGCTCAGTAATCTGCTTTGATCTGTTTGCTATGCCTTATTGTAAGCGGGGGAATAGTCCCGCTATTGTGGGGAACTTTCCTCGTCTCTGCACTACCCCGGTGAAATGGGCTAGCGGAAGGATCTCAGTCCTCGCTCCCACCTCCTTTACGCCAGAGGCCTCCCTGCCCTCGAGGACTCCCCTTGTACTCTCCTGTCTGGCAGAGTCCTCGTAACCCCAACAAGGCTGGGCCCAGGATTCCTGGGGGGCTTGACCCCCAACCTTGCTGTGGTCACCTAGGTCAGGGGCTAGGGTGTCCCCACTCTGGGGTACTCTCTCTGAACAGGATGCTTCCCTGACCCACTGATCACTGCATACAATTCAAAGCAAATGCAAATTATTTAGTTAACAATTAATTTGTAACAGGAATAAGGAAAAATGGGAAAGGCTAATGAAAACACATCACCCCGCTCTGTGGCAGGGAACATCACAACAGTGTCTTTGAAATGTCAGGGCAGTTCAGTCTGTTCCTGTGCAAGTCCCAGGCTCCTTCTCAGGCCCCGGCTGTGCTGCAGGGACGCTGTGGCTTGGATACTTGCTCTGGCGGTGGCCACACGCTTGCAGGCTCTGGGTGGCAGGACCCTTCTTCCCAGCGTCGCCCCCGCCCTGTCGGGGTTTAGATCCCCCTGCAAGTCTGGCCTGCGGGGCCTCTTGGCTGAGGTGTCTCCCTGTGCTGGGCCCACTGCCCAGGGTCCCCCTCGCTCTCCCCAGCTGCTCACCGCACCCGGCTGCGGACTGCTCCAGCCCCAGCTCCTCTGCCTCAGCTCCAGCTCCTCTGCCTCAGCACGGCTGCTGCTGCTCTACCTCCAGCTGCCTGGGCTGCTGCCCTGGCCCCTCTGGCTCGGGCTGCTGCAGCTTCTCCCCCAGGGCAGGTCTGTGTCTCTGGGCTGCACCTCTGCTCCCAGGGCAGGTCTGTGTCTCTGGGCTGCACCTCTGCTCCCAGGGCAGGTCTGTGTCTCTGGGCTGCTTTTCTGGCCCCTCCAGATCTGGCCCAGCTTAGCTCTGGCCTCTGCCCTCTCCTCAGCTCGACCCCACTCACTCTGAATCAGGCAACTTCAGCTCACACGGAGGACGGGATTCACCCTGACCTCCTGACTTGCCTGCCCGCCCTGTCAATCAGAGCTGACCTGGAGCATTGTCCTCTCCCCATTGCCCCTGAGAGCGCTGAATGTTAGTAAGGGGATAACAGTCCCCTTACATTATAATCACTTAAAATTTACTTTTTGTAGTTAATAAACTTGTGGTTTTGTGTGTCTATTCCAAAACCCAGTATGTGCAATTCATGATTGTGGGGGCGGGAAAGCTGTGCATATCTTCCTCCACATGGAGGGAAGGGGCGAATTTCATGAGCTTATGTTATGTAGGTCTCTATACAGCGCAAGACAATATAATTTTGGGTTTATACTCCAGAGGGTGTGTGCACCAAAGTGCTGGGCAATTCCCCAAACTGAGTCCTCCCACACAGAGCTGATTGCAGACTGTGATTCTACAGCTGGGTGTGTCCCTACCCGTGTGTGCGCTGGAAGGGGGCTTGAGAGCCTGTCACAGCATCACAGAGTAAGGGGAACTTCCCCATGGCCCCAGCACCCTCTTCGCCCTTGCCTCAGAGCCTCAGCCTGCAAATCCCACAGCCAGGCAGGAGTTCTTCTCTAGCTCCCCTGGTCCCTGCTATCAGCACTGGTCTGTCCAGGGTGCTAGCTTCCTTCTGCCTGCCAGGCACCCAGTCCTCCTTCCCTGAGCTGAAGGGAGTAGCTGACCCTGCTCTGACCTGCGGCTCTTCTTATATGGGCCTGCTAAACCCTGAGTGGCTGTTCCTCGCAGCCTCTCTCCTATTGGCTGCTTCCCACACAGCCTCCCTAGGGCCATATTAACCCCTTGCATGCCAGTGTGAGGCAGACACCCCATCACACATACACTGTTAAATCAATATTATTTATTTGTTTATACTTTTGGAAAAAAGCTGTGGAAAAGGAATAGGCAAACATTTCAGTATGATTTCCTTTTGTTTTACCATCTATTTTTCATGCCACTAAATCAAGAAGCAATCAGCCTCTTCCCCTTAAATAACACCTGACTGTCAAGACCAGAAATCTGAAACTGAAAAATGTTAAGTTGCAGTTTCAGATGGGGGGGTCTGAGCACAGTATTCCATGATCTTGCTGATACAAAAGTATGAGAGGCTATTATTGATAGTGCATTTCAAGCAAAATCAAAAAGAAATTGAAGCCAACTGCAAGTAGACGTAGTCACCCTGAGAACAACTGTACACACAGTTATCGCCATGTACCAAAGATGTGACACACTGCAGATATTACCCTAAAAACCCATCAGAATGAATGAGTGTATTGTTTGGAGAATTGCATTCTTTGAGAACTTATGGATGTATGCATATTTATTTATGCATACACAGAACACAGACAAAATGCAGATGTTGAAAGACAAAGGAATCTTGAATGCAGATTCCTCCTGAGACTTCTTCAGGAGATGCAAGCATGATTTTTTTTTCCTTTTCTTCTCTTCTTTTGCTGTAAAGAATTATTTATTGTGGGTGAACCATGCCAGCCTACGAGCCACAGAGATTCAAGACGACAGATAGAATGGGCTCCATCAAAAAAAGACTGGGTGCAGCAGAGGCCGCAAATGAGTCCATTCCATCTTCCTTATTCTCAAGCTAGCTCTCTGCTGGCATCAGTCTTGGTATAGTTGAGAGCAGCCTCAGGGTAGTTCTAACTTATGCTAGAGGGTAACTGCCCCTAAAGAAACTGCAGGACTGAGAATAACCATCTCTGGCCATGGTTTCTCCTGTCCCCAGCACAGGACAAAGAGAGAAGTCAAAACAGAAGCCAGCTTTATACCAGCTGAGGTTACCTCCAACGCAGGTAGAATTCTCAGGTGAGAAGATCTGGCCCCTTTCTACTATCAGACTGATATAAAGAGACCAGATCACAAGAAAGAATATGCCTCAGTGTCTGTCTAGTCTCAAAACATGTATAACATGGGCAAAGGTGGTGTAAGCATCCCTCAGTACTGCTGTGCCAGCATGCCTCAGCATGGACCAGGGAAGAATAGACAGCCTTTTAAAATAGTGAATATTACTTAGAGACAACTTCCTTCATCTGTTTCTTTCCTCATATAACTTGTTTTGGTAAAAAAGGTAAATCCCATCCAAACACCTGAATCTGGATAACCCTAGAGTTTAGGAAAGTTTGGCTCACGATCCAGAGGTGGAGAAGTGGGATCTTGTGGTTATGATAACGAATGAAGATCAACACAAACTCATTCCTATGGCTTGCACAGTGTGGCCCTGATCCTTGAATGAGCCCTCTGCTGCAATAAAATGGAATTAATCCGTTAGTAACAGTACCTTCATGTTAATAAAGGAATGAAGGAACATGCTTGAATAAGCAGCCTCACTTCAAAACATATTAAGATAAAAACAAAAGAAATCATTTTCTCTTTGGGTATGTCTACACTACGGTACTAGTTCGATTTCTGTGAAACCGAACTTGTGAACCCGATATTTCCAGGTCGATTGTTCGAATCCACACCAGGGATCTTTATTCGAATGTCCGAGTCCACAGTAGGGGGGCAAGCGTCGACATTGCAAGCGGTGCACTGTGGGTAGCTATCCCACAGTTCCCGCAGTCCCGCCTGCCCACTGGAATTCTGGGTGTAGCCCCCAGTGCCTTGTGGGAACGAAATTGTGTCAAGGGTCGGTATACGTAAATTTCGTCACTCGACCCACACTTCCGCCTTCCCTACGTGAAAGCGCCGGCGGGGAATGAATTCGCGCCCTTTTCCTGTGGCTGATAGCTTGGACGCCACTGGACAGTGAGCATGGAGCCCTCCGCGATTATCGCAGATGTTCTGTCCGTAGCCAACAACTCGCGCCTTATAGCGCACCTTTTCCAGACTCTGATGCAGAGAAATCAGGAGAGGAGACAACGTAATCTCCGGGAGTACTTAAACTCTGAAAGGGGCATTGATCTCTTGCAAAGCGCTGGACCCCGGCCCCTAGACATCATGGTGGCAATGGGTCATGTTGATCCCGTGGAACGGCGATGCTGGGCAAGGGAAACAAGCACTGACTGGTGGGACCGCATAGTGCTGCAGGTATGGGATGAGTCCCAGTGGCTGCGAAACTTTCGGATGCGTAAGTGCACTTTTATGGAACTTTGTGAGTTGCTGTCCCCTGCCCTGAAGCGCCAGGACACCCGGATGCGAGCTGCCCTCACTATCCAGAAGCGAGTGGCCATAGCCCTGTGGAAGCTTGCAACCCCTGACAGCTACCGGTCAGTAGTGAACCAATTTGGAGTGGGCAAGTCTACCGTGGGGGTTGCTGTGATGCAGGTAGCCCGTGCAATCGTTGACCTGCTGCTCCACAAAGTAGTGACCCTGGGAGACGTGCAGGCGATCATAGATGGCTTCGCTGCAATGGGATTCCCAAACTGCGGTGGGGCCATAGATGGGACACACATCCCTATCCTGGGACCGGAGCACCAGGGCGGCCAGTATATTAACCGAAAGGGCTATTTTTCTATGGTTCTGCAAGCACTAGTGGACCACAAAGGACGTTTTACAAACATCAATGTTGGGTGGCCAGGAAAGGTTCATGATGCTCGTGTTTTCAAAAACTCTGGTCTGTTTAGACGCCTGCAACAGGGGGTTTATTTCCCCGACCACAAAATCACTGTTGGGGATGTGGAGATGCCAACAGTGATCCTGGGGGACCCTGCCTACCCGCTAATGCCATGGCTCATGAAGCCATACACGGGAGCCCTGGACACTGAAAAGGAGCTCTTTAATTACCGCCTGAGCAAGTGCAGAATGGTGGTGGAGTGTGCCTTTGGCCATCTCAAAGCAAGATGGCGAAGCTTACTTACTCGCTGCGACCTCAGCCCTAAAAATATCCCCATTGTGATTGCAGCGTGCTGTGTGCTCCACAATCTCTGTGAGATCAAGGGGGAGACATTTATGCAGGGCTGGGAGGTTGAGGCAAATCGACTAGCAGCAGATTACGCTCAGCCAGACACCAGAGCCATTCGAAGATCACAGCGGGAGGCGGTGCGCATCTGGGAAGCTTTGAAAGCTCGCTTCCAGACAGAGCGGGTTAACCAGTGACTGCTACACTTCCGTAAACAGATACTGGACCTTCCCCTGTCCCTTTACACATGTCCCGTTGCCCATCCTCCCATTACCAACCCCCTTCCCCCTCCTTCGATCAACGCTGTAAAGTCACAGTAAAGGAAAGATTTTTTTGTTTGAACCTTTTCCTGTACTTCTTATTGGGTAATGATTATCGCCGTGGAGGCATATGGCGGTTGGGGGGCGGTTCAAAGGGGAAGCTCTTGATCCTGCCCAAAGCGCAGTGCCAAGAGGTGTTCCGCTTGTTTAAAGGGACCATCAACCTCTCCCAATCCCATGTGTGTGTGGTGGTGTCTATGTGCCTTTTACGTAGTGACTATCGCCTACGGATCCCACGGTGCATTGATCTATCCAGCAGGCTACTGTCAGCCGCAAAAGATCAGCGACCACCCTCCCCAAACATACAGTGCACCACCCAACCCCCAACCCCACGTCTAGAACGTATAAACCTGCACAACGAAGGAAAGGTGTGCTTAATGCATGCAATGTGTACTGTGCTTGTCACTTCAGCAGTTACCCTGTGTGCACCCTTGTTTGTGCTCCCATTCTCTGCACTTACAAAACATGTTAACCACTACCCAGACATACAAACGGTCCCATTTAAAACACTCAGGGAAACATCGGTGAACCAAAAAACCAGATTTATTCAACAGAACAGTAACTTAACATGGGACCTGGGAAGGGAGGTGCTCAGGAGTGCTGCTGGATGGAGAGGAGGGAAAAATCTAAGGTTTTGGGAATGACAGCCTTCTACTACTGCAGCGGTCTGCAGGGGTGGATTGACTATTTCCACGCACCCTGGCTCCCCTTGTCCTAGTGACTTTTGGGGAGGAAGCCACTGGACTTGGTGGCGGGGGAGGGCGGCTTGAAAGAACATACAGAGGTGCTCTTTCCTCATGTCTCCTGTCCTGGAGAACATCCACTAGGCGCCGGAGCGTGTCTGTTTGCTCCCTCATGATTCCCAGCATTGTTTGGGTCGCCTGCTGATCCTCCTGCCGCCACCTGTCCTCGCGCGCTTCAGCCCTCTGCTCCCGTTCCCTGGCTGCTCGCTCGTACCGTGCAAAGTCCTCTCTGCGCTGTGCCGCCTCCCTCTGTGACAGCATCATTAATTCTGAGAACATGTCGTCCCTAGTTCTCTTTTTGCGCCGCCTTATCTGGACTAGGCCATGGGTGGGAGAAGCACGGGTTGGGCGGGAGACACTCACAGCTGTGGGATAAATGAAAGGGAGTGAATTCCTCAGAATGATACTTTTTCAAGAACAATGACCATACTCTTTCACCGTGAATAGGGCCAAACACAGTGCCTATCACATGTACACGTACTACAAGGTCAAATACTATGCCTTAAGGCTGAGTGAGTGTCTGGGGTCCCGGTATACGGATCCCAGAAGCCTTGCCGTACACAGAAAATCACCTCTCTGAAAACCATGGTAAGGTGCTGACTTAGGACTGCTGCGAGATTGCTTCACAGCAGTGCTCTACTCCCATGTCTCCCTCAGTGTTCCTGGCGGCAGGCAGTAACTGCTGCTGGCCAAACCGGTAATCTACGGCGGCTGTCCTAAACCACCCCCCAGTCCGCGTTGCCGCTCCAGGGAACCAAAAATGCCCGCGAACCGCCCAGCATGAACGGCTCGCCTACCCTTCCCCCCCCTCCGCGTGGCTGCTCCAGGGAATCAAAAATGCCCGCGAACCGCTCAGCATGAACGGCTCGCCTACCCTTCCCCCCCCTCCGCGTGGCTGCTCCAGGGAATCAAAAATGCCCGCGAACCGCTCAGCATGAACGGCTCGCCTATCCTATCCCCGGTTTAGCGTTGCCGCTCCCCGGGACTGTCCCTACCCGTGCACCGATATGTGGTACTGGTTTTGCTCCCGACACACTACCACCACGCGTTAACGTAAACAGCCGGGTGTCTGTCTGTAAGGGGAAAAGGAAGCATGCAGTATACTAATTATACCACTCATTCGAACCAGGACCCCATGACTGATATCACTCTGATGAGGATTACGGAGACAGAGAAAATCTGCATGCTGCGTCAATGCAAGCAAACCCCGGGGCCGTATGCTGCCATGCTATGCAAGGCAATGATACCAGAGTACCTGCTGCTTGCATGGCGCGGGAAAGTATCCTACCATGGAGGAGACAATAAGGCAGCTCTCCCAGTGAACGTGCTAAACAAGCTATCGCTGTACCTGCAAGACAGCTTCTCTGAGATCTCTGCTGGTGATTACACCTCTATCCCCATACATATTGACAGACTTTTCGAATAGTTGCACGGGAAAGCGACTCAAAGCTGAAGCGCATAAGGCCAATGAAGCCACAGTTACAGAGCGCTATCACACCATAACTATTGTATTGAAAATAAATGTCTAACACACTGACCTGATGATCCCTCTCCTGATTCCTGGTCAGGAATGCTGGCTTGGGAGTGTTCGAAGGGCAGCGCAGTCAGGGTGAGGAATAGTTCCTGGCTGTCGGGGAAATCTCCAGGGTGACCACTTTCGATTGCTTCGTCCCCCTGCCCTCCTTCCTCTTCTTCGCCGTCAGCGAAAACCTCCTCCGATGTGTCCGTAGAATGTACCCCGTCATCGGTGTCCACGGATACTGGCGGGGTAGTTGTTGCCGCACCACCGAGCATGGCGTGCAGTGCCTCGTAAAATCGGCAAGTCTGAGGCGCTGAGCCGGAGCGTCCGTTGGACTCTTTGGTCTTTTGGTACGCCTGACGTAGCTCCTTGATTTTGACGCGGCACTGCGTAGCATCCCGGCTGTATCCTCTCTCCGTCATAGCCTGGGAAATCTTTTCATAAATTTTGGCATTCCGTCTTTTTGACCGGAGCTCGGCTAGGATTGATTCATCGCCCCACACAGCGATCAGATCCAAAACCTCACGATCACTCCATGTTGGAGCTCTCTTTCTATTCAGTGATGGCATCGAAACCACCGCTGTAGAGCTCTGCATCATTGCCAGTGCTGCTGAGCTCGCCACTATGTCCAAAGAGGCAATGGGATTCAAAATGGCCACAGAGGAAAAAGCATTCAAATTTTCACGGGGATTTCTCTGAGTGGCAGGTCAGAGCATCTGAGTACACAATACTGCCCTGAGCGTCCACCGAGTGGTGCACTGTGGGATAGCTCCCGGAGCTATTAGCGTCGAATTCCGTCCACAGTACCTCGCATTCGACATGCCCATTTCGAATTTGGCGCTACTCCCCTCGTCAGGGTGGAGTACCGAAATCGATTCAAGGAGCCCTTAATGTCGAAATAAACTGCTTCCTAATGTGGACGGGTGAGGGATTAAATCGAGTTAACGCTGATAAATTCGACATAAAGTCCTAGTGTAGACCTGGCCTTTGTAAAATAAAAGTGAATGGACCTCTCTATCCTTTTGTTTTTCTGAAACTATGTATTATCTTTTTTGGGGTTAAAGTAATAACAATGAAAATTAAAGGGGAAAGGAGCCCTGAAAGCAGTTTTTTTTAAACTGAGACTTCTTCTGCAGCTACAAGCATGTTCATTTTGCCATAATCTTTAGCAATGCAGAAGAAAGAGAGCCTTCAGGTGAAAGGTTACCTACATTTATAATGTCAGGCACTGAGACTGGTGAGGTAAAAGGTAAATGGTAATTTTATCATTAGCGTGTCTGACCGCTTGCCCCCACCATATCTCACAGGAGACGTTAAGAATGGCTCACCTGTCAAGATGCAAACACTTAAAGGTCAATGCGCACAGAAATCTTCAAGAGCTTACAACTGAATTACTGACACCTTTTATTATCACTGCTTAAATAAATGATTCAAGTGGCAAGATAAGGGAAAGATCGGTTTAATGTCAAGATTTACACGAGGAATTCTTGGAGCATTATTTTCTAAACTATAACATATTTATATGTGTGTGTGTATATATATATATATATATATATATAATCTTTCATTTTATGCTGGAAGTGTGTGAGCAATTAGATGGATTTTACACCACCAGTAAAAGTTTAAGTATATATTCCCATCTTGCAAAGCTCTCCAGCATCCCAAAGGGAGGAAGTATGATCTAGTGGTTGGAGCAAAGAGTCAAGGCTCCTGATTCTATTTCTACTTCATTGTGTGACCTTTGGTAAGTAAGTTGATCTCTCTGTGCCTCAGCCTACCCATCTGTGAAAGGGATTCAATAATAACTATGGGTGTTGTAAGATCTACATAAGACTAAGGGGGAATATGATAGAGGTCTATAAAATCATGAGTGGTATAGAGAAAGTAAATAAGGAAGTGTTATTTACTCCTTCTCATAATACAAGAACAAGGGGCCACCAAATGAAATTACTAGGTAGCAGGTTTAAAACAAACACAAGAAAATATTTTATGTGTGTGTATATATATATATATATATATGGAACTCCTTGCCAGAGGGTGTTGTGAAGGTCAATACATTAACAGGATTCAAAAGGGAGCTAGATAGATTCATGGAAGACAGCCATCGATGGACCTATTAGCCAGGATGGGCAGGAATGGTGTCCCTAGCCTCTGTTTGCCAGAAGCTGGGATTGGGTGAAAGGGCATGGATCACTTGATGATAACCTGTCTGTTCATTCCCTTTGGGGCACCTGCCATTAGCCACTGTCAGAGGACAGGATACTGGGCTGGATGCATCCTTGGTCTGACCCAGTATGGCCGTTCTTATGTTAAGAACATAAGAATGGCTGTACTGGGTCAGACCAAAGGTCCATCCAGCCCAGTATCCTGTCTACCGACAGTGGCCAATGCCAGGTGCCCCAGAGGGAGTGAACCTAACAGGTAATGATCAAGTGATCTCTCTCCTGCCAACCATCACCACCCTCTGATAAACAGAGGCTAGGGGCACCATTCCTTACCCATCCTGGCTAATAGCCATTAATGGACTTAACCTCCCTGAATTTAACCAGTTCTCTCTTAAACCGTTATAGTCCTAGCCCTGGGCTACACTAGAGGTGGGGGTCGATCTACGATACGCAACTTCAGCTACGTGAATAGCGTAGCTGAAGTCGGCGTATCATAGATCGACTTACCTGGCCGTGAGGATGGCGGCGAGTCAATCGCTGCCGCTCCCCCGTCAACTCCGCTTCCGCCTTTCACGGAGGTGGATTTCCGGAGTCGACGGGGAGCGCGTTCGGGGATCGATTAATCGCGTCTAAACGAGACGCGATAAATCAATCCCCAATAGATCGATTGCTACCCGCCAATCCGGCGGGTAGTGAAGACAAGCCCTTAGCCTTCACAACACCCTCTGGCAAGGAGTTCCACAGCTTGACTGTGCGCTGTGTGAAGAAGAACTTCCTTTTATTTGTTTTAAACCTACTGCCCATTAATTTCTTTTGGTGGCCCCTAGTTCTTATATTATGGGAACAAGTAAATAACTTTTCCTTGTTCACTTTCTCCACACCAGCCATGATTTTATATACCTCTGTCATATCCCCCCTTAGTCTCCTCTTTTCCATGCTGAAAAATCCTAGCCTCTTTAATCTCGCCTCATATGGGACCCGTTCCAAATCCCTAATCATTTGAGTTGCCCTTCTCTGAACCTTTTCTAATGCCAGTATATCTTTTGTGCGATGAGACCACCACATCAGTACGCAGTATACAAGATGTGGGCGTACCTTGAATTTATATAAGGGCAATAAGATATTATATGTTATTCGCTATCCCTTTTTTTATTCCTAACATCCGGTTTGCTTTTTTGACTACCACTGCACACTGCGTGGATGTCTTCAGAGAACTATCCACGGTGACTCCAAGATCTTTTTCCTGATTAATTGTAGCCAAATTAGTCCCCATCATATTGTATGTATAGTTGGAGTTATTTTTTCCAATGTGCATTACTTTACATTTATCCACATTAAATTTCATTTGCCATTTTGTTGCCCAATCACTTAATTTTGTGAGATCTTTTTGAAGTTCTTCACAGTCTGCCTTGGTCTTAACTATCTTGAGCCGTTTAGTATCGTCTGCAAACTTTGCCACCTCACTGTTTACCCCCTTCTCCAGATCTTTTATGAATAAGTTGAATAGGATTGGTACTAGGACTGATTCTTGAGGAACACCACTAGTTACCCCTCTCCATTCTGAAAATTTACCATTTATTCCTACTCTTTGTCCCCTGTCTTTTAACCAGTTCTCAATGCATGAAATGATCTTCCTTCTTATCCCATGGCAACTTAATTTATGTAAGATCCTTTGGTGAGGGACCTTGTCAAAGGTTTACTGGAAATCTAAGAACTTTTCACAACCAAGAAAATAACAGATGCCACCATTGTTACAAAAAGGGCAAATAAGGTACACAGGAAATGCTGGTCTATTGGGTATGAGATGTTTGGGACTGATGGTCAACAATGTAAAATCAGAACAGTAGCTCTAATATATGACTTAGTAGAGCATGAAAAGCTGACTGTTGGTTAGGGCAGGGAACTGGGATGAAGGACACCTGGATTCTATCTCTGAGTTTGCCACTGACTCAACTTTGCTCAAGTCATTTAGGCCCAGATCCTTAAAGGTATGTAGATGCCTAACTCTCATTGCTTTCAATGCGAGTTAAGCACCAAAATACCTTTGAGGATCTGGGCCTTCGGCCAATTTTTTTCCAAAGTAGCCCCTGATTTTGGGTACCTCAAGCCCAACGTGAGACACCTTGGGAAGTAATGCCCCACTCACTTACAGGGACATATGGAGGAGAGCAGGCAAGAAGAGTGAAAGACAGGCAGACTAAGCCACCTGAGAAGCAGACTGTATCTCTGCTCGATAGGCAGTTTCACCATCTGATGGGCTTTCTAAAGGTCACCAAGGTGGAGCCACTGTTGTACTGATTTGACTTATTTTTATTGTTAAATTGCTCACTGTGTCATTTCCACTTAATAAATCCTGAGATCACAGCTAATCTTTTGCATGGGAGTTGTTTTTAAGGAAGAAGGTGTTTGCGTTGTGGATGGTTGTATGTTGGAAATGAGAGGTAGCGGTGTATGTTCGGTATTTCTGAGTGTGTTTGGGCATTATGATGTTTGGGTGGTGAGACGTGGTTTGAGATTAGTGTTGTTGTTAATGTAAGGGTAGCAGGTTCTTCCCTTGATTTTTAGTAACTGAACTGATGAGGGAAGCACCTGAGCAGCTGTATCTCTACGTTAACGTTTTTTGTGTGTGGGGGGGAGAATAGCAGGCATACTGCACACCAAATGACATTCCAGAGCATGCTTTGAAACCCCAAGTATCCCTGTTTCACTCCTCTTCCCCACGCAACATTCTCATCTTCACTATCAGCTGTTCCTTCCCTCCATCTACTCCCTGTCTCTCCGCTTTAGTACATATTCACTCCCTTTGACTTTGTGGCCATAACGTTTACATGGAATAATGTTCACCGCCTCCATTTGGTTTTTTTTCTTCACGTATTTTGCGATTTGCTGTTCTCTTCCTGAAACATTTGCATGCTATTAATACTATAAAATGGTGGGCTTTACTATTCTTTGTAAGCATTGCTTGGATTAGTAGCACATAATACCTCTTGCATCTTTCCCCTTGCTATTTTTTTCTTGATATCCCATTGCCAGACTGCAGATAGTAAGGCTAGACTAAGGAGCCCACGTAGGAGGCACAGAAAGGGGTTATGGAGGGAGGGGGGGTCCTTAATTTTTAAAATAACAATAAAAATAAGTGGGAATGGAATGAAAATATTCTAAAGATAAATGTAAGCATTTTTACATGCAATGTTATTAAAATAGATTTTCTGAAGGGTACATTAGATTTTTAATGTTTTAATTTTTCGCTTGATAAACCAACTAAAAGTAAAAAGAAAATGCCAACTGTGGAATTTTCCATATGATCACTCTGCAGCTATTATCCAGGGAGTCATCTGCATTCTGGGAGGGTCAGGTTACAGAAAAAACCCAGCCGCTTGCTGCTCTGGGAACAGGGTAGTCACAAAAGCACCTGTCATCAAAATGGTTTGTTAGAGACAAAAGCAGGTGATCCAAGCATTCCAGGGCTGTTTGCACCACAACAATGCTTATCGGGAATGGAGATGATGATACAAAAGTATGTCCCCTCTCACTGCTCTCTGACTGCAAAACTCAAAGGGCTCAGTTCTTCTGACATTGCTTATGAACAACTCTCATTTTTCTCTTGAGAACCCTGCAGTAGGAAAACTGGGCCAGGGGAATTAATTTGTCCAGTCCCCACTGGTGCAACACACAGCCATTTACACACATTTCAATTGTTGTCTTAGTCACCTCAAGATTTCCCTGCTGAACCTTTCTGGCAAGTTACTTGACCTCTCCGTACTTCAGTTTCCACACCTATAAAAGGGCAATAATGATACTCCAATGACAAAGCTTTTAGATCTACAAATGAAAACAGCTATATGGCAGCCAGTTATTTATTATTATTATTATTAACTGGGATTTTCAAAGGAGCCTGTGAGTGGTAAACACCCAATCCCTATTGAAATTCAATATTTATTATTCATTTAGTATTACTGAGACACTCCTAAGTTATTCACTGTTTGAAGATGGAAATTATGGTAGAATCTAAAGACATATGGCAATCTACCAAGGTAGCTCTTCACAGTCAGAGTCCCCTATAACTAGAGATGGGGATGATGAACCAAGACATTGGATCTAACCCACCTAGGACTTTGGGTAAGGTCAACTTGGGCCAAGAGTGCTGGAACAATTTGTACAGTGGGGGTGCTGAAAGCCACTGAACCAAACTGTAAACCCTGTAGATCAGTGTTTCCCAAACTCGGGACGCCGCTTGTTCAGGGACAACTCCTGGAGGGCAGGTTTGTTTACCTGCCCCGTTTGCAGGTTCAGCCAATCGCAGCTCCGACTGGCCACGGTTCACCGTGCCAGGCCAATGGGGGCTGCGAGAAGGGCGGCCAGCACATCCAGTGGGAGCCGCGATCGGCCGAACCTGTGGACGGGGCAGGTAAACAAACCGGCCCTGCGCGCCAGGGGCTGTCCCTGAACAAGCGGCATCCCAAGTTTAGGAAACACTGCGGTAGATAATAGAAACCACTTCAAACCAGGGAGTGTTGCCACACTCCCAGCAACCCTAGTTCCAGCACCTATGACTTGGGCTCACATGCCAGAGAGCTGAGCATTATGTTTCAGTGCAAGCCATCCTTGAGCCTATTGGAAGCTTTGGATGTTTTGGGCTCTGTTCCCTTTGGAACAGATGCCTTGGGTATTTTTACTAAAATTTCCCACCATTGCAACCACCATTTCAGCTCCACCATTGTTAGCAACAGTGCGAGCCATCAGCATATTAAGCACTATGTCATCTAGCCCTACTCAAACAGGTGTATGTGACATGGTGCTTAAAACGCTAATCTCCAAGGGCACCTTCTCTGTAGAAGAACTCTGACTGCTGTAGAGAAAAACCTGTGGTACTGACAGTGGGAAATGTAAGCAAAAATTATCTAGTGTTGACAAGATCATTCAAGGCAATGGCAAAAGTATCATTGACTTCACTGGGGGCAGGAACAATTCCACAGGCCCTGATTCAGCCATGTACTTAAGCACCTGTCTAACCTGAAGAACATGAGTAGTCCCAAATGGGGCTTAAAGTTATGCAAGTGCTTAAGTACCTTGCTGAACCAGGGCTATAATAAGGAATGAGTTCATGTGTTGAACTATAGTTTCAATTTCCAGTGGGTTTCATAAAGAAGCCATAAAAAATGATAATTTCAGATGCAACTAAAGCTTTATATCTGCAGAAGTGCCTTCATGAAGCTTAATACATGTAACAAAATTCTATGTAAAATGCAATCTGTTTTGCCTTGCATTGGTCTTGTGCATCAAAAAAAACTCCTCTACTATCTCAGTCTCAACCACAAATTATTAGTATATTGTAAAATTGTTTATAAGCTCTCTAAAAATATTTTCACTATTTTACCTGACTCCCTTAGGAAGACACCTGGTAGCAGTAAAATTATTTTTACTACTAGCATTTCAGGAGAGAAGAAAAATGAGGGCACTTCCTTTTTTATTAAAATATTACACAGTTGTGCATAAGCAAAACATCTGTTAATGGCTCACCAAAATCAAAGAACCATTTCTTTGTTGTTGTTGGGGGGGAAGGGGAGTGCTGTTTGTTTGCTTGGTTTTGAATTATTTATTTTCAGTACCACCAGGAGCAAAAGAAGAATGACTTCCAGCTGAGACCAGCCTAGCACAGATTCTACCAGCTCAGACAGACAGACGCGTCACTCACCTGATAAAGCTATTTCCAGTTGGACCATGATGGTCCCTATTTGAGGACTGGTTGTGCTAATGTGCAGAACACACTTCAAGTTCCAGCTGCCATGAAGATTGTGATTGTCTGGATGCCATTTGGCACACACAACAGGAGTCTCCAACAGAAACCGTCTTTGCCTTGCTATGCTTATGCAAGACGTAGTGTATGAGCTCTGATTCGGCTGGTATAGGGCATTCTTGCCAACTTCTGAATCAGGGGCTTGATGCTCTACTGGCTTTCTCTTGAGGGATTCCTTTAAACTAGAGCAAAGTGGGTGTAAAACTCTACCATCCTGGTCTCAAAGTGTTTCACAGTCACTTGGGACTGACAGAAATGCCTATACAAAGGTGGAAAGGCAATGGAGAATAAGACCCGGGAACCTCATGCTTATGGTTAGTCTGAGAGTCAGTTGTAAGGCTTTACACATATCTCTACTCTGTCACATCTCGCCACAACCCAGTCACACGTCAGCCTCCACCTCCCTGTGCTTATCTGTGGCGCCCAACCCCGATGCAGTGCAGAAGATGGACAGTCATACTAATGCATTATAATACCTTCTAACACACATAGATTTTGTAGGTTTCAAAAAAATAGTCAAGTGCATAATTGGTAGGAAGCCGTGCGTAAATTCTGGTTGTTGTGTCCTCTCCTCTCTCTCCCGCTCCCCAAACAGAGGGACATGGGCAAGAGAGTTTTCATTAAACATATCTATTTTTCCACTACAAAACAGGTGCAATCAGAATTGCAAAGTATGCCACGCTTGTCTCTTTGGGGTTTTTTATCCTAATTTATTGGATCAAGACAAAGAATCATAGGTTTGTTTTTCTGGTGTTTTCAAGTCCACTGCAGAAAGAAGGTCACTGCATTTGGGTACTAATCTACCAGTGCAGTAAGCCGTGATTAAAAAGGCTCAGTAACGTTCTCAAAAATGCATTACAACTGTTTGAATCCATGGCCATAGAAGAGGGGATGCTAGTCTGGTTTGGTTAAATAGATATAAACTTATTCCCCAGTCAGTCAGCCACAGCAGCAGCCCTACATTTCAGTGAGCCAAATAAAAAGATTGCCTGGGGTCAGGATAAAAGCAAAGGTACGTAAGGGCCTGAAATAGATTGTGCTACTATCATTTTACTTCAGAGAACCCAACAAAGCTCTCACAGGGTATCATCGGTGACCTCACCTCTCCCCTTAGATGTCTGGTGCATCTCTGAATTGATTTAGAATGTTCACTAATACAGTGAAGAGTTAAACAGCAAGGAGGCTGGGGTATTTTTTTAATTCTGTATGTGAGTCTGAAAAGGGGCTATAAGTAAGGAGAGGTAGAACCCTCAACATAAAATAAAATAAAATAAATGTATAGAGCAATAAATATGTCCCAGTTCAACTTATGGCAGAGGTTCAGAGAGGATAAGCCAAGTCTCCCTGTGCTGCTGCTGCTGCTTCTATTTTATTTTTTCATAATTGTCCCGGTTATGAGTCTTTGTTCACAAAGGTGGAAAAGATGGAGGGCTCTAATGATGCATTATCACAGGTCAGAGAATGAACCACATAAATCTCCCTGGCATTCATAGCCACACAATGCCTCTAAAACGACAGCAGTGTT
This sequence comes from Chelydra serpentina, assembly GCA_037349315.1. NCBI lineage: Eukaryota > Metazoa > Chordata > Testudines > Chelydridae > Chelydra > Chelydra serpentina. The sequence continues at coordinate 26,799,143 of JBAIAC010000002.1, read as the reverse complement.
CCTTAAAGACGCAGCCTACCCGCAGTCAAAGAGGGCTAAGCAAGGTAATACACCTGTGGGCTTTTGCCGAAATAATCACCTTTTCCTTTCACCGCTCCTTGGGCAGCTCAGACCTTGTCTGATTGTCTTCAATCTGCTGTGTTTTCAGTAATGAAGACTAGAATTCAGTTGTACATCTGGGACTAATAGCTTTTAAACCTAAATTATTCCTCAGCTGCAATTATAGCCAGTTTTGTCATAAACATGCAAGCAGTGCAGTACAGAGAGGAGAGATGCTTTCAGTACAAAAGGCATTTTTGAAAAGAAAACTTCAATCTAATTTTAAAATGTTATAGTTACAACAGTTGGGGATTGATTCAGCTGTCTTTGAAGGCCATTTGAGTTTTGTTATTGGCTTCATTGGAAGGTGAAAAAAGCCCATAAATTCCATAGTGGAGTAAGAATCTTAAATATATATTTTAAATGTTCATCAATAATATTGTCATGACAGTTCATGAAGCAGATAGAACTCCAAGTCCCCAGCAGAATATATGTGAAAGCAGAGACTTTCAAAGTGGTTATAAGGTAATATCTATATTTGAAAAATTAACCAAAATGCATTAAAGAGCGAGAGAGAACATACTTTATACCTTCAAAAGTCCCTGTTTACTCCTGTATTCAAATGTGAGATCAAGGGACGAATTCTCTGCTTAATGTAAATGGGTGCAACTCCATTAAAGTCAATGCACCAATTTACACCAGCTGAGAATGTGGCCTCTAAAGCCCAATTTATCTTTCCGCTGCACTTGTGTAGACATTTAAACCATTGTAAATTGGGTGTAACATGCCACCATACTGATTTTGTAGTATTTTACATGCATTTGGCATTAACTTTACACTGGAATGAATGGTGACATAAGGTGCAGGGCAATGGTGAATTGGACTCAGAGTCCCTAATTATTGTATTGCATCACCAGGACTGTGTCTCCACCTGGGACATGTTAATAATATGACAGCACCCACTAAGGTACCGTTGATCATCCTGGAGAGAGTGAAATAGTAACAACTCTTTCCATTGTAATGGATTTTCCACTTTCAGCCTGCAGTTTTCCAATTTTGTTCCCACAAAATGTAATTTCCTGGAAAGATCACATCCTTGTTAAGGATGAAAGCCAACTAAATTAGAGAAGGCCCCTGAAGAGCTCACCCCAGTTTTTATAAAAAGACAAGAGGTAAGCTGGAACAGGACATTTAGGACATATTTAGTTAGCTCTATGCAAACATCATGCCAGGTAAGAGCAGGGCCGGGGAGCCCATTAGGCTGAGCTCCCGTGGGCGGGGGGAGCTGGTTGCCGGGGGGCGGCGCCGGTCTGGGGCAAGGAAGTTTCGCCTAGGGTGCAAAACTTCCTTGCACCAGCCCTGGATAAGAGAAAGTTAATAACTAGCTAATTTCCTTAATACTGAGACACAGCATATTGAGTCAAAGCTCACCAAGCTGACAAGGATTCTAGAGACCCCAGTGGAAATCCTAGCAGACGCCATTAAACTAATTTTACTGCTCTTAGTTGATTACCACTAGACTCTTTCACTTCATACTAGAGAATTACTGGTGATAGGAACCAACAACCCTAGGAAGCAGTAGATCAATAAGCCTATTGTTAGTTCCAAGCTGGAAGCAACAGGAAGCAGCTGCAAATTTTCAAATGGAATTTCTACTAGTGAAGCCACCCAGTCTAATCAAGAGGGCAATTACAAATGCTGAGTATGTAACACTACTGGTTGGGGGCGGGGGAGGTTTCACACTCGACAATATATAAAAATAGACTGTCAGAGAACGCAACACCAGAGCACTCCACAAATCACCATAGAAGACACAAGCTGTTGAGTGACTTCAGAATACTGCATTACAGTCCAGATGCAAAACATCGGGGGGGGTTAGATTCTTGAGTGATACACTTAAACAGTGCTGTATAACACAGGTACATTTTAAAAATATGTTATTTTAATATGTGACTTTTATTTTCATAGTGCCCCTTTAACTGCTATCTTTTGCTTAATTTGTGCCCTATCCTGCTCCCACTGAAATACAGAGGAGTGTTGCAATTAACTTTTAAGAACAGTAGGATTTGGACCTCCATTCCCAGGCTGCAGTTTCTTCCTAAAGCTTGTTTTATGAGCCCTGCTGAGCAGTGTGTTTCTCCTATACTGTTGACTTAACACTGGCTGCCAGTCATTTTTGTCATTGATTATACATTTTAGTTATACCTTTTAAAGTTATTCATATAACTCAAAGTCATTCATGATCCTATCTTCAATCTATTTATTTCACATCCCCTTTCATAAGTGTTCAGACCTGATGTGCAAAGGCTGTTAATCAGTCCCTGTTTAAACAAAAAAAAATGGGTACCAGGGCTTTGGCTTTCTTTGCACTGCACTTATGGAATTCTCTCTCTCTTTAGATGTTACAAAGACCATTATGTTTAATTAGTTCAAAACTAGAACTGAAAGCGCCTGTTTAGTCCAGTTCCATCATTCTAAATGCAGCAGTGTGAGTTTGGAGTGCTCAGCAGACCCTAGAGTTTTATCATGCTGAGTTTTTAGCAAAGGCCTGCTAAATACTATGTATGAATAACACTAAATTTATTGAAGTTGCATTGCATAATATACTTCTCTCCCTAAAGAGCAGAAGCTTTTGCTACATAAGTGTATTTTCTTGGATGTACCTAACTTCCCAAGAACTGGGGAAGAGGTGAGCTGAGGAAAGGATCCTTCACAGCACAATCTTGCAAACTATGCATATTCATCAGCAAAGCTTGGTGACATCTGAAAATGGGTAGGCAAAACTGACAATGAGAGGCTTTACAACAGCAGGTAGAGATCATCGTGTATCTGGCTCACTGCAGGGTAGGCAAATTGGCTGAAGAGCCTCCAACTGATGCTCATCAAGCCAATAAGCCTATTCTTCAATGGCATGTAAGTACTGCTGAATACAGTATTTTGTTTATAATCTCTTTCTGAGGGAAGATAAATAAGGCAAAAAAGTGAGGAGGGAAGAAGCTCTTTTGTCATTAGTGGCCCTGGAAAACTAGAGCTGCTCAAGATGTTCCTTTTTGTACCCACTTTCCTTCTCAAGCTTGTCAGTTCCTGAGGGTGTACAGCCTCCAACCCTGAAAGTATGCTTTCTTCAGCAAATAGGCTTTTTCCCTCCTATAAGATGGACACACCAGGTATATCACAAAACCATGGCATAACCAACCAACATGCTACTGAGGCATAAATAAATAGGTGCTGATCACACACACATTTACCACTACGAATAAAGCAATGCACTGTTTTGCACTAAATTATACAGTTGACAAACATTAAAGGAGTCCATTACTGACTGATGGCCTAATCCTACCATTCAAGGATGGGGACTTTGCCATTGTCTTCAGAGGGCACAGGATTAAGCCTTGAAGAAATAATGATACTAATGTCAAAGGGATACCAAGTTACGAACCTGGACCTCTTGATCTTGTTGTTGTGTATCAGGATTGAGGCCCTAGTTCAGCAAAGTCGTTAATGATGTGCCTAGAGTTAAGCATGCAAACAGTCTCACTGAAGTTAATAGCACTTCTTATGTATTTAAAGAGAGCCACTTGCTTAAGTACCTTGCAGAATCTCCACCCAAATGTACAACAAATAGGAAGGTCCTCACTATGAAGATAAAGAGGAGAGGATTCAAAAATCGTTAGGCAGCTGTTGTCCTGAGACTCCTGACCTTTCTAATCATTAAGTTAATCAGAACCATTTTACTCTTTACCTTGCCTTCCCACCATCGTATTATGCCTTGTAAGTTTACACTCCTCCAACCAGCTCCACTGAATCATTGTGTTATATGTATAGTATGCAGGACTGGACATAGACTGAGCTAGATAATAAGCATTTTGGAAGAAGGCCTTTTCCTTCTTCTTTGTTTGTAGAGCACTAAGCATATTGTAGATGCCTGGCAAATAAGAAATTGAGTAATAAATAAAGTTCTGCATTTTCAAACAAGTAAGAGTCATTCTTGATTTACAGTACAAAGAGTACAATACAGTTTAAGGCACGGCTATGTCTCCTTGATTCATGAGACTTAACTTCTCCAAATGTATCTGTATCTCTGCTGCCTTTGTATTACATAAAGGGAGCCACTTCAGTGCATAGCCATCAAATATAATTTCCTTTATCTGGAATAATACTAGTTCATGACCAATTGTGCCATATATTAGATGAAGTCCTAAAACAGAACAGTTCAGCCTTTATGTGTGCATATGTGACGAATGAACAGTGGAATCAGCTGAGTCAGTAATCAGCGGCTGACTTTACAAAATGCACATTGCTGGGAATTCAATAAAATGATTTATTTTCAGAAATCCCTCCTCATATTGAATGTAGTCCTATTAGTATTCATCTTCAATGTAGCAAGAGACAGACACCCTACCACTAGGACTGTAGTTATTAATTTGTATGAAATCCCTGACTGGTATAATTCATGCAGATTTCTATTCCCAAGGAAATATTTATATAATAAAAAATTCAATTGCTGTGATTAAGGAAATAACAGATAGTGTTTTTATCTTTGGACCATAGCATCTTGTCTAGCTTTCCCAACAAGTAGCAGGTTCACATTTACAATAATTAGACTTCCTGGCACTACTGGTTCAAATCACAGAATCCCAGCAGAATCAACTCTGGGTGAGATTTGATGATATGCCCAAGAGGCGCAGTGCAAAACTTGCAGCCCAGAGGGATGTGGGACTAAGAGGGCTTTAAGCTAACTTTGTGCCCTCACGATTCTGGGCTGCTGCAAAGGTCAAAATGGCTCCCCCAAGTTGAGCAGCCTATGGGCAGCAGCACTGCCCAGAATCACTATAGCTGCATCCACAGGGGGCCCGTCCCCTTGCACCCTTACCCTGTCCACTCCAACCCCCCAACACTATCCCTGTCACATCCGTTATACTGGGGCGGTGTAGGTCTTCTAGGCCGTCTCAGTCAATTCCTGCACTGGGGAAATACTCTCACAGCCAGATCAGGGGATCTTATGGCCTGCTGCCTAAAGGGGCCATAGTAGGAGGGAGAACACTCTCTTTCTCCCTCCTTCCCTTTTTCTGTCTATTTCCTTGTCCACTCATTTCCTGAATTCCCTTTGCTGTCATTTTACATACTGGTACTTTAATAAGAGTTAATTTCTCATAACCCAGCTTTACTTCTTTGATGGAGTTATAAGTGAGTCTGGATATTTGCTATAGCTGATACTATGTAGGGATATTAAAGAAGGTACTGGCAGTGATTGCCCAAGTGAAAGTAACTCCCCATAATTTGTCCCCCACAATTTAAACCTCATAGCATTACCAAGTAAAAAGATCTCTTGGGTCTCCTGTTAAAACTTATAAGCTACTGTCTGTGTAAACCATTGATTGTATCTGTTCTCAGAAAGATACTGTATTGCTATAAGAAACTTGCAAACAAGTTATTTGACTTTGTTCTTTATGCGTGCTTTGTACCTAGAAACAGCATAGAAAGACCCCCACCCTCAAAGGGCAGGGAGTCTCAAATAAATTAGTACACACCCCGAAAGTGGTGGAGACAGTATGTCTGCTGATGAATGCTTGGTGTACATGAATGAATGAGCAGGGAGGTGCCAGCCTAGGAATTCAGTGACCATCGGCTGAAGGCGGCATCAAAGTGGGAATGACCAGACAACCCCCGGAGGGTAAACTGGGACCCACCCGATCATCTCAAAGGATGGGAAAAACAAGATAACATCTGACAGCATGGAGCCACCAGGAATGCCATCTGCTGATTGATTCAGCAACAGCATGATGAAGCAATTTCCATAGACTAACACAGGAAATAATTCCTATAAGAATGGCTTCTACACACTGAGGACTTTGAGTCTGGTTCTGCAACCACCCTCCAGGAGCATCAGATGAATCTGACAAGGACTTGGCTCCACCCTCATGCCCAGGTTACCTGGCCAGTAACTTGGCATGAGCAACATCTAGGCTGGTAACTATAACATCTATATAGAACTTGAATGAATGATTGCATGATTGAATATATATATATATATATATATATGTGTGTATAAGGAATAAATAGGGATAGTAATAAGTAGTCAAACAACGTTGTTTACTTTTATCTTTGCTTTAATATTATGTTCACAATAAATGTGGCATTGTTGCCTTATTCCTCTTAAAAAGATCCTGCTGGTTTTTATTTTATTGGTATAACAACTACACTTATATTCCTGGATTTTTTTCCTTTTTTTTCCTTTTAAAAACAATATTAATAACTTTTGCCATGAACTATAGGAGTTGGCTAGCCAGGTCAGAGTATTAGGACCCTCCAGGAATTCACAAGCCATGTGACCAACACAGTCTTGGGTCAGATGGCCAGCAGATCGAGGGAAGTGATTATCCCCCTCTATTCGGCACTGGTGAGGCCACACCTGGAGTATTGCATCCAGTTTTGGTCCCTCCACTACAGAAGGGATGTGGACAAATTGGAGAGAGTCCAGCGGAGGGCAACAAAAATTATTAGGGAGCTGGGGCACATGACGTACGAGGAGAGGCTGAGGGACCTGGGGTTATTTAGTCTACAGAAGAGCAGAGTGAGGGGGGATTTGATAGCAGCCTTCAACTATCCAAAGGGTGGCTCCAAAGAGGATGGAGCTAGGCTGTTCTCAGTGGTGGCAGATGACAGAACAAGAGGCAATGGTCTCAAGTTGCAGTGGAGGAGGTCTAGGTTGGATATTAGGAAATATTATTTCACTAGGAGGGTGGTGAAGCACTGGAAGCACTAGGGAAATAATGGAATCTCCATCCTTAGAGGTTTTTAAGGCCCTGCTTGACAAAGCCCTGACTGGGATAACTTAGTTGGTGTTGGTCCTGCTTTGAGCAGGGGATTGGACTAGATGACCTCCTGAGGTCTCTTCCAACCCTGAGATTATATGATTTTTATATGGAACATCATAGCTCCAGCTAACAAAAACTTGACCAAATAAGTCAATCATACCTTGTGCTCAGGAAGTATGGGCATATTGTATGTATAAATGGTACATATCCTTGGGGTTACATAGTCTGGCTTCCCAAGGGTTAATTATTTTAGCTCACTAGTCTAATTCTGAATCTCAACCCTGCGCTTTAAACCCTCATCTAAGAAATTGTCTTCTGCTAATCCAACTCCCTAGAGGTTTTTTAGTAGATTACTGTCATTCCTGCTGTAATTTTATATAATTATAGAAAATAATATTTTTCTTAGTCACCTTTTCCATTTGTCTCATGTTGCCCAGCTAGAAAGAGTTTAGAAATTTCATTTGTGCTACTAGATATGTAGTGCTACCCATGTTTCCCCGAAGGTGTTGAACTAGTCATGTGATACTGCAGGCATGGCTTACCAATTAGCAACTGTTTGAAAATGCATTGTGCATCTAATTCCTTGTTTGTCATCCTAAAAATACAGAGATGTGCAAATGTGAGATTCCAGGTGTGTGGAGGAGGCAGAGTATTTTGTATATTTAGCTGTGGCAAAAGTGTGGAGCATTTATAAATACTGGAGGCCAAAATTATGTTTGAATTATAAGATTATAATTAATAAGAATGAAGCTAATGACAGGCTCAGGAGATTGATAATGAGAAACTGAGCCTTTCATTTCTAGATCACTAATGTGAATCATGTAAGTCACCGGTTTCTTCTCTGGGTCACTGGTTTGGATGGTTGTGAACAAACTTGATTACCATCTGATGCTTGCTCATTTGCCTTAGTCAAACCAGCAAGTGGCTTCAATCCAGTTCCTAGTGAACAGGTGTACTCAAAATAAAAACTACCATCACAAGTGAAACTAATGGACACACCTTTTTTAGCAATCTAAGCCGAGAGGCCAGGGCTGAATGGCTATGGAGTTTTAACTATTATCCCACCCCTGGAGTTGGTCGCTCCAGGCTAGGGTAGAAGCACAATGTCAGGGTAGTATTAGTAACCTTGAGGTGCTATTGCCAGTGCTGTTCCTACTCTGTGGACCAAGGAAGGATTCCAGTTTACACAAATGTCAGAAACTATCACCAAACTCACTGAGGCCTTGGCTACACTTGCAGATGTACAGCGCTGTGAGTTAAACCCGTGTTCGTACAGCTGAGTAGGGAAAGCGCTGCAGCCTGTCCACACTGGCAGCGGCCAGCGCAGTAACTACCACTGACTACATTTGCGGCACTTGCAGCTGTATTGGGAGCGGTGCATTATGGGCATTCAGGTAGCTGCAACGTGCTTTTCAAATGGTGGGGGTGTGAGGGGGACTTTGATAGGGAGTGTTTTCAAACCCCCCCCCCTCAAATCTCCACAGAATGTCAGCTTATTATTTCCACACCTCCACATCCCCTGCCTCTCTCTCAATCACTGAAAGCAAACAGCAGGGGCTTTGTTTGTTTTTAAAGAGCAGATAAAAGAGAGGAAACGGAGCCTTCCCCCTCCCCCCCCCCGCCGTTCTTCTCCCCCCCCCCCTCCAAGGCTTTGCTGCCGGCATTCCTAACGGAGCCCTCCCCTCTTTCCCCACCCTGCCTGCAAACAATAGCTGTGGTTGTAAAGCTGTGTTTGTAGTAACTCCAGACGGAGCTCTGAACTCCAACCCGGAAGTGCCGTTTCAAAACAAAGCAGCTTCCGGAGATCAGTAACTGCGTTGTTCCTGGGCTACACTGAAAGACCAACGTTCCACCCACTTCGCAACAGTAGCTATTTCTCTCGGGGAGGTGGAGTACATGCAGCGCTGTATCTGAGGAGATACAGCGTTGCACGTGCCTTGCAAGTGTAGCCAGTTAATGAGTTACAGCGCTGCAGGCAGTTTTATTGCCCTGTAACTTGTAAGTGTAGCCAAGGCCTTAAATAGAATGAAGCTACTGCTCACTGAAGATATTTCCAGGAGCCTCTCTTATCCCTCACCTCTGTATGGACCTATCCCAGCTCCTGTTGAAGAAAATGGAAAGAATCCCATTGACTTCAGTGGGAGTTGGGTCAGACCCTAAGAAGTACAAGTTATGCCAAGTCTTCACTGTTCTGACTTGTGGGAGGACTCATAAGCCTTACTCACCATTGCATCATTCCAGTTTCACATAAGTGTGACATCACTAATTGCAATCGAGTGACGCTGGGGTAAAACTGGAGTAAAGCAGAAGTCTTTAAACCATGATTTGAGCACTTCAGGAACTCAGTGGGATGTCAGGGGTCTATTACAGGAGTGGGTAGGTGAGGTTCTGTGGCCTGCGATGTGCAGGAGGTCAGACTAGATCATGCTGGTCTCTTCTGACCTTAAAGTCTATGAGTTCATGAGAAGAAAATCAATCTCATAATATTTTAACTTTTTATAGGGATCAGAAGGAAAGAATACAGCTGTCTACTCTAATATTAGACTTCATGGTGATTGATTTTCAGTACTTTAGTTATTATCAGTAATGAATGTTGTGACATACAAGGTACCTAACATAGCTTTGAGCCACTAGATTTCTTGAGCCTCCTCCAGCTCTTTCATTTCAACAAGGAAGAAGTGAATGAGATATTTAATACATATTTTATCTTCCTTCCTCAGGAAATTATATTCTTTAGTCATTTACTTACATTAAACGTCCGATTATAAGCCATGTTCAAAACTATATTTGTAGCAAGCTGCCACCTTTTCATTTGCATACATGTTTAAGACTGTATTTCTTGATTCATCCCCCTCCTCTACAGCTTTTTTGGTATCCAATAGTAAAACACTAGAGGCCAGATCCTCAGCAGGTGTAAATCAGATCTGGCACTACAATTTAAATTTGTCACGTTCAAAACTAGGCAGCATATGACTGAAAGGCATAAAAAACTAATCGCAGTAAATTCATCAAGTGGCTTATTGCTTTTCGCACTGATACACCCTTCTCTCCTTATATCTAAAAAAGTCAAGACAAGCAAGGTTTTAAAATTGTATATTCCTTCTGCAATAATAAGCTGGTTGATTCTTAAAACCTCTCTCCAGCCATAATCCCCTAAATCCCTTGCATGCCATAGCAAATTGAAATTCAGTTGGGGCTGTCCAGCCTTGTAAAGACAAACCATCCTTCATCAAAGAGGCATCCGTATTGATAAATTGCTCCCTTCATACGCATGACACTATCTCTAAAAGTGATTTGTGTACATTAGGACACCGTAAAAGATGGAACAAAAAACCCTTAAGAGTAAACTAAGATGAAGAATAAAAAAGATTACTTGGAGCATCCAAGTAGCTTTTTACGGAATCAAATTTGAGAAAGAATCATTCATTACAGTCTATAAAATACAAGCCCTGTATGTAGACACACAGATGCAGCCTACCATGGATGTAAAACCCACTGTGGGATCACTCAGCTGTTTTGCAAAGCTATTGTGAGGCTGAAGTTCATGAGGGCAAAATACTAAGCAAATTGAATGAATTCTTCTGTTGTCTGATTGAAAGCAAACTTCAAAACATTAAATCAAAACATAACACTGATTCTCTCCAGTCTGATGAGACTGGGATGAAACCTTGTGATGCTGCTATACAATGGTTTCTCCAATGCACAATCTCCTTTTTGTCCTAGAGAAACACAATTTAGGCTACTGCTGCTACCTTTCAATTTGAACTTATTTTTTCCTAGTAGCATTTCCTCAGGAGCAGGAGAAAACTACGCAGTATAGCCAGTCCTCTCTTGTCACCTGCCACAAAAACTCCCAGTGTGCAGGCTCTGTATCATAATGTGGTAACATGAGACGGGATCAGGTTATACCAAACTTTGCAGCTATAGCTTGAACCCTTTCTGGTCCCCCGCTCTGCTCACCCTCCCAATACCCAATTCCCAAAGATATAGAGAGCATATCTCAAGATGTGCCACTAAGGACAGCTCTGGGTCGGACTATATAAAACTTCTTCCAACAAGCAAAAAGAAAGAAAATCAAATTTTGCATTTAAAATCAGAAAAGAGGGATGTCTACCCAAAGAAGCATCTATTTAGAAATCTGTGTTGAGTACACTTCCAGTTCCTTGAAGGTTAATTCAGCAGGCAAGTACTCTGGCCATCAGAATTAGGTGGATATTTACACAGTTTCCATGTCTGTTTTTAACGTTTATGATTTAAGTTGAAAAGGACCTTCTTAAACAAATATGATTGACATTGGCCAAATTCAAAGCTGATGCACCTTAGCTGCTTTTCCTTGATTCAATTTGCTATGCATGATCTGAGTTCTGCTATGGAGTGTTGTTCAGATAATTCAGATGCTTTAGTGCACTTGATTAATTAGTAAACTAATCCAGTAAGTTTTTTCCCCTGTGAATCAGATTCTCATGCAGACTCCTGTGGGTGTGTGCATGTGCATGCATTCAAAAGTAGAGTTATGTATAATATGAGTGCATATGTATACAAACATAAATTAATCATTCTATATATGACTGTTAGTCTATAACAGGGGTCTCAAACACGCGGCACGCGGAGTTATTTCCTGCGGCCCGCCATAGGTGCCGACTCCACTGGCAGCCAAGCGCCAAACATTACTGAGTGTTTATATTTTATTAAAACCCCTCTTTGCATTACAGTTTTTTAAACTGTATATTACTCTTCATTTTTTTCATTTTTGACTATACTTTTGTATCATTGCATGAAAAGGTTTCACTGATGCGGCCCTCGGGCCAATTTACTAGTTCTCATGTGGCCCTCCTGGTGATTTGAGTTTGAGATCCTTGGTCTATAAGGTGCCACAGGACTCTTTGTCGCTTCTACAGATCCAGACTAACACGGCTACCCCTCTGATACTTGACATTCTATATATGATATGATTCCCTTTCTTAATTTCTAAAATACACCAAATTTTAAAAACTCAGAGAGAAGTGTAAGCAAAAACGAGGCACAAGAAGCCCATCTATTTTCTCATGATTTTGCCTGAGTTGGAGTGAAGAAGATAGAAGGATTCAGCTAAGGAAGAAAAAAAGTCTTTTCATGTGCATGCATGCTTGGTCAGAGGGGACTTTTTGCATGTCTTTATAGTTTCCTGTTATTTGTGTGCAATTATTGATGTATATTAATGCTTAGTGTTAGTAGTAAAACAAAATTACCTTTTGAGTTGTATCATTATTTCTAGCTGCTTTCGTATTGCTGAAAGATTAACAAAGGCTGATCTTTAAAAGAAAATAAAAGCATTTTGATATCCCAAGATCAGCACTCAACCTCTGAGAATATTCAGGCTGCTTTTCTTGTGATGAGGTATGTATGTCCAAAAAGATTCTTCATCACTACATCTTGTTTCATTTTTATATCTCCAGAATCCACAAAATCAGCATCTTTTGGGTAATTTTTATAGCTTTAATCAAGTCTGTTTCTTTGCTTTAGAATCAATTGTAAACTTCTGATGGGTTCAAGAGTCCCTGAGGATCAGTTAGAGAACTAAAGAAAAGTTGGTCAAAATGTTTTATTCACTTATTATTGTTATTTGTATTACAGTAGCACCTAGAAGCTCTATCAGGAGTTTTATTGTCTAGGCATGGTACACGTGAATTGTAAGAAACAATCCCTGCCCAAAGAGCTTACAATTTAAATAGTCAAGAGAGATGAAGTGTGGGAGAAAGGGAATATTCATATCCCCATTTTACAGTTCGGAATAGAGCTAGATTTTTTAAAAGATATTTAGATGCCTGAAAATATAAATAGTTGCCAAGTGGGCTTTTCAAAAGTATCTAGTTGCCTAACTGCCATTGAAATCAGATACATAATACCTATAAAAATATGGCCCAAGACCAAGCTTCCCCTTTCATTTCCTTCTTTACAGAAATTTCATATCAGAAACAATTTGCTCTTCATTTTCTTTTGCCCGTAAGGAGTCCTCCACGTCCCCCTTCTCGTTTATTTTCTCAGACCCCACTTTCTCTGCCCATTTTCTTATTTTTACACTGCTCTACACTCAGTCCCCACTATAGCTTCCATTCCTACTGGACAAGGACTCCTTTTGAGGCCTATCTTCACAGCTGCTTAAGCAGCTGGAGGGTTATCTATCAAACAGCATGCTGTCTTCTCCCAGTTGCTGAGCTGGGTGAATCACGGATATCTCAGTTCACTGACAATTGCAAAAAGAAAATTGGGAGTGGGTGCAGGGGGAGTTGTGTTGGGTCTGTAACAGGGTGACTGGCCCCTCTAATGAGGGAATAGGTGAGTGTGCCTGTGATTAGTCAGCTGCCTCCCATTTGGGTCTGAGACACATCTAAGCCTAGGGAAAGAGTATGGAAGGGAGAATGAGAACTGCCTGAAGGGAAAGAGAGAGAAGTGATGAGACCAGAACAGCAGCTGAGGAAGGCTTGTGCAGAGACCCCTGGACAAAGGGGAAGAACCACTGGCTCAGAGGGAGCCATGCCCAGAAACAAGAGGGGGGACTCTGCAGAGACATATCCTGAGCTTTGGTGGAACTCAGAGGCAAGGAGGACTGGAGAATGAAACACTGCAAGGAGCTCTCTTGTGGGAGACCTGCCTTGGGGACTGTGGTGGCAGAGTCATGGGAGTGAAGCTACTCTGGTAATGCAATGAATGGCCTGGAGAGTGGGGCCCTGGCATAGCAGCAAAGTAACTGTGACTGGAGACTTGTGTGGGTGACTTGGAAATGATGTCCCTGGAAGGGGCATGGAAAACTGTTGTGACTGTACCCGTTTTACTTCAGGATTTGGGAGAATGGCTTTATCATGAAGATCTTGCGGGCGCTTGTCTGTGTGCAGAAATAAATTCTGCCCAGAGACAGGCCTTTGAGTGGAACATTAAGAGACACTGTGTTCTTGATTACAGACCGAGCAAGAAGAAACTGAGGCAGAAGCATTTTGTCGTGCTGGTGCCTGGGGGGAGGTGCGACTCCATTAGAGGGTTGAACAAAACATTTTGTTGTGACAAAACTGAAACATTTAGTTTTGATTTTGACCACATTTTAAATGTTTTGTATTGGGTTTTTTAAATAAAATTAAAGGAAATTTTTAAATGAAAAGTTGTTTTAAACAACAAAAATTAGAACTTTTGTTTCAAAAATGTTTTGATTTGTCAAATTTTTTAGCATTTTTTCCTGACTGAAACTAAATGTTTTGGTGTCACCAAATCTGCATTTTCCACTGAAAAAGGTTTCAGTCAAAAAATTTCTCTCAGCTCTATGTATAACGCTCCCAACCATTACTGGCCTGAGTATCAACAGAGTTTCCTTGCTTTTGTGAGCAGGTATTAATCATGCTAACCTCACATTCTAAACCGGCTTCCCAGTTCTCAGATGAATAACAGCAGAGATCTAACAGTCATCTTATCCTCTCCTTGCAGAGAAATTTACCCCACAATATCTTGAAGTAGTAAACCATTTGTTTAATCTCTTTGATTTTCCCTGACTGCCAGTAATGAAATGCTGCTCTTTCTGAAATAATTTCCTGACTATTTGCTAAGATTCATCTCCGACATTTCATTACATATGATCATTTAACTGTACAAGTACAAATGTATTTTTAATTTAGCTTACTGCAGATATTATAGATGTGGGGAAATGAATTCGTATTGCTCTAGGACAAATATATCATTCACATATGCATGCCACAAAAGAACAAATTATTAAAAATTACTGAAACTTCCATAAAGATTTATACGTAACATTTCCATTTTCAATCTCTGTGCCAGTGAAACATATTGCATGTCACTATATCATACATGATGTTATGAACAATGTTTGGGTGATTTCTCTGGGAGATCTTTATCAACATTTCAAGCTCCAGCCTTAAATTTCATGCCATAGAGTAATTTGTGGCTTCAGAAAGCACGGTGAATTGGACTAGGTTTTGAGAGGGAAGTTTTAAATTATCAAAGAGTTTTTTCACCCTAGGACCTTCCTTGACAACACTTGAAAACAGATATCACTTTTATGATGATAAACCTAATAGCATAGAGAGAGATGAGATAATGATTAATTTATTCTGCATAGGTCCACTAAGTTTTTTGTTTACTAATAGATCACTAGTTAACACTAAAAATATTAAAATAATCTGGTTATAAATAGATATGGGCCCAATATTGGAGCCCAACTCTCTTGCATTTTGTATAAGGTTTTGGTTTTTTGTTCTGTTTTTTTTTTTCTGTGCCCAGTTCTGAATTCTGTGTCTCAGAGCTATTTATGTTCCAGCCTTCCCCACCCCAACTTAATGTATGATTATTGTTTGTTGTTTATTGTGTTATTCTATTAGGACAGCACCTAAGAACCCCAATCAAGGATCTAGGGCTCCACTGTGCTAGGCCCAGTATTGACAAGAAACAATGAAGAATAACCCCTGCCCATATTGCTCCCAATATACATGTCAGACAGGATGCAACAGGTGAATGAAACATACAAAGGGCTTGGGCTGGAAGTCTGCTAAACACACTTATTTATAAATAAGGAAATGAAGAGTTGAGGATATTCTAAATTCTACATGGCCCAGACAACAAATAAACAAACACATTATTCACTTTTTAAGATTGCAAGCTCTAGAGGGAAGGCCCATCTTTGTGTTCTGCTTGTTCAGGGCCTAGCACAATGGGGTCCTGGACCCTGACAATTTTTTTTTAAATGATGATAATAATAATTATTATTTACCAGACAAGATAAATCCGACACTGGTAACATGTAAGAATGTTTTAATATGGTTGAAATGATAAAAAGAAAAACAATCCCTGGTAACATTGTTGTATGTCAGTGGCTCCCAAACTGGGGTTCGTGAACCCCTGGGGGTTCGCAAAATGTTACAGGGGGTTCTCAGGAAAAAAATCCCTAATGGCGGATAGAGCTCTCCCTAGGGACCACGGGGCCAGCGGCCCAGAGCCCCTGGACTTCCAAGAGCTAAGCAGATCAAAGCAAGCATATCTATCACACTGAGGAGATTTAAACTTCAAGACCCCTTATAAGAAATGGAAAGGGAGGTGGATATTTTTTGCTGTTTTTAAAATTAAATAGGCAGCTAGTATTGTTTTTAAAATTATTATGAAGAACAAGTTTAAACGTTGTTGTAACGTACATTGTTTGCCTGGACTGCTCAAGACCTGAATGCTTGTGTAGGAGGAACTCTTTGAGGTGGCTTCTTAAATACCTTCCTGCCATTTCACATCTGATGCTCCTTGATGAAACATAGGAGCCTTGTCTTATAGCAGGCTTATTCAGAGTGATACAAGCTATGAAAGTGCGATCTTGGAAGAGTGTCACCGTTTTCATAATGTAATAAAAATACTGTAATGATAAATAAATAAATAGTGTGTAATAAGCTTGTCATAAAAACAAAATTTTATATTTCCAAGATCACTGCTTTTATCATTTATAGTCAAGTAAAGGAGAAAATCCCTGGAAATATTCATTTTTAAGAGGCGGTTTGCAAGACTTGACATTTTAGTGAAAGGGATTCACAGGTTGTTAAAGTTTGGGAACCACTGTTGTATGTTAATGAAATTTATTTTTTCTTAAATCTGCCTTATAATTTATTTATTTATTTGCCACATATGTGTCAGAAATGTACCAAGAAGAATTTTTAACATAAAATTTCCCTCTTTCATCTAGAGAAACTATGTGGAGCAATACATCTGTTTTTCTAATTGGCAATGTAATGTCAAGTTACAGGATGTTACTCCCTATGCAACTCAATGCTTCTAGATACGTTCTTTAGAAAATATGATAAAAACATAATTGTCTTTTAGTTAACAAATATCAGGAGACTGTTACAATTACTAATATTCAAAGAAATTTGAAAAATGTGGGCCTAGATATGCTTTGTCCACTTTCTACTTGCTACAGCAGAAGTAGGGTTGGCAACAGGAAGGTAGGTGACAAGGGAGCCAGTTATGACTCTCTTGTTCTCGGGGCAGATCTGTGATGCCCACAGCTCGGTGTAGGTTAGAGCAGTCTGGGTGCTCTGCACTGCTGTCTCCTATTAATAGTCCCTAAGGAACCATGTACACAGCACAAGCTTTCTGTGCCAAGGCCAAGGTGTGTTGAGTGAGGAGTCATGAATGAATGAGCATGCGAGAGAAAATGAATGAACAAGGGGGGAGAATGAAGGCAGGCGTATGAGAGAGAGTACTGTTTACTCCCATCCCAGCTTTGACTATTTCCCTGATTTCCACAGAAGGAGATTGGTAGGGAATGAAAGAGGAGGGTGAGGATGGGGAGAAAGAGGTAGGCCCTCTTCTCCCCTCAATTTGGCTTTGAACACAATTATACGTGCACCTTCCTTGAATGCCACTAAAACCCACCCCTGCTGGCCTGTGTCCGTGTGTGACAGATGTCTCTGAATTTCCTTATGAAACTCTAGGCCAAGATTTTCAAGAAGAGACACCTAAACTCAGGCTCCTATGAGAATGCATATTTAGGTACTTACATAAGTGGCCTGATTTTCAAAAGTGCTGAGCACTCACACTATGTACTCAAAGTAGAATGACTGTAAAAGAGAATACAATTTTCCTTTACATAACATCTTTTATATGAACTGTATACCAAAGTGCTCTACAGAGTTCAATAAAAAATAGGAAGAGAAAAATTAAGAGGTATAGGCAAAGGAGAGAAGATGTTTTCAGGTCACAGTTTCAAGTTCTTATTTCACATAGGCTTAATGCAATATGCCTTTTTTGTAATTAATTATCCTGTGTAAAAGTTTCATAATAGCATGTGTGGCATCTATCCACATTCATCTATTTTATTAAATATACATTATAATCTATAAAGGGCAGAAGATTAAATCTGATTTTAGTTCAAGTCGGTCAAGTTTAACGTATTTGAAATGGGGTCAGCCAATTCTTTTGAGTTCCCCAGTGAACATTTACGAATATCACACAATCTCCCACATTGTACATTGTGAATATCTATCTAAGAAAGGCCAAAGACTAGAATAGCAGAGAGGCAGAAGTGTTGCTTTACTGCAGGAGGCAGGAAAACACAAATGAAACAGATTGTTATTAAGTATGTTGAGTGGCTAGTACCACATGCTGTAGCGCCAAAGTTTGACAGCTCTCAATCTGGACTCAGCTTGCATTTCTGAGCCCTCTGGTGCCACACCAATGAGGAGCATCCTGAAACCTGGACCCCTTTTTCCAGTTCCACTCACCATCCACAAGCATGCCAGTCTGGAGGGCATGGCTGTGGTGGTCAAAAGATCAGTTCTATTCCTGACTCTTCCTCTGATCTGGTGTGTGACCTTGAGCAAATCACTTCGCCTCTTTGTGCCTGTTTACCCTCCAACCACAGGCGCCGACTCCATGGATGCTCCGGGGCTGGAGCACCCACAGTGAAAAATTGGTGGGTGCAGAGCACCCACCGGCAGCTCCTCACCAACCCCCCCGCCCAGCTCGCCTCCACCTCCTCCTCCGAGGCACCACTGCTCCGCTTCTCCCCTGTCCCTCCCAGGCTTGCCACATGCCAAACATCTGATTCCAACAAGCCTGGGAGGGAGAGGGGAAAAGCAGAGCAGAGGTGCCTCAGGGGAGGAGGTGGAGCGGAGGTGAGCTGGGGCAGGGAGCGGTTCCTCTGCACACACCCCCAGCTCACCTCCAGGGGTAGGGATTTGGGGAAGGGGTGGAATGGGGCGGGGCCAGGGGTGGAGTTGGGGTGGGGCCAGGAGGGCACAAGCACCCACCAGCGCCGACTAAAGTTGGCGCCTATGCCTCCAACCCCTTGTCTGTCTTGTCCACTTAGAGTGTAAGCGCTTCAAGGCAAGGACTGTGTCTGCAATACAACAATGGAGCCCTAATCTTAGCTGAGACAGTACTATAATACAAATAATAATGATTATTGGTCAGGATTGATTTTTATTGACAGAGATGTTTGAAAAACAAAATTTTAAAGAGAGATACTTCCACCTGGGTTATAGACAAAGCCAAAACAATGGATCTCTGAGCTAGCTGTGAGGCAGGTTGTTGATGGCAAGAGGCGATGATGCAGCTGAATCTGAAAATCAAACAGGAAATATAGTGCCAGCCATCCCCACATATCAGGTATTTTCCTGAAAGTTCCCTGCTCTTTTTAGCACACAATACTACTATAATTTTAAAACCTGTATTTTAAATATTTGCAGTAAAATAGCATCCTGGAAAAGAGGGATTTTCCACAAAGGAAATAGTGTATTAAAACTACAAAAGTGTCTTGACCAAATTGAAAGTCTCTTCATGAAATAGGACAGGGGAGGTTCCTGGAAGATCTCTGTTTGAACACAGAAGGGAAGAAATTTGTTTAGGGGTAAGCAATGAGAAAGGATAGATATGATCCAACTCAGAGCTCCCTAATCAGTTTTTCCTCAGTGCCTGATTTTCCAAAGTAATGAGAACTTGCAGCCTCCATTGATTTCTGCTGGAGTTGTAGGTGCTTGACACATTTGAAAATCACGCCCTCAGTGTTTACTCAGGCAAACTCTCATTGACTTCTGTCAGATATTAACTGAATAAGGACAGAGTAGAAACTGACTAAAGACTTCAGGATATGGCCCAATGTCTATTAATATATATTTTCCCTTTCTGAGAATCAAGTGTAAAATTAGGGTTTTGCCCCCATCAGAGCTAATTCCCCACTCTGGCACTTTGAGTGCAGAAGATGGGGGCCCGCAAGAATTCTAAAAATTAATACTGGCCACTCCAGACTTGTATTAAACTCCCAAAGTTACAGCTTCTCTCTAACCTTGGATTGGTAGATGCTGCCACCACCCAAGTTCAGAACCCCTTTGAGACCCTAGGAAGGCGCACTTGGGAATTCCTTTCTGTGGGGTACCCTCAAGCCCTTTCACCCGGGCTCCAGGGAAAAAGCTGAGAAAGAAAAACAAAGGAAATCAGCTGTTGCCACCAGCTAATTAAACAACATGTGCACAACCCTCTTAGGGCACAGAAATCCAATCCTGTTCTTAAAAAAGGTAAATTCTATTAAAAAGGAAAAAAAAGAAAAATACATCTGGAAACTCAGGCTATTGCTAGATTTTAAAAGTGTAACTACAAGGATTAAGCATCAAGAATAGCTTTTTGAGCTCCTGCTTAAAGGTTACAAGCAAAACAAAAGCACCTGGGGTTAGCACAGAGGAGTCCACAAGCCATAAAGAAACAAAAAGAGATAAACTTAATCGCATCCTCCTAGCCATTTCCTGATCTACTTACATATCTGAGGGTTCAAATGAGTAGTTTCTAGGTATGATACTGAGGATTTTTCATGCCTGGCCCAAAGCTTTTTACAGCATGTTCCACCTCTCCCAGGAGAACAACTACAGATGGACAAAGCGGGAGGTGTTTTTTTTTCAATTTTAAAAAGTGTTAGCCTTCCCATTGGCTCTTTTGGTCAGGTGCCCACTCACTTCCTTTTACCTATGCATCACAGTGAGACTTTTTAACCCTTTACAAGTAAAGCAAGTAGAGAACAGCTACTAAGAGGGATTTTATAGCTAACTGGCTGGCTGTCCATAAAAGGGAGTTACCCCCCGCCCCCTCCTTCATTTATCACAACCCCTTCCCCCATCTCACTGATAGAAAAGCTAATGAGCATTCCTGCACCCAGGCAGCACCAGTTAGGCATGCCTGCAGAACATGCAGAGCACAAAAAGGTGAAACTGGTCACAGAATAGAGAATGGCAGTAGGTTGGGGGAGTTGCTCAGGCTGGAGGTAGCTGTGTTGGGGGAAAGAGATGAAAGGTCTAATGGAGAATACTGAAACCAGTCTAGAAAATGATCAAGGTGATAGTAGAGGGGAAGATAGAATGCGGGTTAGAAAAAAGAAAAGGGGGGAACATGCCAGAGCTACAGAGAAGAGTAAAGAGAAAAATATAACTGTTATAATAATGAAATCACTAGTCGAGGCTGTGCAGATAGGGGATATAAACCCTCTGAAAATGGCAGAGTGGATTTAAACAAGTGCTGGAGACGCAAAGGAGTAGAAAGCTAGAAAGAAGTAGAAGTAGAAAGAAGAACTGACTGGCTGAACAAGGCTGAAAAGTGAAGTAATGAAACACCGAGGAAAATTGTGGAATGGGGAAATATGTGGGGCTTTACATTTTCAATTCTCAAAACTAAGGAATGATCTTCACTAAAAGGAAAACTTAAAAAAAGATTGTAAACAGTCTCTATATGGACCGCAAAATAGCATAGTTAAAAGTACAAATTCCTGGGTGAGACAATAGCAAGCTGACATGGAAGGATCACACTGAAAATATTGTAGATAACGTAAAGGTAAAACCAATCTACTTACAAGTATTTGTTGAACCACTTAGGGTGTGGATAAGAAATCTATTGTAATGCTTTATAGAGCATTAATAAGACCAGTCATTTGAGTACAGATGCCAGGTGTTTAGTTCCACATCAAAAACAAACCTAAGGAAGCTTGACTCAATCCAAGCCCAGGCATTGTGCATTGCATATGGTGCCTTCATCATGACGTGTGTGTGTGTGTGTGTAATGCAGATAGCTGCTGGTAAAATGCCTGAAATTAAATTAAAAGGCAGGGGAAGGAGAGCTAGATGTATTAAATATTGCAAATCGCTATATATGTGATAAACGGGGCAAACATTGCCATATATTTACAGACGGGTCTAAAGATGAGAAAACTGGGAGTGGGGACAACATTCTGTTTCCCAATACTTAGAGTAAAGAAATCCATTAGTCTATCAAATTTTGTAGTTGTTATGATGGCCAAACTAGCATTATAATGTTGGCATTATATTGGATCCTGCATGTGTGACCTACCTCCATTATGATCTTGTCAGATTTACTATCCAGACTACTGGCAATCAAAAATGGGAATTCAGATACCTGAAATTATATAATTAATTCAATATTGTTACCAACAGAATTGGCACAGCTGGGAGTAAACACTGAAATAGCATGGATCCCAGGGCATGTAGGGATAGCAGGAAATGAGGTGGGAGACAACATAGCAAAAAATGCTGTAGAAAAGGAAGAACTTGTCATATAGATCCCTCTAAGTAAACAGGAATTTAAAAACCTAATTAAAAATGAACTAAGAGAGGAGTAGCAGGAAGTATGACCAAAAGAAAAAAGGGGGAAAACATTTCAGGAAGCATGCCCTAATATTAAAAATGCTGACATACTGCAAGAACCCGAGAGAAAGAATGAGGTAGCTCTGCTCCAAATACTTGCCAGGCACTGTGTCTTAAATAGGAATGCTTGGCTTTAATAAACGCAACGACTGGCTATGTGAAACATGCAACATCAAAGAAATCACATCCTCTAGGAGAGTAAACAGTAATATTGAGAAGGGGATTCTGTATGACAAACTCAAGCACCTAAAAGTGACAACGTTTACCCTAAAATATCTGGTAAGAGCATCAGGAAAATGGGGCAACATTGAGAAAGTAATATTACAGTTTAAACAAGAGAGAGAGACTGTAGCCATACATCATGAAATCCAGCACCTGGAGGTTACAGACTCCGAATGTGAGCCTGCTACACCATAAAATACAAGAAGAAGAATGGGAGAAGTTTGCCCAGGAGCATGAAGGCTGCTAGGAACTGCTGGTGAGCTCCAGTAGCAAAGAGAGCCAGCCAGCCTTTCACCTACCCTTTGGTTGGCGCAGACTGACACTATGGGCCAGGGGTTCTGAAGGGCTGATTCTCACCAGCAATCTGTGGCAGGACTTGGGGAGCACCTCCAGGGACTACAGACAAGTGAAGTGTAGGCCCAAGAGTGGGGCTTCTGAAGGGAACCCAGGGGCAAAAGACTCAACATGACTACAGCTGAGCCCAGGCTGAGGGTTAGCCAGCTAGTGTCCTAGTGCCTTTCACTGGGTCAGGGAAAATGTGTAGAGTCGTAGACTATCAGTCACGATGACATGTTGGGATTTTTAAAGGATCCTAAGGGAGTTAGGTGCCCAAAACCCATTGAATTCAATTGCAGTACTAATTGTCTAATTGTTTTGCAATAAAAAAGCTGCTGTTCTGTGGGCTTGCAGCAAATTATTCCATCAAGCAGCTGAGGTTTACTCAGTGTGCTTTTTTCCTTTTTTCACCGGGATGTTTTGAAACCGTGAAGGAGAAATCTTGATGCTTGACAGTTACTGTCATTGCTTCTATGCCTTGTTTTGTGTTTTATTTTGTGCACTCTCCACTGACACACAAATATTTTCCACTCTGCGAAGCTGTGTGAGATGTGCTTCCAGACACAGTGAATAAAATAAAGTAGTGGCTGTTTTCAAAAGTTCTTTTCCTTTATAGGATGGAGCTGGTGGAAGAATTGTCTTGATATTTGACCAGGCAAATTATGCCAGCTAGTAGGTGCATTAATTTGTATGCCCCAGGCTTAAACAATGCCACATCCACTTAGAGACCCAAGTGTTATTGTTCTGCTCCTGTTATAGTTAGT
Organism: Chelydra serpentina; assembly: GCA_037349315.1. Taxonomy (NCBI): domain Eukaryota; kingdom Metazoa; phylum Chordata; order Testudines; family Chelydridae; genus Chelydra; species Chelydra serpentina. The sequence continues at coordinate 26,775,806 of JBAIAC010000002.1, read as the reverse complement.
GATATTGAGTCATGTTAGCATGGATGTGTGTGTATGAGCATTACTGACTCTGCGTGTGTGTGTGTGTGTGTGTGTGTATTTTTAGATGGGGGAGAAGGATAAATCTGTAGGTGATGCAATGGGAGTGAGACTTTTATTAAACAAGATGGTGCATTTGTACGTGTTTGTGGACCAAATGAACAAAGGTGTCATTACTAATCAAAAGTTTAGGGTCTGTAATTCCTGCTAATCCAGAGTGAACTTGAATGTAGTATGTCAAAAGCTTTAAAATTGATAAGAGGACAAACCTAGATCAGTGTGACACAGCACACAACCAGTTGGAAAGCAGAACTAAATGAGCTGCTCTAACATCCAGGATTGTTTGTTTGTTTTTGTTTTATCTACAGCTTTGTTCATCAGGATGCACCTTTGAAATATTGAGATTGGTCTTCCGAAGGTACAGCAGGCAGATATTAATGAGTCACCAAATTACATAACTCAGCGGAGCATGTCATACATGTTCTGACTACAAACTGCAGCATAATTATAAATTATTTCAAAAAGTTCAGGCACCCTGTATGTTAAATTCAGTCACTGTGTACTCCTTAACTTGATGGTATTGGCAGAGTATTCCATCCACAACTAATGGAATACAGTTCTGGAACTGTATTTGAACTGATTGCGTGACTAGAACTTTATAGTTTCCGCACACAGGACTCCTTCAGAAAGATGGCTGGAAATGGTACTTGGAGTGACCAGTAGAAACCATGCTGTTTCTGGATGTCTAATCCAGTCTCTGGAAGTATGTTGATGGATTTGAGGCTTATATTCCCCCACAGTAAAAGCGGGATTCATTTTGCAGTCTCTTCTAGAATGTTTTTGTCTGACCTCTCCTACTTGCCAGAAAATGCTATGAGAATGTGCAATTATTGTGGTGTGGTTCACAGCAAGTGTCACAGTATTTTATTAGCTCAGAATATAACAGCAGTGGCCAATAACAGTCACAGGAAGCTACATTTTTAAAGCATTGTCCAGTGGGATATGCTCACTATAAGGAAGTGGATGAATGTTATTGGTAAGGTACAGGTTTACGTTTCAGGATACCTGTGTTCTATTACCAACTCTGCTACAGGCTTCCTGTAGAAACACTGGCAACTCATGAATCTCTTGGTACCACAGATACTTCTTCTGTAATACTACTACTTGCCTCTCTAGGTATTTACCTATCCCCCCATCACTGAGTGGCTACCTCACAAAAATACTGTGAAGCTACATTCTTTAAGATTTGTAAGGACATTGACATCCTCAGATGGCCAGGTAGTGAGATCATAGTTAAGGCTGTGAAAATGTTCTGTTTTACAGGGTCTGTACCTCAGTGTCTGACCTCTTTCCTGAACCCTTTTCTGTAAATGTGCCATAGGGAATGTGAACAAAATTTCACCGACTAATTAATGTGGGGTAGGGGAGGATCTCCAATGTGGATTTTGTGTTTGTATGAGGTTTATAATTAAAGTTGGGAAAACAAGAACACCAGAAAAGCCTTATTTCCCCCCCCCTCGTGCACGCACACACACACATACACACACAGAGTGCACATTTTCTGCCCCCTGCTGCAGCCTGAGCAGTAACATTGTGACGTCAAAGAACATCAGCCACTCATCACTCACTCCATTCAGTTTATTTCCATACTTGGGGAGAGTTGCTCTTGCCCTGGGTGTCATGGCAATGGCTGCCTTTGTTAACTGATTTACCTCAGAGGACCAGAACATTATTAACAGAGAAGAGTCACAGGCAGACCTGTAACAAAAATGTCCTAGGTGTTTATACGCTCCTGCTGTGCTCCTTTGGGTTTGTACCAGAATAAGTTGCACCGTTTCTTTTCAAAGGGTAATTGTTACTTTCCTCAGAAAGGGTTACATGAAAATAAGATACAAAATCCCAGCTCCTTTTCATGTCAGGGGCTACACCTTTCTGAATATTTACCTTCTAAAAAAAATTGGGAAAGCTACACGTCCCTATTGAGTTCTTAATTACACAATTTTTAAAAAATGTAATTTGGAAATTACAGTGAAACTAAGGTTGCATTAAAAATAAGATGTTTTGTTGGAATAGTTTAATTTGCTTACTTTCAAATACATTGGTCAATATGACACAGTAGTGAAATGTGGAGCTTCACAAAGATAGTAATGGCAATAAAGTATACATTGAAAACAACAAATGTATAAGGGCTTTGATATTTTAGTAGTACACATATAAAAGATTTTTTTCTATTCAAAAACTAAGGAAAACCCCAGACAAAACCTTTGTTTACTGTTAGTTAAGGCTGTTCTTATCAATAAACTAAGCCAGAAACATAGGAAATACAAAGTTAAGGATTAAAAAATTGAAAAGTCAAGTCAAATTTAGGAAATGCCAGAATGAAAGTTGCCCATGCAACATTAATTCACCCCTCCTCCCCTTGTGCATATGCATTATGATGCAGCCTTTAATTACATGCAGAAGTGACTACCACTGAAAAGACAATTGTAAGTGACTTTCCCAGCATCACAAAGGAACTCAGTGGCAGAGATAGAATTCAAGTCTCCAGCATGACATTCAAAAGCCTTAGCCATGAGACCATCCTTTCTCTTCCTGCAGTCCCCTGCCGCATTCACTACAGACCTTCCAACTTCTGCAACAAATGAGGCAGGGGTCCTACAGACAGCAACCTCCTTCACTACCAAACCCTGGTTCATCCCCAGAGCAGATCCAGGTTGTGCACTGAATGAGCCAGGGGTCTTCTGAAAAAAAATCATGTCATTAAAGGCTGTACCATAATGCATGTCGGGCACAGTGGTACGCACCTGTAATCCCAGCTACTTGGGAGGCTGGAGCTGGCAGATCGCTCAGGGGTTATGGGGTGTGGTGCGCTATGCCGATCAGATATCTGGTACCACTGACAGCCTGGCCAGCAGGTGGCTGAAGGACTGGTTAGAGCAACACAAATGACGTGTTGTGATCGGCGTTCTCTCTGTGAGGGCTGATGGACCAATCCATCACGGTGATCATAATGCATATACACAAAGGGGCCAAATTACGAGTGCATGGCTAACATTCACTCTGGCATTTCCTGACTTGAGGTTGCTTGACTTTGCAATCCTTGACATTATATTTCTTCATTTTTTTTATGGTTTAGGTTGTTGATGAGAGCAAACTTAACTAACATTAAACAAAGTTTTTTGTTTGTGAATTTAAACTTAATTTGAGCCATAGTCTTTTCTAAAGCCAATAAAATTAGTGAAATGCAAATTCAGTCCTGGCTACACCAGCTCATTCTGTAGCTATTAGCAGTAATGGGTGCAGTTGCACTATTGATGACAAAAGCTATGTCTATACTGCACACGATTGGTGCCTGGCATGTAGGGTATGTGCAGCTACATGGCCCACAGTGAAAAGCAGTGCATCCACACTGATGTGTGTAGTTACATATGTCAGTGACTGGCTCTGCCAAACAGGAGGCAGTAGGGAAAGGCTCAGGCATCAGGGAGTTAGCAGAACATTACACTGCTAAATAGATCAGTGTGGACAGGGGAAGACAGTGCTTAGGCACATAGATAGCACTATAAAGTACATACCCACAGAGTTCAGGCATATCTTTACTCTGCTGGCCTAAGTTGTGTCTCTAATCTAAACTGCTATTTCTACTTATGCTAGGGAGGCATGTAATGTAAGATATTTTACACGCTGCCATAAGGTGTGTGCAGTATAAATGTACCCAAAATGTCCCATGGTATCTCTACACTGACACTTAAACCCTGGTCAACATTAATGAAGCTGCACCTATTACTGAATGTGCTATTGTCTAGAAAGGGCTGAGTTATGTGGCTTGGTACAGATTGATCAATTTGTTCCTGTGGTATAATTTCAAAAAGTGAATCCCGGAAATGAGGAGGGGAAAAATAAAACAGAACTACGGGATTTTTTTGTCAGGCAGAAATCCCTGGGCAGGACATGGTTGACATCATAAGCCAAAAATATCCCTAGCATTTGATTAAAGATGCCATGAATACCATTGGAAAAATTCATTTTTCATAAATATTTCATACAGTTAAAGCCAAAAGTGTGTATGTGTCCAAAGAAAGAGCAGAGTTAGAATTCAAACTGAGAACATATTGCCCCTTTTGTGAAGAAATTAATAGAAAGGATTACGTATTACTAAACACTGAGGGCTAGATTGAGATCATTTTGCATCTCAGAGAAAACAAGGTTTTGCAAATTCAGAGCCCCCAGTTCTGCCCTTTCATATTTGCAAAGTTTAAAAGGAGCATGTTCTGTTTTGCAAAATGGCAATTACAGTTGACTAGGGAACCAAGCCTTGCTAAAATATAAGTAATCACCAGCCAGAGAAGTGAAAGTTTTAAATCAATGCATTAAACAGTCCTGCATTCCACTCCTTTGTTTTACATGGGGCTGAGGGGAATTAACGGGGGAAAACACCTTAGTTTTGCTAACAGACTCTGGTAAGACAACAAACTACTTTAAAACCTATTTAACTTTCTGTAGCAAGTGCCCTTCAGGTCCCGTGTATCAAGTGAACAGGTAAACTGAAATGACAGAGTCATTTTTAAGGGGCACTTTTTGGTGTATTTACTTTGGCAGACTTCTCCCCTTGTCATCTTTCTGAAAAGCCTATTCATCATTAGTTCTCTTTAGTTATTTGTTATGAGGAATATGCCTATACCAGGAGGTCTCAAACTGGGGGCTGGGACCCCTCAGGGTGTCACAAGGTTATTACATGGGGAGTTGCGAGCTATCAGCCCCAACCCCAAACCCCGCTTTGCCTCCAGCATTTATAGTGGTGTTTAAATATATTTAAAAGTGTTTTAATGTATAAGGGGGGGTTGTAATCAGAGGCTTGCTATGTGAAAGGGGTCACCGGTACAAAAGTTTGAGAACCACTGGCCTATACAGTCTATAAATCTTCTGCTCTTGCACAGGACCTGTGCAGATTTTCTTATATGCTTTTGTTAAATGAAAAAAGCAATATACATTATTTTTAAATAATTATCCAGAGTCACCCTCTGCTGCATGTAGCTTTATTGTGTGCACAGCAGCCTGCATGCTTCTAGTGGAAGTCTTATTAAAGTGGGAGCTAGAACTCCATAGTGTGACTAATTAGTGGTGACGCTCTGCAGAAACAACAGGCTGCCTTTGAATTGGTTGAATTAGAGAACGTCAGGGAGATGGAAAGGATAGCTGTGTAGCTAAAACACAAGCATAAGACTCAGAAGATGTTGGTTCTTTCCTGCTTCTTCCATGTGCTTCCTGTGTGACATAAGCCCCTCTTGGTCTCAATTTTCCCATCTGTGAAAATGGGGAAAGGAAGTAATATTTACTTTCCTCAAAGACATGTTATGATGATAAATTTATTACAGCCTGATACTGCTACTTTTACTGACCTTAGTAAATCTTTGCTTGCTAAAAAGAAGTGTGAGCCCCAGAGCTATAAGACATAAAGGGCAAAGAAGTTATCTGCACCCTGTATAGGAGAAAGGGGAGATGCTAGTTCTGGTCATTTTCATTTAAATATTATAATTTCACCCCAGTTCAGTTCTGTCCAGTGTTTTATGTTATATTGTTTGGCATTTGTTTGTTCTGGAAATTATATTAAACGATGCATGTGAATGTATTTGTCCAGTGGGGAGCAACTGTGAAAGGTACAGCAGGGGAAAGTGGGTCACCCTGAGCCGACAGGCAGTGGGGTCTGATTGGGTAAGAACCCTATATTCAACAAGAAGATGAGAAATTTAGTCAGAGAGACTAGAGACTGTGTAGAAAAGGATAGGTATACTATCCAAGGGCTATTCTTTGGGTTTTCCACCCAGAAGTTCTGAAACTAGTGTGGGGCCAGCCCTAATAGCAACAGAGCTCATGGAGCTGACTTTGTAGAACTGGAATCATCTGTAGCTAAATTGCCAGAGTTGGCTTTGTGGAGCCAGGACCTGATAATAACAGGCCTTAAGGAATCAGTTTCACAGAAACCATCCTGGCAGTAGCACACATGGTTAACCCTGCTTTACAGAATCTAGCCTAGCACCTATAGATCAGAGTCAGAGCTGATGGTGTAAACTTCAGTGGACTGCTGAGGACAGACTTAGGTTAGCCGTCTGCTGGTGCCCACTTGACCATCACTGAATCTCATTGTGTTTTGAGAGTGAGGTTTAGGTTTAGGTGGGTGGGTGTTACAAGAATAAGATTTGTGGACCCAAACAAAACTGGGGCCAGTGGTGCTGGATCTAGATTTGCTGAGGGGTGCTGCCACACCCCCTGGCTTGAAGTAGTAACAACAAACACCAAATACGTGGTGTCCATAGTTTCCATCATTAGCACCTGCACTATTAAAAATTGTTCCTGCACCCTTGACTGGGACTGTGGTGTTGGCCATGCATTTTGCACTCTATTTAGGCTCTGATCATTTTTGTCAATATGTGGTTATGGATTTTTCCCAGTTAAATGGACTTTGTGGTTTCATGTTCCCAGAAACATTTGAGTGCTTGCAAGTAAGGAAGAAACACTTGTCAACATTTAGATTTGTGTTAACATTTACGTTTCTAAATCCTGGGAATGGATAACATTTTAGGTGGGGGCTTGAAGCCAATCACTTTATTTATTTAAAATGGCCCCCTAGACAGCACTGAACCTGGCCCCTACTACGGCTAGTAACACCTGGAAGGAGGATTACAAAAGCACTTGCAACAATTTTGTGGCTGATGTAAAAAAAATTTCTGTCAAAGTTTCCTAGAATTATAGGGGGGGAAAGATAGGAGAAAGATGTGGTTGATCTGTTTTTTCTGTTGATCACAAGGATCCTTAGCAAAACTGAATCTGAAATAAAGAATAAGAGTGAGAACTAGTAGCCAGATATGGGGGCCAGATAGCTCAGGCTGAATCAGATGACTGAAGTGTGATTCTGTTATACAGTCTTGTAGGTGGAAAGTCAAGTTAAGGACTCCAGCCCCCACCACACAGCAAGAAGATGGAGGGTTATCACAGGGTGACTTTAGTTCAGTGGCTTTCAATCTATGGTCCATAGACCCCTGAGGGTCCATTGACTATGTCCATTGACTATGTCCGCGAAAGATTGTTGTTACCATAGAACAGTGGTTTTCAAAGGTGGTTTTCAGATCCCCTGTGGTCCGCAGACTATGTCTAAGATTTCCAAAGGGGTCTGTGCCTCCATTTGAAATGTTTTAGGGGTCTGCAAATGAAAAAAGGTTGGAAACCACTGATTTAGTTTATTCTTTAACGCTAGATACATAATTTTTCTGGGTATTTTTAACCCAATAAGCCATTTACTATAGTATACATACTATATCTTTTGCTGGTTCGGTAGCACAAAGCCACAATACATTTCGTGAGGAACAAAAGAGAAAAGACACAAGAAAAATAAAGCATGTTTCAAATGATTGGAGGGACCTATCAAGTTGAGAAATGAAAGAAAAATAATTGCTAGGAAGTAAGTTTTCTCAGTAATGTTTCCAACTTGGGCATGTACAGAGAAGCCACTGGAGGCTGAGATGACATCCAATAATAATGTTTTGCTACAAAGGCAGGTCTAGGTCATTTCTACATTCAGGCTGGACAAATCTGATTGACTGTGACAGACAGTGCTGAGTAATTGCTCTAATCACTCCGGTAGGCACTGTACCTTGGCCCAGCAAACGAATGATGCAATAACTGGCTTCAGAGGCTTGCCGCCCCTTCAACCTGACATCTTTGACAGCAATGCTTTCATTTTAATAGGAGGGTTATTTGGAGTTGCTGTCGTTCAACAGGGGCGAGACGAGAAGGAGCCCAATGAGTATTCCTAAGTTGGCCGTGGATAAGGGCCTCATTAAAGTGCTCAGGAGTGCTTATTTGCAGGTTGACTTGCTGTGATGATCAGTTGGTGGAAAACTATAACAATGAGAAGCGCAAAAACATGTCATAGGGAATCGGCTGCAGGTTTGTGCTTCTATCGAGTAGCGAACAATTAGGATGGTGTGTCATCAAAACTTTCATGTCAACAAAGCAACACATTCGCTTTAAATGAGACAAAGTCAAATCTACTTAAAGGAAACTGAAACAGGAACATTCTTCCAAACTACATGCCACGTTCAGGATGCCAGATTGTTTTAGAGGGCTGTGCAGTGAAACATTCCATTTTGGCCTAACTCCCTCCACTCCTTCTTGCCTATTTCTTCCTGCATGTGTGCATACTACCCTCATGTACAAACAACTTTATCGGAAACCTATTTTCCCCTAGAAAGCACAAGAAATTTGAGCAAGTATTCTGTAATGTTTCCATCTTTCCTATTTCAGTGTGCTTTTAGAATGACCACTTGAAAAAAAGGCAATTCCTTTGCTGAAGCCTAAAGGACCTGTTATATTTCTGAGAAACTCAAAGCACACTAACCCCACGCTCCTAGCTATATGGTGCCTGCGGAAGTAAAACATGCTCAGGACTCTCAGTACTTTGCAGAGGCTGATGTACACATTAACTCATTGACATGAACTTGGGCATCTGGTTTGCTGACTGCCACAAGACATCTGTCCAGCAAACATCATACAGTACATGATTTTACTGCCCGCTCTCTTGGTATCAAAAGCAAACTCTGTGCTTGCTGGGATACGCTCCCCAGTGTTTCATCTGCTAATACTACGTGAATTGTAATTGAAATATATAACGTATGTTTCTGTTGTGAGTGTTAAAATGTTTAACACATGGGTGAATTGCCTCTGGGGCACTAACACGTGGCAGGACTGGACTCCCTTAATAACATGATGTTCTCCAATGGAACAAGACCAATAGATAATACTAAGTGGAAGTAAGTCAAAAGGATGCTGTCAAGTACTTTGTTTGTTTGTCTCTATTTATTTCTATTTTTTACATGTGATTTTCCTGCTCCGGAAAGGTCTATTTGACCTCCACGAAGTGGGTGGATTTTCTTAAGGCTCTAAAGAGAAGGGAGGGGCTACAAAGACAAGGGTCAACTTAATTTTTTTGGACAAATAAAAAACGAGCAGGGACAGGAGTTGATAATTCTGGAGACGAAGTCCTCTGTTTAGCCACAGAACAGGTTCGTCATGGATGTCAGGTAATTTACGTTCCACACATCATCCTGCCAACGTACATCAACCCAAATCTGAGGGGACCATCACTAAGGGCAAGGTGGTCACTCACTTTCCATGCTCACTCAGGCCTTGGACTCTAATGAGATTGCAAACAAGAGTGTCAATTACTGCCAATTATAGTGGCAGTTTTGCAATGTAGACACATCTTCACTGGGTACTGGACTGAAGCCACCACACTTACTTTGTATAGGACACCAAAGAGAAGTATGTTACTCTTCTAATTTTCATGTTTTTAATTCATATAAGGGCCAGAGTGTGACTAGTTTCAGAGTGGTTGCAAACAGGGAGGAAGCAGCACACCAATATCCCAGCTTGTGCCTTCAGTACAGGAGCTGGCAACAATCAAAGCCCCTGCACTCTTTAAATGTTTGGATGTTTATCTCAACTATCTGGACATCTTTGCCTTGGGAATCTCATGAAAACAGGCTAACCTAAGAGAGCTCAATTCTTCTTGGGTTTGGATGAATCGCAAATCCAGTAACTCCTATAACTTCGGTTATACACCGTGTTCTTCACTTCTTGTGCTAAAATGCAATGTAAAATCACAGAAATGTAGAGCTGGAAGGTACCTCTAGAGCAGAGGTCTCAAAGTAATGGCCCGTGGGCCATCTGCGGCCCGAGAACCTCCCCACAGCTGCCCGCAGAGAAGAGACACATGAAGACATGCTGCCAGCATGAGGGACAGAGATACCATCACTAGTCACCCGGCAGAGTCAGCCATGGAGGCAGCATCACTTTTTCCCACAATTAATATACAAGTCAAAATACCGAACACAACTATCTTGCTGCAATCCTGAAGATTTCACCTGCTCAGTCACTGAGGCCAAACATCAACAAACTGACAGAACTGAAGCGTTGCCAGGAGTCTGAAAAACACTAAAAACTCTCTGGCAGGCAAAGAATTGTATAAAGTTGTATGACAGTTTTATTATTTCTAAGAAATTCAAAATAAAAAATACAATATAAACATTTTATTTTCTGACCACCATCTTCAGGATTTGAGGACTGGCACTGGCCCTAAGCAGGGCCGGCTCTAGGTATTTTGCCGCCCCAAGCAAAAACATTTTTTGCTGCCCCCCCCCTTTTTTTTGGCTGGCCACATGCGGAGGAGCAGGGCAGCCAGGGGCAGCTCCCCCCTGTTGGGGGTGGCCGCTCCCGCGGGAGAGCAGCGCTCCCCCGCTCCCCTGGCTCCCTGCCCCGGCTGCGGTAGGGCAGGGCAGCCAGGGGCGGCTCCCCGCTGGGGCGGGTGGCCGCTGCCGCAGGAGAGTGGTGCGGCGCGACCCCGCTCCCCCGGCTCCTTGCCCTGGCTGCAGTGGGGCAGGGCAGCCAGGAGCGGGTGGCCGCTGCCGTGGGACGCTGCTCCCCGCTCAGCCGGCTCCCTGCTGGGGCAGGGCAGCCAGGGGCGGCTCCCCCCTGGGGTGGGTGGCCGCTGCCGCGGGAGAGCGGCAGGGCACAGCCCCGCTCCCCACTCTGCCGGCTCACAGGTGGGGCAGGGCAGCCAGGGGCAGCTGGCCGCTGCCGCAGGAGAGTGGCACCACAGCACCACGGGACGCTGCTCCCCGTTTAGCCAGCTCCCTGCCCCAGCTGTGGTGGGGCAGGGCAGCCAGGGGTGGCTCCCCCATGACCCCGCTCCCCACTTAGCCAGGGCAGGGCAGTGGTACCGGCTCCGGGGGGGGGCGCCCGCTGCATGTGCCACCCCTAATAGTTTGCCGCCCCAAGCACCAGCTTGTTCTGCTGGTGCCTGGAGCCGCCCCTGGCCCTAAGGTAAATTGAGTTTGAGACCCCTGCTTTAGAGGTCAATCTAGTCCAGCCCCTGTGCTGAGGCAGGACCAAATATACCTCAACTTGACAGGCGTTTGTCTAACCTGTTCTTAAAAATCTCTCATGATGGGGATTCCAGAACCTCTCTTGAAAGTCTATTCCAGTGCTTAACTACCCTTATAGCTGCAAAGTTTTTTCCTAATAGCTAACCTAAATCCCTTTCTGCAGATTAAGTCCATTACTTCTTGTTGTACCTTCAGTGGACCCAAAGAACAACTGATCATTGTCCCCTTTATAACAGCCTTTAACATGTATGAAGACTGTTATCAGATTCCCCCATCATCTTCTTTTCTCAAGAGTCAACATGCCCTGTTTTTTTAAACTTTCCCCATAGATTAGGTTTTCTAAACCTATTATCATTTTTGTTGATCTTTTCTGGACTCTCTCCAATTTGTCGACATCTTTCTTAAAATGTGGTGCCCAAACCTGGACACATTACTCCAGCTGCAGCCTCATCAATACTGAGTAGAGTCAGACAATTACCTCCCATGTTTTACATACGACACTCCTCTTAATATGCCCCAGATTGATTTTTTTTTTTTTGCAACTGCATCACATTGTTGACATATTCAATTTGTGATCCACTATAACACTCAAGTCCTTTCATCAGTATTACCTCCTAGCCACTTACTCTCTGTTTGGTAGTTGTGCATTTGATTTTTTCCTTCCTAAGTTAAGTACTTTGCATTTATCTGTATTGCATTTCATCTTGTTGATTTTAGACCAATTCCCCAATTTTTCAAGGTTGTTTTGAATTCTAATCCTGTCCTCCAAAGTGCTTGCAAGTCCTCCTACCTTGGTATCTGCAGATTTTAGAAGCATACTCTTCACTCTATTATTCATGACAAGTCATTAATGAAAAATATTGAGTAGTACCGGATCCAGGACTGATTCCTGTAGGACCTCACTAGGTACGTCCTCCCAGTTTGACAGAAAACCATGGATAACTACTTTTGATATGATCTTTCAATCAGTTTTGCACCCACCTTATAGTAATTTCATCCAGACCACATTTCTCTAGTTTGCTTATGCAAATGTCTTATAGATTTATAGACTTTAAGAACAGAAGGGCCCATTGTGATCATCTAGTCTGACCGCCTGCATTGCGGGCCACAGAACCTCACCCACCCACCCACTCCTGTAAAACCTCTGACTTAGTTACTGAAAATCTCAAATCATGATTTAAAAACTTTAAGTTACAGCGAATCCACCATTTACAACAACCCAGCAAGTGCCCCACGTGTTGCAACAGAACGTGGAAAAACCCCAGTGCCTCTGCCAATCAGACCTTGAGGGGAATTCCTTCCTGACCCCAAATATGGCAATGAGTTGGACCCTGAGCATGTCAACAAGACCTAGCAGCCAGACACCTGGGAAAGAATTCTCTGTAGTAACTCAGAGCCCTCCCCATCTAGTGTCCCAGCTCTGGCTGTTGGGGATATCTGCTACTAACAGTCGCAGATGGGCCACATGCCATTGTAGGCAATCTCATCATACCATTCATAAATTTATTAAATTCAGTCTTGAAACAGGTTAGGTGTTTTGCCCCCACTGCTCCTCTTGGAAGGTTGTTCCAGAACTTTACTCCTCTGATGGTTAGAGACCTTCATCTAATTTTAAGCCTTGAATCTGTTCATGGCCAGTTTATATCCATTTGTTCTTGTGTCAAACATTGGTGCTAAGTTAAATAACACCTCTCCCTCCCTGGTATTTATTTCTCTGATGTATTTATAGAGAGCAATCATATCTCCCCTCAGCCTTTGTTTGGTTAGGCTAAACAAGCCAAGTTCCTTGTGTCTCCTCTCATAAAGTACATTTTGCATTCCTCTGATCATCCTTGTAGCCCTTCTCTGCACCTATTCCAGATTGAATTCATCTTTCTTAAACATGGGAGACCAGAATTGCACCCAGTATTCCAGATTAGGTCTCACAACCATAGGCGCCGACTTTCGTCAGCACCGGTGGGGGCTCGCGCCCCGGCCCTGCCCCGGCCCCGCCCCAACTCCACCCCCAGCCCCGCCCCTTCCCCAAATCCCCGCCCCCGCCTCCTCCCCTGGGCGCGCTGCACCCCCCCCACCCCCTCGGCTTGCAAGTGGGGAGGGAACGCAGCGGGACTCGGGGAGTAGGTGGGGGTGGGGCCAGGGGCGCGAGCACCCCCCTGCAGCTCCCCGCCAGCCCCACCTCACCTCAGACTCTGCCTCTCAGAGCTCAGGCTGAGCCTCCGAGAGGCAGAGAGGTGAGCTGGGCGCGGCAGGGGTGCTGGCGGGGAGCTGCCAGGGGGTGCTCACACCCTCGCCTCCTGCCCCAGCCCCGGGCGCGCTGTATTCTCCCTCCCCCACCCCCCTCCGGCTTGCAAGCCGGGGCGAAGGGAAGCAGCAGAGCACCCACAGGGCCCGGCAGCTCCCTGCCAGCCCAGCCCCCGCGCCCGCACCCAGCTCACCTCGCCTTCTCCAGGCGCCGCGGCAGCCAGCTGATTGGTGGCGGCACGGTCCCCCGAGGCGCCGCCCCTGTGCTTTTCCCCACCCCCCCCCAGCGTGCCGCCGCCACCGATCAGCTGCTGGAGCCAGAGGAGCCTGCTCACGAAAAAAGGCGCTCTGGCTGCCGCAGCACCTGGGGAAGGCGAGGTGAGTTGGGCGTGGGGCTGGCGGGGTGCTGCCGGTGGATGCTCAGCACCCACCAATTTTTCCCTGTGGGTGCTCCAGCCCCGGAGCACCCACAGAGTCGGCGCCTATGCAACTGCCTTTTATAACAGTGTAGTGGTTTGGTGGTTGTCCCTCTCCCTCTGGCTCGGAGAGAGGCCACTCCGCTTCACTACGTCACAGCGATCAAAGTTAAGTAGCAGAGGAATTAGCAAATCAACAGTCTATAGCCCTGGCTCTTTGGGCAGGGCAGAGCCATAAGCAGTCTAAGGGGCTCAGATCCTCTGGCAGGGCAGAGCAATAAGCAAACACAAGCTATCCAGCCTAAGGTAGGGAGACTGTCACCCTGAGGGGTGGGGCTGGCAGCCGGGGGCAGGAGCTCCCACTGCTTCACTAGGTCCCAGCCCAGGGCGGTGAAAGTGGCAGAGGGCTGCCACTGGGTCAGCGGGGATCCCACCGAAACACACTGACTCACGTTCTGACAGCAAAACCAGATTAAAGTCTGATTTCCCTATGCTACTTCCTACCACAGTCAGGGGATAGGCTCCATGGTCAAAGGGTCCTCCATCTCACTGAGACATTCAGCAGCTGGCAGTCCTAGCAGCTCCTCAGGATACACATCGGACAGCAGTCCCAGCAGCTCCTCAGGGTCCTCCTCTGGGGGACAGAGGTTGGCGCTGCTCAGTCCCTGGTCCTGGGGCCAGCGGCAAGGCAGAGGTGTCTGACTCTTTCCCTGGACCTGCCTCAACTGAGCTAGCGGCCCCATCTCTTATACTTCCTGTCCTGCCTCTCAGCTTCTGGCTCAAAGGGAGGCCACTTCACATCACTACAAACAGTAATAATATGTCCCTGTCTCTACTGGAAATGCCTTGCCTGACGCATCCTAGGACTGCATTAGCCTTTTTCACAGCCACCTCACATTGGCAACTCATAGTCATCCTGTGATCAACTAGTACCTCTAGGTCTTTCATCTCTGTCACTTCCAACTGATATGTCCCCAGCTTATAGCGAAAATTCTTGTTATTAGTCCCTAAGTGCATGATCTTGCACTTTGCACTATGAAATTTCATTCCATTTCTATTACTCCAGTTTTCAAGGTCATCCAGATCTTCTTATATGACATTCCAGTCCTTCTCCATATTGGCAATGCCTTGTTATCTGCAAATTTTATTAGCACGCTCCCACTTTTTATGTCATTAATGAAAACGCTAAATAAGATTGGTCCCAAGACTGATCTCTGAGGAACTCCACTAGTAACCTCCCTCCAGCTTGACAATTCACCTTTCAGTATGACCCGTTGTAGTCTCCCCTTTAGCCAGTTCTTTATCCACATTTAAATTCTCATATTAATCCCCATTTTCTCCAATTTAACTAATAAATTCCCAAGTGGAACTGTATCAAATGCTTTACTGAAATCTAGGTAGATTAGATGTACTGCATTTCCTTTGCCTAAAAAATCAGTTATCTTCTCAGAGCAAAAGATCCGGTTGGTCTGGCATGATCTACCTTTTGTAAAACTATGTTGTATTTTATCCCAGTTACCATTTACCTCTATGTTCTTAACTTTCTCTTTCAAAATTTGTTCCAAGACCTTGCATATATCTGAGGTCAAACTAATGCACCTATAGTTTCCCAGATCACTTTTTTCCCTTTCTTAAAAATAGGTACTATATTAACAATTCTTCAGTCATAGGTTACCATCCCTGAGTTTAAAAATCCTTGCTGTTGGACTTGCAATTTCATGTGCCAGTTCCTTTAATAGTCTTGGATGGAGATTATCTGGGCCCCCTGATTTGGTCCCATTCAGCTGTTTGAGTTTGACTTCCACTTCGGATGTGGTAATTTCTACTTTCATATCCTCATTTCCCTTAGCTCCTCATTACTTTTATTAAAAACTTAGGCAAAGTATTCATTTAGGTGTTGGGCCATACCTAGATTATCTTTAATCTCCACCCCATCCTCAATGCTTAGAGTTCCCACCTCTTCTTTCCTTGATATCTTTTTATTTATATGGCTATAGAATTTTTTACTATTGGTTTTCATTTCCATTTCAAGGTCCCCCTCTGCTTGGCTTTTGTTGTTCTCACTTTTTCCCTACACTTTCTGATCTCCTTTCCTTGCTGATTCATCCCATCTTCCATTCCTTGTAGGCTTTCTGCTTTCTCTTAATAACCTGTTTGAGATGCTCATCCAGTTTGGTCTGCAACCCTTCCCTATGAATATTTTTCCCCTTGCTTGGGATGCAGGCTTCAGATAGTCCCACAGAAGCGATGTCAAAAGCCTTACTAAAATCAAGATACATCACATGTACAGCTTCCCCCAACCCACTAGGTCAGTAACGCTGTCAAAGAAGGAAATTAGTGGTTTGGTATGATTTGTTTTTGACAAATCCATGTTGGCTATTACTTATAAACCTACTATCCTCTCAACCCTTTCAAATTGATTGTTTTAATCATTTGTTCCATTATCTTTCCAGGTACTGAAGTAAGACTGGTCTATAATTTCCCCGGTCCTCTTTTTTAAAGATGGGTACTATGTTTGTCCGTTTCCAGTCCTCTGGGACCTCACCCATCTTCCATGAGTTCTCAAAGATAATTGCTAATGGCTTTGAGATTGCTTCAGCTAGTTCCTTAAGTATCCTAGGATGAAGTTCATCAGACCCTGCCAATTTGAATACATCTAACATATCTAAATATTCTGTTCTTTCCCTATACTGATTTGTATTCTTTCCCCTTGGTTGTTAATATAAATTGTGTTTAAGTTTCTGGTCACAATTTACCTTTTTAGTGAGGACTGACGCAAAATAGACATTAAGCACTGCAGCGTTCTTGGTGTCATCCTTTATTAGCGCGCCTTCTCTGCTAAGTTGAGGACAAACACTTGCCTTTGTCTTTTTATTGCTCATAATGTATTATGCACATTATGTATTGCTCTGTGTTCTTAAGCACTGCTGTGTTCCACCACCCAGGAGGAAAACACATTTTGCAGGAGGTGAGAGAAATTCTATATCTTTAAAAAGAACGAGAAGTCCTTGTGGCACCTTAGAGACTAACACATTTATTTGGGCATAAGCTTTCATGGACTAAAACCCACTTCATCAGATGCATAGAGTGGAACATACAGTAGGAAGATAGATAGATAGATATACAGAGAACATGAAAAGATGGGGGTTGCCATACCAACTCTAAGGGTATGTCTACACTATGAGAGTAGTTCGATTTTACTTAAACCGAACTTGTGAAACCGATATTACAAAGTCGAACGTGTGAATCCACACCAAGGACATTAATTTGACTTTGTGAGTCCACAATAACGGGGCAAGCGTTGACATTGCAAGCAATGCACTGTGGGTAGCTATCCCACAGTTCCCGCAGTCCCCGCTGCCCTTTGGAATTCTGGGTCGAGCCCCCAATGCCTGCTGGGACAAAAAATGTGTCGAGGGTGGTTTTGGGTAAATGTCGCCATTCAACCCTCACTCCCGCCCTCCCTCCGTGAAAGCGCTGGCGGGCAATCAGTTCGTGCCCTTTTCTGGTGATTGACAGCGCGGACACCACAGGACCGCGAGCATGGAGCCCTCTGCAATCATCGCTGCTGTTCTGTCCGTTGTCAACACCTCGCGCCTTATCGTTCACCTTTTCCAGAGGCAGATGCTGATAAATCGGGCGAGGAGGCAACGGAAGCGCCATGAGGACATTAACTCTGAGAGGGGCACACACCTCTCACAAACCACGGGACCCCAGTCCCTGGACGTCATGGTGGCAATGGGTCATGTTGATGCTGTGGAACGCTGATTCTGGGCAAGGAAAACAAGCACTGACTGGTGGGACCGCATAGTGCTGCAGGTCTGGGATGAATCCCAGTGGCTGCGAAACTTTCGGCTGCGTAAGGGCACTTTCCTTGAACTTGTGAGTTGCTGTCCCCTGCCCTGAAGCGCCAGGACACCCGGATGCGAGCAGCCCTGACTATCCAGAAGCGAGTGGCCATAGCCCTCTGGAAGCTTGCAACGCCTGACAGCTACCGGTCAGTCGCAAATCAATTTGGAGTGGGCAAATCTACCGTGGGGGTTGCTGTGATGCAAGTAGCCAGTGCTATCCTTGACCTGCTGCTCTCAAAGGTAGTGACCCTGGGAAACGTACAGGTGATCATAGATGGCTTCACTGCAATGGGATTCCCTAACTGCGGTGTGGCTATTGATGGAACTCACATCCCTATCCTGGGACCGGACCATCAGGGCAGCCAGTACATTAACCGAAAGGGCTACTTTTCTATGGTGCTGCAAGCACTGGTGGACCATAAAGGACATTTTACCAACATCAGTGTCGGATGGCCGGGCAAGGTTCATGACCCTCGCGTTTTCAGGAATTCTGGTCTGTTTAGACGGCTGCAGGAAGGTATTTACTTCCCGGACCACAAAATAACTGTTGGGGATGTGGAGATGCCTATAGTGATCCTCGGGGACCCAGCCTACCCACTAATGCCCTGGCTCATGAAGCCATACACAGGAGCCCTGGACACTGAAAAGGAGCTCTTCAACTACCGTCTGAGCAAGTGCAGAATGGTGGTGGAGTGTGCTTTCGGCCGTCTGAAAGGGAGATGGAGAAGCTTATTGACTCGCTCTGATCTCAGCCAAACCAATATCTCCATTGTTATTGCAGTTTGCTGTGTGCTCCACAATCTCTGTGAGAGCAAGGGGGAGACTTTTATGGCGGGGTGGGAGGTTGAGGCAAATCGCCTGGTTGCTGATTACGTGCAGCCAGACACCCGGGCGATTAGAAGAGCACAGCGGGATGCGCTGCGCATCCGGGAAGCTTTGAAAGCTAGCTTCCAGAGCGAGCAGGGTAACCTGTGACTATTACGTTTGTGTAAGTAGAACCTGAACCTGCCTATGTTTCTTTACCCAGTTAATGTTGCCTATCCTCTCCAATTTCCAAAACCCTTCCCCGCCTTCCTACACTGCTTTAAAAATAAAATAAATGAAACATTGTTCATTAAAACCGTCTTCTTTATTAAGGATTTCTCAGTAAAGGTTTGAAACTGGGACGCATACTGCAGTTGGGGAGCGGGTGGAGTGATGGAAAGGACGCTTCCAAACTCGGGGAATGACAGGCTCCTGCTCCTAGAGCAGTCCGCAGTGGTGGACTGCTGGTTTCAACGGAGCCTGCAACCCCTCCTTTTTGGAACTCTGTGACGGGGGGCCTGTGTGACTTTGTGGCCAGTGATGGCGGTTACAGATCCCCTGCTGCGTGGCTCTGTCATGCGGGCTACTGACCGCTGCAAAAGATCTGTAACCGCCCTCCCCAACCAGAAACTCACAGAGCCCCCTCACACAGAACATGAAAACCACCTCCCAGAATGACCATGGTGCCTGGTGAATGCAATGTGAGTGTGACGTTTTGGTGAACCTGCCCCCCTGTCTGTACCCTGGTACAGGCGCCTATTGTCTCCAATTACCAACCCCCTTCCCCCCCTTCAAGCACACCGTCCTTTAAAAGGAAATCAAGGAAACAGTACTTTACAGAACAGCCATTTTTATTAAGGACAGCAGCGTTCTGGGATGAAACTTGGACGGGGGCTAGGGTGGGGTGCGGTTGAAGGGAAGGAAAGGATCCATCAAATCTTGGGGAATGAGAGCCTTCTGCTACTTGAGCAGTCAGCAGGGGTGGAGTGATTATTTCCACGGCCCTTGCCACCCCTCGTTCTCGTGACTTTGGGTGAGGGGGGGATTGGACTTTGTGGCGGGGGAGGGCGGTTAGAAATCAAATAGAGTGGGGCTCTTTCGTCCTGCCTCCGGTCCTGCAGAACATCTACAAGGCGCCAGAGCGTGTTCGTTTGCTCCCTCATTAGTCCAAGCAGCGTTTGAGTCGCCTGCTGGTCTTCCTGCCACCACCTGTCCTCCCGTTCGCTGTATGATCACTGGTATTGAGACATGTTATCCCTCCACTGGGTCTGCTGTGCCACCTTGGTTCGGGAACAAGACATAAGTTCTGAGAACATCTCGTCCCGTGTCCTTTTTTTTCACTGCCTGATCTGCGCCAGCCTCTGGGAGGGGGATGCACGGGTACTGCGGGAGATGCTCGCAGCTGTGGGATGGGAGAAAGGGAGTGAATTCCTCACAAAGATACATTTCCCGAACAATGACTATACTCTTTCCCTGGGAACAAGACCATGCACACTACCTATCACATGTGCACTCAGTACAAGGTCGAATATTCTGTCTTTATATTGAATGCCTGGGGTCTTGGGGTAGAGATCACACAAGTGGGGCTGGACACCAGAATTCTGCTATCTGGAGACCATGGTAAGCCGTAGACTTTTGCCTGCTGAGAGCTTACTTCACAGCAGCGCCCTACTATCCATGTTCCAAGCACAGCTCCTAGCGGTGGCCAGTTCCTGCTGCCGGCAAACTGCTCACCATGAATGGTTCGCCTCCCTGCGCGCCCACCCCCCCTGCCCCCACGTGGCTGGTCCCGGGAAAGATCCCTGCCTGCGAACCGCTCAGCATGAACGGTTCGCCTCCCCGCCCCCACCGCATGGCTGGGCTCATGAAAGACCCCTGCCTGCTGCCTGCGAACCGCTCAGCATGAACAGTTCACCTCCCCGCCGTCCCCCCCCCCTCCCGCATGGCTGGTCCCGGGAAAGATCCCTGCCTGCTGCCTGCGAACCGCTCAGTTTGAACGGTTCGCCTCCTCATCCCCACCGCGTGGCTGGAAACCACCGGGTAGAGTTATTTAAAGGAACAGGCAATCAGTCCCCATACTAAAATACCCCTAATTCAAACCAGGGCACCATGACTGATATCACTCTGATGAGGATTACGGAGACAGAGGAAGACCATATGCTACGTCAGTCCCAGCAAACACCGGGGCCGTATGCCGCCATGCTTTGCAAGGCAATGATACCGGAGTACCTGCTATTAGCCTGGCGCGGAAAAGTTTCCTACCATGGAGGTGACAATAAGGCCGCTCTACCCGGGAACCTGATGCAAAGGCTTTCACAGTACCTCCAGGACAGCTTCATGGAGATCTCCGAGGAGGATTTCTCCTCTATCCCCAGACATATTGACAGACTTTTCGAGTAGCTGCAATGGCAACGACTCAAAACTAAAGCGCCTAGGGCAAACTAAGCAATAAAAACCCATTGCTAACATACCATGACTATTCTATTCAAAATAAATGTTTAAAACACTGACCTGCTGATCCTTTCCCTGATTCACGGTCCGGGTTACCATCTTGGGAGGTTTGGTAGGGGATCTCAGTCAGGGTGATGAAGAGATCCTGGCTGTCGGGGAAATCAGCATTGAAAGTGCTGTCAACTGCCTCGTCCTCTTCATCTCCTTCCTCATCTTCACCGTCCGCGAAAACCTCCGACGACGTGGCCATAGATAAGACCCCATCGTCGGAGCCCACGGACACTGGTGGGGTAGTGGTGGCAGCACCACCGAGCATTGCATGCAGTGCCTTGTAGAAACGGCATGTTTGGGGCTGGGCTCCAGAGCGTCTGTTTGACTCATTGGTCTTCTGGTACGCTTGTCGCAGCTCCTTGATTTTCACGTGGCACTGAGTTGCATCCCAGCTGTATCCTCTCTCCATCATGGCTTTTGAGATCTTCTCGTAGATCTTCGCATTCCGTTTTTTCGATCACAGCTCCGAAAGCACGGACTCATCGCCCCACACAGCGATCAGATCCAAGACTTCCCGATCCATGCTGGGGCCCTCTTTCTATTCTGCGATTGCATGGTCACCTCCGCTGGAGAGCTCTGCATCGTTGCCAGTGCTGCTCAGCTCACCACAAAGTCCAAACAGGAAATGAGATTCAAACTGGCCAGACAGGAAAAGGAATTCAGATGTTCCCGGGCTTTTCCTGTGTGGCTGGTCAGAGCATCCGAGCTCGGACTGCTGTCCAGAGCGTCCACGGAGTGGTGCACTGTGGGATAGCTTCCGGAGCTATTAGCATCGAATTCCGTCCACAGTAACCCGAATTCGACATGGCCATGTCGAATTTAGCGCTACTCCCCTCGTCGGGGAGGAGTACAGAAATCGAATTAAAGAGCCCTTTATGTCGAAATAAATAGCTTCGTAATGTGGACAGGTGCAGGGTTAAATCGAGTTAACGCTGCTAAATTCGACATAAAGTCCTAGTGTAGACCAGGCCTAAGAGAATAATCAATTAAGATGGGCTATTATCAGCAGGAGGAAAAAAAAACTTTTGTTGTGATAATCAGGATGGCCCATTTCAAACAGTTGACAGAAAGGCTTGAATAAAGACTGGGAGTAGCTGGGTCATTACACAAACTGAAAACTATTTCCCCATGCTAAGTTTTCCCCTACAGTTACTCACACCTTCTTGTCAACTGTTTGAAATGGGCCATCCTGATTATCACTACAAAAGTTTTTTTTCTCCTGCTGATAATAGCCCACCTTAATTGAATAGTCTCTTAAAGTTGGTATGGCAACCCCCATCTTTTCATGTTTTCTGTGTATATATATATCTTCCTACTGTATGTTCCACTCTATGCATCTGATGAAGTGGGTTTTAGTCCATGAAAGCTTATGCTCAAATAAATGTGTTAGTCTCTAAGGTGCCACAAGGACTCCTCATTCTTTTTGCGGATACAGACTAACACGGCTACCACTCCGAAACTTGTCTATATCTTTAGTCCAGTATACAGCATATGTAATTATCTCCATATAGTTATATATATTCAAATAGGCCTAATACTTTACTGTCCTGCAACTTGTGTAGTCATTTACATGTGTACAAAGTGGATGTAAAATTTGGTAGCATTTTACACCCATTTTGCACAGATGTAAATTGCTACTTAAGGTGCAAGATGGTGAAGTATCAGGCCCATTGTATATTCCGGTGGAGAATTAGGCCCTATGTGCTCGATCCTTAGGTGTACTGAACTTATACTCTGTACAGCTGAAGAAAGAGGGTGGGAGGAAAAAAGTAGCTCTAAGCCACCTTTCTATTGACTTGGTGATGAAATAGCTCTTCGTGCAACTGCTTGACATTAAGCCACTTGTAACCAATTATCTGTCCTGCCACTTTCCAACTCTCATCTGTCTCTGACATGACTCCGACATCCAGAAGGGGAAGGGGGGCTAGATCCAGTTACACCAGTTTTGCCCAACCTATAAATTTCCCTATAATGTGGGGGGATCCTCAGCTGCTCTTTTACAGCAGCATTCTGGCTGCTTTGTACTGCCTTAGCGCCACAAAACAACCAGAGCTGGGGCCCAGGATAGAGCTCTATATCTAAATATATAGATTTTTTTCAGTCTGAAGTAGCTTAAATCAGGATCTCAGGAACGTGTGTGTGTGTGTGTGTGTGGTGTGAGTGTATGAGAGAAGGACAGTATGTCTCCATAGCAGCCAAGTACAGTACCAAATGAGGTGTGTGTGGCTGACTGGTCAGTTCATAACTCTGGTGATTGTAACTCTGAGATTCTACTGTATATGAGCATTACCTGTGAAAATGAGGTTTTATATGATGGGTGACTAGTTACAGTTGCCTTCTTTCAGAAGTGTTACATGAACAAGTTACATTTGAAGGAAGTGACAGGCACTTACTGGAGCTACTTGGAAGAATTGTGGAATCATTGTTATGATATTTGATCACAAGACTTGTCCCCTTGTTTTAGCTGGGTTTATTCTGAATTTCTCTTTGACAGGTATTATAAAGTGCAGGTCAACTAAGGTGGACTTATTAGGCAATGCCTAACGTGTCTCTTCTACCTGATAGAGACAAGGTGGGAGAGGTAATAACATTTATTGGACCAACTTCTGTTGCTGAAAGAAATAAGCTTTTGAGCTACACCGATGTCCATTTTCGATGTATATGAATTTTCCTAATGAAGGAAAACTGAGAAGGAAAAATAGAAGCCACAGAAGGCACCACCCAGAGGGTGGTAAAGACACTGATGGAGGGAAGAAAGTGCCATGAGAATGGGAGGTGTCTGGAGAAAAACCAAGACATTTGGAAAGTTGCTTGGCAGAAGCAGATTTTGGCTGGGTTGTCCAGTTAACTGAACAATCCACATCCCATTTAAGTAGGCATGGCTGTATAGCCATATAAACTCAGAAACAGGTACAGGAACTATACAGAGGCAGCACAGGAATGCTCCTTTTTAAGGAGGCACATTTCAGAAGGCACAGTGATGAAGCATGCTTTCTTCATGGCTAGCCGGAATTTCTCACTTTTCTTACTTCAGGGCTGTTCATCCAGAACATAAGCTTTTCTTGGTGGGACATCCCTCTCTCTTTTCTATGCTGTAGGGAATTATGTTCAGATAATAGAGGACTCTTTAAAAGTAACTCTGGAAGCTAAAAACTACTATACTTATGACCAGTCTTGCTCATATTTATGGAGGGTTAGATGAGAGAATGTTTGGGACACTGTAAAAAAGTACAGTGTTTGCAATTCACTGGTGATGCAAGGACTTTATTTTAGTCAGTTGGATCAAATTTTTATTTCAATTACACCAATGTAAAGTGTAACTCCACATTACATTGAAAATATGAAGGCAGATCCTCAGCTGATGTAAACTGGTGTGGCTCCATTCGCTTTGATTATAGGAGTTGAAGATTTGTCCCATGATTTCAATGGAGCTATTCTGGATTTATACTGGGGTGACTGAAATTAGAATTCTGCCCAATTGGTCTGCAAAATGGATACAATTTTAATTGGAAGAATTACTTGTGTAGGGACATTATACTGAAATTCGATTATAGCTATTTTTACAAGTGTAACACTCTGTAGGAAAATCAATCCTGCTTCTGTAATGAAGAAAAACAAGTCATTTTCAAAAGGAAATACGATTATACATTCACAGTTTAGGTTGAAGAAACAGAAGGCAGCTTAATACAGTGCAGGCTTGCTCAGAGGGAATATCCACTAGCTGAGGCCAGCATAACAAGATTGGATTCCAGTTTAATGTGGCTGTGACTCAAATCCCATTGGAGAGTTTGTTTGACAATCTGACAAAGTTATCTCAAGAAAAATAGGTTAAAAAACATAAACTTGACTTCAGTAACTGCATTTTCTCTTCAGCATGTAGAGTATTTTGCCCGGAGGCCCCCTCAGCCTGAAGCCCCACAGGTAATACTACTTTGTGCCTCTACATAAACCAAAATGTTTTAGCAGGCATTCTGAACAAAGAAAAGTCCTGCTATGTGATCTTAATGGGGGAACCATTTTCTCATACCTGTATATGAAAAAGAGAGTGAGAACAATATGAAATGTAACTGTTGCCAGGTCGTTGATGCAATTGCAGTGACTTCTATTACTGCTTAGATTATGTTTCAGTAAAAGTCTATTCCCCTCTGGATGCATGTGAGAAACTTCTCTTTAATGTTGACTCACAATACTTAACATTTACATAGATCTTCTCACTTACAGATCTCAGAGACACTCACAAAGATGAGTGAGTATTGTTATTCTCATTTTACAAATGGGAAACTGAGGCACAGAGACCTCTGTGTGACCTCTGGGGCAAATTGTGCAGTCAGTCGCAGAGCCAAGAATAATTCTAACACCTAGTTTTATGAAGCGCTTTACTTACCATGAGCTGACTTCCACATAGAGAGACTGCAACCCTACAACACTAGTAGCAACTCTTTCTATGTGTCAGCCACAACTAACAGCATCCTAGGAATGAACTGGAGATAAATTGCTAATTGAAGGTACACACAAAAATGACCTGGCCCTCATTGCCCTAAAGAAAGAATGAGTGAGACAGGCTTCACAAGTTTTACTAAGGCTGCCGACCACCGCACATTGTAAGGCAGCTAATGAAGTAGTTCTGCAACTTCTGTGCATCCCTCACACATGTTAGCAACGATCTCGGGATGCCTTGCTGAATTCAGAAGAGTGTGTGCGGGCTGGTGGGTACAGCCTGGGTCGGGAAGTCAGACACTCTGGGCTCCATTCTTGGCTCTGCCATTAACCTCTCTGTGTGACCTTAGACAAATCATTTCCCTTCCCCAATTTTCAGTTCTCCCCACTTGTAAAATGGGACCTTTCAGGGTTCTTGTAAGCCCTAATCAGTTAGTCCCCTATTCTCCCACTGGAGGATATGAGTAACTCCTACTAAGGGAGAACTGAGTCCTTAATGTTTGTAAAAACATTGTAAGATGCTCAGATGAAAGCAACTATATAAATGTGAAGAATTATTATTACGTTTGAGTGGAGAAGATCTACAATGCGGAACTTGTCTGGTCCCAGGATTAAAGTGTTAAAGGGCAGCTGGAAACTGACTACCTGGAAAGGTGGGGTTTTGCCTTTGACTCAGAAAATAAGTTCTAAAGAAAGGAACTATTGATCTGAGTATCCTATAGGGGTTTATTGTAGAGCCTCAGGGAGCTGAAAGCATCTTACAAAAGGTCTGCGGATTGAGTATCTGTTGGGACACCAAGGCACAAGTACTGTTTAGTAAATATTGCAATACTGCGGAGAGTTCTTGGAAATTAATTAGCTAACATTAGGTTAAAGTTTGTAGATTTGGTTTATCCAATATCATTTCCTATTTCTTTTATAGATATTTTCTATGCCTTTATTACTGTATTTGAATACTTATATCTTATAGGCAACCCAGTTGCCCTTTCTAAACTCAAAACAGAGATGCAGGAAGAGTACCAGGAAATTTCAGTCTGTCTTGATAATTTGTTGGGGAAAAAATCCCTGAGTGGTAGGCATATAATAAAAATCATTTCAAACTCTACTTATTAGCCGCCCTGAGATTACAACTTGCCACTCCAAAATAATGTATGAATGTAATAAATTTTGTGCTAATGAAATGTTTAATAAGAAGGTACTATGTTTACATAGCCATTTTTCTATCACTCTTTAATAAAGAGCCTACCACATAAGAGCGGTTAATCTTTTTGTACATTTCTAGAAGAAAAGCAGACCCAATTCACGATCACAGAAAATACCAATGTGAAATGCCAAAGCCTGAGGTCTAACTGAATTTAGGCCCTAGTTCAACAAAGCACTTAAGCTTATACTTAAAGCACATGTATAGTCCCATTGACTTCATAGGATTGCTAACGTGCCTGAAGTCAAACATGTGCCGAAGTACCTTGCTGAATCAGGGCGTTAGCACAGTTTAGGAGGGTGAACTCTCCTGCGTTCACTTTTGCATTCATCCGATCCCACAGCCACAATGTGCAGGGCTAGTTCCCCTGCATTAAATTAAAGCAGCAGGCTCTGAATTCAATATTTTACTGACTAATCTATCTTGGATATTATGCTTTGACCATCACTGTGATATCTCAATACCTTTGGAAAATAAAGCCAGCTACTTTATCCACTATCTTAAAAATTTTATTAACACCCCTGGGAATTCACGTGTATGTTTTGGTCACTGGTGGAAGTCTATATTGTTTTATGAATGGAACAGAAACTTACTGAGAATTAAGGAAATGTAATACAAATACAATTGAATATAAAAGCTATAAATCACAAACAAAATGGTTTTTCTAGTTCATACTAAGAACTACATGCAGGAAAACTGTCATGCAAATCAGAGTTAATTTATAATGCATTTGGAGTCTTCTACCAAAAAAATGACAAAATAAAGACAACGAATGTTACCCTTTGACTACCAAAGAATGAAAGAAATTAAAGATAGAAAAGTTTCATTTAGTCATCTAGTCTAATATTCCCTGATTATTCCTCTCTTTACATTATATTTTCTAGTGCTTTGTTCATTCTAGGTTTAAATATCTCCAAAGATAGACTCTTGGTACTACACTGATTATTATTCTCTCAGGGCCAAATCTTTAAAGGTATTTAGGTGCCTAATGATGTCAATGGACATTTAGTGAGATTTTAAAAATTGAGTATGAACCTAACTCCCATTGATTTTTCTTTTGTAAATTCCACAAGGTCCTATCTGCATCTTTAGGCATCTACATACCTTTAAAAATCTGTCCCTTGGTGCCTAGATACTCTAGTGATTGGTACTATATAAAATCCTAAAATAATTAAGAAAAGAAAGATAAGGACTTTCACCATTTCTGATCAGAGACTAGGAAACAATATATACATTTCTCTAGCTTTGAGTTACCACTTCAAATTGTAACTTTCAGTGAAAACAATAAAGTGGAAGGCCAAACTGATTATCAGTTATGCTAGCAAAATACCCCATTCCCTATTTGTGTATTATATTTAGAGTAAATGGTTTCCAGACAATAAATCCTGACCCAGTGATATGCCAATGCTTCTTTTGAGAAAAATACTTAAAGTTGACCTGCAAATAAAAATAAGCACAGTGTACTTTTTTATTTCTTTATTATGATTCATTGCTTTAATTTTGTTTTTATTTTATTTTAGTTTTCTCTTCTTGATGGGTGAGGTTTTTTCTCTTAGAAACACTGGGTAAAATACTGCCCCATTGAAGTCATTGGGAGTTTTGCCAAGATTTCACCTATCAAGAATAGTATAATAGGAAATGTGGGAATTTTGGCCCAAATGTTATTTACTTATTAAAGTTAAATAAGCAGTAGTTAATTGTTTTAAAAGTCAGACTAAAATTCCTTTCCCTCCCAAATAGCATGACATGCATGCTCTTTACTCTTTTGAAGTTACTATTTCATTAGTTATCATAGATTCCTCTTCACAGATTCTTCTAGGCTACACAGGACCTGTATTTATAAGTTAAAAACAATGCCTCCTTCCCCTCCTCTTTCCTCTCAGGCATTATATACCATAAAGAAGCAATAAAACCAAAAAGCACACAATGCTAATTGTTTTTTCTTTACAGGTCACATTTAAGACATTTAAGTTAGTTGGCTTGTCCAGTTGGCTGAACATTTATTCTAAGACTTCATTTTAGAGCTACAGACATTGACACATAGTGGACTTTCTAACAGACAAGCAGTTCCATTGTCACTTTTTGGAATAAAGTAATATTTACAATTTTTTAAACTTTTGTATTTTTATTTTCACATCTTTTAAATACTCTTCATGTGTAAATACATTGCAAAAGCTGACGGAGATTAAAATAATATCTACATAACAGCCCAGATGATATCTCCTTTGCAATCAAATCACTGGAGATTTCAAGATCATTGGAGCATGACAGATTTCAGATGGGACAACACAAAATGGGAGTTGCTATGAAGCAACAGAGAACTCAATAAGTGACAGAGGCATCTCTGCAGGAGCAGCTGAAAGTCGTTGCTACTGAGGGGTTTCTGCAGTATAAAAAGAAAAACAAGACAAATTTATTGCTGATATTTTTATTGATTAAACTTCAGGTAACATCTGAAGTAAGTGTATCCAATGGCAATATATTCTCCAAAATCGCATGTCCAATCCAACTAATCTGATGATAAACACACAGTTGTGCAGACAGTATGTATTAGTCAGTTCTTTGCTGTGACATAGGATATAAAAAAAATTTGAGAGCAGGAGGGAAAGCCTTGATATTAGAAACATGTTTGTAATGTTGTATTGCAACCACAATACTCTCCTGATAAATAAAAGGAATTATATGTTAGGGTTATATAGAGCAAGGTAAGGCAGTGCTGAAATATGAGAAAATGGGACATAAATCTGTCCTCACATCTAATGTGCCTGAGCTTTAAAAATGCAACTTCATGTCCTAACTCACACAGCTCTCATCTTATCATCATGTGCATGTTAAAAAGGGGAGTGTATATGACAGCAGGAGGAAAAATATAGCCATAAGCAGAGTACAGCATGTAGTCAGCTGGATATCAGCAGATTTAAGGACTTCAGCAACTGGGAGATTTTGTAAGAGAAGAGGTTTATGTTCTCTCTGTAAACATATCTGTAGTCACACTGACACTAGATCAATATATTAGGCAAAACATCTCCCTAGCATAAATCCACTGAAATTATATAAATGCTTTTTTCTGCACGATGCTAATCCCAGTGAGATTACACCTCAGCCCAGTATCTTCTACTAAAATTCTGCTATGTACCCTCTACAACACTTGCCATTGTCCTGGAACATTTTCTCTTCCTCTTAACTGTTGGAACTCAGTATTAATGCCCTGGGATCCTCACTAATGTCAGGTCTACACTACGCGGGGGGGGGGGGGTCAATGTAAGGTATGCAACTTCAGCTACGTGAATAACGTAGTTGAAGTCGACGTACCTTGCTCGACTTATCTCGCCGTGAGGATGCTGCAATGTCGACTGCTGCCGCTCCCCCATCGACTCCGCTTCCGCCTCTTGTCGGGGTGGATTACCGGAGTTGAAAGGAGAGCGATCGGGGATCGAGATGCGAAAAATCGATCCGCGAAAGATCGATTGCTACCCACTGAATCGGTGGGTGGTGTAGACCAGCCCTAACTGATGGTCAAAATATAGTGAAGGTTAATCCATTCTCAGCAGGACTTGCTTTGACTACGTGATTCTACTTAACCTTTCCCTTGAAATATGCATTTGGAAATCTGTGTTTGAACGGAAACATAAGAACCCATCTCAATGCAGTGCAATCCCTAACCTAGGTTACATAAAATCTTATCCAATATAGGGGTAAAGTCCCCCAATAATGAAGAATGGCCCAGTCATCTCCTTATACCTCCATGGGCCCTTTGAGTCTCACTTAGCCCTGGGCTACACTAGAGGGGGGGTGTCGACCTACGATACGCAACTTCAGCTACGTGAATAGCATAGCTGAAGTCAGCGTATCGTAGATCGACTTACCTGGCTGTGAGGATGGCGGCGAGTCGATCGCTTCCGCTCCCCTGTCGACTCCGCTTCTGCCTTTCACAGAGGTGGATTTCCGGAATCGACGGGGAGCGCGTTTGGGGATCGATTTATCATGTCTAGACGAGACGCGATAAATCGATCCCCGATAGATCGATTGCTACCCGCCGATCCGGCGGCTGGTGAAGACAAGCCCTTACTCTTTTGACCCCCAGGTTTCAGGCCTGGGTGATAAGAAGGACAATGGTGTCTGTTGTACAGGAGCTCAATGCTATCGCTATTCAGTGGAATTCACCCTGCAAGGCAGGAAATCTACTGCAAAACAGACTGGAGCTGTCCAGCACTAGTGTAGTTATCAAGTGGGCATCCCAACGCTTTCACCCACCTCTTCATTTCAGACAGCTTTTTCACAGTCTTATAGTTCCCCACCCTCCACAGGAGTGATTGTTATTTTACTGCAGCAATCCCAGATTAGCCACATGTGAAGTTAGCTGCACCCCACCCCATCTCACCCACCAAACTGAAAGCCTATGAAGTCACAGGTATGATACTTCCAGATGTTTCCAAGACCTGAAGATGAGCTCTGTGAAACCTGAAAAGTTTGTCTCCCCCAACAGAAGTTGGTCCAATAAAATATATTACCCCATCCACCTTGTCTCTAATATTCTGGGACTGACACAGTTAAAAAAAACACTGCATGCTTCCAGACCAAGGCAGTCCAAGGAGTAAGAGATCCAAGGTTGCTCCAGAACACTTGTACACCATGGGTCAGAGGGTAGTGCCACCCACTAAATCATCAGTACACCTTTATAGCCCATTTTCACCATTTATTCTTGAACAGTGATGAATTTCATTCCACTGGATAGCAGATGTATCCTTCTTTCCCGGTCATCCATCTCTGCCTTCTACAAATTCTATATTTATAGAGATTTTTATCTGTTCACCTACAGTACATACATAGCAAAATATAAATGGGGAAAATTGCAAGACGAAATACAAATTGTAGATTTGAACAATTATATTCATTAATTCAATCAGCTTTCTGTTAATAGTATGGGTTTGATTGCCGTCTTGCCTACAGGTAAATCTCCATCAAAATTACAACTATCAATTAGTCCCCGTTTTTATAAACTATGTGTGGGGAAAAAATATGTCATGCCCGTTCTTCCAGCAGCAACTGCCGCTTTTCTAAAAAAACCAAAAGAGCTGTCTGGGACATAGTACCACAGTGACCTCAGCTGGCCACTTGAAAGACAGCAACAAAGAAGGGAAAAACAACACAACCTTCAGAGTGTTGAGAACAAGTTCTAAATCGAAGTTTGCATTGCTCTGAATTTTAGATATGTGCAAATGGTAAGAGTACTTGTTCTCACTTTAAATACACCAGTCTCCAGTGGTTTGCCACTACTGGTAAATTAGACTGTTGTGATAGTATTTTAGGCTTTCTTTGTTATGCAGACAAAACTACACGGGATCGTTTCAGGAGGTAAGGCAAGATGCCACGTTTATTATGATAACACAATTTGATTTATGACCAATAACTAATATCTAGTACCTATATACATGTGTACACACACACACACATATCAAATGTACGGCAGCTGGTGTATAGTTACCAGTCCTGAACATAGCTTGAGTTCGTGGCTTGATTTCGCAGCTTGGGTTCGTAGCTTGTGGCAGCTAACTGGCCAGGAAAGCCGGGCACAAGAAAGGGCTGGGTCTCTGTTGGGCGCGCACCGATGCCCTTCGATGTTGGCAGCAGAATGTTACCCAAAGTCTCCCATCTCACCCATCTTTTTTGTAGGCTTTAGTTTGAATCAACAGTTTATAGGTCTTGCTGTGTCACGCTGTCTCTGGGTTCGGTGTGATTGATCACCTGTCAATTGCGGACCTGACTTTTAGCCTGGGACCTGACTTTGATCTTGTTTCAATTGCACCTTTGTTCTTTTCTTTTGGGGTGGACTCTTCTCACTTTATTAGGGCTGTTGTCTGCATCTTCAGCCCTTGGTGTTTGCACTTAACTTTATCAGGACAGGCTGGGGCTGGAGGTTGATTCCATTATCCATGCATACCTCATTCACACATCTAAACTAAACTAATAAGGTTACAGAAGGGTTTTGCAAAATGAAGGTTACAGCAGGGTTTACAAAATGGAGTGAGAATTTCAAAATGGAGTTTGAGTTACAATATGGAGTCTTATTAATAATCGTAATAAAAGAAAAGAAACAATTTCATTCTTCAGCTCTACATCTTTCCCTATTTATGGGCTTGATGCTGTGACAAACTGAACACTTCCTAACAAATACTAAGCATTCTCAACTCTTATCTTGAAGGCAGTCAGTGCTTTTTGGTATAGGACCCTCAATGATGAGCCACTGCACTGGATCCCAGTCTCCTATCACTACTCATCACTGATTCAGAAGTGAATACTCTAACCCATAATGGAATTTGAGCTGCTTCAACCCCAATATCACATTCAGACTGGGTGTGCAACAGACTCAGATCCATTACATTAATTAGATGGGTACTGGATGATACAGCTAAGGTCTTATTCTGGATTGGCATTCATTAGATATTGATTTAACATATACAAACAAGCACATGTGCAAAAATCAGAGGCCCTTTCAAAATGTGGCCCCAAGTACCTATAAGCAATGTAAACCTTACACACACAAAAAATCTTAAATGGTTTTCATGGCATTTATTAGAATGGATTGTGATCTACTTATCAATAGCAAGTTATTCAAAAGATTAAATTTTGGATTCACGGGTTAAAGTGAGGCATTAAATATAATCTCATGACAGATCAATATTTTTATGAGCATTTGAACATTTGATCCAATGTGAAATTTTACCATTTCTTCCAATTAGCACAGCTTTGCATAGGTGGCAAAATATAATGAAATTCCACCTGCCTTTTGTCTTCTGCCCTCACTTTAAACCAGATTGTCAGCTGGGACAGAAGATCATCATAGTCAGGGGTACTGGAACAATTTGTATAGTGGGGGTTCTGAGAACCAATGAACCAAACTGTAAACCATGTATATGATGGAAACCACTTCAAGCCAGGGAGGTGCAACAGTGCCCCCAGAACCCCAAGTTCCAGCACCTATGACCATAGTCACAGACAAATGGCATTTCCACAAACAAAAAAACAACATTCCCTAGTGAAATTACAGTTTTCCTCCCACGCATTTTATTTTCTCACAAAAAAATTAGAGGTTAAAAAAAATGACTTTAGCTGTTAGTGTATTTATGAAACCCTGATTTATCTATTTATTTATTGTCGTTTTCACAACTGGTAGGGACTTTTATTTATTTATTTATGGCAGTAGTTCAGCTCATGAGTGATGAAGACAAGAGTAAATATTTAAGATATTTTCTCCCCATCAATGTGAATAAATTCTATATATGCCCAAAAAAATCTATGGGCCAGGTCCTTCGCTAGTGGAAATCAGTGTCAGTGAAGTCAGTGAAGCTAAATTGATTTACACTAACTGCGAATATGGCCTCTTATTTATCTATTCACTGTGAATAAATTCAGTGGTCCACAGCGCCCCCCTGAATCTATGCCACCTTCTGCTAGGATAGTCATTGGTCCAGAGACAATGAAAGAGAAAACCTGCTGGCAGGAGGAAGCTGTTGCAGTGTTGGGGAGCAGAGCAGGGGCTAGAGGGCAGGTCAAGACAAAAAAGTGGGCAGTACTGGCCAGCAATGGGGCACAGCAAGAGTGTTCAGTGAATGCTTCTATTCAGTGCATCACCTCAGCTCCTTTGTCAGTGACATTTCTAAGGAGTGCTAGCTTCAACCTAAAGCTGCTCCTCACAATCCTGAGCAAGAGCAATGGACATATTATCTATTCTCTTTCAGGGGATTTCTCCTTTGGGATTGAGGGGACCAGGCTGGCCATATGTATGTATACATCGATTGTCACCTGTATTTTATTTTACAGTACTACAAACAAGTCGTGTGCGTGTGTTGGTTTTCTTAAAATTTAGTTTACAGACTGCTTTTCTGCTCACATCATCTGGTGAACTGGAGAAGATCCAGAGGTTGTTCATGTGTCAGAAAATGTCATTTTTAGGCAAATTACACCCACTGCTATCAACAGAATAGACATTTTTATTCTAACCACAGCCTGGAGTCAGTTTTGTTGTGTGTGTTCTAATGTGTTTCAGTTTTTTCACGGGGGTGGATGTTGGGTTATTGGTTATGGAAGCCTGTGTGGTCATCCTACCAGAAATAAAAAGTCCTGACATTAGAGCAGTAGAAATAATAATGTTGGCTTCTTCCCACTAAGTAGAAATAACATGTTTTGTTCCACCAATTTGAAATACAGAGTACCTGACACTAAGTGGTATATAACATTTCATTTTCATGGGAAATTTCTAAGCATCACTACACAGTGCCACAGCACAGCACAGCCATGAGGGGTCAGGTGCCAAGGTCACCACCAATAGGCCAATCCTTAGCTCCAGCTATACTGATTTATAGCAGCTGAGGATCTGGCCCAGAAAGTTTAATAAACTGTCTACCTGAAAGAAGTGATTTTTCAGCTTTGGGTATGGTACCATGAGATCCATTAAGGACGTATGTGAGCCTCTTTCAATCAAAGGCTCTAAGCCCCAAGAACTCTGTCATACCAAAGTGTCTGGCAAGCAAGAAACAGTGACCCTGGGTTAACCAAATAAACAGTTTATGAAACAGGATAGCATTGTATACAACTGATTCTGGATCTCTATAGTCACCTAGCTAACCCCTCATGGATTTTGGGAAAAAATAATTTTTTAGAAGAAGGGCAAATGCTTACATTTTTATTCCACTAAATGAAAGGAAAGAAGAGAGAGAGAGAGAGAGAGAAATTGATCAATGCGAAGCATTTTTAAGGTGTGTGAATTCCAATACACTTTCATGAGGAAAAAAATTGAAATAATAAGTAAAAGCAAACTTGCATGCAATTCTTGTGGAAAGGATTATTTCCTTCTATTCAGATGCATATATAATTGAAGTATTGTTTTTACAGTCTCCTGTGGGGAATTTCTGTATTCTCAGCTCATAGTGTTTTATGCTAGACCTCAGAATGAACTTGTTTTGTAATCCTCACCCACCTTTTGAAAAGGGGGGTAATTAAAGGTCTGATTCTAGTGTATGTCCATTGAGGTAATCAGGAACAATAACTTTCATTCAAATCATGACAACTGAGAAAAAGTAACAAAAGCAACAAATAATTTTTAAAAATGTATAACCTTTGCATGTGTATAGAGCGTTTCTTTCAACAACCCATGAGGTAGACATGGATTATTTTATCTATTTTATATTGGGTAAACTGAGGGATACATAACTGGGTTCAGTTCTTTGTTCTGCCAGACTTCCTATGTGACCTTGAGTAAGTCACTTAGGCTCTCTATGCCTCTGTTCTCCATCTGTTAAAAATGTGGATAACAGCACTTCCCTACTTCTCACAGGTATTGTGAGGATAACTACATTAAAGATTGCGAGGTGCTCAGATACTACAATAACAGGAGCCACATAAGTGCCTTATCTCTACATAGAACCAAGAGTCCTAATTCCCAGACTCATGCTCTGACCTCTTCACTCACTTCCTTAAAATAAATTATTATTCAGTTAACAAGCCACATTATTTGATTGTACAGAAATAGAAAAACACTAGAAGAAAAAGATACTCAAAGGGGGAAAAAAAAAAGAAAGACACATGAAACCATACATACATTCTCATGCAAATATTTTAAACTAATTATTGCAGTTCGTGGACCAGATTCTCAGATGACATAAATCGGTATAGCTATACTGCAGTAAGTCGTGCTGCACAGATTTACACCAGCTGAGATTCTGGTCCAATATTGTAAGATCAGTCACTATTCTTAGAAGCCACTTAAAGGGCCATATCAATTACAATACTCTGCCTTGGCATATCAGAGCTTTAACTCTGAACTTCCTTTATAAATTGAAGTTTACACTTAATATCATTTTTATGTCACAACCGGACTGCAGATCCAAAAGCTGGCTGTGTCAAGGGAATCTGGTGTTTTACATTTAGAAGGAACATTTAATGAATTAGGCTGCCCCCCAATAACCCCTATTTCATTTGTATATAGTGCTCAGGGCTAAGAATTGTCTTCCTGATCCTTCCCTGATAGTATTGCAGATTTTTTCTAGAGTGGTCACATTAGATTGCTTCCATCCTTTGGGCCTACTCCTGCAAGGTGCTGAGCACCCTCTACTGAAGACCTACAGAAGGCACTAAAACAATAGTAAATGTAAGCTTGCAAAATCCAGAAAATTCAGAGTAAAATCTGAGACTATCTCCTTACTTCACATGGGTGATGAGTGAAAGGCAGTTATGTAAACACCACTTCTTATTGATTGCTTAATATTATTTACTGCTTTTTATATTTCTTAATAGTAATGTTTTAAATGAAAATGTAGATACCCTATAATATCCGACCTATCCCCTTATTCCCTGGAGGCATTAATGATCCAGTATTTGCCTTTCAAGTTTCTACTAATTGAACCTGTCAGCTTGCAGTTCTGCATCATCAGGAAATATGGATCAGAGTTTAAGTTGATGTCAGACTTGCCTAAGAAGAATTTTATCCGGTGCTATACTGATAAATTATTATTGCTATTTATTATTTCACAGCTATTCAAGCTAAAACAGTTATAGGGATAATCAGAACTCAAGTTTCAGGGAGTAAATTGGTTGCAAGGGTTAGCAATAAGATTTCCCACCGCCGTCACCACCATCTCGCCCCACATCAAAGCAGTGGTACCATTTGGCTTGGTACATTATGGATTGTTTCACTTCTCTCTGAGGCATCAGACACTTGTCATTATGCTTTGGATACTGAATTTTACCTATATTCCTATTTCACTTTTGCATTTCTTTTGAATTTTTTTAAATATGTAATTATTCTGAATCCATATACAGTATATATGTAATACATATAGCTAAACGTTAAAGCTTTTGCAGACAGCAATGAGGTTTATGAGGAACATGAAGGAGTAACTGCCAGTCTGCCTCAGTCCAGCATCTGAGTTCTATTCTTTCATAGACGTGTTCAGGCAGTCTATCCAGAGAAAATAGATCCTACATTCCATTCTCTTCAGTGAGCTCACACAAGAAGATCATGCTATGCAGGAAGTCTGTACCCAAAATGGATATAAAAAGAGGGGATATATTGCAAAATAAAAAAGAAAAGCAGAAACCTGTAACAAATATGTAATATATTTTCTGATTCTGACATTGGATGCTATATCCTTTGCCACTTCCTAAACCCTAGTCAAGTGGGATGTTACTTCCTTCTATAATAGTAGCACTTAAGGATTATTTCTAGTCTCAGTCAGCATTCTGGGCCTCTGTTTCACCAGCAGGTCCTTTCCCTTTTCCCACTACATATTACACAACTGCATCATGTCAGCTAGCGTCCCGGGTGAGAGGGACAATGATGGTGTTGGAGTTGGAATTCAGGAGACAGGTTTAGTTCCAGGTTCTACTATATGCTTCCTGTGTGACTTTGGGCAAAGCATTTAGGACCAGATTTTTAAAGATGTTTAGGCACTGGAAGATGCATATAGATACCTAATGGTATTTTCAAAAGCGCCTATGCACTTTTGAAAATCCCACTAGATGCTTTTCTGCATTGTTAGGTGCCTAAATCTTTAAAAACCTGTCCCATAGTCTCTCTGTGATTCAGTTCCTATCTGTAAAATGGGAATACTAATACTCCCTGTCTCTTTCATCTGTTTATTTTGTAAACTCTTTGGGGCAGGCACTGTGTCTCACTATAGGCTTGTCTACATGGTGCAGCAATGATCACCAGAGGGGTGTAATTTGTAGAGTGCTCTAAAATGTACTCTGCTGCCCCATGTAGACCCTGCTGATGTGCTCTAAAAGGTACCTAGTGCATATTGATGTAGCCCCATTTGAAACAGTACTACAGTACTACGCAAACACATAATAGGAGCCTTTTAGAATGCATCAGCAGGTCTATACAGGGAAGTTAGAGAGCAGCACTTTAGAGTGCTCTACAATTTGCCCACCTTTGGTGTACATTGCCACACCATGTAGACAAGCCCTATGTGTTTGGATCACGTCTAGCACAATAGGGCCCCAGTCTTGGACTGTAGGTGCTCTGGTAATACAAATAATAATGATCTCCATTGATTTCATTGGCTGCTAGAGTTCACTGATATTTTCCCTTTCCCCTTACACATCCTTGCAAAAATAACTGATGGAAATGAATTAAATTCACTCTGAAACTTTATTTGTATTTTTTAAAAGTAAAATGAGACAAATTCTTCCCTTAGACTTCTGAAGTGAATGAATTTAATTCAGGGATGCATTTGCCCCATAATTCATATGTCAACCAACACAGACATAGGGTGTTGAACTAAGACTCTGACAACCAGAACATAATCTAGTGTAAATTGGCACAGATCCATTGTAGTCATCTGCTGAGAATCTGACCTGTGTTTCATCAAACAGCTTAAAAGTTCTCACACTATTCTGTTTTAGTATTGTATAATTATTTTTAAGTAGAAAAAAACATCATTGATTTCAGTAGGCTTTCCTCCTTCCATTGACTAGAATGGAAGTAGAATTGGTCCCTTAATGATTCATTTTCTTAAGCTATCTGGTTCACAGTGATTTTACAGATTCATTTAATAACTCAGTTACTAAAGTAACTTTGATAGGAAAATTCCTAACCCACATATTTAAATAGGAAAAGAACGATTACTTACCTTATAGTAAATGTGCTTCTTTGAGATGTATTTTCCATGTATATGCCATTCTAGGTGCACCCCATGATCTAGAGATCAGAATCTTTTGGTCAGCAGTGTTTGTTGGGGCCAGGCCTGCACCCTGAATGTCTTCACTCCCCCACCAGCTGAGGGCATAAAGGGCAGAGGGTGGCCAACTAACCTTCAGTACCTTTGCCAGTACAGAATCCAGGTGTTAAGACTCCATAGCAGCATGGAATGTGGATCATAAAATATATAT
This sequence comes from Chelydra serpentina, assembly GCA_037349315.1. NCBI lineage: Eukaryota > Metazoa > Chordata > Testudines > Chelydridae > Chelydra > Chelydra serpentina. The sequence goes on along the minus strand of JBAIAC010000002.1, from coordinate 26,736,505 downwards.
GGACGAAATATCTTTCACCATTCTTTCTTCTTCTAATGCTTCTCCATACAAATTCCACTCTTGGTGACATTCAAGCAGGGACCAAATGGAAAACATAATCCCAACTATACATACAAAATGATGGGGTCTAAATTAGCTGTTGCCACTCAAGAAAGAGATCTTGGAGTCAATGTGGATAGTCCTCTGAAAACATCCACTCAGTGTGCAGTGGCAGTCAAAAAAGCTAACAGAAAATTAGGACCCATTAGGAAAGGGATAGATAAGACAATAAATATCGTAATGCCACTATATAAATCAGGGATCTCAAACTCGAATCACTAGGAGGGCTACATGAGGACTAGCACATTGGCCCAAGGGTCGCATCACTGACTCACACACACCCCGCTACCCCCGGCCCTGCCCCCCACTCCACCCCTTCCATGAGGCCCCCCTTCCCTGCCTCTTCCCACCCCTGCCCTGCCTCTTCTCCGCCTCCTCCCCTGAGCACACAGCTCCCCGCTCCTCCCCCTCCCTCCTGGAAAGCGCTAAGCACTGCCAAACAGCTGTTTGGTGGCGGGAAGCACCTGGAGGTAAGCAGAGGAGTGGGGACCGGCGCACTGGGGGGAGGGGAGCTTGGCGGGCTGCAGGAAATAACTCCGGGGGGGGGGGAGGGCACAAAGGGAGCTTGGCCAGCCGTGTGTTTGAGACCCCTGATATAAATAATATGACCACACCTTGAACACTGCATGCAGTCTGGTCGCACCATCTCAAAAAAGATATATTATACATGGAAAAGGTACAGAGATGGGCAACAGAAATTATTAAGTATCAGAGGGGTAGCCGTGTTAGTCTGGATCTGCAGAAGCGACAAAGGGTCCTGTGGCACCTTATAGACTAACAGAGGTATTGAAATTATTAAGGGTATGGAATAGCTTCCATATGAAAAGAGATTTAAAAGACTGGGGCTGTTCACCTTGGAAAAGAGACAACTAAAGCGGGATATGATCGAGGTCTATAAAATCATGAATGGTCTGAGAAAGAGAATAAGGAAGTGTTATTTACCCCTTCACATAAAACAAGAACCAGTGGTCACCCAATGAAATTAATAGGCAGCAGGTTTAAAACAAACAAAAGGAAGTACTTTTTCACCCAGTGCACAGTAAACCTGTGAAACTCGTGGACAGGGAACATTGTGAAGGCCAAAATTATAACAGGGTTCAAAAAGGAACTAAGTAAGTTCATGGATGTTAGGTCCATCAGTGGCTATTCGCCAAGATGGTCAAGGATGCAACCTCTGCTCTGTGTGTCCCTAAGCCTCTGACTGCCAGATGCTGGGACTGGATGATAGATCACTTGATTATTGGCCTGTTCTGTTCATTTCCTTTGAAGCATCTGGTATTGGCCACTGTCAGAAGACAGGATACTGGGCTAGATGGACCATTGGTTGGACACAGTATGGCTGTTCTTATGCTCTCATATACTGGAGGTAGCGCTGGTTGGGTATTTTGGGATTAAATGATTTTTCATTGGAAAATGCTGATCCATCAAACCTGAAACTTTTTGTGGAAATGTATCCATTTTGAATAAATCTTTGTCAGAAAGGTTTTTCAAGTCCAGGATGGAATTTTTAGTCAGAGAGACCTGTCCCAAACTAGTCAATAGCCTAGTGGTTAGGGCATTCAGTCCTGAAATGTGGGACAGTCAGGTTCAAATCCCTACTCTCTTGGATTCAAACAGAGACTTGAACCTAGTTCTTCCATGACAGGTGAGTTCCCTGGTTATTCTGGGATTAGTCTCTGTCACTCTCTCCTGTTGAAGCTGTTCTACGTAATATACATAATTAAATATTTATTGGGCCAGAGGGAGTGTGACTCTAAATCTGAGCAGTGATGGCTCCCACAGCCGATTCAAGCCAGTACTGTGTGCAGAAATGTTGTGGCTTTCAGCAGTGGAATAGACTGTGCCGACAATGTTGGTACCAAGGTTGTCAGTACCAGAGCAAGAGCTGGCAACACTGGTACCAAGTGCCCTCAGAAGGTGCCACAGTAGAAGAGATCACCTGAGGGTGCTCCTTAGCCAGTATTGAGACCGCAATTGAGGGTAAGACCCCAGGCAGGAATATGTGCATCCTGGAGTTGAATGCATGCCAGCGTAGATGGTGTCGAGAGAAGGGCTTTGACTTGCTTGACCATGCGATGCTGTTCTGGGAAGGAGGACTGCTGGGAAAGTAAGGGGTCCACGTGATCCAGAATGGGAAGTGTATCTTTGCATAGTGAGTTGCCAACCTAATGAGGAGGGCTTTAAACTAGGTTCAAAGGAGACAGATGACAAAAGCCCATCAGGTACACATAAAAAGGCGCCTTCACAGAGGATAGATGATAGAATTACAATATGGTCATGGGAGCAACAAGAGGGAAATAAACGGGGGAATCTGTTCAACATCTTAGATGTCTATACACAAATGCAAGGAGTATGGGGAATAAACAGGAAGAACTGGAAGTATTAGTCCTTAAGATAAATTATTACTTAACTGGCATCACAGAGGCTTAATGGAAAAAATCTCTTGACTGGAATCATGGTGTAGAGGTGTATAACTTGTTCAGGAAGGACAGGCAGGATAAAGAGGGAAGAGGTGCTGCATTATACATCAAGAATTCACTTGTTCTGAGGTCCAGAAGGAGGTGAGAGGCAGACCAGGTGAAAATCTCTGAATGAAGATAAAAGGGGGGAAAAATAGGAGAGAAGTTGTGGTAGCAGTTTACTACAGGCCACCAAATCAGGAAGAGGAGGTGCATGAGTCATCTGTAGAACAGATAACAAAAGTATCCAAAACATACGACCTGGTAGTCAGGGCCGGCTCTAGGTATTTTGCCACTCCAAGCAAAAAAAATTTTGGCTACGACCCCGTCCCCGCCCCGCTTTTTTGTTGCCCACATGCGGAGAAGCAGGGCAGCCAGGGGCAGCTCCCCACTGCGGGGGGTGGCCGCTGCCATGGGACGCCGCTCCCCGCTCAGCCGGCTCCCTGCCCCAGCTGCGGCGGGGCAGGGCAGCCAGGGGCAGCTCCTCTGTGGGGCGGGGAGCAACTGCCACAGGAGAGCGGTGCGGCGTGACCCCACTCCCCTGGCTCCCTGCCCTGGCTGTGGTGGGGCAGGGCAGCTAGGAGCGAGTGGCCACTGCCGCGGGATGCCGCTCCCCGCTCAGCCGGCTCCCTGTCCCAGCTGCGGCGGGGCAGGGCAGCCAGGGGCAGCTCCCCCCTGGGGCGGGTGGCCACTGCCGCGGGAGAGCGGCGGGGTGCGACCCCGCTCCCCACTCTGCCGGCTCCCTGCTCTGGCTGCGCCAGGGCAGGGAAGCTAGGGGCGGCTGGCCCCTGCTGCAGGAGAGCGACGCCGCAGCGCCGTGGGACGCCACTCTCCGCTTAGCCGGCTCCCTGCCCCGGCTGCAGGCGGCTCCTCCCTGGGGCGGGGCGGGGCAGTCAGGGCGGCTCCCCCGTGACCCCACTTAGCCGGGGCAGGGCAGCAGTACCGGGGGAGGGGGGCGGCTGCTGCCTGTGCCGCCCCCAATAGTTTGCCGCCCCAAGCACCAGTTTGTTCTGCTGGTGCCTGGAGCCGCCCCTGCTGGTAGTAATGAGGGATTTTAACTGTCCAGACATCTGTTGGAAAAGCAATAAGACAAAATACAAAATATCCATTCAATTCTTGTAATGTATCAGAGACAACTTTTTGTTTCAGAAAATGGAGAAAGTAACCAGGGGACAGCTATTTTAGACTTGTGTCTGACCAACTGAGAGAAATTGGAGGTGAATCAGAAGGTGGAACGCATTTTGGGTGAAAGTGATCATGAAATGATTGATTTTATTATTCTAAGGAAAGGAAGGAGTGAGAGCAGCAGAATAAGGACAATGGATTTTTTTTTTAAAGCAAATTTTAAACAAACTCAGGGAACTGATAGGTAAGGTCCTATGGGAAGAAAATCTAAGGGAAAAAGAAGTTCAAGGAACCTGGCAGTTTCCCAAGGAGACAATAGTAAAGGTACAACTGCAAACGATCCTGATGTGAAGAAAATATATGACGAATAGTAAGAGGCCAAGTGTGCGTCTAAAAATTGCAGATGACACCAAGGAAGGAGGGGTTGCAAGCACTTTGGAGAACAGGATTAAATTCAAAACAACCTTTACAAATTAGAGAACTGCTATGAATTCAAAAAGATGAAATTCAATAAAGATAAGTGCAAAGCATGTCACATAGAAGGGAAAATCAAATGTAGAACTACCAAATGGAGAATAACTGGCTAGGAAATAGTACTGCTGAAAAGGATCTGGAAGTTATAGTGGATCATAAATTGAATATGAGTCAACAATGTAATGCAGTTGCAAAATAGGCTAATATCATTCTGGGGTGTATTAACAGGAGTGTTGTATGTACGACACAGAAGGTAACTGTCCCGCTCAACTTGGCTCTGCTAAGGCCTCAGCTGGAGTACTGTGTCCAATTCCAGGTGCCACATTTTAGGAAAGATGTGGACAAATTGAAGAGAATTCAGAAGAGACCAACAAACATGATAAAAGGTTTAGAAAACCTGGTGTTTGAGAGAGGTTAAAAAAACTGGGCCTGGGTTATCTTGAGAAAAGAAGACTAAGGAGGGACCTGAAAACAGTTTTCAGATATGCTAAAGACTATTATAAAAAAGCATGGTGATTGTGACGGAGTAGAGAGTGAGGTGGATTCAACCTGGGAGGTTTGTGGGGGAGGCTCCCTGGGACCTGCGGCATTGCATTAGGAAAGGGAGACTTTACCTGGGGCTGTAACATGAGCCAGGACGGGGGTTGGGAGGTGACACCTTTGGCTGGGAGAACTGACAAAAGGCGAGAGGAGGAGCCCCGGGGGGAGGGGAAGAGCCTCCTGGAGTTTTTGTCTGTGTGTTTTCAGTTTGGAGCTGGCTTGGGAAGAGGAGGGGAGGGGGCAGACAGGGTCTGGCCTCCCTGCCCCATTTGGAGCTGTGGGGCGAAATGCAGGGAGCCCCCAGGCTGGGGTCTAAGCTCCCTGCCCCCCGGAAGGACCCGACTGAGGGGTCCTGGATGTACTGACAAGCTCTGGTTGGACTGTGTTCCTAGCATCTCTAATAAACCTTCTGTTCTACTGGCTGGCTGAGACTCCCAGTGAATCCGGGGAAGAGGGGTGCAGGGCTGGATTCCCCTATACTCCGTGACAACTGGTGGCAGTGGTGGGATGTTCTGCACCCCGTGAACGGTGCTTCCTGCAGTAAGTGACTGGGGAGCAGTAGAACGAAGGGGGGCTAACGAGGACCAGGCGTGCTGAAGGCCCACAGTGAGCAGTCCCAGGGGCGGAGGAGCCTGCGGCTTGGCCCTGGGAGAGAGAAGGATTTTTGCGGTGACAGGGTTCCCCTGGGGGTGCCGTGAGTGGACCCAGGGGCGGAGGAGCTGCAGCTCGACCCTGGCAAAGAGGCGGTGACCTGGAGAAGGGCTGGCACACTTGGGGTTCTTCCTGGAAACCGTGGGGAGCGAAGAGCACACAGGCCTGCGGATCCACAGCAAACTTGGGAGCAGTGAAGTGATGGCCTATCACCTTCTCCTTAAGAAGAGCATTGTAACCCTGTGCAAAAAGAGAGGGCTACCCATTGGGAAGCTCACTAAAGCCCAGTTAATCACGCGGCTGGAGGAGGATGACCACTAGGGAGCAGATTCCTGACCCCAATGGGGCTACAGCAGGATCTGGGAGCAGCTGGAGTGATAGCCTGGCATCCCCAAGAGTCTGGTCCCCAACCAGACGGGGGGTCTTCACGATCGGGTTCCCCAGCAGGGGATCGGAGATGGATGGGACTGGAGCTGAGTCCGAGAGAGCAAGAGGACTGTGAGAGACAGCAAGAGCCCGAGAAAGGGCTACAGGAGAAGCAGCAGCGTGAACTGGCGGTGGTGGAACGGAAAGGCATAGGGGACTGGCCAGGGGTAAGTGGGGACAGATCCCGGGGTGCCAGCTCCGCAGGGAACCTCGATCCTAAATTGCTGCCCCTAGTTAAGGAGGGTGGGGATGTGGAGGCCCACCTCACTGCCTTGGAGCAGGCTGGTGATTGGAACCAGGGAGACCCTGCGGAAAAGCCCCGGGATCTAACCCCCTTGCTGGGTCCCAAGGCCATAAACTCCGCCAGCCAGATGGGTGGGATGGAGGACGGATTTCCATTCCTGGCCCTGGACTCAAGCCCTATGGACCCCCAGTGGGAGCGGAAGGTGATGGTCAATGGAGAGACATTCAGGGGGTGGCAAGACCCCGGGACAGAGAGAATTGTGGTCAGGCCCCGGGTGGTGCACCCCCACCAGATGCTGAGGGGCTGTGTGACCTGGGTGAGGGTCCCAGGGACGGACCCATTCGCCCTGCCTATGGCCCAGATCCCTGTGCAGACCCAGGAGGGGTCGGGCTGGCTGGTGGTTGGGGGTCTCCAGGATGTCAGCTGTAAGGTGCTGTTGGGGGGTGACTGTGTATCTTTGGGACAGGATCCAGGCCCTGGCCCTGTAACGGCCGAAGATTTGAATTTGAACTCAGGAAACCAATTGGCTAACAGGGAAATGGTCAGTGAAAATGCAAATGACCTGGCTGGCAGGGGGGAGGAGCTGCCAGGCCCCGGTTCCCTGCCTGCCTGTAACCAGACCCCTAGGGCGGGGTGGGACAGAGATGCTCCCCGCCCCCCTGCACAATGGAGAGGTGGCTCAGGAAGTCTCTCATGCAGAAAGCGAAGCAGCGAGCTCGCTGCCTGGCCCCACAGGGACAGCCAGGGCAGCGCTGAGCACCGGGGGAGCAGAGACCCCAGCTGAGTGGGGGGACACACAGGCAGGGCAGGACAGCTGCCAACCAGGCTTGCCTGGTCCAGAGGTGCTGCCGGGAAGTGATTCCACGGCAGGGAGGGAGCCACCAGGGACAGGGCTCAGCGGGGCGGTGACCCCAGGCCTGGCCAGTGAGCTGCAGAGGGATCCCACCTTGGAGAAGCTAAGGGAACTTGCTGGCCACAGCGCTGCAAACCCCCTTGGGGAAGACTGCAGAGACAGATCCCTGTGGGAGAAGGGATTCCTGTGCCGGGAATGGGCTTCCCAAGGGGAAGTAGAACTGTGGGGAATCAGGAGGCAGCCGGTGAGGCCCCAGAAGTATCATCACCAGCTATTACACCTGGCCCAGGGTAAGGAAGAAGATCCCTGGAGGTCCCTGCCCATCAGAGAGGAACCTTTCCAGAAGGTGGCTATGAATAGGGTGGGCCCCCTCAGCAGGGCAACCCGGTCGGGGAAGAAGTACATTCTGGTGGTGGTAGATTTCGCCACCCGCTACCCCGAGGCGGTGCCCTTATCCTCCATTGAAGCAGACACCGTGGCGGATGCGCTGCTGACCATTTTCAGCCGAGTGGGGTTCCCCAAGGAAGTCCTGACAGACCAAGGGTCCAACTTCATGTCGGCCCTGCTCCGGTGCTTGTGGGAGAAATGTGGGGTCCGGCACAGCTGGGCCTCAGCATATCATCCCCAGTCCAATGGGCTGGTGGAGAGGTTCAATGGGATGCTAAAGATGATGCTGAAAACTTTTATGAACCAGCACCCGCAGGACTGGGACAAGTACCTACCGCACCTGCTGTTCACCTACAGGGAAGTGCCCCAGGAGTCTACCGGATTCTCGCCCTTCGAACTGTTATACGGCAGGAGGGTACGGGGGCCCCTGGACCTGATGAGAGACGAATGGGAGGGGGAGGCGGCCCCCGAGGGAGAGTCAGTGGTGGAGTATGTCCTGACCTTCCGAGAGAGACTTACTGAGCTCATGGGCCTGGCCAAGGGAAATCTGGCCAGAGCCCAGAGGAAGCAAAAGGTCTGGTATGACCGCACGGCGCGGGCCCGCGCCTACGCCACGGGGGATCAGGTGATGGTTCTCATTCCCGTGAGGAAAAACAAGCTGCAGGCCGCTTGGGAAGGCCCTTTCAAGGTTGTCAAGCAGCTAAATGAGGTAAATTATGTGGTGGAGCTGTCTAACCGGGCACACCACTGCCGGGTGTACCATGTCAATATGATGAAGCCATATTATGACAGGGGGAATGTGGTGCTGGCCGTGTGTGGACATTGGGAGGAGCAGGGAAGTGACCCTCTAGTAGATCTATTCCCTGAGACAGGAGCTGGCTCCTCCCAAGAAACGATCCCCCTCTCTGATCAGCTAACCCCTGCCCAGCAAGCTGAGATCAGAGGGGTGCTGCATCTGTACTGACAGCTGTTTTCCAACCAGCCTGGTCGCACTAATCTGACTGTCCACCGGGTGCAGACAGGAGCGCACCAACCTATAAGATGCTCCCCCTTCCGAGTCACAGGGAAGACAGCTCGGGACCTGGAAAGAGAGGTCAAGGACATGCTGGCTTTGGGGGTGATCCAACCGTCGTCCAGCCCTTGGGCCTCGCTGGTGGTGCTGGTCCCCAAAAAGGATGGGTCGATCCGGTTCTGTGTGGACTATCGGAAGCTCAATGCCATCACTGTATCTGATGCCTACCCCATGCCCCGGCCGGACGAGCTCCTAGACAAGCTGGGAGGGGCTCGGTACCTTACCACCATGGATCTTACAAAGGGCTACTGGCAAGTGCCACTGGATGCAGATGCCCGGCTGAAATCTGCCTTCATTACCCCTCTGGGGCTCTACGAGTTCCTGATCCTGCCTTTCGGCCTCAAGGGAGCGCCAGCCACCTTCCAGCGCCTGGTGGATCGGCTACTGAAGGGGATGGAGAGCTTCGCTGTGGCGTATATCGATGACATCTGTGTCTTTAGCCAGACCTGGGAGGACCATGTGTCCCAAGTTAAACAAGTGCTGGACCGACTCCGGGAGGCTGGGCTGACCGTAAAAGTGGAGAAGTGCAAGGTGGGGATGGCTGAAGTGTCCTACCTGGGACACCGGGTGGGGAGCGGCCACCTAAAGCCAGAACCAGCCACGGTGGAGGTGATCCGGGACTGGCCCGCTCCACAAACTAAAAAGCAGGTCCAGGCCTTTATTGGGATGGCGGGGTACTATCGAAGATTTGTGCCCCACTTTAGCGCCATAGCCACCCCCATCACTGAGCTATGCAAGAAGGGGAAGCCAGACAAGGTGGTCTCGACCGAGGAGTGCCAGAGGGCTCTCTGTGCACTGAAGGAGGCTTTGATCAGGGGCCCGGTTCTGGCAAACCCAGACTTTGACAAGCCCTTTCTGGTGTTCACCGACGCCTCAGACATGGGACTGGGGGCGGTGTTAATGCAGGAGGATGAAACGGGGCAGAGACACCCCATCGTGTATTTAAGCAAGAAGCTGCTACCCCGGGAGCAGAATTATGCGGCCATCGAGAAGGAATGCCTGGCCATGGTCTGGGCCCTCAAGAAACTAGAGCCATATCTATTCGGGCGACACTTCACCGTGTACACCGACCACTCGCCCCTGACCTGGCTACACCAGATGAAAGGGGCCAACGCCAAGCTCCTGAGGTGGAGCCTGCTCCTGCAGGATTACGACATGGACGTGGTCCATGTGAAGGGAAGTGCCAACCTGATAGCGGATGCGTTGTCCCGGAGAGGGGGCCCTGAACTTCCCCAGGCCACTGGTCAGAGAGACCCCACTCAGTTCAGTCTCGAAGGGGGGAAAGATGTGACGGAGTAGAGAGTGAGGTGGATTCAACCTGGGAGGTTTGTGGGGGAGGTTCCCTGGGACCTGCGGCATTGCATTAGGAAAGGGAGACTTTACCTGGGGCTGTAACATGAGCCAGGACGGGGGTTGGGAGGTGACACCTTTGGCTGGGAGAACTGACAAAAGGCGAGAGGAGGAGCCCCGGGGGGAGGGGAAGAGCCTCCTGGAGTTTTTGTCTGTGTGTTTTCAGTTTGGAGCTGGCTTGGGAAGAGGAGGGGAGGGGGGCAGACAGGGTCTGGCCTCCCTGCCCCATTTGGAGCTGTGGGGCGAAATGCAGGGAGCCCCCAGGCTGGGGTCTAAGTTCCCTGCCCCCCGGAAGGACCCGACTGAGGGGTCCTGGATGTACTGACAAGCTCTGGTTGGACTGTGTTCCTGGCATCTCTAATAAACCTTCTGTTCTACTGGCTGGCTGAGACTCCCAGTGAATCCGGGGAAGAGGGGTGCAGGGCCGGACTCCCCTATACTCCGTGACAGTGATCAATTGTTCACCATGTCTACTGATGGAAGGACAAGAAGTACTGGGCTTAATCTGCAACAAGGGAGATTTAGGTTAGATATTAGGAAAAACCTTCTAACTAGAAGAGTATTTAAGCTCTGGAGTAGGCTTCCATGGGAGGTTCCCATCATTGGAGATTTTTAAGAAAAAGGTTGGACAAACACTTGCCAGAAATGGTCTAGGTTTACTTGGTTCTGCCTTAGCACAGGGGGCTGGTCTTGATGACTTCTCAAGGCCTCTTCTAGCCCCACATTTTTGTGATTCTATGGATATTTTCACATGCCACAGGGACCTAGGTCAGGCCTTGTGCTACCCTAGTGAGAAGAGACATGTGGCAACACTGGTCTACAATTTTTGAGAAGTCGTCAGCTTCAGAGATAAAATGTGCTATTTAGTATGTATTTTGATGTGCTGAATTCAAATATGACAATTAAAACAACTGATTGGCTACTGTTTCTAAGATATTTAAGATTTTACATTTTATGTCTATGTATATTGTATAGATGATAGAGTTTTAATCATAAAAATTGTAAACCTAGGTACATGATACTATTTCACCTGTCCTGTTTATGTAACACTTTACAAATCAGCAAAGGGGTTATATAAATAAAATGTATTATGAAACAAAAGGCAAAAAACTATTATGTACATAGTTTAGTCCTATTCAGTGTCTACTCGGCGCTTCTTGGCTTGTCTCTTGTATTCATTACATGGAGCATCTCTTGTCACTGTCCAGCAATAGTCTGCAAGCATTGATGGGCTCCATTTGCCCTGATAGCGTTTCTCCATTGTTGCAATGTCCTGGTGAAATCGCTCGCCGTGCTTGTTGCTCACTGCTCCGCAGTTCGGTGGAAAAAAATCTAGATGAGAGTGCAAAAAATGTATCTTTAGTGACATGTTGCAACCAAGGCTTTTGTATGCCTTGAAGAGGCTTTCCCACCAACAACCTGTAGTTGTCTGCCTTGTTGTTTCCGAGAAAATTTATTGCCACTAACTGGAAGGCTTTCCATGCCTTTTTTTCCTTGCCACACAGTGCATGGTCAAATGCATCATCTCGAAGAAGTTCACGAATCTCAGGACCAACAAAGACACCTCCCTTTCTCTTAGCTTCACTTAACCTTGGAAATTTTCCACAGAGGTACTTGAAAGCTGCTTGTGTTTTGTCAATGACCTTGACAAAGTTCTTCATCAGACCCAGCTTGATGTGTAAGGGTGGTAACAAAATCTTCCTTGATTCAACAAGTGGTGGATGCTGAACACTTTTCCTCCCAGGCTCCAATGACTGTCGGAGTGGCCATTCTTTCTTGATGTAGTGGGAATCTCTTGCACGACTATCCCATTCGCAGAGAAAACAGCAGTACTTTGTGTATCCAGTCTGCAGACCAAGCAAGAGAGCAACAACCTTCAAATCGCCACAAAGCTGCCACTGATGTTGGTCATAGTTTATGCACCTCAAAAGTTGTTTCATGTTGTCATAGGTTTCCTTCATATGGACTGCATGACCAACTGGAATTGATGGCAAAACATTGCCATTAGGCAGTAAAACAGCTTTAAGACTCGTCTTCGATGAATCAATGAACAGTCTCCACTCATCTGGATCGTGAACGATGTTGAGCGCTGCCATCACATCATCGATGTTGTTGCAGGCTACAAGATCACCTTCCATGAAGAAGAATGGGACAAGATCCTTTTGACGGTCACGGAACATGGAAACCCTAACATCACCTGCCAGGAGATTCCACTGCTGTAGTCTGGAGCCCAAAAGCTCTGCCTTACTCTTGGGTAGTTCCAAATCCCTGACAAGGTCATTCAGTTCACCTTGTGTTATGAGGTGTGGTTCAGAGGAGGAGGATGGGAGAAAATGTGGGTCCTGTGACATTGATGGTTCAGGATCAGAAGTTTCATCCTCTTCCTCGTCTGACTCAAGTGAGAATGATTCTGGTGCATCAGGAACCGGCAGTCCTTCTCTGGGGGGTACTGAGCGTATAGCTGATGGAATGTTTGGATAATGCACAGTCCACTTTTTCTTCTTTGACACACCTTTCCCAACTGGAGGCACCATGCAGAAGTAACAATTGCTGGTATGATCTGTTGGCTCTCTCCAAATCATTGGCACTGCAAAAGGCATAGATTTCCTTTTCCTGTTCAACCACTGGTGAAGATTTGTTGCACAAGTGTGGCAGCATATGTGTGGGGCCCATCTCTTGTCCTGATCTCCAATTTTGCAGCCAAAAGAAAAGTGATAGGCTTTCTTAACCATAGTGATTATACTGCACTTTTGTGATGCAAAAGTCACTTCACCACAAACATAGCAGAAGTTATCTGCACTGTTCACACAAGTATGAGGCATCTCTGCTCACTTTGGCTAAACAGAAATGTGCCCCTTTGCAAAATCAAACACTGACAAATAAGAGAGCACGACACTGTATGATTTCTAGAGCTGATATAGGACAATTTGTTCAGCAGAGTGATGTAAGCTTCGTTATGATTGCATCATCCATGACTTCTAGGAATAACATGATGCACTTCATATCATGTATGACGCAATACCAGCTTCAGATTGCATCATTCATTGTTTTGCCTAAAAAGCAAGTACTGTCCAAACCCAGTCATAGGATTTATTCATAGATCCAGTCAAAGATGTATTTTAGTCATTTCTGGTTTAAATTGAGATCCCTTCCCTTTATAAAACTCACTTATCCTCCGCCATTCCCAAGTCAAGGGTCGTATATACTGACCCAATAGCATGTCTTGAAAACTAGAGCCAATCAACAATTTTAAGCATCATTTTCGTTCTCAGTGACCCAGAATTAGTAAAGTTTGACTACATTTATTTCAGAAGCATTTTGACTGTAGAGCAGTGCAATCTATGTCTCTCTTTTTTAACAGGTTTCTTAGATGGAGACCTGTCCTTCTGTTTTTTAGAAGAGCTGTGTTGTGTTCAACCCTATTTTGCTGACAAAGAGTCTTTAGAAATGGAAGAAGCAGAAGAGAATTTCTGAGGTGCTGGGGCTCCAGAGGAGGTTATAGCACTGACATGACCAGAAAGCGTCTAGTGAAAGACTGTTCAGATCTGAGTGGATCTGGTTTACCCGGATCCAAGGCTGGCCTCATCAATTTGTCCAGCTTTAAGATTCATAGATTCCAAGACCAGAAGGGACAATTGTGATCATCCAGTCTGATCTCTTATGTAACAGAGGCTGTAGAACTTCCCCAAAATAATTCTTAGATCAGGTCTTTTAGAAAAAACATCCAATCTTCATTTAAAAATTGTCAGTGATAGAGCATCCACCATGACCCTTGGTAAATTGTTCCAGTTGTTAATTATTCTCACTGTTAAAAACTTGCATCTTATTTCCAGCCTCCATTGCTTTTTCATTCTTTTAGAAAAGAACCAGGAAATAGAGCATTGTCAGTGAAACAAACCAGACATCTAGTATACTCATCATTGAGGGATATAGCTGCCTTGCTTGAGAGGTAGTATTTGAAACCAGGTGATTTTTGCTCAGCCATCAGTGCTGAAGCCCAGTATCTGGTAACTAAAAGACAGTGAAAAAACTACTTGGAATGGAAACCTAATAAAAAACTATCCTAAGCTAACCAGCTAACTACTAATCTTCAAACATTTCAGTTGTAATAATAAGTGTGTAAAAATCAGAGACAGTGTTTCCTCAGTCTGTCTTACCACCACAGGTGGTAAGAGTCAGTTGGCCCCACTTTGTGCTCTCAAGGGTGGGGGCACCTGAGGGCACTCATAGCATAGGCATAGCCTCAATGGATACTACTGGCAAAAAGAATCCTGTCTTGAGTGCATTCGCACATAGAGTGGAATATATCTATGAACAAGCACTTGAAGAAGAATCTGAAATTTATTCCACTTTCCCGAAACTGAAATAAGGATAAGTTGTCTTTATGGTATATCCAGAAAATACATGTTATTTGATTTCATCCTGTAAATGTACAGTTGACATTTTTACTCACTATTCTTCTATATTAAAAGATCTCCAAGAAAAAACTTGCATTATAAATAGTATAGTAATATGATGATTGCAACATTGTCTATGGTTATCAAATGATGATGAGCAAGGGACATGCATAACTTCTTCTGAAGCATTCATTTTTCAAAATGAAGGAAGGCAACTGCATATGGGAAAGGCACATAGATCCTGACAAATCTGTAGGCACTAGCAAACATAAACAAAAAGTTGCAGTGACTGATGTATTAATGTAATGCTGCCAGTGTACTATACTCAGAAATTTACAACTGTTGATGCTTTTATGTCTAGTCAAAAGAGCAGCTATCATGATTTCTGCTATGTTTGACATTCTCTATATTTTCTACTTAATTTTAATCTCTGTATAGAACTCAGTACTTGCTTTCTATGAGAGAGACAGAATAAGTAGGATTCCCACAAATGGGATAATACATTTGAAGACAGCTGACCAAATAAAAGAGATAGCAGAGATGAAAATTTCTTGACATTTTTATGAACTCATCATTTTTGCCATTTAATGTATAAAAAGAAAAACCTATTTCTACTGATTGATTACTTTAATGAATAAATGTACTCAGTGATTTGGTGGTTTGAGTGGATTAAATTTCCCTTGCTGGCAGGAACTGGCCTTAAATGAAAGTGTTTTGAAGGTCTGTTCATTTCTCCCCCACCCTAAAAAAAAGATAGAAAATCAGTCTGAATTTCAAACCACTTTGATCTCTGTGTATATTTTATAAACTATTACCTGGTCCCCTGCGAGCCCCTGTGGAGTAAAAACCAATTACAGTGCCTCAGACTGTGTGCTCAAGTAATTTTAAAAGCAAATTTTTCAAAATGTCACTGATATGTTGAACAACACACTGTTCCTTACAACTATAAGTTCCTTCTTATGCATAATACTTTCTTCCTTTATGCGACACAAACACTCTCCATCGTCTTACCCCATCCACGCACAGAAAATAAAGAGATGGTAATGATAGCATCATGGACTGTTTGGAGACAGGGAAATCATTCAAAAGAGTTAGTGATCAAAAACTAAACAAAACAAGAAAAAACCCAGAGAAGCTGCATGTTTTGGAAGATGAACTGCAGGAGAGGATAATTTCCTGTTTGTGGCTCTCTTTTGATACTACTAAACCGGTGCCCAAAAGCGTGAAGCTTTTGTGCAATGTTGCTCAACCTGAGGTTCTCAAGTTTGTGGCTCCTTTTAGATTTGCATGTGGTTCTCTTTCAGTTCTGAGTAAAGTATCATGTGATGTCCTGTAACATGCATCATGTGATATGCTGATGTCAATGCAGCCATTTTCTTGTGTGGGGGAACTGGCAATTTCAAACACACAGACTTGTGCTCACATGTACATATTCTCACAGAGACAGATACACAAGCAGATGAGTGAATGTGTATTTACATCGGAAGCTAACTAAAGTACATGATGATGCCCGTTGTGATCATATTTTAGCGTTAAGAAGTTGCTCTATTGGGAAAATATGTAATAATTACCACATCATCAAAAACCTTTATTCATAGTTTGTATTCTAAATGTTTGATTACTTTGTGACTTCATAATCAAGTGCTTCTTTTGCCTGAATGCTTTTTAAAGGTTAAATGCAACTGCTCTAGTGACTAAATAAAATATAAAGAGCAAAATGCAGAGTCATAACACTTTTATTTTTCCTATAAGCATTTGTTTCAAGGGGCTTCACTATGGATTAACCTTGTAAAAATTACCACATACATAAATACAGATTGCATCTTTTTTCCTTTAGTCATATGCTCCATGTTTCATTCAGCCTTGTTTTGTCTCCTGCTATCCGCTGCAGTTGTCCTTATGCAACACATGAAACATCTCAAAACAGCAGAAGTTTTGAAATCTATGATATAAGGATGGTAGCTCGATAGAGAGGAGGCATCCTGAATTTCTCTTTCTTCACGTCTGAGCTTTCAACTTTATATACACACACACACACATTTAGTTATAGTGCCATAGCTTTATTGATTATTTTTCTCCTAACTTTCCTATTTTCGGGGGGTAGGGTGAAGGATATCTTCTAGTTTTATTAATGTCTAAGTGCAAAAACTAAATTTGTTCCAGTGTTGTCTTGTGGCCACTTTCTGTCATATCAGAAAGTATTTACAGAAACTTCAAAAATGGCTGTGTGATGGCTGAAAGATGTTGAATTAGGCCAGGTGGGCCCAATCAGCCAATTAAGCAGCAAACAGGGGAGATGTAAGGCTGAGTGGAGGTTGCTAGTTAGAAGGAAGCTCACCTGTGAGGGAATAGGCAGTGGGTTCTATAAAGCCAGGGGACCAGCAACAGTGTGTGATTCTTTATCCCTGAGGTAAAGTGAGATAGGAACCCCATGAGAAACGGTTTACATAGGAGGCCTAAGAGAGAGGGGTCTGACTAGGAAGGCTGATAAAGGAAAAGCTTAAAGAAGTACTGTAGGAAATAGTCTAGGGATGAGAGCAGTAGGGCTGATTAAGTCCCAGACCTTAACTGCTTGCTATAGGGCTGTGGACTGGAACCCAGAGTGTGGGCCTGGGTTCTCCTACCATCCACTGCAGTGTGGTGTTGCTTGGAGCAGTGAATGGGAAGATGGTGGAGTCACTGCAGAAGTGACATAGTCAGAACAGTAGATGTGAGACTGCCTGATGCTGCTTGTGCAGAAGGACTTTGAAAGACACCCCCAAAAGGGGAAATCAATGTGACCTGGCTGGCATGCTGAGTCATGGAGCAGCAGTACTGCAACTCCAAGAGCTGGAGGAGAGCTGCACTGATGGACAGGAAGAAAAGGGGTGCTGAATTGGGCAGAACTAATCCCCAGAATTGTTCAAAGGGGGTGAGTAAAGAGCAGCCTGTGACAGGCTTGACCTAGTAAACTGGGATTGTTTCAGGGATGTCAGTAGAAAAAGATTTCTCATAAAGATTGATGGATGCTATCTTTCCTTTCCTACTGGTTTAGTCATTGGGTTCTCCAAAAGCTAGGCAGCTGCAATAGTGCTATGTCATGAGGCATTTGACATCTGAAAGTAAGTAGCCAAGAGACTATAAAGACAGCAGCAGAGCCAATTTACAGCAACAGGTAGTGATGATACAGAATCTCATCCAAAGTGGTATAAGCAATGTCTGCCTTGATGAATTTCAACTAATGCCATTTTATGAAATGGGCCTCTGACCAGAGGAACTCTTGAGAGCAACTTCACATAATTGGCCAACTAGCACAGGTTAACATTGTAAGGCTCTCTCCAGGTCATCACCAGAAGTACTACCTTTGTGTATCCGGACTGCCAATTAGTCATGCACAAAGGTGTGCAGCATCATAGTGTTACTGCACAGAGACATGGTGCTCAGCAGTGTCAATGTAAGTCAGTCAGGTACTCACAGCTGCTGTATTCAGTGGTACTTATGATTTGTACATTGAAATTAATCTCTCTAATTTCTAGTCATTTCATTCAAAGTGGGATTTTTCCCACAGTAACCCTCAGAAGTCCCAAACATTATGTCAGATGATCCAATGAATAAGACAGTCAAAGTTGACATGCAGATATAATTCTCCACTGGTGCAGCTCCCCAGCTGGTAGCAGTGGCGGAAGCTGTGGCATAGACAGTTCTTAGGTAATCTCATCACCATGTTGCATAGACCTGTTCTGAACAGAGTTAAATGACCCAGTGGTTAAAAAAACAAACTGTAACTCTGGGAGATTCCCTAAAATCCTTAGGATAGACACTTCCCAACCAGGAACGATACTAAGATGTGGTTCTTACTCTATTGTAGAAATAGACTAAAAGGCTACAACAGTTATAAACAGAAGCTGGAAGAGATGCAACAGTTCACTACATATGCTCTGGCAGGAAGCCCAAATGTGGCAGGCTAAAACTTTGCACTGAGTAGGCTTCTTGAGTAGATAAAAGCAATACATGGATACTTCAAACAATGTCAAATAGGACAAATAGCAGAAGGAAACTAGGGATGTTTGTTTTTTCTAAATTGGTCATGTGTTAGAGCCCTTTGAGACTCAACTGTGTCCTAAGTGTAGACTAAGACTAATGTCAAATCTTACCTCAAATACTTTTCCTTGAGGATGCCAAAAAAGAATTTGACGCAAACCCTGAAACCACTTCTGTTATACTGACAGCGTTTGGGGCCAAATGGGAGTTGCACCATCTTCTACAAGCACCAAATTTGGCTTTGTCGCTACAGTTCCCAAGTGATCCAAGGATAAACATCTATGTTTCAGAATGAGCACCACTGAGTTTGCTGGCAACATAACCAGATCCTCACTTTAAGGCGAACATTGAGGGCATCTTTCATCCTGGGGCAAACACAGAGCACTGGAAAGATGTTATATTACAAAAATTTTGCGACAAGCTGCCATCATCTCCTGCAGGGCAAATACAGGAGTCTTGTGTTGAAGACGAGCCATCAGAGTCTGCCTTAGGTGCTGACAGCACTTCTTTAACACATTCGCTTCTCTAACACAAGCCTTATTCCCAACAACAGCTGCTACTGATCGAGATGCTACTGAACGGGCATCTTCTCTTTGTTGGCTACAAGGCAAAAGCAATCCTGTTGAAAACAACATGGTTTGGTGTCCTGTGGGGAGAGGGCTAGATCATCTGCTTATCTGGTGACTACATACACATCTAAGAGTGATCAAAGAGTGCTTCTGTGCAAGTCTTAAGGAAGACCAGCTGATCTTTTCTATAATCAAAAGAGAAAGCTGTACTATGATCCAGCCAGGTTTGTTTTATACATCTGAGCTTCCTGCCATCTAGTGTGTATTCGGAATGCATCTCCAGCACAACATGCGCTTATACAGTCCTAGAACAAAGAATAGCATTAATCCCAGGTAATGTAGCACGCTACTGAGCATGTATGCTGAAAATAACCTCATGTTTTCATCATGGGAGTCTGTATTATGCAAATACTGCATACCCCAAAGAACAGCTTGCAGGCAGTGATTCAGTTATAATTGTGTTTGTTTTCAAAAATTTAGATGAAAAAACCTGGCACTTAGTTCCCTTTAACTAAAGGGACAAACAATTTATATTTTCTATAATTAAATATCTCACATTCACAACCAATAAACTATGCAAAGACCATATTCAATCTTGGTGTACTTCCACTAAAATTAGTGGAATTATGCTAGGAAATGATCAATTATTTAATATAATTGAGATATGCTAATCTCCTAGAACTGGAAGGACCTGGAAAGGTCATTGAGTCCAGTCCCCTGCCTTCACTAGCAGGACCAAGTACTGTCCCCTGACAGATTTTTGCCCCAGATCCCTAAATGGCCCCTTCAAGCAGTAGCGTAGCCGGGGGGGAGCAGGGAGAGTGGCCGCTCCCCCTGTGAGGAGAAGCGGCGCTAAGGCGCCGTCCGAGCCCCGCTGCGGAGGGCGCTTTAGAAGGCCGGCGGCTCCTGCTGCTGCGGGGAGCCGCCAGCCCTTTAAAGCGCCCAGCCGCTGGACCCGGGCTAGGGGAGGGAGCGCTTTAAAAGGCCCACAGCGGCTTGAGCCCCGGGCCCTTTAAAGCGCCGCCGGGGTGAGTACAGGGGGAGCCAGGAGGCGCCTTTTTATAGCGCCGCCACTCCCCCTGTGCTCTAAACCTGGCTATGCCACTGCCTTCAAGGACTGAACTCACAACCCTGGGTTTAGTAGGCCAATGCTCAAACCACTAAGCTATCCCTCCCCCCACAATTTGTATTATGGCAGTACTTAGGAACCTCAAATCTGGACCAGAATCCCCCATTGTGCTAAGCACTGTTCAACCAGAACAAAAGACTGTTCTTGCCTCAAAGAGCTTGTTGGGTCAATCACCACTGGAAGACGAAAAAAGTGGTAAGGGATGGTGAATTTGATCTAGGCGGTATGAGCTGAAAAGATGATAGAATACAATTCTTCTGAATCCAGATAATGTCCATTAAACATAAGTCCATCTTTTCCCTCATGAGAGATGCAATCATTGCCTGACACTTGGAATTTTCCTTTCTGTAACAACCAAATTATCTTTGTTAGCATGTCAGATTTTTTTGAATATGAAACAAATTATTTTTTTTAAGTTGTAAACTGGCCATGATCCAAAGTCAGACACTGCCATCTAAAACCAACTCTGCTTTGACCCTAAAGCTCCTGAAAATAGCTGACAAGTTTAGAGTTATCAAACCCTTATCTAGGTTTGGCTCTGCAGCTGAACTTCAAACCAGAGCCACAACCTAACTGGGGCCCAAATGTAACACCATGTATTCCAATGGCAACAGTATCAGAAGAAGGGAGAGAGAAAATAAGAAGTGAGGTTTTGTTAGTGGATTTGGTGATGGGACAAAAGCATCCTACTGCCACCCTAGCATCAATAGAATTAAGCACGTTTCAGTGCTTTGCTGAATTGGAACCTATATGTGTACATAAGATCAGCCTCCTCTGGAATGTGACAAATCTCACTTGTTCTACTTCTGGGGCTGCACTTTGGGAGTAAAGGTGTTCTCAGTAGAGAGGGAGGATTGCCACTTTAAATGTTCTTAGACTAAAATCTACTCCTGGCTCTTCAAACAGCCTGAAAAAACCCCACCCAACCTTCAAACTAAGTCTTGTTATAATGCAATGCAAAAAGACAAAGGCTATTGATCTTAATTTTAGTGTTATTTTTTGAATTCACCTGATTACTGCCTGGAAACACATAGCTTTGACAGTACTTAGCATTAAATGTTAACATAGATTTGGGGCTAGAAGCATATTTGGGGCTAGAAGCGGGGGCAAATGAGAGGGAAAAGTTGGTGGCTTGGGGGAGAGATGGAATTCACAGGGACGGAGAAGAGAGATGGCTGTTACATGATACGTACACACTAGCCCACATAAGACCCTCTATATTAGAGTGCCGCAGAAAAGGGGCACATCTGACAGGAAGAGGATGGTGCTGTGGAACAGCTGTTTAGGCAGCATGCTCTTCTGGAGAACCCACATTTTCCAGCAGAAGAGTCCATGAAAGTAAGTGCTGTTCAGAGCAACACGAACTTCTGTACCTTGCTTTCTATTCCCAACTCCACCACCCCATGGAAGAAATAGGGATGTACAAGCAGAGCAAGATGACTACTGGCTAGCTAGGAAGCCAACTGTACTGCCAGTGTTAAAAGGGACAGGCCTGGAAATCACCTGCAAATACATGCATTTCTTTTGCATCCAAAACTTTAAATTACTTTAATCAAAGTTTTGGTTGCTCGTGTAAAATGGGTCCCATAGTTGCTACTGAATAGTTGTCATGCAGTTAGTATGCAAACTAACTGCATGGTATCTTAGTTTGAATAGTATGCATAGTATGAAAAACTCTTGTTTTTCTTTCAATTTTAAAGGTTGATAGTGTGTAAATCTTCATTTTTAATTACAAAAGGAACCTTCTATGTACTTTAGCAATGGGCACCAATAAAATATCTATATAAATGCATTTATTTAGTTTACAAGATTTTCACTGAAGAGAACATTTTGGGCTTTTTATCTCCTGGCTGTCAATTAAACCCTTTCAAATGTGGGGAATTGCTAATCCAAAACCCACTGCATGGAAGAGAAGAAATCAAAACCCGTTGCAGCTAGCAAAAGAAATAGAAGGATTGTATCCCAACTGTAACTACAATAGGTCTGGGCCCAGGTTCAGCACAGGGCAGATGATTTGCCTCATCTGTATAATATATAAAAAATACAGACACATACCAGAGAAGGTATTTTCAGGATAAAATGTAATACAATAAATAGTACATTGCACATTCTATTTATAATGAAACCAGCATTTAGCATAGATCAATAAATTACATACACAATACCTATTTATATTATTTTTCAGAAGCCTCAGACAATTAATGCAAGAACTATTTTGAGACTTAAAGTTACATTGACAAAATTATGGTACAGCTAACAGCAATAGACACTAGGATTTTCTGGCATGTAAAGCTCATTTTAACAGATACCAATGTGACATACATAAAGCTGTCAGGCTTTCTCCAAAGGACAGTCATCCACTTCATGTTTCAAGTGCCAAATTAATTATATTTGACATTTAATTTATAACCTCAGGTATTTTAGATTTAAAACTTGACTATGATAACAGCAGATTAGAGCAGTGTTCCATTTGACAGAATCGATTTTTTTCAAATTATTTTCATTGAGAGTGAGAGTCTTGATACAGATTTTTGTGTATCAAGCATGCATACAGGACATTGATACCTCCAAGCAAAGTGCACTTCATCATATCCCTCCTCCCCACCCACCCTGTGGTGAATTATTTTACTTTGGGGCAAGTTTCTTTTGCAGATTTAATCACAAAGCTCCACCTACTGGAATGATGGAGAACTGTGCATAAGAAAAGACAGGATTACAAATATTGCCAAGCAGCCTTTCTGTCAAGAGAAAATCATTATAAAAACTGTAAACAATTATGTATATATAGGTAATCTGTAAAGTCTCCTCTTCCAAACACTTGAAAGGATTTAAATGAGGGGGGGAGAAGAAATGAAAATCAAAACAAAGACTAGAAACAACTATTACAAATCTTTTCATCTGGGTGAAATAGGAAGCCCATGTTTTATAACTGTCACACAGATGTAGTCTGCAATATTTACTAATATTGCATGTTTATATAGCTTTCATCATAAAAGATCCACAACATTTAAACTATAAACTTACAATACAACTGTATGTAACGTAAAGGTACATCTCTATTATTATATTGTTTATTTTTCAGCTCATGGAGAGTCACAAATATCACTTTTTTCCTATGTATTTCAAGCATCTGGAACAAATGACTTTTAAAATATACAGGTATGGAATATTTAACTGCTGTGCTGCAACTTAACAAACTCTACACACATTCCTCATGTAATTTACTGACACTGCATAGAAATATTAGTAGAACACTGGCACACCAAAACCACAGCAGAAACCAACATTGAAGAGTTTAAAGGTTTATAGTTAAAAACGCTGCCAAGGTACAACAATTTTTCAAACTAAAGTGCAATTTTATAAAAACAATCTGAACATTGCCTTTTGTCAAAATATGCCTTTGAATTATAAGGATGTTGGCCAGGCACACCCTTCTCAGGAGAAGTGAATGGAAGTTATGTATCAGTATGGCAGAACTTCTTAATTCCTATAAACAGGGTCCTATAGGATTGCTACATCTTTTGACTAAAAGTATAGTATCAAGTTGATACATGATTCATCCTGTATCTAGGCCTATACACTGGCCTGACAGGTAGCTAGACAGAAAACACCCTTTAGATTACCAATCTCTAACATTTATGATTTTATACGCCGAGCTCTCATCCATTTAGGGTAACCAGATGTCCCGATTTTATAGGGACAGTCCCGTGTCCAGTTTTGGGCCCCACACTACAAGAAGGATGTGGATAAATTGGAAAGAGTCCAGCGGAGGGCAACAAAAATGATTAGGGGACTGGAGCACATGACTTATGAGGAGAGGCTGAGGGAACTGGGATTGTTTAGCCTGCAGAAGAGAAGAATGAGGGGGGGATTTGATAGCTGCTTTCAACTACCTGAAAGGGGGTTCCAAAGAGGATGGATCTAGACTGTTCTCCGTGGTAGAAGATGACAGAACAAGGAGTAATGGTCTCAAGTTGCAGAGGGGGAGGTTTAGGTTGGATATTAGGAAAAACTTTTTCACTAGTAGGGTGGTGAAGCACTGGAATGGGTTACCTAGGGAGGTGGTGGAATCTCCTTCCTTAGAGGTTTTTAAGGTCAGGCTTGACAAAGCCCTGGCTGGGATGATTTAGTTGGGTTTGGTCCTGCTTTGAGCAGGGGGTTGGACTAGATGGCCTCCTGAGGTCCCTTCTGTGATGGGTTGGACTCACAGAGACCTGCTTGGTGCTGCCACCTGGTGTGCCAAGGCTACTTCTGCCCCTGCTTCCAGGCCTTTTCCAGCTTGGGACTCCCGAATCCTGTCTGTTTTGAGCCAGATTCCACTGATCTGCTGCAAACACAGACCCAGGTCCGAACCAAGTCCACTCACCACTGTAAGGCTCCTGGAAGCGCTCTTGCCTTTGACACCCAGGTGTCCAACTCCAAGGAGGTTCAAACCCTTAATAAATCCGTTTTACCCTGTATAAAGCTTATACAGGGTAAACTCATAAATAGTTCGCCTTCTATTTCAAAGATAGAAAGATATGCACAGCTGTTTGCCTTCCCCAGGTAACAACTCATACGCCAGGAAATTTAATGAGTAAAAAGTGATTTTAATAAGTACAGTAAGTAGGATTTAAGTGATTCCAAGTAGTGACAGACAGAACAAAGTGAATTACTGAATAAAATAAAATAGAACACGCAGTTCTATGTCTAATCACCCTGTGTACAGATAAAAACCTCACTAGGTCCAGTAAACAGGCTATCTTCCTTCTAGCCTGGGTCCAGCAATCACTCACCCCCCTAATGTCTTTGTCCTTTGTTCAGTCTCTTTCAGGTATCCTTGGGGGGTGGAGAGCTTCTTTCTTTAGCCAGCTGAAGACAAAATGGAAGGGTCTCCCCCGGGCTTTTGTAGTCTTTTTCCCCTCCCTGTGTAACATCCTGTTACCATGGAGTTTTGGGATCACATGGGCAAGTCACCTGTCCATGCACCCTTCGGCAACCAGCCTAACCAGTTGCATTCCAGACCCGGCCCCGATGTGGATTGGGGTCTGCAACTTCTTTTGTCTGTTAAGTGCTCGTACTTAACAAGCACATTCTTTGCACATTCTTTTCTCCAAACATGATCCCATGCACTTACAAAGGCTATGTACAAAACCAGCAAATATAAAACCAATCTTCATAACTCCACCCACAACAATGATACATGCATATAAACAGGAGGAATAAATTCAGTAGGTCATAACTTTCACAGAGATATGTTACATGGCACCTGTAGCATAAAACATATTCTAGTTACATATATACATTTATAAGCATCTCCCCATACGGTTTTATGGGGTACACCGTCACACCTTCCAACCCTGAGATTCTATGATTTGTGGGTCTTTTTCTTATATAGGCTCCTATTACCTGCCACCCCTGTACCGATTTTTCCACACTTGCTGTCTGGTCACCCTACATCCATTGCAGATTTCAATGTAGATAGCTGATAGTGGATTAAATAAAACATTATTTTTAACAAATTTAAAAAGCAATTCAGTGACAGTGAAAAAAGTTTGATAATTTGTTTCATGTAGCTTGAGGACTATACTTTACAAAACTGAGAAATATTATATTTATGATGCATGAGAAAAATTCAAGATAACATTATAGCATTGTAACTTAGAAGGGCAGCATGTAATTAAAATACACTATGCATTCTTGGACTGAGTTACTTTGAAGTTATCAGGTTTCTAGTGCTCAATAATATTGAAGACAAACTGTACATGTTAAACTATTTACAAAGTTTCTCTCCTTTTAATTCCTCTGATTTTTTTTTTAAGTATGAGAGCAGAGGAATACTATATATGAATTTAGTAATATGTTTTCTAGTTAAAACTTGTGGTATTTTTCAATGATAAAAAATACAACCAAGAAAGCAAGATGGTGCATCCGTAGGCCAATGGACCTCTTATGAACAAGATGAATGCTTCATTGACACAATTAAAGAGCAATGTGGTCTAGTGGAACAAA
This sequence comes from Chelydra serpentina, assembly GCA_037349315.1. Classification (NCBI taxonomy): domain Eukaryota; kingdom Metazoa; phylum Chordata; order Testudines; family Chelydridae; genus Chelydra; species Chelydra serpentina. The sequence continues at coordinate 26,710,719 of JBAIAC010000002.1, read as the reverse complement.
CACAGCACTAAGAATAAGGACTCCTGAGTTCTTATACCAGTTACATTCCTTTTATATTATTCCACCTGTTTTAAAAATAAAAGGTCAAATTCTGCATCCTTACTCACAATGGATGAAATCCTAGCCCTACTGAAATCAATAGGAGTATTTTCATCGACTTCAGGAGGGCCAGGAGTTCACTCAAACAGTGTTATCTTATTCTGAGAGCTGACCAAATAAGACTACATATACAGTAAGTTACTATTCAATGAAAGAAGGCAGAATCTGGCCCAAACAAATTATGGGACTATGAGCCCTATGTAGAACAGTATAGTTCAGTTATCTACTTTTTTCTCTTTGCCTTTTTACCTAAATCATTACAAATCAATAATTCAAACCAATAAATCTTATCTCTTGCTTTGCACACATAGGCTCAAACTGTCACACCCTTTAGTGGGCTATGCTCCTCACACCTACTTAGAACATGACTCAAGCAGTGAATGGAAGAGCAAATCACTTGTCCAATATTCTCCTTGTGAACAAATGGACAGATTGGGCAGGGAGTAGGAGAATCCCCAGATCTGCCCCTGAGCCTCCATACTCACCAGGCACAGTAACTGGCCAGGTGCACAGGCAAAGTAAGATGCTCTGTGAAAAGGGGTGAAGCAATTTACTCCTCCCTGCAGAACAAAGGAAGAACAGTGACTGTGAGTCACCATTCATTTCCGTGGCTGTGCAGCTATGTGCTACCCCCTTAATCAGGGTCGATTCTTGTAAAATTACAGTCTAATCAAGAGGAGTGTACTTGATTCTCCATAGGCATGTATAGGTACTATAATTCCATAGGCATGTATAACTCCTGTTAATCCCCTAATCTTGTTATGAATAATAGTATGCTGATGCAGGGGAGGGATAGCTCAGTGGTTTGAGCATTGGCCTGCTAAACCCAGGGTTGTGAGTTCAATCCTTGAGGGGGCCATTTAGGGATCTGGGGCAACAATTGGGGATTGGTCCTGCTTTGAGCAAGGGGTTGGACTAGATGACCTCGTAAAGTCCCTTCCAACTCTGAGATTCTATGATAACTCAATAATCCCTGATTCTAAATTTTGGAATTCAAACAGACTGGCTGGTTCTACGATTTATCTGCCAATGGCCTCAGAGAGCCTAGCATTTGTACTGGCTCCTCTTCTGTCATCAGCACTACAGGAGGTCCCCTTACAAATCCCTATAATCTATGTATCACCCCCTACTTTTAAAACCCATGAAATAGGTAATAAATTATTAGACTAACACTTTACGCAAAATTGACAACGTGCAAACCCATAATGGGAATTTCAGCCTCAGTGAGCCCCCTTTTCACACGAATGCTCTAATTAGGTATGATCTGGTGCGATAACAGTAGGCTGGAGACGGCAGCCACAGCTCCCTAGCCACGGCTGAGGTGAGCGTTGCCCTCAAGCAGCAAGCGGAGCGTGCATAGCTACACCTCACCCCGCTTCCTCCCCAGCCCCTGCGCTGGGAGCGGCGGGGCTGCCACAGGGGCACCTGGCAGGGAGCGGCTCAGCCTAGGGGCGGTCTGCGACTGTCACGCCGCCAGCCCCGTGAGGGAGGAGCGCAGAATTAGCCCGCCGGGCATTGGCTACATCACAGACCTTATTAACATACTAGACTCTTCTCCGCCCCACCCCTGTCACTTTGCGCACGCGTAAATCAAGCTTCATGCAATGTATTCGCCCGATGGCTCCCCTTTGCGCATGCGCTTCACGCGCCTCCTTCAGACTGAGACGTGACCCCTCCCCTTTCGACTGCGCATATCATTATTAAGGCACATTCCTCTCGGCGCAGGCGCAGATTAGTATGTCCCTGTGTTCGGCCAGGCCTGTCCTTCCCCTCCAATGGATGGAGACGTTACTTAGGGGGTGGAGGAGGTGGGGTCCCTCGGTCCAATCGTACTGGAGTTTGTTAGTTTTGAGAGACTCGTCATTCTTCCTCTTCCTTTCCCGGGCGGGTTGTCTCCAAAGATGGCAGCTGCGGCGGGGCCCGGGCCGGAGGAGCTGATTTTGTTAGAGAAGCTCCTGGGCCTGAAGAAAGGGAACAAGTACGGTGTCCGAGAGGAGCGGAAGGTGAAGGATGCGAGGGGAGGACTGGGGCCCGACTGGGGCGTGTGCGCGCGGAACAAACGGGCTGTCCCCGCGGCTGCGATTCGATCCTGGCCGGGTCCGATCCGACGGAGCCAGCTGGGCTCGCTCATGGCCCTCAGGCCGGCTCTCGCCAAAGGGCCCCCTGGGCTAGGCGTTGCGTTAGGGCCACGGTGCCTGTGGGTCGGGTGACGTGCCCAGAGGCCCCCCCCCAGCTGTGGGCGCCAAAGGGAGCAGCCCCTGCCGCAGTGCAGGATGCATGTACAGTATCTGTGGGTGCGACTTGCACGCCTGAAGAAGAGCTCCGTGGAGCTCGAAAGCGTATCTCTTTCACTGGCAGAAGTTGGTCGAATAACATTACCTCGCCTACCTTTTCTCTTTCCTATCCTGCGACCAACCCAGCTACAACAACACTGCATAGGCTGAGTCAATGAGAAGCAGTATCAAATCTGAATGTGGGCTGTCCGGTAGCGCGCATCCTTAGACCCCAAACGTTACATAGCTCAGAAACTACTCCCCATCCAGAAAAAAGAAAATAAGAAAGAAATACTTGTGGCACCTTAGAGACTAACACATTTATTTCAGCATAAGCTTTTGTGGACTACAGTCCGCTTTGTCGGATGCATAGACTGGAACACACAGTGAGAGGATATTTATACAGTCAGAGAAACATGAAAAGGTGGAAGTAACCATATCAACTGTAAAAGGCTAATTAATTGAAAGGAACTGTTATCAGTAGGAAAGAAACTTTTGAAGTGATAATCAACATGGCCCATTACAGACAGTTGACACAAAGGTGTTAAGGGTATTTAATGGGGCGGGGGGGAATAAATTCAATTAACGTAATGACCGAGCCATTCACAGTCAATATTCAGACCTAAGGTAATGGTATCTAGTTTGCATATTAATGCAAACCTCTCTGGCCCTCATAGCTGGTGCAACAAGTGGCCTTGCAGCAGCTCCAAAAGTTAATAAAAGTTTGTCCATAGGCTGTCTTTGCAACATAACTATATTGAAACTGATGTAGGTAATTCAAGCACTATGACCCCCTATTGTGGATGCAGTATGCTGGTGGTTGGTATAGCTTATTCAGATAAATAAGGCATTTTTACTGCTATGACTTTGTCCACTCTAGTGATTGTACAGATTTAAGTATCTTTGTAAAATATAATACTGTGAAATAAATCAATGCAAAGACCCATTTGCAGACGAGGCCTAAAATGCAGCAGACCCTTCCCCCTTAATGTTGAAGTATAAAAATAGTCCATAACTGTGGAAAGCACATTTGGAAGGAGAACTTTTCATGGGGCCACCTGAAAGGGCAGTAATTAAGGCTATGATTTAGTCACAGGTATTTTTAGTAAAAGTCATGGATAGGTCTCAAGCAATAAACAAAAATTCATAGCCCTGTGACCTGTCCATGACTTATACTACAAATGCCCCTGACTAAATGGGGGGGGAAGGGGGCAGAGATACTTGAAAGGGTACACCCTGGGGAACCACTTCTGGGGTGGGAGCTGGGGGGCTGCTGCTGGAGGGGCACCCTGGGGCTAGTGCCACTGGCTGCCCGGGGACCCCCCAGCAGCAGCAGCCAGTGTGGCTGGCGGCAGAGCCACTCCAGCAGCAGCAGGTGTCGCTGTCCCTGGGACCACCTGAGCAGCGTGCCCCGGAGCCAGATGTTTGGGCGGACCTGAGGTCGGTCACACTAGCTGCTGCAGAAGTCATGGACAGTGCGAAAAGCCACAGAATCCGTGACTTCCGCGACAGACCCGGAGCCCTCACAATAACAAATGGACTTGCCAGTATAAAATCAAAGTCGCATTGTGAAATCTGGCCCAAAACACTTCCTTATTTATTTAATTCTTCCCAACTTTGCCTGCCCTTTATGGTCAGGCCTTTGAGTTATTGTAAAGTGATATTAATTTCCTGTTCTTGCAAACATACCACGTTCTCTTGATTTATTGATCAATCAATGGAGAATGTAACATTTTATTTATAATAGCCATATGGGGAACGGGTAGCTTAGTATTTCAGCATTATGTTTTAAGACTATAGTGTGTTCAAGTTTGCTTCTGGCAGCTTTGAAATCACTCAATTCAAACTAGATCAAGCACAAGATGTATTTATCATATTTTCTTATTAATGTATATCTTTTTCCATTTTACCTCTGAAATTTTTGGTATATTATTTAATCAGGTATGCAATACAAAAAATTTGTATTTAGGGTTGGCATAATTTGATTCATTCCATCTTCTCTACATGGCAACCTTTATCAGTTTTTACTGCCTGGAAAGAGCAGACTTCTGGCTCAGTACTGGTGTAAACAAGTAGTTGTTGCCACACTCCTGTTGCTGAGTACAATGGTACTGCCACGAGTCACTCTGAATGCATATATTTATAATTCTTTGTGTTGACCTCAATATACATTTGTGTACCATGCATTTGTTTGCTGAAGAGGTTTTTAATTGTTCAGTAGTAATACTTAGCACAGAATTTTGATTCCTGCAATTAGAATCTATTCTATTTTGGCATTGGGAGGCAATCAACAAAATGCATGGTCTTCCAATTGAAACCAAATCTAGTGAAGCATAATTATGTGTAACAATGAGGAAAGTAGTCTGTCCTTAATTCAGATCCTGGAGGTCTGATGTATCCAACAGCAAAAAGTGGTAACATACAGCAGAAAATTCCTTATTGAATATCTATTGTACTTTGAATACTGACTGTGTGACAGTGAACATGAGATCATTAACTTCATAAAGTTGGAAGGAAATAAGTACATCAGGGTAACTGTTATCACTGGAAAAACTAGATGTTTGATGCTCTTTTTAAATTAGATCAAGAATTAGTTTAGGCCCTCTGGAAATACGCTTAATGCTTAAATACCAACAGTATTTGGCATGCAATCTTTAGTATTCAGAGCCATTGTTTGAAATATAACTTTGGCTTCAAATATTAATTGAAATGTCACAAAAATTTCAAACTGTTCAGAAGTCTTGTTTAATTAGATCAATGTTACTTCATTTTCTACATGATTTTTTTAAAAAGTCTCCAAAGTTTAGCTGTAGTACTTTTCTTTTTTCAAGAGAAGAACTAACTGCTGGTTACTGCTGAGTGGGATATCTACAGGGGACACTGAGATTCCGTTTCTTTGATTGGACCTTACCCTTTGTAAAGTTTGGGTCTCTGTCATGAAAATAGCAACAAAGTTCTTAGGTTTATGATCTGGTTTAATAATTAGAATAGATGCTGTCTAATGCCTTTATTCTGTTTAAGATACTTAATGATAATTAAAGTCCCCAGTGAGAGGCAATGTCTTGTGGAGAGAGTGGAGCACCCATCTGCATGCTTTCTGTAATACTCTGCCATCATACTCTGATCGGTTTCTTACTGAATGACTTCAAATAATATTGTAATAATTGCCCCCACGTACAGCCTGAAGTGATATAGTTTGTGACACTGGCAGTATGGAAGACTGGTATTAAGAACTGAAGCCAGTTTTCCATTTTCTATAATGCTGCTTTAATAATTAAAAGAAAATGTTTTTATGTTTAGAAATTTTTTTGGTTTTAAAAGTTGTACACGTAACCAGGGATTTGGAGCAATCACATTTTTGAATTGCTCCACCTGGCTCTGCTCTGGCTCTGCTCCAGCTCTGGGCATAAACCTACTGCTCCGCGGTCCAGCTCCAGGCTCCGCTCCAAAGCCCTGCATGTAACAAGATGAAATTTGGTTTGGTGTCTGATACTAAATTAATATGGTCACGGATGACTTCTCTAGGAATATCATAATCATTGTTAGGATCAGAAATGTTAACTGTAATCTTTTGTTTTAAATATATTTCAAATAATATATGTCTATTATGTTTTGTGCTTTCAGGGTGCTCAAATGAGTAAAATAGGTAATTTTTCTTTTTACAATTCAAAGTACAACTATACATAAAGGCCTACTAACTTTTTCATTACATAAGTTTTCAGTGATTATGATAAAGTTTAATACAAAGCCAGGAAATCCTGTTGGTGTGAAATTTGTTACAGTTCTTGTCCAATTTCATGGTTTTCATCATTGAATTGGTGGTTGTATTACAGTGATGAGGACAGTACTTAGAATTAAACAATAGTAGGTTTGACTTCTATATCTCATGTTTTATTGAATTTGGTAAATATGGACTCAACTTTTGTTATTTGATCAGCATCTGTACAGGGAGTCCATGATTCTGCTGCTGCCCTTTTCTCCTCTATTCATTCTTGCCTTCTCACTCTGATCAGTGAGAAAGAGTTATACAGGGCAGACCTTGTCCTTTTATAGCTTCCAGGTCGGCCTCAAACCCCCATCAAGTGACTTGTTTATTGGTTACCAACCCACCAGAGAGAACTGTTTTTCCATGGGCTGTAGCCAGCTCTTTGGTCAATGGTGATTCTGTTTGAATGAGAGGTCAACGGGTTTTATTGAACCTCTATTGTTATCCCTCTGCTAGGTGCAATAATTTTTCAGTTCAATATGGAGGCTACAGATCCCAGGTGAAGGCACAGAAAAGTTTTGCATCAAAATGACCTTCACAAAACAAAAAGGAGATTGCAGATTAATTAAGGGTTTTTCTACACTGCGAGTTATTTTGGATTTAGCTATTCCTGATTAACTCCATGTGTGAATTCTAGAACTCCAGAATAAGTGTGCCTTATTCCAAATTAGCTTAATTCACCGGCACAGTGTTGGAAACACAGGGTGGTCATGAAGTGTGAGTCTCCTAGTTTCCACTGTTACTAGTTAAACTGTCCTCAGACTTCCTTAGCATGGGGTAAAGATTCATACAGCATTTGTATCTCCTTTTCTCCTCTTGGAGCAGCGTTTGCTGTTACAGTTACCTGGCAATGTCTCTTCAGAAGGTGGTTGAACAACTTGACAATTATTTATATAGGAGTTCACAGGAACCGAGAACATGTGTTATATTTAAAGGGTATCACAAAAAAACCCAAGTAATTTCACTACTATAAATTAAGATTTTTAAAATTTAACACTAAACTAAAACTTTACCTTAAGCATGGAGAAGTGCAACACAGAATTTTTTATTTTTTTAAGGTGAAACAACACATTTGCAGTTGCTCCTGAAACGGCTTCCTCCCAGTAATTTAGTCAGTCACTAAACTTGTATAACTCTAGTCATCTGTCTTGCTGAGTTATGTCCCTACACCTAACTATATAAAGTCACAACTTTCATAACCATTAAGCAGTTATTTAGAATAAGCACTGAAAAAGTCTGACAGGTATGATTTATTTGTGGCTGTACAGAAAAGCTGGATATTTGCTGTTTCTATAGTCTGAAGTTTTATTTTTACACTTGAAAATGTGGAAATGTTTATCAAAAGTTACCTATGAAGATTTCTGGTAGACAATAGTTCTTATTCTGATGCTCTCACTGATTTTGGCATGGGTTGGTTATATTGAACTAGAAGTACCCTATGTATATGTTCTGTCTTGCATGTATATCTCCCCCCCCCGCCCCCCCTGCAATGGAAACTGGCAAAAAAATTAACCCAAAGATTAAGAATAGATTTAAATATTTTCCATGTGAAGTATTATTCTTAGCATTAATATTTTTAATTGCCTATTTAAAACAAAAGGTTTCAGAATAAAGTGAACATACTGGGATACCATATAGTGAGGTTGTTTAACAAAGGCTAACCTTTGAACATGACACACTTACCTGGTATTTGTTTCCTTCTAGATTCCAGTTCTTCAAACAAACAATGGTCCCAGTCTAACAGGATTGACTACTATAGCCACCCATCTAGTCAAACAAGCTAAGAAAGAACAGCTACTTGGAAGTACTGCAGAAGAGAAAGCAATAGTTCAGCAGTGGTTAGAATACAGAGTAACTCAAATAGCTGGACATTCTAATAAAGAAGATATAAGAATAATTCTGAAGGTAAGAATAACTTAATTGCTTTACCACCAGAATATTGAATTTTTGAGTGACTAGGACACTAAAGCTGTTGTGTTGGGGATAGTATATTCATGTACATATATGTATTTACTTTAGTAATAAAATGGGTAGATATTGACGATCTCAAATCATTTGCCATTAAATTAGTTACTTTCTTTTCACTTTATTGAAAAAACAACCTGAATCTGAAGGAAATGGTTTTAACTATAGAATACATAAAGCAAGCCTCCTGCTCTACTGTAACAACTTAATACGGAAGAATGTAATGGAGAGGGAATGTAATTGTGCCTGTAAAGTTCAGAGAATGTTTAACTATTTAGTCTCTCTTCTAAATCTTGAAAGGCTACAGTTTCCTCCCATCTGTAGGCTACTGCTGAAGTTCCAGTATATATAAATTGGCCTGCACTCTGATCCAAGATAACATTTGTTTTATTATTATTGAGAATGACTCTTTGCTTCAATAACAAGGTGGGATCTACTCCAAATCTAGATATTATGGTGATTGGATAAATAGATGGATGGATGCCAAGATGAGTTAATATGCAATATGATATGTGAGATGATGATGAGTGAAAACATAGAGGGAAATTTCCATAAACTCATGTTTTCATATTTATAAACTACAAATTTATGGAATTTTTATTGAGTGTTCCTCAATGCCTTAGACTTCAAAAATTGTTCTCCCTTATTTTCAGAAGCTGTGGTTGGGAGGGGGAAAGGTACCATTAAGTGTTACCCAGTTAAAATTAAACAAAATCCTTTTTTCCATTTTGCTTCTTCAGATTTCTTGAGCCCTGTCATCAAAAATGCCAAAAGTAGTTTAATCATATCGGGGTAGGAGGTTGAAGAGGCCTAATTTGATTATTAAAAGTGTACAACATGGCAATGGAATCCTATATAATTTCTAAGAAGTTCTCTTTCTTCAAATTTAATAAGTTTCCATAATTTTATATGAAAAGTACAAAATGTCTGATGTTTCTTCAGATATGTCTACACTGCAATTAAAAACTCATGACTGGCCCATGCCAGCTGACTCGAACTTGTGGGGATCAGATTGCAGGGCTTTTTCACTGCAGTGTAGACTTCTGAGTTCAGGCTGGAGCCAGGGCTCAAGGACTCTGAGATCTGGTTAAAACTTTTCATCAAACTTTCTGAATGAAAAATGGCTTTGTCAGGGTTCCCTCCCCACTCTAAACTCTAGGGTAAAGACGTGGGGGCCCGCATGAAGAGCCCCTAAGCTTATTTTTACCAGCTTAGGTTAAAACCCCCAAGGTACAAAATTCCCTGCACCCTGAGAAATGCTTCTCCCACTGCCACCATCAAGTGCTCTAAACAGGAATCCAGGAAAGGAAACCACTTGAAGTTTCTTTCCCCCCAAAATACCCTCTCAAGCCCATACCCCCCTGTCCTGGGAAGCTTGAGAATAATCTCCTAACCAGTTGGTTACACAGTGATCTAAAAACCCACCCCCTGGGTTTTTAAAAACCATAGAAAACAGTCAGCTTCTTAAAAGAAGGATTTTATTAAAACAAAGAAGGTAAAATCAGCTCTGTAAAATCAGGATGGTAATTATTTTACAGAATACTTAATTTCCAAACTCAGAGGGATTCCCCCCTCTGAACAAACCCTTAAAGTTACAGGGGAAAAAAGGAATAACCCCTCCCTCTAACACAGGGAACACACACCAAGCAAAATGAACAGAAATCTACTCGCTATGCTGACTTAGACTTACTTTAGAAAAGTGAGGATTTGATGAAAAGATGACTGGTTCCTTTTTACTCCAAGACCACTCCGTGTCTGACAAAGAGACACACACAAAGCTTTTCCCCTCCCAAGATTTGAAAGTATCTTGTCCCCATATTGGTCAAATGCCAGCCAGGTCAGGTGTCAGTCTGGCTACCTGCATTTCTTAACCCTTTATTGGTAAGAGGATTTTATGTGCATCAGACCCTCTCCCCTTTCTCTTTATTTTTATGACAGGCTTTTTGAAGGAAACACATTTTAATGGAAAATTCGTATTTTCTTGGAAATTCTGGGGGCGTTCTTTAATTCAATGAATCAAAAAACTTGTGGGTAGAACTGGGTGAATAACCTTTTCTTTTTTTTTCCCCCTTCCTCGTTTTTTGGCAGTTCCACATGCACACAAAAATAAATAAAATAAAACATTTTATTTGGGATATTTTTAGTAAAAACAAAGGAAATTATTTAAAAAAAACTGTTGTAAGTGGTGCCCTCCTTCTCCATTTAACCTTTTGCCCAGTGGTTAGGATACTCACCTGGGATGTCCAGGGAGACCCAGGTTTGAATCCCTGCTTTGAAGCAGGAACTTGTTCCTAGGTCAGGAACAAAAAATGAAACACATTTTTCATTTGTCAAAAAGAAAAATGGAAAAATTTTCAATGAAAATTTTTGAACATTACAAACCTGTTTTGTTCAGAAGTTTTCATGGAAAACACTTAATGTTTTTTGACCACCTCTAGTCCTGATTATGCAAATTTCTTCATATGGGCAGAGTCCTGCTGAGTTCAGTGTGTGTCTGTGTTGGTATATAGGCTCATCTGCACAGAGCAACTTGTAGGATTCCTGCCTTAGATTGTAAACTTATTGGGGCGAGGATCTTGTTGTCTTGTGTGATTGTTCAGCACCCAGAACAGAGGGGGCCATGATCATGACTGAGACATCTTGGCCTTACTGAAATATAAATATTTAATGGTAACATCAATAAAACAGCCAAGGTTGTGTAGAGCAAAATGGTTCACTATAAGGCAGTGGTCCCCAATCTTTTTGTGGTCAAGAGCACATTCATGTTTTCAGAAGAGTGTGGCGGGCGCCAACAATTTTTCAAGACTTATTTTGTATTTGTACATTAAATAATATGAAAACCATCATATTTAATATTACATAATATATGAATACATAAGATAAAAAAGGTAATTTTACCTGTAAAAGGTATTAATTAAATTATTCAGCAATTATTCTTTCACCTTACCATGTGAATTTGCTCTTTTTTATTTACCTTTTGGTGGGGGGGCGCAGTTCTGGGCAGCGGAAAGGCAGCCCCGGAGTTGTCTGTCTCCGGCAGGCACGGGGCTGTGGGGCAGCGCCGAGGGAAGCCGTGGCCCCGCACCTGCCGGGGACAGAGAACACCGGCATCTGCAGCCCCGGAGTTCTCTGTCTCCGGGAGGTGCGGGGCTGTGGGGCAGCACCAAGGGAAGCCGCGGCCCTGCGCCTGCTGGGGACAGAGAACACCGGCGCCCGCAGCCCGGCCTACCGGGGACAGAGAACTCTGGGGCTGCGGCAGTGGCGTAGCCAGGTTTAGCGCACAGGGGGAGCGACGGCGCTATAAAAAGACGCCTCCCCGCTCCCCCTGTACTCACCCGGTGGCGCTTTAAAGGGCCCAGGGCTCCAGCCGCTGCGGAGCCCCCGGGTCTTTTAAAGCGCTCCCCCCAGCCCAGCTCCGGCAGCGGGGCTGGGGTGGGGGGTGCGCTTTAAAGGGCCAGCGGCTCCCCGCAGCAGCAGGAGCCGCCGGCCTTTTAAAGCCCCCCCCCCCCCCCAGCCCCGCTGCCAGAGCTAGGCTGTGGGGGGGGGGGGGGGGAGGGGGCTTTAAAAGGCCGGCAGCTCCTGCTGCTGCGGGGAGCCACTGGCCCTTTAAAGCGCCCCCCCGAGCCCTGCTCCTGCAGCCGGGCTCGGGCGGCGCCTTAGCGCCATTTTTCCTCACAGGGGGAGCGGCCGCTCCCCCCCAGCTACGCTGCTGGGCTGCGGGCGCCGGTGTTCTCTGTCCCCGGCAGGTGCGGGGCTGCGGCTTCTCTCCCCTTCTGGGCACTAGTTGGTGGGCGGGCGCCCATAAATGCCCCGGCAGGCGCCATGGCGCCCGCGGGCACCGCATTGGGGACCACTGCTATAAGGCTTGCTTGATTATCATTGCTTTGGAAGGTGAATCTGTTTTAAATCTGTTTAAAAAAAAATAATAATAATATTTCAGGTTATAGGCTCTTCTCTTAACTGTAAATATAAGAAGTAGATACTGAGGCCAGGTCTACACTAGGACTTTATGTCGAATTTAGCAGCGTTAACTCGATTTAATCCCTCACCCGTCCACATTAGGAAGCAGTTTATTTCGACATTAAGGGCTCCTTGAATCGATTTCGGTACTCCACCCTGACGAGGGGAGTAGCGCCAAATTCGAAATGGGCATGTCGAATGCGAGGTACTGTGGACGGAATTCGACGCTAATAGCTCCGGGAGCTATCCCACAGTGCACCACTCGGTGGACGCTCAGGGCAGTGTTGTGTACTCGGATGCTCTGACCTGCCACTCAGAGAAATCCCCGCGAAAATTTGAATGCTTTTTCCTCTGTGGCCATTTTGAATCTCATTGCCTCTTTGGACATAGTGGCGAGCTCAGCAGCACTGGCAATGATGCAGAGCTCTACAGCGGTGGTTTCGATGCCATCACTGAATAGAAAGAGGGCTCCAACATGGAGTGATCGTGAGGTTTTGGATCTGATCGCTGTGTGGGGCGATGAATCGATCCTAGCCGAGCTCCGTTCAAAAAGACGGAATGCCAAAATTTACGAGAAGATTTCACAGGCTATGACGGAGAGAGGGTACAGCCGGGATGCTACGCAGTGCCGCGTCAAAATCAAGGAGCTACGTCAGGCGTACCAAAAGACCAAAGAGTCCAACGGACGCTCCGGCTCAGCGCCTCAGACTTGCCGATTTTACGAGGCACTGCACGCCATGCTCGGTGGTGCGGCAACAACTACCCCACCAGTGTCCGTGGACACCGATGATGGGGTCCATTCTACGGACACATCGGAGGAGGTTTTCGCTGACGGCGAAGAAGAGGAAGGAGGGCAGGGGGACGAGGCAATCGAAAGCGGTCACCCTGGAGATTTCCCCGACAGCCAGGAACTATTCCTGACCCTGACTGCGCTGCCCTTCGAACACTCCCAAGGCAGCATTCCTGACCAGGAATCAGGAGAGGGATCATCAGGTCAGTGTTTTAGACATTTATTTTCAATACAATAGTTATGGTGTGTTAGCGCTCTGTAACTGTGGCTTCATTGGCCTTATGCGCTTCACCTTGGAGTCGCTTTCCCGTGCAACTATTCGAAAAGTCTGTCAATATGTATGGGGATAGAGGTGTAATCACCAGCAGAGATCTCAGAGAAGCTGTCTTGAAGGTACAGCGATAGCTTGTTTAGCACGTTCACTGGGAGAGCTGCCTTATTGTCTCCTCCATGGTAGGATACTTTCCCGCGCCATGCGAGCAGCAGGTACTCTGGTATCATTGCCTTGCATAGCATGGCAGCATACGGCCCCGGGGTTTGCTTGCATTGACTCAGCATGCAGATTTTCTCTGTCTCCGTAATCCTCATCAGAGTGATATCAGTCATGGGGTCCTGGTTCGAATGAGTGGTATAATTAGTATACTGCATGCTTCCTTTTCCCCTTACAGACAGACACCCGGCTGTTTACGTTAACGCGTGGTGGTAGGGGGTCAGGAGCAAAACCAGTAGTACATATCGGTGCGCGGGTAGGGACAGTCCCGGGGACCGGCAACGCTAAACCGGGGATAGGATAGGCGAGCCGTTCACGCTGAGCGGTTCGCGGGCATATTTGGTTCCCTGGAGCGGCCACGCTGAGGGGGGGGAGGGTAGGCGAGCCGTTCACGCTGAGCGGTTCGCGGGCATTTTTGATTCCCTAGAGCAGCCACGCGGAGGGGGGGGAGGGTAGGCGAGCCGTTCACGCTGAGCGGTTCGCGGGCATTTTTGGTTCCCTGGAGCGGCCACGCTGAGGGGGGGGAAGGGTAGGCGAGCCGTTCACGCTGAGCGGTTCGCGGGCATTTTTGGTTCCCTGGAGCGGCCACGCTGAGGTGGGGGAAGGGTAGGCGAGCCGTTCACGCTGAGCGGTTCGCGGGCATTTTTGGTTCCCTGGAGCGGCAACGCGGACGGGGGGGGGGGGTTTAGGACAGCCGCCGTAGATTATCGGTTTGGCCAGCAGCAGTTACTGACCGCCGCCAGGAACGCTGAGGGAGACATGGGAGTAGAGCAGTGCTGTGAAGCAATCTCGCAGCAGTCCAAAGTAAGCACCTTACCATGGTTGTCAGAGAGGTGATTTTCTGTGTACGGCAAGGCTTCTGGGATCCGTATACCGGGACCCCAGACACTCACTCAGCCTTAAGGCATAGTATTTGACCTTGTAGTACGTGTACATGTGATAGGCACTGTCTTTGGTCCTATTCACGGTGAAAGAGTATGGTCATTGTTCTTGAAAAAGTATCATTCTGAGGAATTCACTCCCTTTCATTTATCCCACAGCTGTGACTGTCTCCCGCCCTACCAGTGCTTCTCCCACCCATGGCCTAGTCCAGATAAGGCGGCGCAAAAAGAGAACCAGGGACGACATGTTCTCGGAATTAGTGATGCTGTCACAGAGGGAGGCGGCACAGCGCAGAGAGGACTTCGCACGGTACGAGCGAGCAGCCAGGGAACGGGAGCAGAGGGCTGAAGCGCGCGAGGACAGGTGGCGGCAGGAGGATCAGCAGGCGACCCAAACAATGCTGGGAATAATGAGGGAGCAAACAGACACGCTCCGGCGCCTAGTGGATATTCTCCAGGACAGGAGACATGAGGAAAGAGCGCCTCTGTATGTTCTTTCAAGCCGCCCTCCCCCGCCACCAAGTCCAGTGGCTTCCTCCCCAAAAGTCACTAGGACAAGGGGAGCCAGGGTGCGTGGAAATACTCAATCCACCCCTGCAGACCGCTGCAGTAGCAGAAGGCTGTCATTCCCAAAACCATAGACTTTTCCCTCCTCTCCATCTAGCAGCACCCCTGAGCACCTCCCTTCCCAGGTTCCATGTTAAGTTTCTGTTTTGTTGAATAAATCTTGTTTTTTGGTTCACTAATGTTTCCCTGAGTGTTTTAAATGGGACCGTTTGTATCTCTGGGTAGTGGTTAACATGGTTTTTAAGTGCAGAGAATGGGAGCACAAACGAGGGTGCAGACAGGTTAACTGCTGAAGTGACAAGCACAGTACACATTGCATGCATTAAGCACACCTTTCCTTCGTTGTGCTGGTTTTCTACGTTCTAAACGTAGGGTTGGGGGTTGGGTGGTGCACTGTATGTTTGGGGAGGGTGGTCGCTGATCTTTTGCGGCTGACAGTAGCCTGCTGGATAGATCAATGCACTGTGTGATCCGTTGGCGATACTCAATACGTACAAGGCACATAGACACCACCACACACACATGGGATTAGGAGAGGTTGATGGTCCCTTTAAGCAAGCGGAACACCTCTTGGCACTGCGCTTTGGGCAGGATCAACAGCTTCCCCTTTGAAGGGAAGTGTCCCCCAACCAAACCGCCCCCCAACCGCCGTATGCCTACACAGTGATAATCATTACCCAAGAAGAAGTACAGGAACAGGTTCAAACAAAAAAATCTTTCCTTTATTGTGACTTTGCAGCGTTGATCCAAGTAGGGGGAAGGCGGTTGGTAATGGGAGGATGGGCAACGGGACATGTGTAAAGGGACAGGGGAAGGTCCAGTATCTGTTTACGGAAGTGTAGCAGTCACTGGTTAACCCGCTCTGTCTGGAAGCGAGCTTTCAAAGCTTCCCGGATGCGGACCGCCTCCCGCTGTGATCTTCGAATGGCTCTGGTGTCTGGCTGAGCGTAATCTGCTGATAGTCGATTTGCCTCAACCTCCCAGCCCTGCATAAATGTCTCCTCCTTGATCTCACAGAGATTGTGGAGCACACAGCACGCCGCAATCACAATGGGGATATTTTTAGGGCTGAGGTCGGAGCGAGTAAGTAAGCTTCGCCATCTTGCCTTGAGACGGCCAAAGGCACACTCCACCACCATTCTGCACTTGCTGAGGCGGTAATTAAAGAGCTCCTTTTCAGTGTCCAGGGCTCCCATGTATGGCTTCATGAGCCATGGCATTAGCGGGTAGGCAGGGTCCCCCAGGATCACTGTTGGCATCTCCACCTCCCCAACAGTGATTTTGTGGTCGGGGAAATAAACCCCCTGTTGCAGGCGTCTAAACAGACCAGAGTTCTTGAAAACACGAGCATCATGAACCTTTCCTGGCCACCCAACATTGATGTTTGTAAAACGTCCTTTGTGGTCCACTAGTGCTTGCAGAACCATAGAAAAATAGCCCTTTCGGTTAATATACTGGCCGCCCTGGTGCTCCGGTCCCAGGATAGGGATGTGTGTCCCATCTATGGCCCCACTGCAGTTTGGGAATCCCATTGCAGCGAAGCCATCTATGATCGCCTGCACGTCTCCCAGGGTCACTACTTTGTGGAGCAGAAGGTCAACGATTGCACGGGCTACCTGCATCACAGCAACCCCCACGGTAGACTTGCCCACTCCAAATTGGTTCGCTACTGACCGGTAGCTGTCAGGGGTTGCAAGCTTCCAGAGGGCTATGGCCACTCGCTTCTGGATAGTGAGGGCAGCTCGCATCCGGGTGTCCTGGCGCTTCAGGGCAGGGGACAGCAACTCACAAAGTTCCATAAAAGTGCACTTACGCATCCGAAAGTTTCGCAGCCACTGGGACTCATCCCATACCTGCAGCACTATGCGGTCCCACCAGTCAGTGCTTGTTTCCCTTGCCCAGCATCGCCGTTCCACGGGATCAACGTGACCCATTGCCA
The DNA here is from genome assembly GCA_037349315.1 of Chelydra serpentina. Taxonomy (NCBI): domain Eukaryota; kingdom Metazoa; phylum Chordata; order Testudines; family Chelydridae; genus Chelydra; species Chelydra serpentina. Next base: position 26,693,989 of record JBAIAC010000002.1, on the reverse strand, counting down.
CCATGATGTCTAGGGTCCGGGGTCCAGCGCTTTGCAAGAGATCAATGCCCCTTTCACAGTTTAAGTACTCCCGGAGATTACGTTGTCTCCTCTCCCGATTTCTCTGCATCAGAGTCTGGAAAAGGTGCGCTATAAGGCGCGAGTTGTTGGCTACGGACAGAACATCTGCGATAATCGCGGAGGGCTCCATGCTCACTGTCCAGTGGCGTCCGAGCTATCAGCCACAGGAAAAGGGCGCGAATTCATTCCCCGCCGGCGCTTTCACGTAGGGAAGGCGGAAGTGTGGGTCGAGTGACGAAATGTACGTATACCGACCCTTGACACAATTTCGTTCCCACAAGGCACTGGGGGCTACACCCAGAATTCCAGTGGGCAGGCGGGACTGCGGGAACTGTGGGATAGCTACCCACAGTGCACCGCTTGCAATGTCGACGCTTGCCCCCCTACTGTGGACTCGGACATTCGAATAAACATCCCTGGTGTGGATTCGAACAATCGACCTGGAAATATCGGGTTCACAAGTTCGGTTTCACAGAAATCGAACTAGTACCGTAGTGTAGACATACCCTGAGACTCAATCACTATTACTGCATTTATTCAGTCTTGGTTATGGTTTGCAGATAGTATTCTGATTGCTGGGTTTTGCTGTATATTTACGTTGTGAATACTAGAATCATGGGTTTACAACTCTTTTCAATTGGTATACTATGTTATGTCTGCTAACCATACACACTTTCCCTTCCCTGGAAACTTTCCCTTTCAATTTAGTCTAAGACAATATGAATTTTCTTGCTCTTTTGGAATACAGATTAAAAGGCAGATTTTTCAATTTGGCCATAACCAGGTTTCCACAATGTAGCAGGCATAATTGCTTGACATTTGAATATCAAAGTACCATTTTATGTCTGCAAATCAGGTACTTGGGTATTAAATTACCTAAATTCTGGACACAAAAGCAGTCTTAGACCAGAGTTATAAAAACCTGACCCTCGTCACAGTTTTGATCTTAGCAGCAGTGGTAGTGTGGGAAAGAGAAATTGTCTTACACATTTTGTATTTCAATATTGTGTATAAATTGTTTCCAAACAAAATAAAAACCTCACTCCTAGTATTATAAGGCGGATGTCGGAAAAGGAAGAAGAGTCTCCGCACTTAATATTAACCAGTGATAGCAGTTTCCCTGGAGATACTCATTTATATTGGGTGATGGGTAGCCAGAGTTCTTGCTGACACAATACTGAATGAAATACTGCATCTCTAGAAATGTTCCTACAGAACAGTAGTTATTTCTTTGCTTCTATTTGTTCCTCTTGCCACCATGAGTTAATAGTTGGAACAAGAGACAGCCTAGTACTGAGGTAGATAAGTATACTGTGCCAAAACGGAATATCGGAAAAGAACTAAAGTAGGCAGGCAAGTCTGAGATTGTGGTTTTACAATGTGTCAGGAATGCATAGTGGCAGTCTTGGGACAGTTGCAGCCTAAAGCCGCAAGTTGTAAATGATCTGTGTTGCATGTGCCAAAAGCAGTTCAGTCACCTCTGCTGTAAACTAGGCTGCCTCTAGTTGGCTCTCAAATGAGATGCTACAATTCTGTAAAAGCTCACTAACAAAACTGTTTAGTGCTTGTTAAGAGATTCTGAAACACAGGTCTTGTTGAGAAGAAAATGTATAGAATACTCAAACTGATCTTTCTACTTTTTTTTTAATAGAACTCCTGCATAGCATCAAAACAATCTTGTTAATTATTTGCATTGCCTTGACTAGGGTTTTACATTTTTTTTCATAACATGGACTGTGTTATTGAGAGAGTCTCATGCACCACCTTCCTATCCATTCACAAGCAAATAATATCCTTGTGGCAACTACAACACTTGTGTATATGGAGAGGTTAGAAAAAATACACAAATTATTTGATCTTTAATATAAATGTTTGTCTTTAGTGCAATTTACTTCTTTCAAAATCTCCTTTGGCTCTTCAGTTCATCTCTTCTTCATGTATGTTCTGTCTAATTCACATATGTTCTTCACGTATGTTCTGTCTAATTAAGACCATTTCAGCTATTGTGATCAGCTGACAATTATATTAACTGATATAAGTTGACTTGAGGCAATTTTTCAAGTATTCTAATTCTTAGGAGGGTATATCATTAGTTGCATTAATGTTCTGTCCAACTGATATTGTAATCACTTTGTAATTCAATTTTTTTCTTTTAGGATCTTAACTTGTACCTTGAAGACAAAGTCTACCTTGCCAGAAACAACTTTACTTTAGCAGATATTTTAATGTACTATGGACTACATCACATCATAGTAAGTAATATTTAATTACTTTTCTGTTATAACCCTCATAATCATTAATGCTTGAGTAATAAACATTTCTTGCTTTAGAGGATTGCTAGCTAAGTAGAAATACTACTTTTTCCATTCTGTAGTTAACATTAATAAAAGTGCAGAGTTTTGTGCAAGTTTTTCAGGTTTAATTTGCCTTTAAATGTGGCTCCCTATTTAAAGTAGTATTTAGCTGTGGAACAGGCAAAGGGAATGTCATATCTGTAGTGTTTGGATAAATAGATTTAAAACTGTCCTTTATATAATGCAATATAAGGACACTATATGTGCCTTTTATTTCCTCACTATCCTAGCGTGGTGGCAAAAGTTTGTACCATTACCATTCACAGAATTGGAGGAGAAACAAATGGATAAAACTGGAAGAACTAAGGCCAGGTCTACACTAGGACTTTATGTCCAATTTAGCAGCGTTAACTCGATTTAATCCCTCACCCGTCCACATTAGGAAGCAGTTTATTTTGACATTAAGGGCTCTTTGAATCGATTTCTGTACTCCACCCTGATGAGGGGAGTAGCGCCAAATTCGAAATGGCCATGTCGAAAGCGAGGTACTGTGGACGGAATTCGACGCTAATAGCTCCGGGAGCTATCCCACAGTGCACCACTCAGTGGACGCTCAGGGCAGTAATCTGTACTCGGATGCTGTGACCTGCCACTCAGAGAAATCCCCGGGAAAATTTGAATCCCTTTTCCTGTGTGGCCATTTTGAATCCAATTTCCTCTTTGGACATCGTGGCGAGCTCAGCAGCACTGGCAACGATGCAGAGCTCTACAGCAGTGGTTTCAATGCCATCGCAGAATAGAAAGAGAGCTCCAGCATGGAGTGATCGGGAAGTTTTGGATCTGATCGCTGTGTGGGGCGACGAATCAATCCTAGCCGAGCTCCGTTCCAAAAGACGGAATTCAAAGATTTACGAAAAAATTTCCAAGGCTATGACGGAGAGAGGATACACCTGGGATGCTACGCAGTGCCACGTGAAAATCAAGGAGCTGCGGCAGGCGTACCAGAAGACCAAGGAGTCCAACGGACGCTCCGGGTCGCAGCCACACACTTGCCGATTTTACGAGGCACTGCATGCCATGCTCGGTGGTGCTGCAACAACTATCCCACCACTGTCCGTGGACTCCGACGACGGGGTCCATTCTACGGCCACGTCGGAGGATGTTTTCGCGGACGGCGAAGAAGAGGAAGGAGGGGAGGAGGACGAGGCACTAGAAAGCGGTCTCACTCGTCATGTCCCCGACAGCCAGGAACTATTCCTCACCCTGACTGAGCTGCCCTACGAACACTCCCAAGGCAGCATCCCTGACCAGGAATCAGGCGAAGGATCATCAGGTCAGTGTGTTAGACATTTATTTGCAATACAATAGGTATGGTGTGTTAGCACTGTGTAACTGTGGCTTAATTGGCCTTATGCGCTTCACCTTGGAGTCGCTTTCCCGTGCAACTAATCGAAAAGTCTGTCAATATGTATGGGGATAGAGGAGTAATCCCCATATGAGAGCTCCGCGAAGCTCTCCTGGAGGTACAGTGAGAGCTTGTTTAGCACGTTCACTGGGAGAGCAGCCTTATTGTCTCCTCCATGATAGGATACTTTCCCGCGCCATGCAAGCTGCAGGTACTCTGGTATCATTGCCTTGCATAGCATGGCAGCATACGGCCCCGGGGTTTGCTTGCATTGACGCAGCATGCAGTTTTTCTCTGTGTCTGTAATCCTCATCAGAGTGATATCAGTCATGCGGTCCTGGTTTGAATGAGTGGTATAATTAGTATAGTGAATGCTTCCTTTTCCCGTTAAAGAAAGACACCCGGCTGTTTCCGTTAACGCGTGGTGGTAGGGAGTCGGGAGCAAAACCATTACTACTTAGCGGTGCGCGGGTAGGGACCGTGCCGGGGACCGGCCACGCGAGGCAGGGGAAAGGGTACGCGAGCCGTTAAGACACAGCGGGTCTCGTGCAATATTGGTTCCCGGGAGCGCCCACGGGAAGGGGGGGTGGAGGGGTAGGCCATCCGTTCAAACACAGCAGTTCGCGGGCAATCTTGGTTCCCGGGAGCTGCCACGCGAAGGGAGGGGGGAAAGGGTAGGCGAGCCGTTCATGCTGAGCGGTTCGCGGGCATTTTTGGTTCCCGGGTAAGGCCACGCAAAGGGGGGGGGGGGGGGGGGGGTTAGGAAAGCCGCTGTAGATTAGCGGTTTGGCCAGCAGCAGTTCCTGCCCGCCGCCAGGAACAGTGAGTGAGACATGGGAGTAGAGCACTGCTGTGAAGCAATCTGTCAGCAGTCCTAACTCATCACCTTACCATGGTCTTCAGAGAGGTGATTTTCACTGTACGGCAAGGCTTCTGGGATCCGTATACCGGGACCCCAGACACTCAGCCTTAAGGCATACTATTTGACCTTGTAGTACGTATACATGTGATAGGCACTGTGTTTGGTCCTATTCACGGTGAAAGAGTATGCTCATTATTCTGCAAAAAGTATCTTTCTGAGGAATTCACTCCCTTTCCCTCATCCTGCAGCTGCGAGTGTCTCCCGCCCTACCCGTGCTTCTCCCTCCCACGGGCTACTCCAGATAAGGCGGCGCAAAAAGAGAACCCGGAACTACATGTTCTCTGAATTAATGATGTTGTCACAGAGGGAGGCGGCACAGCGGAGAGAGGACGTTGCACGGTACGAGCGAGCAGCCATGGAATGGGAGCAGAGTGCTGAAGCGCGCGAGGACAGGTGGCGGCAGGAGGATCAGCAGGCGACCCAAACAATGCTGGGACTAATGAGGGAGCAAACCGACACGCTCCGGCGCCTGGTGGATGTTCTCTAGAACAGGAGACAGGAGGAAAGAGCACCTCTATATGTTCTTTCCAGCCGCCCTCCCCCGCCACAAAGTCCAGTGGTTCACTCTCCAAAAGTCACTAGGACAAGGGGAGGCAGGGTGCGTGGAAATATTTACTCCACCCCTGCAGACTGCTCCAGTAGCAGAAGGCTGTTAGTGCCAAAACCTTAGAATTTTCCTTCCCCTCCCTCCAGCCGCACCCCTCAACACCTCCCTTCCCAGGTTCCATGTTAACTTAATGTTCTGTTTAATAAAACTGGTTTTTTGGTTCTCTGATTTTTCCAACAGTGTTTTAAACGGGTCCGTTTGTTTCTCTGGTTATTGGTTCACGGGGTTTGTAAGTGCAGAGGACCGAGGCACAACCGAAGGTGCAGACAGGGTGAAAGATGCAGTGACAGGCACATTAAAAATTGCATGCAGTAAGCACACCTTTCATTCTGTGTGTAGGTTTCAAGGTTCTCTACGTGGGGTTGGTGGTTGGGTGGTTCGCTGTCTGCTGGGGGAGGGTGGCCGCTGATCTTTAGCGGCTGGCAATAGCGTGCCGGATAGATCAATGAACCGGGGGATCAGTAGTCGATATTCACAACGAAAAAGTCACAGAGACCACACCACACACACATGCGAGTAGGAGAGGTTGATGGTCCCTTTAAAGAAGAAGTCCAGCACTTAGGACTGCTCTGTGGGCAGGATCATATCATTCCCCTTTGAAGGGTACTTTCCCACACTCCACCCGCTCCCCAACCGTGATATGCGTACACGGTTAAAACCGTAACCGACAAACCAGTACAGGAGACGGTCCAAATAAAAAAACAATTCCTTTATTGTGCCTTTAAAGTGTTGATCGAAGGAGGGGGAAGGGGGTTGGAAATGGGAGAGGATGGGCAACGGAACCTGTGTAAAGACACAGGGGAAGGTTCAGTATCTGTTTACGGAAGTGTAACAGTCATTGGTTACCCTGCTCTGTTTGGAAGCGAGCTTTCAATGCTTCCCGGATGCACAGCGCGTCCCGCTGTGATCTTCTAATCGCCCTGGTGTCTGGCTGAGCGTAATCTGCTGCCAGGCGATTTGCCTCAACCTCCCAGCCCACCATAAACGTCTCCCCCTTGATCTCACAGAGATTGTGGAGAACACAGCACGCTGCAATCACAATGGGGATATTTGTTTGGCTGAGATCGGAGCGAGTAAGTAAGCTTCTCCAACGACCTTTGAGACGGCCAAAGGCACACTCCACCACCATTCTACACTTGCTCAGGCGGTAATTGAAGAGCTCCTTCTCAGTGTCCAGGGCTCCCGTGTATGGCTTCATGAGCCATGGCATTAGCGGGTAGGCAGGGTCCCCTAGGATCACTGTTGGCATCTCCACATCCCCAACAGTGATTTTGCAGTCCGGAAAATAAACCCCCTGCTGCAGATGTCTAAACAGACCAGAGTTTTTGAAAACTCGAGCATCATGAACCTTGCCTGGCCACCCAACATTGATGTTTGTAAACTGTCCTTTGTGGTCCACTAATGCTTGCAGTACCATAGAAAAATAGCCCTTTCGGTTAATGTACTGGCTGCCCTGGTGCTCCGATCCCAGGATAGGGATGTGTCCCCCATCTATGGCCCCACCGCAGTTTGGGAATCCCATCGCAGCGAAGCCATCTAGGATCGCCTGCACGTCTCCAAGGGTCACTACTTTGGGGAGCAGCAGGTCAACAATAGCATGGGCTACCTGCATCACAGCAACCCCCACGGTAGACTTGCCCACTCCAAATTGGTTCGCTACTGACCGGTAGCTGTCAGGGGTTGCAAGCTTCCACAGGGCTATGGCCACTCGCTTCTGGATAGTCAGGGCTGCTCGCATCCGGGTGTCCTGGCGCTTCAGGGCAGGGGACAGCAACTCACAAAGTTCCATGAAAGTGCCCTTACGCATCCGAAAGTTTCGCAGCCACTGGGACTCATCCCAGACCTGCACCACTATGCGGTCCCACCAGTCAGTGCTTGTTTCCCTTGCCCAGAATTGCCGTTCCACAGGATCAACGTGACCCATTGCCACCATGATGTCTAGGGGCCGGGGTCCAACGCTTTGCGAGAGGTCCATGCCCCTCTCAGAGTTCAAGTACTCCCGGAGCTTCCGTTGCCTCCTCTCCCGATTTCTCTGCATCTGAGTCTGGAAAAGGTGCGCTATAAGGCGCGAGGAGTTGGCAACGGACAGAACATCAGCAATAATCGCGGAGGGCTCCATGCTCTCTGTCCTGTGGAGTACGAGCTAACAGCCACAGGAAAAGGGCGCAAATTCATTACCCGCCGGCGCTTTCACGTAGGGAAGGCGGAAGTGTGGGTCAAGTAACGAAATTTACGTATAACGACCCTTGACACAATTTCGGTCCCACAAGGCACTGGGGGCTTCACCCAGAATTCCAGTGGGCAGCGGGGACTGCGGGAACTGTGGGATAGCTACCCACAGTGCACCGCTTGCAATGTCGACGCTTGCCCCCTTACTGTGGACTCGTAAATTCTAATTAAGATCCCTGATGTGGATTCGAACAATCGACCAGGCAATATCGGGTTGCCAAGTTCGGTTTCACAAAAATCGAACTAGTCTCGTGGTGTAGACATACCCTTAGTGACAAAGAATTAAGACAAAACCTTGATCTTGATAACGTTGGTGAAATGATACCTGGTCCGAGAAGATGCAGGTGAAGATAAGCTAAATGCTAGAAGGATGTACAAAGGTGGTGACAAGATTTATTTATTTATTTTTTTAAGAAAAGGGTGCTGAGGCTTCAGGATTTGATGTTAAGACTTGATAATACATGACGATAAACAGAACAATGAATTTAGTATGGAGAACTGCTGCTTGCAAGAAGCAATAACCAGAATTGTTGCACGGAGTACATGAAATGCAGGAGAGAGATCCTTGGATTCTTTTTTAGGTTAGATTAGGTCATGTTATGTAGCTAGAAGTACAATGTTAGGAAGAGTTGTAGCTCACTTCAGAGTCAGAAGGCATAAAGATATGAATGGGGCAAGATCAAGATCCTTCTGGTAGTGACCGGAAGGAAGGAGTAGTATTGTGGAGGTAAATCAGTGTCTAAGGGTGGTGGTTTTTGATACGTCTTATGCTATAAAGAATTAATGTTGCTACAGAAAATGGGTTCTAACTTCCTGGGGGGAAATCTGGATGGGATTAGTCAAAGTTCTAAAGTAGAAAGTACGGGTAATTATTTTCAGAAAAAACACTATGAGGAAAAGGGATAGTGCAACAAGATAGAGTAGCCAGTGCCACTATAAAATGTGCTGCTTTTAGAAAAATAATCTTGTCCCTGATTCAGAGTAAATTTAATTGCAATCTGTAGAAATGTCCAGGAATGAAAATAAGGGAGAGGATTAAGCAAGCAAATGAAAGGGGTTGTATCTTGGATGATTTTATTAAAATATTAGAGTAGATAATCAGTTGACTTGGAATTAACTGTGTGGAAAAAAATATGATCTCATAGAATATTAGTATTCTATTGTATGATTATGTCATTAAGATTGGTTACTTTTTATGTATCATATGAAGAATTTATATATTGCCTATAAAAGTAATAGAGGATGTAAGAATACAAATGAGATAGTACAGTTAAAAATTAGATGAAGAAAATCAAGCATGTTTACATTCAGAGTTTGCTCCAGAGTTGACCATCTAATCAAGAGGAAAAGATACAAGTTATTGCTTAGGGAAATAGAACAGATGGTAAAAACAAATGAGTTGGGTCTCCTGGACTCTGACTTCAACCATCCATATATTGGTTGGGAAAAGTATGTAGAATAATATTGATGTCTAAAAATGTTTTTAAATTTCATGAAAGAGATTTCCTGTCTCAAAAGGTAGAAAGTGCAAATAGAGGGGTAGTTATCCCAGACCTGATACAAATAGGGAGGAAATCTAGGTGCAACAAAGAACAAATTGTTTTGAATATTGTGGCTATATCCGTAATGCTATACGTCAGTACTTAAATTTAAAATGACAGATAAGAACTTTATGTGGGGGGAGGAGTTTGTTTTTTGAGGTGGGGGAGTACCTGTGATGACATTGCCCTACTCAGACTTCAGGGAGGGAGGTTCTGGGCTTTTTAATGCAGTACTGCTCCTGGGACCTGTCTTGTGGGCCACCTTTTGGGATCTGTATTGGCTAGTATGTCGTGAGCAATTTTGAAGATTTTCTTTCTTCCCATTTCCAGCCCTTCTGCCTGATGGGTAGGGAGCTGATCTGCATGCCCTTCTTCCTCTCCCCCTAAAGAGAGAACAGTTCCCAGTTCTTTCCCTTTTAATCTTGGCTGCAGGAGTAAGGATGGGACGAGGACAAAGGAGTTGCCCTTCTCTCTCCCTCCCTCCACCCAGAAATTGTTAAAAGAATCAGATTACACAGTACTGCCTCAGATTACATACTACCAGTAAGCACTTGATCTCCCACTGTCAGTGGTAGGTTAGTACAAAGATCAAGTGCAGAGTATGACCATTGTGAAGACCTCAAACTTTTTAATAAATAAGGAAAACTACAAACACTTTTTTTTGTTGCATTCAGCCTCATTCATTGGGAAAATGTGCTTGTTTTTAGCATTGCTGATGCTTCTATTCTCTTTTTGCTTTTGTTTCATTATTCTCCCTTCTCGGTTTCTCTTCCCTTTCCCTGTGCTTTTGTTTGTTTTCCTTTTTTTCTTCACTTCGCTATTCCCTGTGGGCAATAACTTCCAATTCCTTCCATCTCCCTATTTGCTAACACAGTCAGTAATTAAACAGTTTAATATTAGTGTTCAAACTATTGTAGAGTTAACACTAGGATAAGGTGAATGAAAGTGGTGTTCGCATCTGCCATTTTCAGGCTGTTAGCAAACTAGTGAAAACTATACAACATCTTTTCACGTTCGTTTAACATGTTAAAAATTATCTTTGCAACCAGGAAGTTTAGAAACTGACACATAAATAAAATCTTGGGTTCTGCAGAATCTGAATTTCTAAAATAGGCCACATAAATGTACCATGTGAAGTGTTTGATATCACCTCACTATATGAACCAAGAAGTCTCTTCCAAACCTATGTATGACTACATTTTTGACATGGGAGTCATGAGTTCCATGTTTTTAGACATTTTTTTGAGTGCATTTTGTGCGGGTAGATGAATATTGTGAAAAATAGAGTAGAGCTGACAAGTTAAATCATGGATTCCAGAGAAAACAGAAGTTTAGCAGTACTTCTAGGGGACAAAAAGGACAGTCGAGCTTTCAGTAAGAACTTTAATTCCTCCGTGGGTTATTAGTTTAGTTTTACTAAAATTGTCTCTGATATGGAAACAACCTTTATATTTGTACACTGTAAGTTAGAACTGTGTTTATGCTGTATGAGGACATTTGAGGACTAATCAGTAAAAAGTTTGATTAGTTCTATTTAACATCCCAGTGTTGCCTGAGATAAAGAAATAGACTTAAGATTACTCTCCCAGTTCATAAACTGTATTAATCATCCATAACGTTAAAAATAAGAAAATACATCACACAATAAACTACCTCTGAACTTAACATAGAATTTTCTGTCTAACCAAAAATAAAACTCTAAAAGCTTCAGTCAGAGTATCAGGTTCATCTAAAATAAACAAGTAAAGATCAAATAGAATTCATATTAGAATAATTTATTTATCTAATAACCTGGGAAGGTGGCCTTCTGCTCACATGCAGGTTCCCAACTTAAGACTGGCTGAAAAACTTAGTATGAAAAGGAAAAATCAGTTCCCAATTCAAGTTCACTAATATTTGAACTACTTATCCAGCAGCATTATTGTTCCTATTCCCGTAAATATTTTGGTTAATGTCCATTAGTAAACTTCCATCTTGTCTTAATACTGAACTGAAATTATTTTCCAATACTCTTTAACATCTATTTACACAAAACGGGGAAATAAATGTTACTTGGGGGTACAAAACAATCTTAATGATTCTTGGGATAAAGCAGCCATAACAAAGAGTTACCATTTTTCCTTTACTTCTGTATTCTGTTATAACAAATATTATTTAAAGCTAGGGGCTGGAGCCTATAAATCCTTCCAATTACATGTACTGGCTCTCTATGAAGCATAGACTTGCTGACTTTGGTGCAGGATCTGACTTGAAGTTGATATCTCATTTTTTTAATCAAAGTATTGCTAAATTTGTCAGGTGTCTTATCAAGCCATCCCAGTGAGATACTGTCAAGTTGCTATTACTGTTTCCCATCTTCCTCTCCCCCCGCATTCCCGCCATGTTTTTTCTAAGCACTTTTAAATTTGTACACGTGTTCGAGCTCTCATGATATCCTTAGTCTCATGCTAAAGGGTTTGGTACATAAACTGGTGAGACTCTTGCCCACAGAGTTTAGAGCAGGGGTCTCAAGCTCAAATTACCACGAGGGCCGCATGAGGACTAGTGCATTGGCCCGAGGGCTGCATCACTGACCCCGCCCCCTCGCTGCCCCTGGCCCCGCCCCCACTACACCCCTTCCATTAGGCCCTGCCCCTTCTCTACCTCCTCCCCTGTGCGCGCAGCTTCCCGCTCCTCCCCCCTCCCTCCCAGAAACCGCGACGTTCTTCCCATGCGGCCCGCGGAGCTCTTCCCTGCGACCCACTGGGCTCCCTGCGTGCCCCCCCCCCTTTTTATTATTTTTTTTTAAAACCCCAGGCAGGTCCCGCCGCCAGACACAGCTGTCTGGCGGCGGGAACTGCCTGGGGGTGTTTTAAAAAAATGGGGGGGGGGCGGGCGTGGGGAGCCCGGCAGGCCACGGCCCGCATGTTTGAGACCCCTGGTTTAGAGGGTGAGAATTTGTCTGTAACCACAGTGCCAATGAAATTATATACCCTTTGAAGAATGCAATTTATAGTCCTTTTAGAAATTCAGTTCTAGGCTCATTGTATAATGACTTCTTTGGTGAGCCTTCATCAGCTCTGCATAGAAATATCAAAGATTTTCCTCCTTTAAAAACAATTCTTACATTGAGTGGCTGTTTGTTTGCTATTAAAATTGCTTTAATAGCAGATAATTATTTTAATAGCAGAAGAGCAGCTTTTCTTAACTTGGGGGAATTATCTAATGTAATGAGGAAGAAAAGAAAATATCCATCTATAACAAAATGTTGTTAAAATGCCATAGAGATGATCTCTAAACAATTAACCTAAGAGTTATGATCTGAGTGAAAACTAGAGCATGCCACAAAGTGCTTTTTTAATATACTGCACCAGCAGAGTACATTATGTAAATAAGGTAAAATATCTTGCCCGTTTTTTTCCAAGAGTACAAAAGGGGTTTTGTTTTCAGAATAGATATTTCTGCCCTCTGTTTTTTCACTCTGCTAAACAGCCCCTAGTAGAACTAATCCTGCTTGTTCACTTTTGTAAATCAGAAATAACTGTTGAAGTCTGGGAGTTACTAGTGTGAGAAGAATCTTGGGCCCATTATCTGCTAAATTTCAGTGTAATTCCATATTTTATGGCCCCGTGTCTTCCCCATTAAAAGTAGGTTTTACCAGAAAAGGACATATTTAACTGCAGAACTGCTACTAAAATACCATAGTTTGCTCCAGAATGTTCCAGTATTTTTAGCACGTTTTATATTTTAAATACTGAATTTTGTAAGGCCTCAGGGTATACACATTCCTCTTGCCATACTCTTCATTGCTTTGTAAATTGTGCTGCTGCTTTATATTGGGTAACAATGTCAAACTACAGTAAATATTTAGGACAATTATATGTGATTAGAGGTGTCTTTTCTATGCATGTCATTGAATGCCCAATATATGAGGAACTTCAGGCAGTTTTACAAGGTATTTTAATTAAAAGACCATTCTGTGCTGCTTTTAATAGCTTTCATTTTTTGGTTTGTCAGGTCTCTAAAAAGCTGAAATTTTTCTCTTACCAATTTTCTTCTTTTCTACTTGGATAATGATGATTTAATTGTGTTTCTAGTGCAGCAGAAAAAATGGGTTCTGATTTAAGTGTTTGTGTACTTCTGTTAGTGATGTCAGATGCAGTATGCAGAGCTGTAGAAATAAGATTTCACCTTTCTGCACCAGTAGGAGGCAAGCTTGATAATTAAGTTTCAACAAAATTGGAATGGACCAGAAAAGAGGATTAGAGTTTGAATTGCTGAATTTTTTTGCAATAGTGGCAATAGTATGTTTGCATTCTGGCAAGTGTGTTCCTTTATCTAGGAATGTGTGGTGTCTGCTGTAAGTGATGCTGCAAAATCTACTTGTTTCCAAGCTGCTGAAAGGACTATTGGGCTCTTAGATGTGCTTGGCTTAGTTTAGAGTTACAATAATTCAGCAAAGGCAGCTCTGGAAAATCAATATTGTGATGTGAAGAGGAAATGTTATCTTTTCTACTCTTCTTCCCAACTCCTATCCCACCCCATTCAATCTCTGGGTTTTTTTATTATCCCCATGCCCTCTATCTTTGCATCTCTTACTCCAGTTCTGTGCGGTACAGCTCTATGATAGAGTACTATGGGGGAAATATGCCTGTTACAGCCAACTCTTGCAGTCCCAAAAGTTAACTGTTACAAGATGAAGCTCAGCTTGAGACTCTAGCTACTGAAACTATTCAGAATTATCCCATCTTTTCCCCTCTTTGCTCCCATTATCCAGCGAGTTGGAGCTGACATACCTTCTGTGTGGCTTCCAGCTCCAAACTAAACTTGGAACAATCAGTCTTCAGATGCTGTGAGGGCATATCTTCAGATACAGTAATATCCTGCTGGAACATTCCTCTAGCACAATACTCACATTTGCTCTGGCCAGCATGGATTGATTAAATCATCAACTTTAATCATGTTTTGCATTTATATTTTTTAGTTATCTTCTTGAGAGAGGTTGATTTTTATTTTATTTTTTTCATTGGTTGGTAACCATTAAAACATGTTGATTTGCAATTAAAGTATAGCCTTCATACTAAAATCGGCTCTTTGTTTGCTAACCAGGAGGATACACTAGCTCAATAAACATTTGTTAGCAATTATATAGATTAATCTACATTTATTCACATACTTAATTTTCAATTTTCTATTATGTTAGAAAATGGTGAATGAATCATTCTTTATTTACTAGATGACTAATTTATTACTTTTGATTTGTATAAAGCTCTTTTTGGATGAAAATTCAATTGAAAGTGCACAAAAACATTTTAATGTTTGTGATAAATAAACTACTGTAAATTTGCTGGACACATAAGGTGAAAAAAGTTTATCATAATATGTTGTGGATTTAAAACTCATTAAAGGAAGCATTATGTGTAGTTAGTGAATTGAACTTATTATTCTGGTCACTATATTTTTAAAGATTTTTAGAATGAATAGATGTCATTCTTGCACACCTAATTTTTATTCATAGATTGGAAGAAGAAAAGCTTCTATCTGTACCCGCATATATACTGTGATATGGCAGGTTCAACTGAAGATCATCTTTGGTCCCACCTTTGGTAGACTGCTGTCTATCTTTCTGGGCTTAATCAATTTTTGAGTCCCTCACTACTAGGTCAGTTAATATGGACGGATGTGACAAGGGAACAGAGCATTTGTAAAGCATGCTGGAAATTAAGCTGGCAATGGAGGATCTAGGAAGGGTAATTAAAAAAAAAACCCAAAACCCAACATAGTAGTGGGATGATTGTAGAGAAATCCTAATCCTACTGAAAGGAAAATAGACAGTGAAGAACCAGTAGTACAGTCAGAATTTCAGTGCGTCTCCTGTGCCTTTGACTTCAAAGAAAATTTAGTGGTAATTAGATTTCATTGAGAATCTTGGGCCAATTTCTTGACTGCAACCAAGAATTTTGCAATGTAAACAAATGCAAACGTGGAGTAAAGCTCACCTCTGTAGTCCTCATTCTGGATTGGCTGTGTCTACTCCAGTCTTCAGACATACATTGAGGCAGCTTTTAAAGCTGTTCATTATTAAGATGGTTACTGATGAGCTGGTTGTAAATAAATCCTGTTCACAATTACTACACGAGCACCAAAGAGGGAGAATGTAAAGTCAGCATAATGGCTATTACCTCCTGGAAGCCCCTTCTAGTTTAATCTTCCCATGGCCAGTTAATTTACGTTCACAGCTAGATTCTTCCAATAACCCTAAGGTCTTTACTTGAAAACTCTTTAAAAATGTGGAACATATGTGGTGACCTGGCTAGGCAAGACTATCCTAATTGTAAGGAGAGGCAGAGACGCAAACCAAGACAAAAGGGATAATTTTAAATCTTTAGAACTTTGTAAGGGAAACCCCAAAAATTATACCAGGAGAATAAATAATATTGAACATTACCAATGACTTGCTACTTATAATAATAAACTATAGGTTACCAACTCATTAACCTTTGTGAGCTTGTACACACTGTGCAGTTAGTACCAAATGCATTGTTGTTAACAAGAACAAGAGAGAGCAATATACTGTGTCACTTGCTTCTCTTCGACTTGAAGTGTTCCTTAGATTTGATGTTCCTGTGGCTGTACCTGTTTTCACTGAGTTTATCCACAAGCAGGCCCGAGTGGCCCTCACTTGTCTATTAGGCACCTTTGAACTGTATTCCTTCAATAGATTGTTCAAACAGTCATTCTCTCTATTCATACACTTTAGATTGGAGTCTCAAACTCAATTTACCTTAGGGCCAGTGCCAGTCCTCAAATCCCTCCAGTGGGCCAATAATGTCACTCATGCCACCCAGAGCCCGCCTCCCAAAACTCTGCCCCCCCAAAAAACTGCTCCCCCCCACCTGCCTAAGGCTCTGGGAGGGAGTTTGGGTGGGGGAGAGGTCTGGGGTAGGGCATTGGGGTGCAGGCTCTGGGAGGGAGTAGGGGTGAGAGGTTGGGCTCTGGGAGGGAGTTTGGGTGGGGGACGGGGTCTGAGGTGCAGGCTCTGGGAGGGAGTTTGTGTGCTGGGTGCAGGCTCTGGGCTGGGGCAGGGGGTGCAGGAAGAGTGGGTAGGGTTGCAGGCTCTGGGTTGGAGTTTGGGGGCAGGAGGAGGTGTGTGGGAAGGGGGAGAGGGTGCAGGCTCCAGGAGGGGGAGTGTGGGAAGGGGTGCCGGGGGTGGAGTTCAGGCTCTGGGAGGGAGTTTGGTGGTGGGAGGGGGTGTGTGGGAAGGAGGGGGTGCAGGTTGTGGGAGGGAGATTAGGGGTGGGAGAGGGTGCAGGCTCTGGGAGGGAGTTTAGGGGCGGGAGGGGGTATGTGAGGAGGGGGTGGGGATACAGGCTCTGGGGTGGGGGTAGGGGGCTGCGGCGATTACCTGTGGCTCCAAGGTGGGGCGGGCTGGGGGGCCTCAGCGCACTGCTACCCCCAGGCACTGCCCCTGCAGCGTCCCATTGGCTGCAGGGGTGCTCAGGGTGAGGGCAGCACGTGGAGGCACATCCCCACCCCGGGGCCCCAGGGAGGGGCCGGCAGCCACGGGAGCGAGCAGGCAGACACCGCTCAGCTCCACTGCACTGCCAGGGGCGGGGGGGGGATGCCCGGGGGTGGCAGGTGGGGCCAAGGGAGAGACCCGGCCCCAAAACTCCTGGAGCCCCGTGGGCCACATTGGGGAGGCTCACGGGCCGCACATGGCCCGCGGGCTGGGAGTTTGAGACCCCTGCTTTAGATTTTTTGTGGGTGGGCTTCTTGTTTACCGTTTTCAGGATCTGTTTTAATCTCAAACAGCTTTTTGATCCCTTTTTTTTTTTAACCAATTATATTTCCTTTCAGTTTTTTTTCCCCTTGATAAACTCTACAGATGTACCAGAGAGAGAGTATTTCCTTCTACTTCCCTTCTCTAACAGTGTCTGCCTGCTTACATACCCAGGTCTTTTTTTCCCCTGGTTCTGACATGAAAACTTTCCTATTTTCCTTCTCACTTCCCAATCCCTTACTTTTATTCTCCTGTTTTTATTTTATCACCTTCCCTCCTACCCAGGCTTCAGTTCATCCGCTACTTCATATCTCCATTCTTCTCCTCCAATAGCTTTTTCCCAGTTCCCTGTCAGTAGAGCCCTGCGCGGATACAAATGTATATCCACGGATGCAAATCGGTATTCTCTGAACTGAAGGGCTCTCCTGGGATCCACAGCGGCAAAAGGAGCAGAACGTGTGCCTGCCACTCCCAGGAGCCCGCGCTGGCAGTTCCTCCTGTGTGGCTGTACCGCCCCAGTCCTTTCCACGCAGCTGTCTGCATGACTGCGTCTCCTGTCTGGGGTCTGTACAGCCGCGTCAGAGGATGAGGCTGAGGGTGGTACAGCCTCACAGGAGGAGCTGCCGGCATGGGGCGCTGACTCCTGGGAGTGGCAGCTCCATGTTCTGCTCCTCTCACCGCTGCGGTTCCCAGGAGAGCCCTGCAGTTCAGTGGATACCAGTTTCTATCTGCGGATATAAATTTGTATCTGCACAGGGCTCTACCCGTCACTTGGATTCTGATTCCCCTCTTACTGGCCAACTCTCTCCCCAGGACGTCGTTCTGTGTTGCTTCATCACAACTGCACCAGGTGCTAGTGCCAGGGTGCAGATTACTACACATATGCACCTCTAACCATGGCAGACAACCCTATTAATTCATGGTTCTATTTCTAATGTGGACAGATCCTCAATCTAGCTTTTGGTTGTGATGATTTGAATGATGCCACTTGTATACTAGATACTAGTAATCTGAGTACATCTAAAGAAAATAAGTTACTGTTGCATGTGACGGTTGCATTTACGGACTTTTCCAGAGTTGTTGAAAAACACCCAGCAACTATAGCTGACACGCCTAGATCAAACAGTAAAACAATTAGAAGCATACCTTTAATTCATTTCTGTCTTGAATATGCTTGGAAACAGTCCATCCTGGTCAGTACTGCTTTTTAGAAATGTAAACTAGGCATTGGCCTGAGATGCAAGACTGCAGTTCAACAGACAGCTTCCTAGACTAGAGCTCAACAGTGAGGATTACTTGTATGTCTTTCAGAACTTTTTGTAAGGATACTATACAGTAATCTCTTGCTAAACATGCTAAATTCCAGCCTTTCTTCACTTTACTAGAGGTACCGGAACAAGAACCAGGCCTATGCGCTTTGTAATCTCTGCTTTAAACCCATACAATTGAGCCTCCAGTTCTGTTTTATGTTGAATTATGCAAATTATGGTTGAAAATCTTCAGACTTCCATAAAGCTAACATATATAGTTTTAAAACTCCACAACCAAAAAATATAAAATCAATGTACAGCACTGCTAGACTGTCATAATTTTTCATCCTATTTAAGAACTGACTTTATAAAACTACTTTTTATTCCTGTAACTTATTATATGTTTCTCCATTAATAGGGATATGAGTATTTAACATCTTGTATTTCTTCCCTTGTTTAGGCTGAGCTTACAGTGCAAGAGAAGGAGAAATACCTTAATGTGTCTCGCTGGTTTAATCACGTTCAACATTATCCGGGTATCAGGCAACATCTGTCTAATATCGTCTTCATGAAGAACAGACTCTATACTAATGCCCATTAGGGGTCTTCAGTGCCATTTTGGAAGGGTGATTGGGAACTGAAAAAATGGGAAATATTGTCTGGATTTCAGAACTGCACATTTCAAAACCACTAACTTGGAAGCATAGATGTTGTATAACCTTCCTTATGTGAACCAGAACAGCTGATGCCTAAAGTAATGAAATTGCGTTGAATAACTATCATTTAAGATTTGGATTTCATAAAAGAATGGTATAGTTTATTTGTTAAAATGCAACAGTAGTGAAAAATGGGAATCAAGAATCAAGTTTTAATCTTTTTTTTTTTTCTTTTTTTTTAAGGCGACTATTCTTTTACCCATATAATATCTGAATCTTTAATATAGGACAAATGAACAACTTGACCTTCAATATTCACTCCATTTTGCTATTTATTGACCTTTTACATACTTATCACTTCATTATTTTCATTTTATTTTCCATGGATGTTTACACCAGTTTTGTAAATATTATGGTAAGAGCTATATTGTGTGCCAAGGACGTGAAAAAGGGAACATAAATGTATCAGTTGCAAACAATATTTATGTGATCTAATAAATTTATTTAAAAAGTCTAGTCTTAATTTGGTTGTGATACTTTTATTTCTTAAAATATTCTTTGGTATAAAATTAAAAGTTAAAATACCTAAACTCAAATAAGCTTTTTTAAAAAATCACTTGCATTGGTTATTGTGACTTGGGCTACAAAGGAATTTAGACTCTGACTAGGTAGAAGCAATAAGCTAATTTTTGGTTTTCGTGTTAAGTTTGACATTATTTCCCAAAAATGAATCCTGAAAATTTTCATTTGAAAAAATTACGTAAGTGCAAAATCTGCCTAAGCAACCTTATGCATTTTTTCAGAACGTCTACACATTTCCACCCCAAAAGAAATACAAGTTTGAAAACTCTGAAAACATTATTTTTAAAAATGCATTCAACTTCCCTAAGGCAATAATGGGCTACTTTACTAAAGTCATTTTTTGACTCGCATTGTTTTAATTTCTGTGGGTTAAAAAAATAGAGAGAAAAAAAGTGGTCTGCATGTTTTTTTTTAAGTAGGATTAAAATCTTTTTTATTTGAACTGCTATTGAATAGTTTGGGTTAGTGAATATGTGGCTCTTCCAAGTCTTTGGAAATTAGTGAACTAAAATGGAAATGCTTAGCACTATTAATGCACTGAGATGCATAATTTAATTGCCCAACATTACCTTCTGCATACTTTCAGGCAATTGTCCTTTTTTTCTATAAATAGGTTCTGAAACAATTGTTTAGTTTGTATAATTTCGTTTCTACAGTTCTGACTGAATCTGGACCAGAATGCATATCCTGTATTATGTGGAAACTTTAATTTTGGCATTTCTGAACTTTAGTGCTCCTTCATTTCGTAACGTATGTTTTTAATATAGCGTTTTATATGGAATCTCTTAAAATTATGCTAGATAGGAGAAAAATACTTTCATCTCTCTCTCTCTCGGGCTCCCTCAAGGTACTGCCTCATGGAGTGCAGTTTTTGAGTTTTGAAATAAGTATGGCTCTTGGGTAATAGGGGAGCGGTGCTGCATCCAGGGTAGAACTAGAGGGATACCCTGGTCCCATACTGTCAAGCTGTCCTGTAGTGGCTCAGGATCATGAGTACCAACCTCAGGGCAGACTGTTAAGAAGCAGGGCAAAAACCCGAAATTGGTTGAGAGTTCTATACTTCGATTTCATCAATCAATTATCAAGTGTGAACTCCTCAAGCACTATTAACAGCTTTAACATGGAGTATGTCTGATCAGGGCTGGATTTACATCTTACACGTCCCTAGGTACAGCATCTTCAGTGTCCCCCCTGCCTATAGCTGACCTTTGTGTTTTCCATAAAAAATTACTTTTAACCCAGTTTTAACTTTTAGGCACTCCTAGAATTCCAGTACCCCTAGGCACATGCCTATTGTGCCTAGTTGGAAATCCAGCCCTGATCTATCCGGCCCTGATCCAATCTATCTTGCCACCCAACTAAACTAGCCTCTGCGTTAGATGGTCTCTTACACCGAAGATCACAGCAGTATTCAGGTTACTCCTGTAGTAGGAAAATGACCTGAAACGCAAGCCTATGTATCAGAGGCCTGGTCTGAGGCCTGGGCTAAAGTAGTCAAAACTTTGCTAATATAAAGCAAAGTTAAGTTGTGAGCAACAGGCAGGCCCTGCTCACAAAATTTGGCAAGCATAAGATTGATATTGCAAAAACACACATTCCTATGAGGTGCTAGGCACAAAACACGCAAGCACATTCCAGAAGGATGGTACCAGAAACACCCCGATAAACACATTCCCCAAAGATAACAGGAACATGCTGCCCTATCTTAAGGATAAGGTCAGGATGACAGCATGATGGATAGAGATGTTTTGATCGAACCTACGGATATAAGGCAATGAGTGGCACCCTAATATGTCAGAGGGTAGTACCCTGACACATCAAGGGAGATACGTAACTCGTTTGTATTGGTGTATAAAGATGTATCTCAGAGGGAGTGTCTTTATCCAGTTGAAGGGGCAGTGGAAAGTCCTGCCACTGACTGAGCTGCGTCCATTGTCACGCACATACATGTGCTAGTGTAATTGTAGACATTGATCCGGGGAGCCAGGACCGTGCTTTGCTGACAATAAACATGACCAAGCGCCTTCGCACCTTAACGGATTTTATGGTCATTGGGCGGTTTGCTTGAGGTCTGCTGTGCCAGCTGTCTGCGCAGAGCTGGGACAGCACATGGAGAGTACACACACAGCTGAACATCTGACAATAACTCCCAGTCCCAATGGGCTAGTCACTTACCTCAGGTCAGTTGCACCTTAGATCTCCCACCAAATATAATGCTTGTAGCTAATACTATAATAAACTGTCTAAAGACTTATTAACTGGGAAAAGGGAATAAGTTATTTACAAGGTTAAAGCAGGTGTAAACATACACAGAAATGAGTTCCAGTCTTAAGTTTCAAAAGGTAATAGAAGCTTCTATAATAAGCTAGCACTATATGTCCTCTAGGGTTTACCCAGGCCAAGTACTGGGGATCTCTTGCTTATGCTTTGTAATCCTTGCCCCCCTGAGTCCAAGCAGCACAATGATAGTTTCTTTGTTAGGGCCTTTTATTCCTTCCTCCCTTCTGCTTCAAGATGCAAGTTCAGCTGTTGGGAGGAATTCAGTTGCACCTGCCCTCTTCATGAGGGGGATGGGGAAGAAACAATCAATAGTCTTTTGTCCTCTGTTCCACAATGGTTTGTCTGATGTTCATGGGCCTTCTTTTCTTGGGCAGGGGAGAAAAACCTATGGCAAACTAGTATTTCGCACTTGGTAATGCTTCTCTCCTGACTGGTGATTTACAGTTACAGAGCAAACACTTACATATTACCTTGTAACGTGGGATACAAATATATACAAAGTAAGATTAATGTGTGTGTCAACTTACAAGCATTCCATAAAGTCTAAATGCATTTGTAGAACTCTAATACCTATTTTAACAATACTAACGTATGTGAGCTAGACTGGTTCCAGCTATGTATGTCAGTGTTCACTTGAGACCTAGGGCCCTTGACATGAGCTGGTACCTTGTCTGTCAGCATCATACACACTATTACCTTTTCTACACATCTTCTAACCCTCACCTCCCTAAGGAATTTGAGACCAGTTATAGTCAAGAGTCTTCCTGGTGCAATCCCAGTGGAGCAAAACTTCCAAGAATGCAGGATGAGGAGAGGCCTGAGGAACAGGGTCCCAAGTGAATGTCTGGCATTCTGTGGATTCCCTAGGATCAGCAGTGGGCCCCTGTGGCCTTTTCAAAGTGGGAGGAAGCGGACTCCTACAGAATGATGTTGGGTGAACTGAGAGATCTTCTCAGGAATTTGGAAAATTCCTCCTCTTGCTGATTTTAATCACAGAACAGACTGATGAAGCTCATTATTAATTATAGGTGCATAGTTTGCAACATCTATAACAAAGATTACATAACACTTCCCAGTATAGGACCCTGTTTTCAGTTGGTCAGAGCTTTGCCAAATTCAAACTGTTTGGGCTGAAATTATCCATATTTGGATGTCTGCCTCTGGCTAAATTTTTCTAGGAAAGTTTCAGGTAAAATGGTTCACCCATTTCCAAGAATGGAGTTAGGGAAAAATACATTGTATTTGTTCTTTTAAGAAAAATAATTCAACAGTTTCATTGGGAAACACTTAGCACCCCTATGGTTTGGATCAGGAACATGGAATTTGGCAGTGTTCTTCCTGCTGTCAGGGATGTGCCTTTTGCTATGTCTGAAAGAACTGCGGCAGAGGGGACAGGCAGAAGATGGGATGGGAGCTAGGTTCCTCTAAGCTGTGCAGTGGCACAGCAGCCTATTAAGTGCCGCATAGGTGCTCAGGCTGTGGTGGGGAGAGATGCCTCTCTGCCCAGCCCTGGACCTGCCGCAGCCGTAGAAGAGGCAGCCCTGACCTGCCACAGCTGGGGGAGAGGTACCTCTTCTCCCCGCCCCCAGCCCAGGTGCTGCTGTGGGGGTAGAGAGCTGGGGGGAGTCCTCTCACCCTACTGTAGCCCCAGGGCAGCCTGCACCCCAAACCCCTCATCCCTGGCCCCACCCCAAAGCCCACACCCCCCAGCCAGAGCCCTCACCCCCCACACACACCTCAACCCTCTGCCCCAGCCCTGAGCCCCCTCCCACACTCCAAACCCCTCGGCCCCACCCCTGCCACATAAATTTCATGTGCACCAATATGGGAGTGATGTGGGAAAAATTAAAGGGTGGAAACCGGAACAAAATGGGATTGGGGAGGAAGGGGGCAGACCCATAGAACATAGGAACAGGTGGGGGGGATGGGGTTAGAAGCTGGGATGGGGATAGGGAGAAACAGGGCAGAAATAGGAGCAGGGTGGGGAACTGAGTGGGCATGCCACTGTGGAAGAAAACAAAAGATGGGAAATGGGTGTAGAACCTGGGATATGGGGAGGAGAATATTAACAAAAGGGGCAGGGAGAGGCTGGGAGGAACAGGATTAGAAAGGTCTAACTTCTGGAGCACATTCTCCTGTAAATCCTGGACTGGAACCCATCATTCCTAAATCTCAAAATTCTTTTGCTGTCTAGCAAATAGCTGAGAAACCCCTCTAGTGGGTGATCCACAAAGAAAACAGTGTTCAACCACTACCAGTTATTCTGTTAGCTAAAGTGGTAGACAACTGTGTGGTGGATCTAAAGAGCCCCACCCTGCTAATAACCCATGTCGGGCGTCAGTGTGGTTCCACATGATGGAAATGTTTACAAACTTAAAAAATTATTTTTTTTAAAAAAAAGAAAGGTTGCAAAGTCAAGCATTCAAAAGTTAGGACATGCCAGATGTAAAGATGCCCCTGTGACCTTAATTGAGCCCCTTTGTATATATGCATTATGACAGTCCTTAATTACACGACCACATTTTTTTTCCACAGGACCCCCTGCCTTACTCAGTGCATGGGACCGACCTGCTGTGGGGAATGAATCAGAGTTGTGTACTGTAGTGAAGACTGTTGTCTGTAGGACCCATTTCATTTGTTGCAGAAGTTGAAAGAGGTATAGTGAATAAGGCAGGGGAGAAGAGATGGTCTCACAGTTAAAGCAGTTGAATGCCACCCTGGAGAGCTGGATTCTATCCCCACCTGCTGGGGGAGTGACTTACACCAAAATTTTCACAGGTGGACACAGTTTTCCTCAATCATAGGTATATATATGGTCCCCATTACCACAGTATCTGAGCACTTCACAATCTTTGTGTATATCTTCACAACGCCTTTGTGAGGTAGGGATGTACTGTTGTCCCCATTTTATAGTACTCAGCTTGAGACACCTAGAGTCTGATTGTAGACGTGCTGAGCATGCACAACCACCACTGAGGTCAGTGGGAGTTCTGCTCTAAACAAAATGCCGTCAGATGCTAAGTACTCTGAAGAATCAAGCCCTGTGTGTTTCAAATTGGATGCACAATTAGTTGACTCATCACCATTTCTGTGCCTCTGTTTCCCAAATGTAAAATGAGGATAATAATGCCAACTCACCTCAGAACTGAGACTATGATGAAAGCACCATAGAAAAGCTCATGAGGAAAAGAATAACTTTGTATTCAGTGCAGAGTTTGGATGATATGGTGTAAATCATGTCGAGGTCCACATTGAATGCGGAGAATAAAACAAAATATTGAATAGTTATCCATTCAGTGAGCACTGTCCCTCCTCTGCACTAAATGAGGCAAAAATCCTGTGAAAAAAATAGTATGTGATCATGTATCATATTGCATGCACAAAAGGGGGCTGAAATAAGGTTGCATGGGCAATTCTGGCATTTCCAAACTTTTGAATGCTTGACTTTGCAATTTGGATGTTCTTTGGTATTTTAATGTAATTTATTATAAAGCACTAGTGTGCACGGTATTTATATTTTTAGAACCCTCAAACAAATTCCTTCCCCAAGAATCTTCTTACTCAGGCAAAATTCCCATTGAAGTCTTTAAAGGAGTTTTGCCTATTTAAGAAGTACAGAATTGGGCCCTAACTCCAATTTTATATAAATAAAAATAGAACACGTATAGTATAGTCGCTTTTGGCTGAAAGCCTACATACCAGATTGCTTTTTCTATTGAATTGCTAGTGTCTCCCTAGTACATTTCTCTTCCATAATCTACATCTGTTAATTCCCGATTATCCTAATATATTTGTCACCCAAACAATTTGGCTAAGTGGGATTCTTTCTTTATCATTCATATAGGGATATGAGCAAGTATCAGTGAGATAAGAATGAAAAATGGTCAGTCACAGGAGCATGTTGCCAAAGTAGAGTGCTTTTTAAAAACAAAGTAAGAAAAATCAACATTATGGGTTAGGATCCAGGAAAATCTGAGTTTCACCGTGCAGACTTCCCTTAACATGCTCCCATCAGATGTGAGAGGGGTTTATACTGCAAAGGAGATGTGGGTGTAGGCCTTAACCCATGGACTCCAGGTTTCCGCAAGAACCCGACCCTCCAAATTACAGAGCCTGTAGCCTGCTCTCCACCACACCGCACTTGGTGCTGGAGCCCCTTCTCCCAGCTCACTCTATGACTAGAGCCATACCAAATTCACGGTCCATTTTGGTCACTTTCACGGTCATAGGATTTTTTAAATAGTAAATTCCATGATTTCAGATCTTTAAATCTGAAATTTCACAGTGTTGTAACTGTAAGGGACCTGACCCAAAAGGAGGTTCTGTGGGGGGTCATGGTACTGCCACCCTTACTTCTGCGTGGCTGCTGGCAGCAGCACTGCCTTCAAAATTAGGCGGCAGGAAAGCGGCAGTAGCTGGCTGGGAGCCCAGCTCTGAAGGCAGAGCTGCCACCAGCAGGTACAGATGGCATGGTATGGTATTGCCACTCTTACCTCTGTGCTGCTGTCTTCAGAGCTGGGCCCTCAGTCAGCAGCTGCCACTCTCCAGCCGCCCAGCTCAGAAAGCAGGAACGCAGAAGTAAACGTGGAGTGGTATGATATTGCCATCCTTACTTCTGTGCTGCGGCTGGCAGGGTGCTGCCTTCAGAGCTGAGCGCCTGGCCAGCAGCTACCGCTCTCTGGCCACCCAACTTTGAAGGCAGCGCAGAAGTAAGGATGGCAATACCGCAATCTCCTACAATAACTATGTGACCCCCCCCCCCACACAACTGCCTTTTGGGTTGGGAAAGGCTGATCTCCCCCATGAAATCTATATAGTATAGGGCAAAAGCACACAAAAGACCAGATTTCACAGGGGAGATCAGATTTCACAGTCTGTGATGCATTGTTCATGGCCATGAATTTGGTAGGGCCCTACCTATGACTGTCTAGTAGCAGCTGCAGAAACAAACCGGAGGAGTTAATGCTGCTTGGAGCAATATTAATGCCATTTGGAGGAGAACATGCTACAGAATTGCGGCTCTTCTCCATCCACTCTTATTCTCAAATTTCCCTGGATCTCCAAAGAGGCTTCCACATCATCTTGAACATCTTGATTGCATTGCATGGATCTAGCACTCTCCCACCATCCTACACCTTCCAGCATGTGTTGTCAGTTTTAGTTCCCCTCAGCTAATAGAAATAGAGGAGATTCAACCATCATACTGAATAAAAGGTTAAAAATATCACAAATATTACCAGGAAACTAATACAGTAAATAAAGGTGATTATGTATCATATTATTGTCGCTCTGTCTTAAAAATGTGCCTAGAAATGTGGAATTAGAAGGGAATTAGTAAAGTGAACCTTATTCTCAATGGCTGGAAAGGCATTTGCTCAAGCAGCATATATTCTAACTTCAACATTACAAGCACTGTTAAAATACTTGATTTTTTTATTCTCCACTTGGGATTTTTTTCAGAATGGAGTGAGTTGGGTTAGTAGTACTTTTGCCTTAAGAAAAAGCTGATAGAATTAGATCATATTGATTTATTTTCTATGTTTATTTATATTTTAGATTGTTAAAGGCAATTGGGCTTATAAGAGAATGTAGAAGAAAAGATGAATAGTGCAGCTTGGCCTATTTAAGGTTGTATGGAGTGCATTTTTAAAGATAAAATTAACTTTCACATGATGTACAGCTGATCCTTATTTATTAATGTAGATGATCTCTGTGAAATTGACATTCTGATAATTCTGTATGGAATGCAGACGGATAAATGCTCTTCTCTTTAAAGACAGTTACTCCTTGTCCTTCTGCTTTTGTTTTGTAATAGTTCATTATACACTCACTAAACCTCAATAAAAGTGCTGTAGTTTTTCCTTTTCCCCTCCCCTTTCCGTTTCTTAAACTTCTGTTCGCTTAAGGGTGCAATAAATAGTGTGATGTATTTTACTTTGTTTTGTTGCTTCACAAACTGATGATTATGATGATGACCGTAATGATGTGATGAATTTATTTTCACAGCTTTTCATGAACAATGACACTCTTGTTTAATGCATCTCATCATTGCTTATTATTATTATTGTTGCATAATTGTTTGATCCAATTTATTCAAGGGCCTGACATGTTATGGTCTTTTAAGTATGTGCCTCTGGGATTTAAGGTTGCTGCCATATGGTGTGATAGCACTGCACAAAAACCTTTCAATAACTGAAGAACTCATAGAAAAATAAATGTGATCATTGTTAGTGTGCACTTAAACCTCCATTTATCATGCTGACTTGACTTACTGTACTTCTGATTCCCAGTGGACCAAAATCAGGCTGATGATCACCACTTTCAGACAAAGTTTAAATTGGTGACCAGATACCGCATTGGTATATTAGAAATACATAACTACATAAGATTTACTTCCTTTGTTTTTACGTATAATTTAATTTTTGAATGGGTAGTCAGACCAGATCCTGGTTTTGGGAGTCTTGAAACAGCTGAGTGAGGAGTTTCTTCATATCTACAGCACAAACCAAATTAAATGTGTGACTATGTAAAGTGTGTAGGGAAGGAAAGAAGAGACTTGAGGAGATGAGTGGGAAGGAGAGATGTGAGAGGATGGAGGACTCCACATAATTATGAAACCAGTCTAGGTTTTTTGTTCAGGAAACAGCATTGTATAACAATCATGACCACATTCACACAGACACAGTGGTCATCAACAGGGATCAAAATATGGGTCCTTCGGCACCAAAGCATGAGCTAAGAAGAACTCAGTTTCTGTGTGTAAATAATAAGATGTCATAGTCACTGGGGCAGAAACTAGAGGGTCACATAATCTCAAGCCTTAAGTCACTGTAGTAGTATAACATGCTCATTTTTCATGATTTCCTTCCCTCATCATTCTCCATTTTCTTTCTGTCGTGTTCCGTTTGTCCCACCAACCACCACAGTATGTCCCAATTGTGTGCACAGAAACTAGTTTACATAGATATCTCTTCTGATTAACTAAAAAGAAGTTCATTCCATAGTCCACTTAAGCAATTTACTGAAAAAGCTGTAATGAAGATGCTACCTGCGCCAATGGGAGGGCTTCTAACATCAGCGTAGGTACTCCACCTCCCCAAGAGCCAGTAGCCATGTCGATGGGGGAGTTCTCCCATCAGTCTAGCGCTGTTTACATTAGGGATTAGATTGGTTTAACTGCGTCACTCAGGAGTGTGGATTTTTCACATCTCTGAGCAATGAAGCTATACCAACCTAATTTCCTCATGTAGACCTGGCCTCTGAAGGGAACAACACACACAAAAGGGGCATGTAAGGAAGAGGGTTCTGGAACTGGGTCACTCCTCCTTGTCTTTGTTGAAAGGGTCTGCTCCCCACAGCTGTGAATTGCAAAAAAATAAGGCAAGTAACTCATAAGAGTATTAGCAGAGAGAACTACCAGAGAAAGTTGGCAGTAGACCCATAGGTAATAATGATTGATAGGAATATCAAAGACTTCACCTAGGACAGCCATCCCAGTTCAAAGGGGTCAAGTTATGTCTCTACCTATACAAGTCTCTGGGGCCACTAGCATCTTGTCTCTCCCCTGTACTTTCCAGCTTCCTGCAGCTGAATTATGGTTATCTGCTGCATGGATGTGCTAGTGGGAGAAGGGGGCTTGCTATGCCATTCCCACAACTACATTTGCACTACTGTGGCCATAAATTGTTCTTATACGTGTGTATACGTAAACTAATAAATAAATAAAATTGTGCTATTTTATTGGTACTGTTAAAATGAGACATAATGTATATACCTGTTCATTTTCCCTTCTACTTTTCCATTTCATCATGTATTTATTTATTTTAAACTCAGGTATATTTCATAGTCTTTATCGACAATATAAAAGTTGTGGAGATGTGCCTGTTTGATGGATTAGTACACTTATCTTTTGCCCCCAAAGACCAATATTTCTTCTTAGCCACCCAGGTTTAGCTCATCTTACTGCTGTCTGTTACTGGAGATCTAAGTTTCATATTCTCCATACATCTGAGCACACTTCTATGTATTAGGCAATCTTCATTTTATTCTTGATTTATTGAAACTGAGTTATACTCCTTGCCGTTCTTTGAGATCAGGGTGAATTTTATTGCAAACACAATGGGCGTAAAGTTGCCATCGTGTATTTCTTGGCTGAACAAAGTTTTTGGATCCACACAGAGGCTTCATGTCTTGTGTACTGGATTTATAACACTGTGGGTACCACCTCTAGGGTAATAAATAGGGATATCACAGGTAGCAAAGATAATTTGATTGTGCAGTAATAATTACTTGTTGCTTCTGTGCTCACATTCCTGCAGACTTTGCCTTTATTTCATGTACTGGTAGTGACTATAATAATTCCTGTTGTTGCAGGACACAGCCAGGCTCATCTTTTACTGTGCAGGGAGGAGGGAGGTTAGTATTTTTTTATTGTTGTTACATCTTAAGGATTCCCCTTTCCCCTCCCACATTACCTTGGCCCCTTTAGGAAGATTTTGATTTATTAAACTTTCCCTTCTCTAGTGGAAGAACTAATCTTTTTCAGCGTTTCCAGCCTGGTGATCTAATTTGACAGCTCGTCGGTGATGTCTATTCCACTTCAAAGAGGCAGGTAGCCTAAGGCTAGCCAGCTGTATTGTGGATTCTGCAGATTTGGCTTGCTGTTCCTGCTGGGTGTCATCTGTCTTCTTAGTCTTGCGGTGGATAATTTTTGTCCTCCCTAACATCATCTGCCTGAGCAGTTTCTGCCTGGCAGGCCTGTCTGTCCAGGTTGAGCATCAAATACAGTAGCCATACAGCTAATCTGACAAGGCACTACTCCAAACAGTACAGCCCCAGGCCTGCTTTGACCAGGATCAGCATCGCAGCCCACAAACTTCCAACTATCATGACTGCAGTCTCAGTCTTCCATCACAGATGCAGCCCATGGACTTATTTTGCTCATATAAAGTATGTCCCCCACCCCCTTCTCTTAAGGGATGTCATTTCAATTCCTTGTATCTCAGGAGAAGTCTGCCTCAACAGGTTTGGGTTTCCCTGCCTGTTGCCAGCATTTGACTTGGACACCGCCACTTGGATGAAACAATCCTTTAGTGCATTATTATTGCTAGACAGCCTGTGGGAAAAATGACAGGATTCAGCATGTTAATCTGAAGATTTTGCAATCCAGAATGCTGCTAACACTAATAGCAAATGGCACAATGATCCCTAAAAGAGAAAGCGGGTTCTATTGCAAGGCAAAAGTGACAGAGTTTGTTTAGTAAATCTTCCAAAAAATACGTGATGACTACATATGTTGATTTTCATGCTCCGAGCCATAGATATTTCCATATTTTTAAGACTTGATGACTACTTCTTATAAACTGACAGGTAAGGGCTCCACAAATATTGTCTTTTTATAGTAATCACCTCCCTCAGCCTCCTTTAATGTTTTTAAATATGCTTTGTGAATAAGTTAGACAAGGCTGTGTGAGCAAGCCAGGAAAGCGGGGAGTGGGAACATGGAGCAGCAAATAAAGCATTTTTTTAAAGGTAAGAAAAAAGCAAAACAAATAACAGGGATAATTTCAGGATCATAGCTCTGAAGATTTACGCACTTATCTGTCACAATATTTGCCCTTGGTTCAGTCCTATAATTCAGAACCTGACATTGTTCATGATACAAAAATTCTGTCCTAGAAATGAAATGGTTCTAAACTCTTGGTCTTTCAACTACAGGATTTTCCCATTAGCAAACAAGGGGAAAGCTGGATTCTAATGCTTGGAGGCAAAGAGGGGCAGAATTTGCCTGGGACACACAGGGTACATTTACACTGAAAACAAAAAAAACCCAAAACCCTGGGGAAGCAAGTCTCAGAGCCTGAGTCAACTGACTTGACCTCATGGGGTTTGGGCTATGGGGCTAAAAGTAGCAGTGTAGATATTCCTGTTCGGGCTGACTGCTGACCCCAGGCTTTGAAACCCAGGGCAGGGAGAGGGTCTCAGAGCCTGGGCTCCAGACTGAGCAGGAAAGCACTGCTATTTTTAGCCCAGTAGTGTGAGCCTGAGTCACTTGACCTGGACTCTGAGACTTGCTGCTCTGGGGCTTTTTTGCAGAAGAGATATAAAAAATGTGGAACCTTGAGAGGATTGCTGCTAGGGTTCAGCAGGGAGAAAATCACTTGAGCAGCTTTGTCCATTATCAGTAGAGCAAATAGAATATCCTGTAGATGTTAATAATGCAGTCACAATAATAATTAATAAATTAGTGATTGTAATGTGCTTTGGGATCATTGGATGAAAGTGCAAAGTAGCAGTAGTTATTATTACTTGTGAAACCCCTGTAACTTCCTAGGACTTTAAGTGATGAGATTTTTTGCTTATAATATTTTTTCTCTGGCAAGAATAATCCGGCAATAGCCTTTGCCATATAATATTTATGGAGCATGCAATACTTAGAGAATAAAGAACAAAATTTTTAAATTCCACATTAAAGGAGAGCTTTTAAATTGCACATATTATAGATGAGAACCACCTGTCCTTAAGGTTGCTTGACCTTTCCAATTATAAGACCTTGTTTTTAGATGCTTATAACTTTGCCAAACTTTAACCATTCTCAGTGAAACTTCCCAGGCTGTCAATTGTCAACTGTCAATTTTTTTTAAAGTTTCAGCAAAAATATTTCAGCCATTTCTGAGAACAAAACACTGGAAAAATATGTTATTTTGCCCATGTTTACAAAAAAAATTCTTAAAAGCATTCCACTGAGAAGCTCTAGCACCCCCATGCTTTGATGCAAGGACATGACATTTGGCAGGGTGAGTTTTGGGTCAGGAATGTGTCTTCTGTTGTTCTTGTGAAAAAATACACAAATTTGACCAAGTTCTAAGCCTCTGGAAAATTGCAGTTACAATTCTGTATTCAGAATAGGATTTGATCACTGTACAGTAAATAAGGCATGAAGCATCACATGGAACAATGAGGAGAAAACAAAATATTGCATAGCTGCTTATTAAATGAGCACTGGCCACCCTGTGCACAGAGTGAGGCATGGTATGTGCTCATGTAATTAAAGACTATATATCATCATCCAAGGGGGCTGAATTAAGGTTGTACAGGCAACCTTAATTCTGGCATCTAACTTTTGAAAGCTTGACTTTGCAACCATAACAATCTCTGAATGATTGTCCATATGCACCTTCAATTTGTAGTGCACCTCACACTCATAAATTCAGTCTTTTAGCCAGCAATGTCTGTGGCAGCCACACATACACCTTGAATTTACTTGTACCCTGTACAGTACAAGG
Organism: Chelydra serpentina; assembly: GCA_037349315.1. Lineage (NCBI taxonomy): Eukaryota > Metazoa > Chordata > Testudines > Chelydridae > Chelydra > Chelydra serpentina. Next base: position 26,661,119 of record JBAIAC010000002.1, on the reverse strand, counting down.
GCATAAAAGGGTGTACAAGGGCATAAAAGGGTGCCCTTTTATGGGCATAAAAGGGTGGAGCGGACTAACTACCATTCAGTTCCTCTCACTGTCTCCTGGCTTCAAGATGGAGCTGCTTGCTATCCATTGTTCAACAAACTGCTGGCTCTTTCTTCAATTTGTAAATAGTACAGTTAGTTGTTGCCCACTGGCATTTTGTTAATTTTTATTAGAAATGGATTTAATTTTTACCAGAATTAGCTTTTTGTTTCTGGTATTAGGATGACTTCTTCAAAATCCCCTGATGAGCACTTAAAATGTTTTGTTTGGGAGAGTAGCACATCCCTGAAAAATGTGCCATTTGAAAGTCCTCACTCATCTGATCCACAACATAGGGAAGCTCAGCTCCAAATCTACTTAATGCACAAATCAGTGAGACCAGCTTTGGATCCTGGGTCACGTGACATAGGTACATGTTTTTGTTTGTTTGTTTTTCCCTCCTAACAATGTTAATACCAGGTCTGTAACTTCCCAGGCCTCCTCAGAATCATCTCCTGCTTCAAAATCTGGCAGGTCAACAAGAAACTTCTGCAAGAAAGACACAGAGCAGGGGAGAGTCCAGAGTAGGTCCCTGACTATGATCTCCTTGAAGACAAGGGTGGCTTCTGCACACCACTGTGAGACTTCATAGTCTAGTATGGTTACGTCTGAAGCTTGACCTCAGCATGGTACCAAAGCTTAGGTACTACAGTGGTACTATTTACGGTCCTCTTTCACCAGAGACTGACCAACCCCCACCCCAGAACCAGGCAGCATTTCCACAGGAAAAGACTGATTGCCTCTGCTGCTAGTTCTTTGCAATCTACGTCTGAACCAAAACACTCATTTTGCTGGGACAGTCAAGATGTCAAGGTATTTCCAGGGATTCAGAAACCCCAACCCTTCCTTTTAGGGATGATTTGACTTACTTCAGGCACACATTATCTTCCAATTGTCCTCCCCACTCAGACCATTGTGTTATGGACACAATTACTGTGGGATATTCTATCCAGTATAACACTGTGCCAAATGCCACCCCCATTTCCCAAGCCTCTTCAAGGACCTATCTCCTGAGGACCTACAACTTCAAGAAGTTTTCTTGCTTCTTTCCCCTGGAGCCCCAAAAAGGGTTCCCCCTCAGTACAAGGAAAGGGATTTTACAACAAATACTTCCTGATCTCCAAAAGACAGAAGGATGGGAGCCCATCTTGGACTTAAGAAGGCGCAACACCTTCATGCAAAGGTTGAAGTTCAGGATGGTCCTGCTAGCACCTATAATTCCCTATCTGGATCCCAGGGGGTGGTTTGCCTATCTCAGCCTTCAAGGATGGATGTCTAACTCTTGGGGTGGAGAGTTCACATGGATGGCCTACAGCAGGGGTCTCAAACTCCCATCCCAGGGGCCATCTGCGGCCTGCGAACCTCCCCAATGTGGCCCACGGGGCTCCAGCAGTTTTGGGGCCCGGTCTCTCCCTTGGCCCCACTTGCCACCCCCGCCCCCCCCCCCCCTCAGGTCCCTCAGCAGCACAGTGGAGCTGAGTGGCATCTGCCTGCTCGCTCCAGTGGCTGCCGGCCCTTCCCTGCAGCCCCGGGGTGGGGCGGGGCGGGGCTGTGCCTCCGCACGCTGCCCTCACCCAGAGCGCCCCTGCAGCCAATGGGACGCTGCAGGGGCGGTGCCTGGGGGCAGCAGCGCACGGAGGCCCCCTGGCCTGCCCCGCCCCACCTTGGAGCCCCAGGCAAGGCCATCCTTAGGCATAGGCAGCATACGCAGCTGCGTAGGGCACCAAGTTGCCCCAAATTGCATGGTGCCTTAAGCAGCTGCGTTCTGCATACACGGCAACACCAGCCCTGGCGACCAGCCCTATCCCTCGGCCAGCCCCCCTGTGGGCTGTGCCCACTGCAAGGGGCAGGGCCATCCCTAGAGGGATGTGGGGCCCCGGACAACTCCCTCTGCCCCACCTCTTACCCTTCCCCCCTGCTCCGCCCCCGGCCCGCCCCCATTCCACCTCTTCCCCCAGCGACCCCGCACTCAACGGCAGCAGCAGGAAGCGGAGCAACCCGGCCCCAGCATGCTCTACTCCGCCAGCTCCCAGCCGCGGCGGGAAGTGAAGTAACGCGTCCCCAGCCCGCTCCACTTCCCTTGCCCCGGCCCCAGCCACGTCGCTCGGGTTGGGGAAAGGACCACCTCTGGCTCTCACCGGCGGTGGGAAGCGGACCACCACAGCTGGGAGCTGATGGAGTAGAGCAGGCTGGGGCCAGGCTGCTTCGTTTCCCACCGCCAGTTGGGGGAGGGGGGGGCAGCGGGCGGCTTCCCCCTGCAGCTGCGCTCTCTCGCCAGCTGCTGCTGGCTAAGGGAGCGGCGCCAGCAGCAGGCTGACTGCTGCGCCTGTGGAGGGAGAAGGGGAGGAGGAGCAGTGGAATGGCAGACCCCCCCACCCCTGTCAGGCAACTCTGAGGGGGCTTATCCTGTCTGAACCTCCTGAGCACCAGCCTAGGGCTTGAGTGAGTTTCGTGCCGGGGGGAGGGGAAGCTCGCTGCTGCTGGGGGGGAAAGGGGTTGGGGGGAGGGGTCCTGCTTTCTGGCCCCAGCCCCGGAGCAGCCTGCCTGCTGCACCCCAAAGTTTGAACTCCTCATCCCCGGCCCAGCCCCACCCCGGAGCCCTCACCCCCCTGACACCAACCCTCTGTCCCAGCCCTGAGCCCCCTCCTGCACCGTGAACCCCTCATCCTTGGCCCCACCCTGCAGCCCTCACCCCCACACCACTACCCTCTGCCCTACGCTGAGCCTCTTCCCACATTCCAAACCCCTCAGCACCACATCATTAATTTTGTGTAATAATAATCAACAATGGATAAATTCTTTAAAAAGTTACCCAGGAAAAAGAACAAAAGGGTAATTCATAAAGTGATGGCCTGAGTTCGACACGCAGCTTGCAAACGGAAGTTATACAAAAGAAAGATGCGGCAAATCTAAAAGATAAGAAAAGGAGGTTTCATCAATCTTGGCTACCAAGATTTACATGGTTGGAGTACAATAGCGAATTAGACAGAGCTTTTTGCTTTTGAGGGTTATTGATCCAAGAGTGCTTGGTTGTTTCCATATTCAAAAAAGTATTAATAAAGTTGATATTCTTAGTTAAATAATGTTTTCTTACGATAGTGGTATTGTGCAATATAAGGAACCTGTTAAACACTTACTGTTTCCAGTCCATTTTTACATTATTAAAAAAAATATATAGCAGCTTACAAGGCAGGTGGGGGGGGAAGGGCGGGACTTGGACCCGTTCTGGGCACCACCAAAAATTATACAAATCTGCCGCCACTGCCACCAAGACTCTACAGTGGAGAAGAAACTGAGTGGCGATTGGCCCAATCTACCTTTTTATGCCTTTGGTGTGGGGCATGAGGACACACAGTGCTCATACACAGCTGGCCAAAAGACTCTTAAACTCAGAGTCATGGGGCACACATGCACTATGAATGGAATGTGCATGAAGTAATCTTTTATTTTAATGTCGTTTGCAGTGTGTAATATCTCAGAGTAGTTTTTGAAGATCTGAACTCTCATTTCATCTTTCTTCACGGTCAAAAATAGTTTAAAGGGGTTGTAATGGAAGGGCAAAGAAAATGGGCCTAAAATAATACTATTATATTTGTGACCTTTTTGCCAGGCAGGTAGGGTGTTACTTGTGAAGCCACAAATTAATTTTCTAATGGGGGAACATGAAACCATTACGCTTCACCCCTCTGCTATTGTAACAGTAGCTGCTACAGCTACTTTGGCAGATCTCTGGTGTTCCGAGTACAGTGAGTGCTGCTGTTGCTCTGGTAGTGTTATGGGCCAGCTCTTTAGAATATTGTATTTAGTATTATTTTGGCATACTGTATGGTGTTTTATCTGGTGCAAATAATAAAAATGTATTATTATTATTATTATTATTTGTACTGCAGTAGTACGTAAAAGCCCAAGCAGGGATTTGGGCCCATTCTACTAGCCACTGTACACACATGCAAAAAAGAGAGTCTCTGAAAAAGTTAACAAGATGCAAGTTGAATTAAACATGAAAAAGTTTATTGAAAATATCACACTGATAGTCTAAAATTGCTTTAAAATACCACAGTTGGAGACCTTTTTCTTTTGTTGTTTATTAAATGTCACCCATATATATATTACATATATATATATATATATATATATATATATATATATATATATATATATAGCTACCGGATATGCCAGGGGTGGGCAAACTACAGCCCACAGGTCGCATCTGGCCCATCAGACCTTTTAATCCGACCCTCAAGCTCCTGCCAGTCAGCAGGGTTGGGGGCTTGCCCCACTCTGGCGCTCCAGCCGGGGAGTGGGTTCAGGAGCTTGCCCTGCGCGGCTCCTAGAAGCAGCGGCATGTCCCCACTCCGCTCCTACGCATAGGGGCAGCCAAGGGGCTCCACATGTTGCCCCCAACTGAAGCGCTGGCTCTTCAGCTCCCATTGGCCAGGATGAGCATCCTTCTATCCCATTTCATATATGATGAAAACTGTCCCATTTTTCCTTTTAAAAAAACTACTCTTACATATGATTTTACATTAAGGTATTTCATTACAAGAATCCAGACTACTGCAACAGAGGCTATTTAGTGAACAGCACAATACAAAAAAACCCCCGATACTGTATGCATTTTTTTTTTTAACTCCGACAGTGTCTGATAAAAGTCCATTTGTAATGCACAGGTACAAGAAGGCAGAGTTAAGGTTGCTGGGGGGAACTGTACTCTGAATTTCCTCATTTTGGTATCATTTTCGGTGGCACTGTTTAAATTTCAAGCTGCAGCCACCCAGCTGTTGTATAGAAAAACTATTTTGTCCTCTATGGGTCTGTGGCCGCTGCACTGAGCAGGTGAGTGATGATCCCCGCCGCCTGCAGGGAGTGAACTAGTCTGGGATGGGAAAGCCTGGCCGGGATGAGCAGCTGTGTCAGCAGGCCTGGTTCTTGCCGGCGGCCAGGCTACATGGGGGGTCCTTGGGAGAGGCGCCACCTCCTGCCTAGTGTGGGACAGGGCTGGCCCTGCGGCAGGGCGCTGCTGTGGCACGGGGAGAACCAGGCTGGGGCCAGAAGCCGCCATGGTGGAATGCAGCGAGGGAGGTGCCTATACAATACTGTCCAGCTTAGCCGCTGGGGTGCTGCCACCATCACAGTAGTAGCGACAAAGAGTCAGGTGGCACCTTATAGACTAACAGACGTATTGAAGCATAAGCTTTTGTGGGTGAATACCCACTTCGTCAGATGCATGCAGTGGAAATGTCCAGAGGCAGGTATAAATATGCAGGGAAGAGTCAGGCTAGAGATAACGAGGTTAGTTCAATCAGGGAGGATGAGGCCCTCTTCTAGCAGTTGAGAGAAACCAACAGAACTCCACTGGCCATCACTTACAGTCCTCAGCTAAAACCTCTCTAACTGATCCTCAGTGATCTACAACCCATCCTGGACAATGACCCCTCACTTTCACAGGCCTTGGGAGGCAGGCCAGTCCTCGCCCACAGACAACCCGCCAACCTGAAGCATATTCTCACCAGCAACTACACACCCCACCATAATAACTCTAACTTAGGAAACAATCCATGCAACAAACCTTGATGCCAACTCTGCCCACATATCTACACCAGGAACACCATCACTGGACCTAAACAGATCAGCCACACCATCACCGGTTCATTCACCTGCACGTCCACCAATGTAATATACGCCATCATGTGCCAGCAATGCCCCTCTGCTATGTACATCGACCAAACTGGACAGTCCTTACGCAAAAGGCTAAATGGACACAAATCAGATATTAGGAATGGGAATATACAAAAACCTGTAGGAGAACACTTCAGTCTCCCTGGACACACAATAGCAGATTTAAAGGTAGCCATCCTGCAGCAAAAAAACTTCAGGACCAGACTTCAAAGAGAAACTGCTGAGCTTCAGTTCATTTGCAAATTTGACACCATCAGCTCAGGATTAAACAAAGACTATGAATGGCTAGCCAACTACAAAAACAGTTTCTCCTCCCTCGGTGTTCACACCCCAACTGCTAGAAGAGGGCCTCACCCTCCCTCACTGAGCTAACCAGGGCCGGCTCCAGGCACCAGCAAAACAAGCTGGTGCTTGGGGTGGCACATTTCTAGGGGTGGCATTCTGGCTCCGGCTGCCCCAGCTCACCTCCGCTCTGCGCCGCCGTGGGCGGCTTTCGCACGCCACTTCTCCCCCTCCCTCCCTGGCTTGAGAGCCTGGGAGGGAGGGGGAGAAGAGAACCCAAGCGGCCACGGCTTCTCCCCCCTCCCTCCCTCCCAGGCATGCCCCACTCGCTCCCCACCGGCGCTCTGGCCAGGGGGAGAGCGGGGCTGCGGGCAAGCCACCCTCCCTGCCGGCGCTCCGGCCGGGGAGAGCGGGGGCGGCGTTTGGGGTTTTGTTTTGTTTTTTTGCTTGGGGCGGCAAAAACATTAGAGCCGGCACTTGAACTAACCTCTTATCTCTAGCCTGACTCTTCTCTGCATATTTTTACCTGTCCCTGGACATTTCCACTGCTTGCATCCAACGAAGTGGGTATTCACCCATGAAAGCTTATGCTCCAATACGTCTGTTGGGGTGGTCCACCCTGGGGGGGGGGGGGGGGAGATAGGATATCGATCTAAGATACGCAACTTCAGCTACGTGAATAACGTAGCTGAAGTCGAATATCTTAGATCGATTTTTAAAAGTACTTACCCCGGTCCACACAGCAGCAGCAGGCAGGCTCCCCCGTCAACTCCGCTCGCTCCTCACGCGGAACTGGAGTTCCGGTGTCGATGGGGAGCAGTTCTGGGATCGATTTATCACGTCTAGACGAGACACGATAAATCGATCCCAGAACATCAATAGCTACCTGCCGAATAGGGCGGGTAGTGTAGACGTAGCCTTAGTCTATAAGGTGCCACAGGACCCTTTGTCACTTCTACAGATCCAGACTAACATGGCTACCCCTCTGATACTTGTCACAGGAGTGGGGGCGTGTACTCTCCACGGCTCAGCCGAATCCAACAGGGTGACCGCAGTTGCCATGGCAGTAGCGCGAGTCACTCACCCGAAGAACATCAGGCACGAGGCGGGCGGCCGGGTTTAAATCCTGAGCCCGGAGTTCGGCGCAGCCAAGTGACGTCATACCGAGGCGTTAGGAAGCGGGAGGGCGCTAAGACTCAAAGCGGGCTGCGGAGAGCTACGTAAAACCCGCCGGGACGCCTCAGCGCCGCCGCCCCGCCTCGGCCGGAGCTGGAAGTGCGGCAACATGAGCAGCGGCCCCGACACCCCGGGGAAAGCTGCGGGATCCCCGCTCCCCGCCGGCAGGAAACGGGACTCGGCGGGGGCCCCGGCCCACCCCATTATCAAGGGTAAGGCGGGGGCCTGGCCCCGCCCGCACTGCGACCTCCCCCCCGCCCAGCTCCAACGGGTCGAGCCGCCGCGCTCAGCCCCTGCGGTCTCCCCTGTCTGTCCGGGGGTCTCGCCCAGCGGGGCCGCGTCTGCCCCGCCCGGGCCCGCTGAGCGCCGCGCAACGGCCGCTGGGAGCGCGCGAGGGCCGGTGTCCGAGTGCCCCTGGCCCCGCCCCCCCGGAGTGCCTCGGACACTGGCGGCGCGAGAGTGGCGCTCCCGCCCCTGTAGCACAATTCCTCCCCCCGGAGCTTGTGGCGCGAGGCGGGGAGCTCCGCTAGTTCCAGGGAAGGGTTGGAGGCGTGCGGCCAAAGCGCTCCCCCCCCCCAGTGATGGGCATTAGAGAGAGGACGAGGTGCCTGTATTTAACCGCGATATGTACGCTCCAGTTTCAAGCCGTAAAGCCAGTGCTAATCGCCTGGTGTTGGGCAGAAACTTCCCTTATGGACAAGCCATTGGCTAACTTTTCAGTACAGCGTTTCTTGTAGCTTCCTCTGAATTAGCTCATACATGATTGGTGGCCTTTTAGTCCTGTAGCCTGCCTCTGACAGCAGTGTAATCTGGGATCTCAGTTTTTATTATTTGATTTTTTTTATAACATTTGTTTTCTACCTCTTCCTCCTGGTGTCACTCTCCGCTTCTGAGATTGTCCTAGCAAGGCTAGCATTGTTAATCACTGGCTGGCATTGCTACATTTTCATTTTCTTTGTATCTTCTGCAGCTTCATAGACCTGCTTCTTGCATAGTAGCAAAACCACACTGATGGATGGCCTGATCTGTGTCTGCTCTCACCTTCATGCCTTTTCCTGTATTGCTTTCACCACCTGAAATGACCTCCTGTTTCTGTGTAGTTAAGCCAACATTTTCAGATTTAGGTGTCTAACTTTAAACCCCTTAATAGTTGTCCTGATCTTGAGAAGAGCTGGACACTCACATTTGCTTTGAGTAAGTCAATGGGAATCTTGGGAGCTCTACACATTGGAACATTGAGCCACTTATTTAGCCCCTTAACTTTAAGAACCCATGTCTTCAAAATGTTTGACTTAGGGATTCTTGCTCCTCTCCTTTACATTTCTTCTTGGAAGCCACTTCTTTTGCCTTCCTCTACCATGCTGTCCACTATTCAGATATTTTTAAATCGAAATTGAAGCAGAACAAAAATCAGAACTTCCATGAGTCGTTCCGTGATAATATTTAGCATTTTGCCATACACTCTGTATTTGTCACAAACTTTGTCCATCTTTTCCATTTTCTCAAACTTGAAATAATCTACTTATCTGTGACAGGTAGGAAGTTTTTGTAGGTGAGTTCCATCAACTGCTGAATCTAAGCTTTCATTAAAAAAAAAATTTTTTTAGGCATTATAGTTGCGAAGAAAACTTTCCAGACTAGTTCTAAACTGATGTAGTACTGTCTTCTAGAGTTGCAAATGTTCTTTCACTGATGTTTCCCAAACTGTGGCCAAGTGGAAACTGACAAGAATCAAGTTAGTTTCACTCTGCTCTGCTTCTTGTCAGTTATAAGGAGCAGGGAAGGCAAATACTGCAGCTGCCCTTTGGGGATGAGGCCTCCAATAGTGGGTGATAGGTGGGGGAATGGAACCCCTGCATGCACCCTCATAGCAGCTAGGAAGCTCTGGGATGGCAGAATACTCTTTTTTTTGTGGCATTTGTTTTAAGATGGTGGGTTTGTTGAATTAGCCAGGAAGGCCACATGATACTATCATAGCATTAGTTGAAATCTTATATTGGCTTGCTTGTCCTTTGGATAATGGTGTCTTTTTACTTTTCCTCCTTTTGAAATACTCTATGCTTCACTGTATTGTTTTTTACCTAGTATGGATTGTGTCTTTAGAAAATTAAAACTTTGGATTTCATTACTCTTCTAGACATTGGAGAAATTCATTCCCGACTGCTGGATCACAGGCCAGTTATTCAAGGAGAAATACGTTACTTTATTAAAGAATTTGAAGTAAGTATTTGTTTTAAAAGAGAAGATCTAGTATAATAATGAAACTGAATTTAATGTGCTTTTATATTACCAGTGGCCTGTTGCATATACTGAGATTTGAAACAGTTTTAGCACCTTCTTAGAGAACCTTGTTTAACATGCATTTCCTGCCCAGAATAGATGTATACTACTTCTTCGAGTGAGGTCCCTATGGGTGCTCCACTTGTAGGTGCAGCAGCACCCCCTGCACCTGGAATCAGCGATCTTTATCAGCAGTGCCTGTCGAACTGCACATGCACATCTCCCGGCTCTCGCACTGTGAGCGGGACATGTATAGAGAGCTGTGTGGTCCAGTTCCTTCTCTGCTTGCTTTGGTCTGGGATGGAATCCACAACTGAGCCCGCTTTTCCTGTTCCCTCAATAGATAGTGCCTTATCTGTTAGTTGTAGCGTAGTTAGTATTTTCTTCTCATTCTCCTATCTTCTATCTTAAAAAGAAAATGGTTGGTGGGTGTTACCTTTACAAGTAGTGCATAGCGTAGCTCTTTCTTTTCCCCGCTTTGTGCCCTTCCAGACCGAGATGTTATTTGTCCCTCACCCTTATTCCCGGATCCCCTGGGTTTAAGAGATGTGTCTCTTGCGGGCCACCTTGCTGGTAATGGGTGGCTACTCGCAGAGTGTTCACTGTCTGGGAGAAGGACACGTCCCACAAAAGTGTTCCCAGTGCCACAGCCTGACAGCCAGAGCCAGAAAAGACTACGCCATCAGGTTAAAATTTCTCCTCATGGGGAAATCATCATGACCTGAATCGGACTTGGGCCCAGACTCTCCTCCTGTGAGGTCCTCGCGCTCTGCCAAGTTGTCTGCCAATCCTCATTTCCCTCATCCATTGAAGAGAAAGTCATCTCTTTCTCGCTAGGACTAAAAGAAACGGACTCCCTCCTCAAACTTTGAGGCACAGCCTGTCAGAACACAATCCCCTGCGAGGTCAGTTGCCTCAACATCATCTGACAGAAGACATAGCTCCAAGGCCTGTCTAAGTACCTCCGATAGTGATACGAAGAAATTGTCTAAAGGCCATTACTGGGCACACCTACTGTCCTCAGCCCTGTTTCTCAGCTCTTGCTGACTTCAGGAGCTATGGCACTGACAAAACTGCCGGCACTGGTGTCCTTTTCGACACTGGCCAGTTCCTCAGCACCAGCCACATTGGCGCTGACCAAGTCTCTTGTTCCATCTACTGTATTTGTTGCTATATAAAGAAAAAAAACTTAATTTTCCAGACACATGCACACGTAAAAGTGTATTAGAGGGTATTATAGGTGAAGAACAAATATTTTATTTATTTATTACACTGGCACTTATCACCAATGCATCTTGGTCACTGTATATCCATACAAGAAATCAATTACAAATGAACAAAATATAACAACTACTTGTTTACAAACACGCACATTCACTGTTTTTATAAAGGTCTCTCAAAAGCTTTGGCTGGAGTGCAGTGCAGTAATCTAGTCTAATGTTACAAAGTCACTAATGTGTATGAATCATCAGAGGAATGGTTGCAGCCTCCTGGTTGGCTGTAGATGGAAAGGCTCTGTATTGCAGCAAATATCTGAGATTTCAGGAGAGCAGTGGATCCATACTGACTCTGAATGCTGTAAATGAAGAACTTTTTTAAAGATCCAGAAAGTGTGTAGTAAATATATACAGTACTATCACGTTTATCTGAATGTCCTGGGGGACAGCTGAAACTTTTGGATAACTGGGCATTCAGATAAATAGAAGTACTATTTTGAGCTGGGTTCCAGCTGTAGGCTGGGAGGCAGTAAACAGCTGGGAGTGGCAGCCTGAGAAGTCACTTGGGCTTTGCTTTACCCTCAGTGATGATTGCAACATCAGTGACATCCCCACCGCACTTTTTACTGGGAAGGGCCATGACCCAGGCTGCGAGGCTCTGTGATGGAAGAGGAAAACTGACTGGAGATGCAGGTGTGGATACAGCTGGTTACAGGGGCTGTGCTTTGAACTAGACACAATTTTGTGTCATGGAACCACTTTGTGAGTGGTGGATACATTGTTATGCTGGTGTAGCATGAATTACACATCATGTTTCCTTTAAATGGAAGGATATGTATATCTATCCTTAAGAATGCATTGCTTGTGATTGATAGGGATACATGGAGGACATGTGGATTCGGATAACTAGGATTTTCGGATAAAGGGAATTCAGATAACTTGGAGTATAGTGTAGCTGTTTAAAAAATGTGATTAGTTCTTTCTCCTCTGTCATCCCCACCCAAAAAAAGTTTTGAGAGCGTTGGTGAGTGAATCAGTGAGTTTTCCTTGATAGTTTGTGTTCACAACTCCCAAACAAATTTAAAGCAATCAAATTTTGTTTGGCACATTAAGGGCTATTCTCTTAATGTGTGCATCTACTTATATGTGCTGATTAGACCCACCTAGATATTCGTTTGGTCTAATGGCTATTTAAAAATATCTTTGCACTGGAGTGCTATATTTAACCTATGCATAACACCTCATGCTGTTGTCTTACTGGATCTCAAGCTAAGCAGGGTCTGACTGGGTCATTAGTTCAATGGGAGAGACATCAGTGAATGTATTGCTAGATAAGATGCAGTATACAACAACCTTAATTCATAGCATAATTTTATAGGGATTATTATGAGAACTGAGGTGTTGAATCTTAAAAATAACATGAGCATTTGTGGATATAAGTGCTACATGATCTTTCAATATTGATGAAGGTGTTGGCCCAAGTATCCTGGCGGAAGTCCAGCCTGATGAACTGCTTCTGTACACATATATTAAACTTACCCTGCAGTTTTCAAAGAGTACAGCATTCTTTACTTCCAATCCTACTCTGTTGTATAGGTGCTGGTGATTGTTTGTTTTTTAAACAGCTACTAGTTTCATTAGTGGGTGACATTATCTTGGTTATACTAAGACTTATTTTGCGAATGGATCTTTGTGGGAGGACCTCTGTACCTGATGGGGCTATGTGCCTATGTGGAGCCCCGTTGGTGTTAGTGGAGCTCTCCCTGAATGCAGGGGTCTGTCTGTATGGAGCAGTTTGCAGGTTCAGTGCATGAATATATTTATGAATCTTTCATCATGAAGGATTCCTGACGTGCTTTACAGATGTATTGTGTGTGGAAACTGGTACAGAGCCTGCCTGCATTATGACATTCTAACCCAGGGATTGGCAACCTTTGGCACGCGGACGGCCAGGGTAAGCCCCCTGGTGGGCCGGCCCAGTTTGTTTACCTGTTGCGTCCGCAGGTTCGGCAGATCGCGGCTCCCATTGGCCGCGGTTCGCCGCTCCAGGCTAATGGGGGTTGGGGGAAGCCATGGCCAGCACATCCCTCGGCCTGCGCTGCTTCCCTCAGCCCGCATTGGCCTGGAGCGGCGAACCGCAGTCAGTGGGAGCTGTGATAAGCCAAACCTGCGGACGCGGCAGGTAAACAAACCGGCCCGGCCCACCAGGGGGCTTACCCTAGCAGGCTGCGTGCCAAACTTTGCTGATCCCTGTAACCAGTGCTTTTAGTCATAATTTGACTGGCCAGCAAATTAATCTGCATTTTTAAAAAAGAATGTGTTTTGAAGTAATTTAGTTTTTAGTGTTCTATGATGGAAATGTACTTGTTACTTTCTATGGATTGTTAGATTTAAAAACAAATCCAGCCTCAATGTATTACATATTTATTTATTTGCTTTATGGATGTCCACAATATGATTAACTTCTTGTCGAATATTCAGTTGTTGATCATTTATATTTTACAGAAAGTAAGAGAACAGTTAAAGAATGATAAATTGTATCCAACTGACTAAGAACAAGGTTGACTTATTGGTGAAGGAGAAAATTTTAGCCAAGCTCAGTTTTAAATGAGTGAAAAATGATTGCCACAAGATGGCAGCAAAATGTAAGAAAAGTAAATAGTATTCTGTATTTCTAAAAGATTAATTCTAAGAATAACTGTTTCCCCACAACTTTTCATTTTTAAGGAAAAGAATATGGCATTGAAAGGGTAAGATCAACATCTGATTAGGCTGATATTATATGCAGACTTTCTTTAATATTTTTGCTCAATTTTTCTTTTTACAAACATTGTTTAATACAATAATGAGGTTGTCAAGCTGTCTAGAGTAGCTCACAAGAGTAAGTGCCACCCTCAGGGAAGACTGTCAAGGATCGGGGCACAAACCCCAAACTGGTTGTGTATGTTCTATAATTACATTTCTCCAACCAGTTAACAAGTGTGAACTCCTCATGCACTATAACAGCCTTAACATGGAGTCACAGACAGTCCCCTTTGGCACTCCAGTCTATCTTGCCACCCATGCCAGCGCACCTTTGTGATGGATGGTTCCTTACACCAAAAATCCCAACAATATTAAGGTTACTCCCAGTCCCAAAGGACCAGTCACTTGCCTCTGGTTAACTGAACTTCAGATCTCAAATCAAAGACAAGGTTTGTAGACAACCCTATAATATTACCTAAAGATGTATTGAAAAAGAAATGAGTTATTTTACTCCTGGGGGAATTCTGTGCCAAAAAAATTAAAAATTCTGTGCATGATATTTTAAAATTCTGCAAATATTTGTCAAAATAACACTACATAATCATGTCAGTTTCAGTTATTTTTGTAATTTATTTCAAAATACCTGTAGGCAAGTATGTCTGTAACCACACACACACACTCTCTCTCTCTTTCTCCCCCCCCCCCCCCCCCCTCCAGGAGAGTAGAGAATTAAAACAAGCCCCTATGACAACCCAGTTCCTATTTCTCTACCCCCCCTCCAAGCCCAGCCGTGGGACCAAACACCCACACCCCCATCTCCCCAGAGCCCAGCCGTGGGCCCCCCCAAGCCCAGATACCTGCACACACACACACACACCTAGAGCCCAGCTGCAGGGCCGCCCCTTGCCCAGATACCTGCACCCCTTCCCCCCAGAGATCCAGAGGGAGAAACAGCCTGATACTCGGTCCCAGGCTTGTGTGGAGTTTCCCGTGCACCGCCATCTCCTTCCCTCAGGGAACTGCAGCTACCAGGAACCCACTAGCTCTCTCCCCTGGCAATGTCTTCTATGTACAAGCTGGGTTCTGCTGGGTCCCAGCGGCTCTTAGTGGTGGCCAGCAGCACTGCAGCCCATTTCTGTGGGGGAAAGGAAATTCTGTGCGCACATTTTCTGCAAAATTCTGCGTTGCGCAGTGGTGCAGAATTCCCCTAGGAGTATTATTTAAACAGTTAAAGCAGGTAAACATACACACAAATGAGATACAGTCTTAGGTTCTAAAGGGTAACAGTAGCTGCTATAATATGCAAGCTCTGTATGTCCTTTAGGGCTAACCCAAGCCAAGCAGCTTGGGGATCCCTTTCATGTATTTAAAATATTGCCCTCTCCAAATTCCTAGTAGCACACGGATTAAAAATCCCTGTCAAGAAAAATTGTTATCCCCTTCTCATAGATCTTAAACTGATGGGACTAGGGTTTATGCACATATCCACTTCCTGGGTGTATGTGTGAGGGCAATCAGTCTTTTTTGTCCATTGGTGTTCCACAATAGTTTGTCTAAGTCTGTTGGCCTTCTTTCGTTGGGGAGGAGATGATACTTCTTGTGATTAAACTAGTATTTCATACTTGGTAATGCTTCTCCCCTGACTGGGGGGGTTTTACAGTTTTCGCAAACTTTTATAGTTACAGAGCAAACATTGAAATATTACCTTCTAACATAGGATACAGAGATTATAAATAAGATTAATATATGCAGCATCCTACAAGCATTTCATAAAGTCTAAACACATTCTTATAACTCTAATATCTATTTTAGCAATATTAAAACAAAGGCCAGGCCGACTGGTTTCCAGCTATGCATTTGTTAATGTTCAGTGAAGCTGAGGGGCCTTGGCATGAGCTGGCACCTGGTCTGCCAGCATCACAGAGGTGGTATGCCCTTTAACTTTTATACTGTTAAATTCTAATAGAAAAAGTAGCTCTAAATCTAAACACACACGGGATGCAGATCTGATGGAAAAACAAGGTGCCATTTTTAGTTACGTTTTAAGTGGATTTAATTTGTCTCTATGCTAGTTTGATAAGACAAATCTAGAAATTTATATCCATTTTTCCTGCCAGGAGAAGCCCACTTTGCTCCATACACACATTTAAAAATTGCTTTTCACCAAAGTTAACTAATAACTGTTGTCTCTAACACATAAATGTCCTGTGTAGCTCTTCAGAGGATTTATCACTTCAATTTAAGTTAGGGACTACAAGGATAGGATAGACTTTCCAGCCTTAGGGCTTGGTCAGAAGCAGAGTAAATTAACATAGCTGTTAGATTAGATCTAAGGTTTCATTGTGCTAATTTCAAGTATCCTTAAATTCTTGCTGGAAAGCTGATTTTTTTCCCCATCACTCTTATCCTTCTAGTACAGGGGTGGCCAACCTGAGCCTGAGAAGGAGCCACAATTTGCTAATGTACATTGCCAAAGAGCTACAGTAATACGTCCGCAGCCCCCCATCTGCTCCCCAGCCACCACTCCCAGCGCCTCCCACCCACCGGCAGCCACGCTGATCAGTGCATCCTCCTCCCTCCCACACCTCCTGATCAGCTGTTTCGTGGCGTGCAGGAGGTTCTGGGGGGAGGGGGAGGAACGAGGGGGCGGGAAGGGGTGGACTGGGGGCAGGGCCTGTGGCAGAGCTAGGGGTTGAACAGTGTGAACCCCCCGACACATTGGAAAGTTGGTGCCTGTAGCTCCAGCCCCGGAGTCCGTACCTATACAAGGAGCCACATGTTAACTTCTGAAGAGCTGCATGTGGCTCTGGAGCCACAGGTTGGCCATCCCTGTTCTAGTAAGAACCGCCCTTTCTTTTATCAAAGCAAAGGATAATTTACACTTTCACTTTTACTTAAAGCAGTAAGGTTTAGACGTAGGCTATGTCTACACTAGCTCTTTTGGTGGTATAAATTATGTTGCTCGGGTGTGAAAAAAACACACCCCTGAGTGACATAAGTTTTGGCAGCATAAGCACCGGTGTGGATAGCGCTGTATCGGTAGGAGACGCTTTTCCACTGACATCGCTACTGTCGCTTGTTGAGGTGGTTTAATTATGTCAACGGAAGAGCTCTCTCCCGTCGGCATAGAGCGGCTACACGAGCGAGCTTACAACTGTGCAGCTGCATTGCTACAGCTGTGCCGCTGTAAATTCACTAGTGTAAACATGGCCTTAGTTTAGAGTTTCTCCTCGAAAGCTGACACATCCCTAGTTTTGTGGAGTGGTGTAGTGCTTCAGGTGTGAGGGGTGTTTTCTTTAAGTGATAAACTAGCATACACTAAATAGTGACCTTTGGTGAGAACACTAACATCCCTCACTGATAAGAGCTTCATATTTGGAGGGATTGTAATCTAGTGAATATTGGGCTAGGGATCAGGAAATCTGGTTTCTATTTGTGACTCTTAGAGCAAGTCATGTAACTTGTCTGCGTTTCCGTTTCCCTATCTTTAAAATGGGAATAATGATGCTTGACCACATTTATGAAGTACTATGTAAGAGTATAGTTACTGTATTATACGTTATTGTATAGGCTGGTGATTGGCAATTACAATTCAGGAATGGTTACTTGCAGCTCTACCTGCCAAAATGTAAAGACCAAGCCAGAACAAAATCCGGGATAACTTTACGTATTTGATTTCTTGGGATAGTCCTCTGTTGCAGATCAAGCATAATTAAAAGGAGCAAAATGCCATTGAAAAAACAAGGTGATAGTGGTGCTGTGTTGCCAGAAGCTTTATTTTAAAAAGCCTAAGCAGTAGAGCCTAGGCAGCTCCACTAGTAAAATGTCACTAGCACTGGTTTGCTGGTCAGCAATGAGTTCAGAAGGGATGCCACCTGTTTAGTCATTAGCATTACATTATCCTTTCGTTTTGATTTCATCGCTATACTTCCGTGTCAAAATCTTATTTGCCTTGATTTTGGCCCTGGATCTTTGTCAGTTCATGTACGCTGCCAGTATTATCCCATTGCTAAACTAAAAGTGAAAGCTATCAAAAAGTAGAGCTATTATCATTTCATTGGTCTAATCTTTTATTAATCAAATCCATAAGAGTGTGATGATTTCAGTTCTCTTGCCCTTATCTTGCCATACCCAACCCGTCTTATAACTCTCAGATGTCTAAATTACTATGCTTTCTGAGTCAATCATATGTTATGTTATAACTTCAACATTTTTCACAGGGAACAGCAGTGTTGCTGCATTGCACAACAAAGAAGGGGACGTCCACGTTTGTTACTAAAACTTGTTTCATCTGTAATATAACAGTGGCAAATAAGCAGATGTGATGTTTTAAGTGGCAGTGATCTCTTCCATTCACTGGAATGAACTGTGCTAAACTTAATAATGTATTAACCTGGGAACCACATTATATCTGCAAAATGGATTTTCATATTAACCCACGATTGCCACTTAATTATCCATTTGATTCCTGTTTGTTTTATATGCATCACTTTAAAGCTAGTGGGGTCTTCAGCTGTTGTTTACTCCAACTAGATAAAATGTTTTAAGGCATATTATAGCTATTTAAGAACAGTGTGAAATGTTGTTACAAACCTTAAGTCCCATTAGAGCTAAATAATTACAAATCGCTACATATGAATATCAACTAATGAAAACCTATGTAACACATGAAGAACTTTCCTTTTTCACTTTTCCTAACAGGAAAAACGTGGCCTCCGAGAACTGAGAGTTCTTGAAAACCTAAACACCATGATCTATGAGACAAATGACCAAACTCTCCCTAAATGTGAGCAGGTGATGCATGACGATCTGAATGAAGCGTTGAAGAGATGTAAGCAAGAAGCTATTGTTTTTTTGTGATGCAATATTTTAAAAGGAATAATTTCAAATAATTTGAACTCAAAATATGATAGCAATTTTAGCAAGGATCATATAATAAGTCATATACATCCAAATGTTTAATTCTTAGCTCTGTGCAACTTTAAAAAAGACTTACGGAATGTATATTTCTGCTCTACTTTGGCCTTATCCAATTCCTGTTAATGTTACTTTATAGCCTTTCCACTGACTTAAGTGGGAGTTTTCAGATCCTAAAGGTGCAGCCCAACATACTATGTAAATGGGAGGTAGTGTTGCCAGGTAGACAGAGCACTGAAGTTCCAGTCCAGTGTTCTGAGTTCAATTCCAGGCTCTGATATCCTGTGGGATAATCACAGGAAGTCACTTCACTTTTTTGTGCCTCATTTTTTCAGTCTTTAAAATGGAGATAATAATTTCCTTTGTAAAACAACACTATGTACGTATGTTTAAATTAAAAAAAAAAAAAAAGCTCTTGGAGCACTTTTCATCCATAGATGTCAAGGTGTGGTTTTACCAAGGAGATCAGAATCTTTAAAATGGAGATGAGAAATGAAGATTCAGAGAGGTGAAGTGACTCGCCCATGGTAACCCCACAGGCCAATTTTAGACCCTGGAATTGAACCCAGGGCACTCCTCCAGTATTCTATTTATCAAGCTACACTGTCTCCCATTTGTACAGTAAGTTTGGCTGCATTTTTAAGGTCTGAAAACTCCCACTGAAGTCAATGGATGGGCTTTAAAGTAACATTAACAGGAATTGGCTAGGGCCAAAATGGAGCAAAAATGCACTTTCTGTTTGCAACTTGTTTAAGCTGCATACAGATGTGCACATGCTCTCTCTAAATATATCTAGATCTATCTAATTATGACATCATTCTTGTATGGATACAAGTGCTAGTTTTCTATTCATAACCATCCAATTATCTTTTATGGTGTACACTTTATGTAATGTGCTCTCTTCTAAGGTCTGTATTTTACTAGCTTTGTCAGTGCCTCTGTATTTTATACTTTCATTTCAGCCAGCAGCACAGCCTTTCTTAGACACAAATTGGGATTAGGTAATTAACTGCAAAATTCAATCTAGCTGTAAAATTAGGTAGTTTATATATGTCAATAATATTTCATTTTGTTATAATCAACTTATAATATGTATAAGCACGGTCTCTGGCATATATAGAGTAGTACACAGAAGGAGATACTACACACGTGTAGTAAAGATTGTAGAAAAATATTTATACTTTGCATACTACTACTCCAAGAATGCAATCATGTAAGCAAAGCCTGTATCCAAATATATACACGCGAGGGGGCATAGCAACCTTGAAATTGCCATTACCTGACTTTTGAGTGCTTAGCTGTGCAATCTATATGGCAGTACTGCTGCTTTAATGATTATAAGAGTAAATGAGTGACTGATAAATATTTCAGGAAACTAAGTTTTGTGTTATTGAATGCAAGACACCCGTTATGGGAAAAATGAGTCTGTTCCATTGTGCACAGCATGTATGGAATATGATGTCAAACAAGTCTGAAACTGGCTAGAAATACAGTTACCACTGTTGCTAACACATTTTCATAGAGCTCGGATCACAATATAGAGGAGACTAGCTCTAATTTAAAAATGTTCTCCTTGTATAATTTTTTACTAAATCATTTATATTTGGAAAAAAATAAGTAACAAATAAACAACCAAAACTTAGTGTTCACCCCATCTGGTTCTAGTTATTGGTTTACAGGACTTTTAGATCTTTTCTGCGGTGCTGAGTAGTGCACAGTAACTTGTCAGCAATATTATGGAATATGGGCACAGGAGGACTTGGCTGCCTTTCCTGTTTGGCTTCTGGAAAGCACAAGGGTGCAACTTAGTGCTCTATGGTCACATAGTTAGCATTGTAGAGTGCTTCCTACAAATACTGGCAAAACTTTTCAATCCAAAGTTAAGTGACCCCAGTGGGCAAAACCCACAGTCTTTTTGTGTACAGTGGTAGTCTCCCAGTAGCCTCATGGGTTTTAAGCCTCTTTCAGTCAGGCTTCTCTTTGAGCTAGGGCAGCTGATTAATAGACTGCAATTTGTTTGTTTCAGTGCAAGCAGCCAATTATAGGATCCTCAGACTCCAGCAGAGGGAGCAGGAAGAAAGAAAGGTAAAAACAGATGGGTGGATTTATAATGTAAGCTAAATATAAGCCTCTCAAACTCATCCACAGCAAATCTGCTTGCTACCTAAAAATTCTTCAGTAAAACATGATTTAGGAATACATTTTTACTGTCGTTTGCTAAAAATGCAACTTCTTTGGAATGACTTCTGCAAATATAAGGACCTGAATAAAGCAGCCAGCAGTTTGTGTTATAGGAGCACAAGACTAATGGAGCCACCAGCTCCTCCCTCACTCCTCCAAATGTATGGAAATGTCTTAAAAAATTCCTTTTCAATATTTTTCCCCCTCTTGCTCAGAGTGTGGTATTTGTCACATACAGGAGAAATTAAAAAAAACAACAACCAAAAATACCTTATTTTCTGTGGAACAAAAAACACTCATGAATCTACCAGAATGGAAATGTAAAGCTTTCCTGGTTAGCTGAAAACATTGAGCATGTTATTGCTTGTTGAAAAGGAAGCATTTCATGCTTGTGCACTGGTTATTTAATGAAAGGCCATATTATAGGAATATGTGAATCATTGGAATCCCTCAATAGGCTGCACTTTGCTTGTTTGAATTACATCTACTCTGAACCTCAAATTTGGAAAATTGTACAAGAAATTAGTTTCCTATGGTACTTCTGCATTTTCCCGTTTCACCTTTCATGATTGTATTTCAAAATGGTACTTTATAATTATGTGGAGATGCAGAAAATGCCAGAGCTGCCATTCTGGCCTAGTCACACACCACGACACCTCTTAGTTCATGTATCAGCGGGTGTTAAGATCTTTCCTTCTTTGTCTCGCAATATGTCATGCTTTTCATGATCAGCAGAGATGGCTAATCTAGCTGCAGTAGAGTATTGGCACTGTGTGAATAATATCATGTCATGGGCCCTGCCAACATTTAGGTTAATTGTACCTAACACTGAAATGTAGATAGGAAACTAGATGAACCTACTGCCTCTTGTAGTTCTGCTATTCTTTCTGAAGTGAAATTGAAAAAGGTGGCTTGCTCTATTTCAGAATGTTCATATTACTGTATCTCCCCACTCAAGTATCAAGTTTACAGCTGGAGCACTAATCACAGCTACAGTTAAGATTGTGTGCATGTTTCTTTTAGGGTGTGGTAAAACTTTAACTTCTTGGGTTGAAACTTCCCAAATCTGGTCACTACCAGGGAGGGTGACTTTTTATTTTATTTTATTTTAATTTGTATGAAATGATTCAGCCACTTTAGAGAGAGAGAGGAGAATGGGACAAAATGCTTTCCCTTATTGCATGGTTGTTCGTTTTTTTTAAACAAACTGTTTTGGCTTTTTCTATCACACTAATCTCAAAATGGCTGGCGTTAGCAACCTGAAAGTAGTTGGGGAAATACTATTTATTGAGGAGGGAAGTGCACTTTGAGTGTTCCAATGAAAACTGGTCTTGTTTGTGGTATTAGTGTTTGAAAACTCTCTCTCCACTTGTACAGTTCCACTTAGCTACTATTATGAAACTTCTAAATTAAGGAGTGCTGTACTGTGCATACATATCTGGTTAATTTAGGTGTAGAGCAATTTTCGTGTGCCTCCAAAGGTGTCCATTGAATGAGGTAGTGCTCTATGGGCTGTCATCCTCATCCATCACTACATGGTCTAGTCCAGGGATCTCAAACTCAAATCACCACAAGGGCTACATGAGAACTAGTAAATTGGCCTGAGGGCCCTGTCACTGAAACCTTTTCATACAATGATACAAATGTATAGTCAAAAATGAAGAAAAAGAAGAGTAATATAGTATTCTATTAAAAGTCAATGTATTAACTTTTTAAAAACTGTAATGCAAAGAGGGGTTTTAATAAAATATAAACACTCAGTAATGTTTGGAGCTTGGCTGCCAGTTGAGTCGGCACCTATGGCGGGCTGCAGGAAATAACTCCGCGGGCCACATGTTTGAGACCCCTGGTCTAGTCATATAGTTCCAGGTTGTGGAATTTTTTTTTTTCTTTCTTTCTTACTATCTTTGAGGATAGGTTGGAAACCATAAACATATCCATTAAAAAGTTTTGAGAACATGCCTTTGTATTGCATACATTTTTTTTCTTTCTACATTTTTTTTTCTCTCTATGAGGTGGAGCAGTGCCTGTAGATAAGATTACCTAACATTTTCAAGTATAAATCCCCATTTTCAATTGCTTTTAATTTTAAACATTGGGGTGAAATTTTCCATGTTTGGTCTCTGCCTCAGTTTGAATCTTTTTAATAGTTTCAACAAAAATAGTTTAACTGTTTCGAAGAGCGAGATTGAGGGGAAAATGGGCATCTTTGCCAAAGTGTGGGTTTTTTGGTTTGTTTTTGATTTTGAGTTTTTCATGTGGTGGGGGTGGGTTTGGTTTTTTTTGGCATTGACATTGACTTCATTATGAGAAAATGTAACACGTTCAGAACAGGTATCACATGTCTCAACAGTACTCTAGAAGATCTCAATTTTGCTACTGACATAGCTTTCGATGACCGTTCAGCTAATATTCAAGTAAAGACTGGAAGACTGTCCAGCATCGCAAAAAAGACAGGGTTAATATTTATAAAAAGTAAATCTGAGAAACCCAGCAATGTCCAACTCAATTATTTGATTTAGGAATACAAGAGGCAAAGGAATACAAGAAGTGAGTCAATTTGCATACCTTGATAGTAAAGTGCAAGTCAGTGGAGATACCCACAAGGAAATACCATCACAAATTGGCATGGTGGAAGCTGCGTTCACCAGTTTAAACAAGATTTGGTTATCAAAAATCTACCATTTAAAGAACAAACGGAATCTTCAACTGATATGTTGGTTCCATCTTAATGTAAGGATGTGACAACTGGAAATCCACCAAATGGTACAGACAGATATCTAAATGCCATCCAAAACAAATGCCTTAGAAAAACACTAGGTATTAAATGGAGTCAATATATAACAAATACCATGATTTGTCAGAGAGTTCAGCTCCTTTTTATCTGTGACATTCCCAGAAAAGAAGATGGAAATATCTGAGACATGTTAAGAATGAAACCAGAGAGTCTACCATGTCATGTGTGCTATTGGACAGCTGGAAGAATATGCAAAAGGGGTTGACCAAAGGAATGCCTCCAAACACCACTCCTAGGGAAACTTATGGGACTGAATGACAAAGGACATGCAAAGAGTGAGTCAGGATAGACAGAAATGGCAGAGTCTTGTTTGTCCACTAAGCAATGTTTGATGGTGCAGGAAGGATTCAGAATTTTTAATTACGTGTTTTTGCAATGTAGCGCAAAAACTTGAAATTTCATAGGGGGATAGTAAGGTGCCTTTGCTATCCCTGTGAAAATCAGTCCAGATTCTGCCAAGTTAATGAACAGCCAGGAGAAATTGCCATTTGCACAACATAGTAGAATGTGTTCAACCTGGGTGAAATTCTATGGCCTGTATTGTGCAAGAGGTCAGACTAGATGATGGCCCCCTCTGGCCTTAAAATCTATTAAAGTATCACTCTCTAATGGGTGGTCCACATTGAAGATAGCCTATTACTGTTGTCAGAGAAGTTACTCCTTTAGTTTAAGTGGTTAGAAGTCTGTGTTGTTGGTTTTGAAGTCCTTTGTTTGAACCCTGATGATGAATGATATGTGAGGGCTATTATGATTGCACACAATAGAAATTCTGAGGTTTTTCAAGTTATTTTAATAAAATAAAACTAAGAATGAGGCAAGGGTCCTGAAAACAGCCCCATTGACTATGCAACCCTGAATCAGGAACAGGCAATCTTAATTCTAGAATTTCTTGTCTTCTGAGTGCTTGGCTTTGCAAACTTAATGTTTTTAAAGTATTTATTTTCTATGGAAAAGAGAGAGACACATAATTTCCCTTGTCCTATTCATTGCAAACTTTTAGAATGATTTATATATTCCTCTTATTTTTTTTGCCGATTTGGATTCTTATGCCATACCTGTCACTGTGGTACCCGATCATCTTAAAAACCGTAATATCGTGTATGTACAAGGAGCCATAGTGGAGTTGCATATATAACCTAAACTCCGATGTATCTTGACTTCTGAGTTTCGAACAGTGTAACCTTCTCACCCTCTTAATGTAGCTTTGCTTATGGAATATCTTTTTCATGTGCCAATATAGTTGCATTGGTGTGGCTTAATTGCTTCAGAATTTCACAAAGGTAATAACATGGCTTTCTATTTTTAAATGTCATCTCTTCCCTGCCACTCTCTTAGAAACTGCAAATGGTCCTAATCCAACTGTTTTGGACATTAAAAGACAGTTGAGGATAATTTTATTTAAAAAAATTGGACTTGAAAATTCTTGCTTATTCTATCTGTCGGTAAACTAAATACATCTATATTTTATTCTTCCCATGAATGTCATTAATTTTTCTGCAGTGTGATGTCACATAACTTGTATAAAAGTGTCTTTTAATGTTTTCTTTTTTTAAATGGACTTTTTTTCATCTTAATTTTTTTTATTTTTGCCCAGTACCACATTGCCATAAAATGCTGTGTTCATATTTGAACAGCAGGAAATTATTGGCTTGTCTAATACTTAAGACATAGATTCTTACTTATAGCTAACCAAGGAGTTAAAATATGACTTTTTAATGATTCCTGGGCTACATATCCTAGTAGAATTGTACAATACTATGAATTATTTAAGACTTCTGTTCTGATCAGGTGTAGTTCTGTGTACCTGTATGAACTTACACTTCCACATATAGGGAGACATTGGCATGTCATGTAGTATTGTATCCTTGTGTCTAAGATGTCAACACACAACAATTTAGGTCAGGATGCTACTTATTACATATCTGATGATGCATTATATTGTGGCCAAATAACGTGTAAAGAAAATCATGGGGCTGCTTGTGTGTGGATTCTTTGATCGTTGGATTGTGATTAGTAGGTAGTGCCATCTTATATTTATTTAGGTCTGACTTTAATTTGCTTTTTGAAACACTAGAATGTGCATTAAAAAATTGGCAAGCGCTCTATTTTAACTTGCATTTTGGGAACTAAGGATTTAAATTATAGAAATTACAAAAAAAATTTCAATACAATGAAAGAAATTCTGTACAGAAATGCTGTTGAATTAAGATTGTTGCACAAATGACAATACAGAAGTGAAGAGTTAAAATTAGATTATACTTTGAAAAACTACTCTGTAAAAAAACATTACTGAGAGTTCATTCTTTGTCTCTTATCCCATGTCAAACATTGTCAGTTTACAAGTTAAAATGTCTTTTCTGAGTGTCAGCCCTGTAAATTTATGGTGAGATTAGAAAATCAAGTTGGTTGTTTCTGGTTTATTCATCATTATCTGCAATCCAGAATCTGCAATAGGAAGTTTTAAAACTTTTCTATAAAAATACCCCCACTCTCCTGGGGTGGGGGGCGCGGTGTTTATTCTGCTGGTTGTGTCTGGGCAAGAATATAATCAAGCTCATGTTCCAATAGCTGCATTGGTTCCACAATGCTAACAGAAATAAAAAGTAGTAAAAGCTTAAAGAAAAGTAAATAGTTGTTACTGTGACTACATATAAGGAACAAATCTGAGGGGGGAAAGGTGCTGTTTTCATAGTCAATTTTATTACTATGACTGCACTTTAAAAATGTAGGCGTGATTTATAACTTTGCAGTAGTAAAGGCTTTGAATTGAACAAGTCAGAAGGAGTTTTCTAGATGTGTTGATATTTTTTGAAGATTACAGAAAGTCTTATCCTTCTAGCTCCTAGTACGTGAATATGAATTTATTCAAAGTGCTTGATGCATTTTTAGTTTTGTTGTTTGTAATAGATGCTTCACAGCTAGAGTACCTGTATTGTAAAGGAACTTCAAGTTAGCAATATCTTAAGTTTTATATGTTTAGAAATGTGCCACTAATTATCTAATTAATTATCTGTGGAAGTTCCCTGCATTATTGTAGAAGGGGGTGACTGCCAAAATGCAAACCTCCCATGCTACACATAATTCCTTGATCTGGTGAATATAGATGTTGCAGAAATTACATGACACAGTAACATTACGCACCTCAGCTGGGGAAATAATGAAAAACTAATATATACATAAGTGTTAACAGAATATGATGTTTGCTTTCTCATTTACTTCCCCTCCCCTCCAATACCCATAGTGATTAACTACTAAATCTAATAACTTCACTGCCTAGTAAATCAGTCTGCTGTGTATGAAGATTTTCAGGTATCTTACCTATATAAAGCCAGTATTTTCATGGTATATGTTCATATTAACATTTTAGAACACTAGTAGATTTTCATTTTTAATTTATTTCCCTTTCCTTTAGGCAGTGGAAGCACAGCTTCCCACAAAGGTTGTAGTATTTACATGTTAAGCCTGCTCTGTTTTATTATTCTGTATCCAGAGGTAGCTGAATTTCCATCCAGATCTCCCAGTCTTCAAATATTTATTATCCCTTAAGACAGGAAGAATAAGCTTTGGAAAACATTGGTTCTCGTTTGGGCAGTCTGTATTTACACATGTGCAGAATTTCATAACGATCTTTTGGTTTGTTTGGTTGTCACTTGAATTTAAATATCGACAGAAAAATATCAAACGCTTGAGTTAAATATTTTTGCTTCTGTGGCACATTAGATAAATTTAACTTTGGCTTTGTAGGGGAGTCAAAAAATAAAATTTGAAAATTCTGGAAATAAAGTATCCAGGATATTTCTTGCTGGCATTGCTGAAATTACAAATTAACGTTGTAAGGCTCCCACTCGAGTACCCCAATTGTCCTAAGCCAGAGGTCCCAAAACTGTGGGGTGTGCCCTTCCAGGAGGGCACAGAGAAACATTTTGGGGGGCACATGGTGATGCCTGGGCCAGCCCCCATTGGGTCAGGGAGGGAGCAAGTGCCACACTTCCAGACCAGCTCCACCCCCAGCCTCGCTCCTCCCCCAACCCTCTTCAGACCCCAGTCCTGCTCTGCCTCCAACCCTGGGCCAGCCCCCAAGGGGCCGGGGAGGGAGTGCAATGCTCTGACTCCAGTCCAGCTCTTCCCTCATTCTCTCTCTGCCCCCAGCCCAGCTCTGCATCTAGACCCAGCTCCTCCCCCATCCCCAGCTCCACCTTCAGCCCAAGTAATGGAGGGGGGCACAGACAGATTCTGTTACTTGGGTTGGGGGTGTGCAACTGGAAAAGTTTGAGCACCACTGCCCTATGGCATCCACAAACTTCAAAGAGTTGATCACCACAGATATAAACCAGATTAGCTGAAAAAGTGCTGTGAAGCACTCCAGCACATGAAGAATCAAAGATTGCTGTCTTTACAGTGGTTCTAGCTCCTGCTGACCTGAAATGCCTGGCCACCAGACTGCTAGGCTAACATGTTACTCCTTTAATGAAAAAAAAAAGAGACTTTTCAGTCTACATTAGCATTGGAACTGATGCACATGAACTTTCCTTCCATAAAATCCAGTTTATACCACCATGATTACAGTACAGGCTGATTAGCAGGAGTACTCAGCACATAAATGTGTCCTTAACTGAGTGGGCATCTTGTATTCTCTTTCAGGGCTAGGTACACAGATCCTTAGAGTAGCCTGTCTGTAGATGTAGGGGTTAGCATCAAAGCTGATTTGGACAGTTGATCAGGGACTAGCCCCTGCTTTCCAAAGACCCCCTCAATTTTGTTCTGCCTCCTGTAGGTACTGGCAGGGAAGTGGAATCCAGCACCAACTACAAGAGAGCGAAAGAGCTTTTGTTAATTAGTAGTTTGGATAATCTTTGGTCTAGTGTGAGCTGCTGGACATCAAGAAATCTTCCACAAGATATTTCTGCTCTATGAAGTATTTCTGTATCTGGGCAAGATAAAGGTTCTGGTCCTCACCAGTCTTTCATGCTCTTTATTTCATACTGCCTTCATCTCAGACAATCATTTCTCTCCCTCAGCTCTGTAAAGCATTTTCCTGGCTGCAATCTCAGTCTTTTATCCTTCAATTCAGGAATTAATGTATTTTCTCATGTGCTACAGTGCCAGGATTCCTAAAATGCCTGCTTCATGTGTTGTCTTCCGTCTGGGAGCTAATGCTATCTTGAGACTTAAATGTGCTTGCCAAATAATGGAACCTCCCCTTGACGTGGTTTGAGTGCTCTCTGTCTTAATAAACTATATCTTAATAAAGACTGTTCTGAATGATAATCCACATTGGTCCAAAGAGCTTATGAGATGCAGACGCTAATGGTTGACCTACCATATACCATGTTCTCTCTCACCTGAAGTTCCCTTTTTTTAAATGACTTCTGATTTCCACTTAAATCAATCTGTTAACAACATGCTTGTGGTGAACCTCTGCTTTCACCTGTTTCCCAACTACATGTGGGAACACTAGGTTGCGTTGTCTAAATGTCAAGAAGACTCTGAATTCTTATCTGAGTAAGATTAACCTGTTCTATAAATCACCCAGAGTATGTATAGCACATGGAGATTATACCAGGGGCCAGTGAACGTCCACTCCAAGACTGTCAAATAAGATCAGACTCTGCATCCACACTTGAATAAGCAGGGATGCTAATGCCAACTGGTTTGAGGATGCATTCCTCCATGTCTAAAGTGGTCTGTATTGCATGTCTCAAACATCTCCAACATACAGGGTATATGCAAAGCTGCTACCTGGAATTCTATCCATATTTTACAGCATTACTCCCTGGAGTTAGCATTTAGATTTATGTACTCAATTTGGGAGCGTTAGACCTCTAATCTCTTTCAAGCAGTCCTCAGACCCTCCTCATTGTGGTCTAGGGAGCTGCTAGTCACTCACCTACTTGCACGCATTTTCAAAGAAGGGAAAAATAGATACTTACCATACTAACTGGTTCTTTGAGAAAATTGACTGCCTGGGTCCACCATTCCCATCCTCCTTCCCCACTATTTCAGAGTTTTACAATAGATTCTTTAGTGAATGGAAGAAACAGTGGCATTTGGTGCTATGCTGGTGTATTCTCAAATGGAGAAGCATAAAGACATAAACACATGGATACCCAGCTCCAATGGACACTGCTGGTGGAAAGTTTTGAAATTGCGTGTATGGGTGTACATATTCCTACACCATGGAACTGTGCAGGTAAGAACTACAGCCATGCTGGTAAGTAACCATCTTGTATCCTCTGTAGTATATTCTTGTTTTAATTGTAATTTTCTTTATTTTAAACAAAGTAGGCTAGTTTACCTTTGCTGGCCATTTATTTCTGGTAACAAACAGTGGGGTATTTCTTCAACACATGGATCTATGTACAAGTAACATTGACAAAGGACAGTTCGTTTGAGCTGTCTTTATCCTTTGTACAGTGAGATCTTTTCTTAACTAGTTTTCTAGCTAATGTGACTGAAGCACGGGGAAGTGGTGATGTATTCAGGTTGCACAGTGAGCTAGTAAATGTTTCCTGAATGCCAGACTTCCTAGTATTTCTGTGAACCTATAGTAATTGCAGAATGAAACATTAAAATTTCTAAACATTTTCTTCATCACAGTTTTTGTTTTAACTCATAAGAGAACTTGAGTAAGTGCTCATATAAACAAATTGAGATGATTTAAACCTCTAGACATAAAGTTTGGCTGCTTGATGTCATACCTGTGTCAATAAACTCTAGTATACAAACACTCTGTTTCTTTCTTTTAAATGTTTAGCTTACATTAGCAATAGGAGAGGCTATATTTGTCAGATTATTGCATATCTTGAGTGATCAGTCACCTTTTAATGATATGCACTGTAAAATCCTTGTGCTGTGTAGCTTTTACTCAGCATGATGTGAAAATCAACTAGTGCTTCACAACAGGGAGTCTTAATTGTCAGCACTAAGAGGTTAGTACTTTGTCTAACTTATAAGTCAATACATAAGGTTATGCCCTAGGCTTGCAAGTGGTTTGACTTTGAGGTGTGAGAAATATAAAGTGAGGGTGTGGGGTATGGAAGGTTCCCAAGGAAGAGAATATCTCAGTTGGAAATAACCTGAAATAACATTCCTTACTTTTCCACAATCTTACAAAATTGTCATGAAAATTTACCAGGCCAGGCACAAAATTGACTTGTGCCTAGCCTGTTAATACAAAAAGAAAATTTGTTGATGGCCACAAAAATATAAATCTTGCCTTAAATCTTAAAATATGTTAATGATGAATTTGTATAATGTTTTGTTGTACCTAGAATTAATGAGATCACCTAATAACATTGACTTGTGAAAATTCATCTATTTATTCTAAGGGTATGTCTACACTACGATAGTAGTTCAATTTTACCTAAACCGATTTTTTGAAACCGATATAAAGTCGAACGTGTGTGTCCCCACTAAGTACATTAATTCGGCGTTGTGAGCCCACAGTACTGGGGCAAGTGTCGACATTCCAAGCGGTGCACTGTGGGTAGCTTTCCCGCAGTTCCCGCTGCCCATTGGAATTCTGGGTCGAGCTCCCAATGCCTGATGGGTCAAGAAATTTGTTGCGGGTGGTTTTGGGTAAATGTCATCATTCAACCCTCACTTTCCCCCCCCCCCCCCCTCCGTGAAAGCGGCGTCAGACAATCATTTCGTGCCCTTTTCCCTGGATTGACAGTGCGGACGGCGAGCATGGAGTCCGGTGAGATCATCGCAGCAGTTATGGCCGTTGTCAACGCCTCGCGCCTTATCGTGCAATTTATGCATAGCCTGAACTTGAGAAAACAGGCGAGGAGGCTACGGCAGCGTGGTGACGACAGTGACGATGACAGGGACACAGACCTCTCTCAAAGCCCGGGACCCCACAAATTGGACATCCTGGTGGCAATGGGGCAGGCTCATGCCATGGAATGCTGATTCTGGGCCCGGGACACAAGCACAGACTGGTGGGACCGCATAGTGTTGCAGGTCTGGGATGAATCCCAGTGGCTGCGAAACTTTCGCATGCGTAAGGGCACTTTCCTGGAACTTTGACTTGCTGTCCCCTACCCTGAAGTGCCAGGACACCAGGATGAGAGCAGCCCTGACAGTCCAGAAGCGAGTGGCGATAGCCCTCTGGAAGCTTGCAATGCCTGACAGCTACTGGTCAGTCGTGAATCAATTTGGAGTGGGCAAATCTACCGTGGGGGTTGCTGTGATGCAAGTAGCCAACGCAATCGTTGAGCTGCTGCTATCAAAGGTAGTGACCCTGGGAAATGTGCAGGTGATAGTAGATGGCTTCGCTGCGATGGGATTCCCTAACTGTGGTGGGGCTATAGACGGAACGCATATCGCTATCCTGGGACCGGACCACCAGGCCAGCCAGTACATAAACCACAAGGGGTACTTTTCAATGGTGCTGCAAGCACTGGTGGATCACAAGGGACGTTTCACAAACATCAACCTCGGATGGCCGGGAAAGGTTCACGATGCTCGCGTCTTCAGAAACTCTGGTCTGTTTAGACGAATGCAGGAAGGTATTTACTTCCCAGTCCAGAAAATAACTGTTGGGGATGTGGAGATGCCTCTAGTGATCCTTGGGGACCCAGCCTACCCACTAATTCCCTGGTTCATGAAGCCGTACACAGGCACCCTGGACAGTGGTAAGGAGCTCTTCAACTACAGACTGAGCAAGTGCAGAATGGTGGTGGACTGTGCTTTTGGACGTTTGAAAGGGCGATGGCGCAGCTTATTGACTCATTCAGATCTCAGCGAAACCAATATACCTATTGTTATTGCTGCTTGCTGTGTGCTCCACAATCTCTGTGAGAGTAAGGGGGAGACGTTTATGGCGGGGTGGGAGGTTGAGGCAAATCGCCTGGGGGCTGATTATGCACAGCCAGACACCAGGGCGATTAGAAGAGCACAGCAGGACGCGCTGCGCATCAGGGAAGCTTTGAAAACTAGCTTCCTGACTGGCCAGGGTACCGAGTGACTCTTATTCTTGTTTCTCATTGATGGGAACCTGCCCCCATTTGTTTACTCTGTTAATATTGCCTATCCTCTCTAATTACCAAGCCCCTTTCCCCCCTTCAAGCACACCTTGCTTTGAAAGGAAATAAAGGCACCATTGTTTAACAAACATTTTTTATTCAAGATTTATTTATAAAGGGAGAGAACTGGGATGGTGGGCAGGGTGGGGTGCGGGTGGAGGGAGGAGGGAGGGAAAGGCCGCTTCAAAACTTGGGGAATGACAGCCTTCTGCTGCTTGAACTATCCGCCGGGGTGGACTAGTTCGCATGGAGCTTCTTCTCCCCCCCCCCCCCCCCCCACGCTTTTGGGACTCTGGGTGAGGGGGCTATGGGACTTGGGGCGGGGGAGGGCGGTTACAGATGTGCTGCAGCGGTGCACTGTCATCCTGCCTGCGTTCCTGCAGAACATCCGCCAGACGTTGGTTTGCTCCCGCAGTAGCCCAAGCATCGCCTCAGTCACCCTCTGGTCTTCCTGCTGCCACCTCTCATCTCAAGCGTCCCTCCTGTCCTCACGCTCGTCCCTCCTGTCCTCCCATTCGCTGGCCGCTTGCTTGTACTGGGAAATTGTGTCCCTCCACACATTCTGCTGAGCTACTTCAGTGCGGGAGCACTGCATTAGCTCAGAGAACATCTCATCGCGTGTGTGTGGTTTTTTTTCGCCACCTTATCTGTGACAGCCTTTGGGAGGGAAATGCCGGAGGAAGCCTAGATACAGTTGCAGCTGTGGGATGAAAAAAGGAGTTAATTCTTTAAAAAGATGCATTTGACAGCACAACGACTATAGTCTTTCGCGGTGAACAAGACCATTCACAGTACCTAGCACATGTGCATTCAGTATAAGGTCACATTTTGCATCTTTATATTGAGTGCCTGGGGCTTTGGTGTACAGATCACACAAGCAGGGCCAGGCAACGGAATTCGGCTAGCAGGTGGCCATGGTAAGCCGTAGACTTTCGGCTGCTGAAATCTTACTTAACAGCAGCGCCCTCCTTTCCCGGTCAAACAGAGCTCCTTGAGTTGGCCAGTTACTGCTGCGCTGTGCGGGTTAACGTGCAGCGGCAGAAACCAAAATAACTCCAGCCATGCCATTCTCTGGGATGATTGCTTTAGCCTTTACCCCACCGTGTGGCTGGTATCAGGGAAGATCCCTGCTAGTTGACCGCGAACCGCTCAGCATGAACGGTCCCCCTCCCCACCCCCACCGCGTGGCTGGTATCGGGGAAGATCCCTGCTAGCTGACCGCGAACCGCTCAGCATGAACGGTCCCCACCCCCACCGCATGGCTGGTATCGGGGAAGATCCCTGCTAGCTGACCGCGAACCGCTCAGCATGAACGGTCCCCCTCCCCGCCCCCACTGCGTGGCTGGAAACTGCGGGGAGGATTTCTTCTCAGGCACAGGCAAACAGTCCCCGTACTTAAATTCCCGTATTCTAACCAGGTAACCATGACTGATATCACTCTGATGAGGATTACATGGACAGAGAGAGAACGGATGTTGCGTGAATGCCAGCAAACACCGGGGCCATATGCCGCCATGCTTTGTCAGGCAATGATACCAGAGTACCTGCTACTGGCCTGGCGCTGTAGTCTCCTACCATGGAGGAGGCTGCTCTCCCCAGAAACCTTCTGCAAAGGCTTTCACAGTACCTCCAGGAGAGCTTCATGGAGATGTCCCAGGAGGATTTCTGCTCCATCCCCATACATGTTAACAGACTTTTCCAGTAGTTGTACTGGCCACGAACGCATCCCAAGTCCTCAGGTCAAATTAATCATTAAAAACCAATTGTTTTAATACCATGTCTATTCTATTCAAAAGATACTCTCACCTGATGTGCCTTCTCCAGCGTCACAGTCCAGGATACCGCGTTGGGAGGGGATCTCTGTCAGGGTGATGAAGAGATCCTGGCTTTCGGGGAAATCAGCGTGCAAAGCGCTGTCGACTACCTCGTCCTCATCTCCTTCATCATCTTCCCCGTCCGCAAAAACCTCAGAGGAAGCGACTGATGAGAATACCCCATCGTCGGAGTCCACAGACCTGGGTGGGGTAGTGGTGGCGGCGGCCCCCCCAGGATGTCATGCAGCACGGCGTAGAAATGGCATGTCTGGGGCTGTGACCCGGAGTGTCCGTTTGACTCTTTTTGGTCTTCTGGTACACTTGTCTCAGCTCCTTAATTTTCACGTGGCACTGCGTTGCATCCCTGCTGTAGCCTCTGTCCATCAGGACCTTGGAGATTTTTCGTGTATTTTGGCATTCCTTTTTTCAGTCGCAGTTCTGATAGCACGGATTCATCTCCCCATACAGCAATCAGATCTAACACTTCCCGATCAGTCCATGATGGAGCCCTCTTTTGATTCTGAGATTGCATGGTCATCTCTGCTGGAGAGCTCTGCATCGTTACCAGTGCTGCTGAGCTCGCCACGATGTCCAAACAGGAAATGAAATTCAAATGTTCCTGGGTCTTTTCCTGTGTGGCTGGGCAGAGCATCTGAGCTCGGACTGCTCTCCAGAGAGGCCACAGTGGTGCACTGTGGGGTAACTCCCGAAGCTATTAGCGTCAAATTCCGTCCACACTAACCCTAATTCGACATGGCCATGTCGATTTCAGCGCTAATCCCCTTGTCGGGGAGGAGTACAAAAATCGATTTAAAGAGCCCTTTATGTCGAAATAAATTGCTTCGTTGTGTGGACAGGTGCAGGGTTAATTCGATTTAACGCTGCTAAATTTGACATAAACTCTTAGTGTGGACCAGGCCTAAGAGCCACTCAAGTATGCCTTGTAGATCAGATAATTGGAGGTGGTTTGGGTGTGGGGCAGTGTATTTTTGAAGTAAATTCATGTGTATATCTCTAGTATAGTATATGATTGATCATGTCTATGTTGAAAAGCTTTTAAATCTCTCTGGTCATTTAAGGATGTTGTTGAAAAGTGTGAAGTGGATTTTCACATTTTAATAAACTACTTTACGTGCTGTTTCCCTCCTTTAGGGATTAAGTGTTTTTAATGGTAATGTACTTAAACAAAATACTTAAGGATGATATAGGGAATAATATAACCCTTATCTCAAAGTTAATATTTTTTGCATGTAGTACAGTACTAAAGGGAGCTAGTGTACTAATCCCTCTAGTTTGTTAGGGCTGGTCCACACTGGGGGGGGGGGGGGGGGAGAATCGATCTAAGATACGCAACTTCAGCTACGTGAATAACGTAGCTGAAGTCGAATATCTTAGATCGATTTCAAAAGGTACTTACCCCGGTCCACACCGCAGCAGGCAGGCTCCCCCGTCGACAGCGCTTCCTCTGCTCGCGGAGCTGGAGTTCCGGTGTCGATGGGGAGCGGCTCTGGGATCGATTTATCGCGTCTAGAGGAGACGCGATAAATCGATCCCAGAACATCGATAGCTACCCGCCGAATCGGGCGCGTAGTGTAGACATAGCCTTAGTATAGAATGTATCATGTTATTTCTGAATTGTATTGAGGGAGCCTCCTAGTGTTTATCTATGCAGTGACTAAACCATGTTTAGTGTTAGTTAACAAAACTGGAACATGTCCGTAAAACCATTAAGGGGAGAATAAACTCCCAGCATCTCTGTGAGATAAAAACCATCTTGTTGTATGATCATTTAAAAAAAAAAAAAAATTTTTTTTCTGCTTCACTTGATATATGAACAGAGTAGTTTCAAGTTGCTGTATGTGACTTATAGTGTACCTTAAGATTGTGCAGTTCTTTTGGATTTTTTACGATAGGTGAATATCAATTTACCTAGCAAAATTAAGTCAAGTACCAGAGAACCTTCTACTTATTGCTAATGCTGTCAGTCTTAAAGACCAGATGCATAGACAAGAAGCTTCCTGTAAAGGCCTGAACTTGTCCTGTTGTGTTCTTACGTTGAGATTAATGTTGAATTTCCTAGCCAGAAGTGAGAGTATTAATGACAGAGCTAGCAGTTGGGTAAATTAGAATATCATTTTGTAAGTGCATTGACAGGGATAGTTTTGGGTGTCCGTGAATAAAATATTAGAATTGAGGCGGGGAGAGTCACGTAGCTACCTTTCGGTAATGCAGACATTTCGGGGGGAGGGAGAGAACTCCCTGAGACAGCAGGAGAGAACATGGGCTATATACTTTGTAGCATGTGTCAAATGTGCAGGTCTGACAGCCCTGGGGACCCAAATCATCTATTCACAGGAGGCAGCAATGCATGCTTGTGCGTACATCCCCACCTTGTGTGCCTGGGCCTTCAAATAGAAGGGAAAGAGGATAGTTCACTTTACGTGCCCAGGCCTTCCATTTTTACGTGCTGAGACTGCCAAAGGTATGCCACCGCAGTGTTCTCTGTGATATGGGTACCTGTCCTCATGAGACCATAAACTCATTTTATACAGGCTACTCAACAGCCATCAAATAGCAATGATTATGGGGTATTGCTGAGTTAGGTTAGTGTTTGAACCTGTGATCTAGAAGTGAAAGACTTGATACCCCAAACCATTTAGTCTTTTTTTTTTTTGGGTTGAAATTTCCACATTACTATATGGATGGAGAGAATGAACACACCAGGGGTGGACAAACTTTTTGGCCCGAGGGCCATATTGGGGTTGCGAAACTGTATGGAGGGCCGGGTAGGGAAGGCTGTGCCTCCCCAAACAGCCTGGCCCCCTATCCGCCCCCTCCCACTTCCCAGCTCCTGACTGCCCCCCTCAGAACCGCTGACTGCCCCCCCTGCTCCTTGTCCTCTATCTGCCACCTGGGACTCCACCTCCTATCCAACCTTCCCTGCTCCCTGTCCCCTGACTGCCCTGACCCCTATCCACACCCCTGCCCCTAAGCACCCCCAGAACCTCCACCCCATCCAACTGCTCCCTGTCCCCAAGGACCCCCTGCCCCTTATACAATTTCCCCGCCCCCTTACCATGCTGCTCAGAACGGCAGGAGCTCACTGCCCAGCCAGAGCCAGCCATGCCACTGTGCTGCCCGGTAGGAGTGGCGGGCCAGAGCACTGGCCGCGCAGCAAGCTGTGGCTGCAGGGGAGCGGGGACAGCAGGGGAGAGGCTGGGGGCTAGCCTCCCCGGCCGGGAGCTCAAGGGCTGGGTAGGACGGTTCCGCGGGCCGGATGTGGCCCGTGGGCCATAGTTTGCCCACCTCAGCACTACTGTGTACTGTCTGTCACCCGATCATTCCTGCTTGTTTGCTCTGGCATAGGCTAATTTTAATGTCATCTTTGCTTTCTGATTTTTAAACTGTATAGTATTCATAGCTTCATATTCATATTTTCAAGTCTCCATTTATAATGCAGATCAGTTTACAACCCTGTGGACTCATTTTTATTTTGTACATAAAATCATTACTCTATGGAATTTAGGACAGTTCTGTTAAGATTACGTTTACTTTCTCATTAGTACACTGCCTGTATTTATTTAAAGGGTAAAAAGTATAGTAATTGTTTTTCAGCATTAAATTGTTTAATCCTATTTGATCATATTTTTGAGGAACCCTAAGAGCCTGGTTGTTAATATCACATTGTCAATGGCTTTCTTTGGGGCCAAGACAAACTAGAAAGAGTGTTTTGGAGAAGAAGAAAAACGGATGGGGAAGGAAGCAACCTTCTGCCTTTTGACCAGTGGTTTTTAATATCCTAAATCATTTGGGGAGCCTCCGATATAATAGACATCTAAGGCTCCCCAAATGGCCAATGGTTTCATCAGCTCAGTGACTTTATATGTGAGTGGAAATGGTACTGCAGAACATGGTGATACTTTCTGTTTTCCTGCAAACCATCCATGCTGTCAGGGGTGCAGTCTAGTCCAGTCTGAACTGTGGTTACTTACAGGGAGGCACTCTATAATCATTCAGATACAGTATTAATAACTGTATAAACAATTCATTAACACTTCAAAAATTGAAAAGGTATAGAAATACCAGCTCTCTGGTGGGACTATAGGTATGATTTTTTTTAACTGCTGCTCTGTTTTGTATAGAAGATATGCAGAACTTTTCAATGAGCAATACTGTAACAGTACTTTGAGTGCTATGTGGTAAAATTTATTAGCATGTTGACACCATGATTTATTTTTGCATGAAAAAGCTAAATACATAATGTGGAGGAATAAAAACAAGCTAGACATCCTATAGTGCAAATCCATCTTAATTTGCTAAAATATCGGATAAATATGAGTTTGCACAATTGTACTACTCCTATGCTGATCTACTAGATGTAGAAAATAGTAGCTGATGGATAGAAAATGCTGATGTTCCTTCACTCATGGAGGATCAACAGAACTGATGTAAAAATAGCTGTACAGAGGTATTGCGATTTCTCTGTTCTTGGAATAAAACACTAGAAGGTCGGACTATTACTTACAAATATTCGGTAAAAGCTCATCTTTTAATGTCTGTACATCTTTCTTTAGAACTGTCTTTCAAGACAAGTGGGTGAACAGAATCCTATTTACCAGAAACAATGAGTAATGTGGAAGCTTGAGGAAAAATTACCAATAATAAATATGTATTAAAAACCATTAGGCACAGTGAGAACTTCTTGGCTAAGAGAGAAACATAATGTACCAATTCCCAAAAGTCAAAATATGAAAATAAGAACTACAAAGATGGTCTGTCTTTTTCTTTGGCCTTAGAGGTTCCTTCATCAAGACTTGTTTCTGGTGGTAATATTGAACCTTATTGTTAGTGTGTTAGAAATTTGTTTTGTTACTAGTTTAAAAATATCCATTGAGATATGTAAACATGTCCTTGTTTCAATTAACAAAACACTAATTTTTATACCGAGGTTGATGTGTAAGGTAATAACCAACAGAAAAATAGGCCTAACACAGGCCTGCACAACTCGTAAAGCGGCGAGGGCCATATTACTCCAAAGAAAACAGCTGAGGGCTGAAACCCCCCGGCCCCGCGGAAACCCCCTCCCCCTTCCCCCAGCGCCGCCCACCCTGCGGAAACAATCCCTCCTTCCCCAGCGCCGGGGTGTGGAAGCCTGTAGAGGGGGAAAGAAACAGCGTGCATCGGGTGACCAGATCACAACAGTAAAATAGGACCCGCCCCCTCCCCGCTCGGCCCCACCATCACCCCCCTCGCCACCCCCCAGGGGGCCACTATATTACTGCACAAAACAGTCAATCAGTGCAGTTGTAGATAAATCTCTGCATTATGCATTTTTGTATAACTTTTATGACTTTGTATTGAACCTTGGTAATATGTTATAGCGGGACCCTAAGGTAGTATAATTAAGGTAAAAAAAAATGTCTTTTTGCTAGAAGTAGAATAAGATCTTCCCCCCACTTTGTATTCAATTGCCCTGTTGAATGAATGAGGTGTGAATGAGGAAGGCGTGGAAGGCAGGCACCTACAGTCAGCCGCAACCCTTGGAGAGGGAATGGGAACCAGACCAAGGACAATCAAACTTGTCAAGTGGGCTGACTAGAGAAGAGCAGACATACTGACCGCCTCGGGGGTTAGAAGCAAGCACCTTTCTTTGGGAACACTCTCTTTGCAGCATTGGGACAACCCCCAGCCCAGAGACAAGCAGCAAAAAGGACCAACGGACACAGTCCCAGTTTTTGGGCCGCACAGTGAGCCCAGCTACTCACCCCCACGCGGGCCGCGCAGTGAGCCCACGCGGGCCGCATGTTGTGCAGGCCTGGCCTAACACAATGAAAGGTGGACTGAAGTATATTACATGTACAGTACACGCTATTTTGTTACCCATCTTGGTCTGTTGTACTAAATTTTGAGGCACTCTATATTTATAGTTGTGATGGGATTTCAGCCATTACAAGAGGCAACGATTTTGCACTTGTCCTTGAGATGTTTGAAGAACCACCTCTCTTTTTAGCCTCCAGTGCTGGAAGTCTGGAATCCTCAGTGCAAATACACATAGTAAATGAACACATTTGACTCCCTAAAATTGTACGTACACACACTCACTCACTGACTCACTCACACTCTCTCTCTCTCTCAGATGTGAAATATAGTGGGCACAATATCCAATTTTCCAATATCAGCCTTTTGTAACACAGACTAGATGTATTTTGAAAGCATTGTTAAACCATAGGATCACCTATATTTGTCTTTGCTGTGCCAGGCATAGCTCCATGGCTGGTCAGAAAGAACTGGGCTAAGACATTTTTTTTAAAATGAGCTAGAGTTTACTTAAACAATTCCCCTTCCAACCTCTAAGCCATCCTGAAATAGCCAAAAATTCTTGCTTAAATGATGAATTTCCCTGTCTGAGAATCTGGCCAGTTTCTTTCAACATGAACAAGATAACGCTGTGTCCGTTTCCACTCTAGGTATCTGTAGTGTACGTAACCAAGATGGAGACTACAAACAAATAGCATATTCCTGTGATCAAAGTGCTTTTTTTAAAACAAAATGTGGGCAAGTAGGATAGGCTATACTAAGATCAGGAGTAGTGTTAGGAATAGTACTTCCAACATCAGATAACAGAAATTACTTGGATTGTGGTCGAATGGAAGTGTTGGCTTTAGAGTTTGATGATTTTTTTTTTGATTTTTTTTTTTGTGACTAGTCTAGAATGGAGGCAAGTTGCCATTAGTTATGTGATGAGGCTGCATGGTTATCACTTTTCTTTTGATTTGTGCAGTGTGACTAGATGAATATAAATTTTTAACTTTCTGATGCTGGAATGAAAGCTGGTCTCTTTAATATGTTTGCTTTTGTAAGGTCATCAAATCTGCATTAACCCACTGTCTTCATCTAGAAACAGTTTCTATAACTTCCCTTTCTCCCCTCAGCTTCAGACTGACACGCTAATGGCTGGTGAAAAGCAGCGTCTAGCCCACTGGGAAGTGTTCATGAAAGACCAACACAACAAACGAGCAGAAGTGGATGAAGAGCACAGAAAAGCTATGGAGCGCCTTAAAGAACAATATGCTGAGATGGAGAAGGATCTGGCTAAATATTCTTCTTTTTAAGACCTTTTTCATTGTTGGGTTTTTTGTTTTGTTTTGTGCCAGTACTCTCTCTTGCTTCAGACTTATCAGAACAACACTGAGGTTCTTTCAGAAAGCCTAATCAAAATAGGTAAAAAAAAAAAACCCACATCCTGCTGTAACTATGACAAAAGTTTGATTTAGGAAGAAGAGTTTTGCATACTTCCAACTTTAAGTGCCTCTTCAAGCTTGTTTTGTTCAAGGTGATTGGTGTTCTCACTATCTTAGTTTTGTAGGACAGGCAGGTCTAGAAATGGAGCTCTGCCTTTGTACCATGGCTACATCAATTTAGGGAGTTGCAAACTAGAATTCCTTGGCTTGTGAAGACAGCCTTGTCTGCGGGGAAGAAAGCTTAATTTAGTTTTTGTTATTTCTCTATAAGTCCACAGCCCTGCCATAGAGAGCAGGTATTATGAATGCAAGCCATGCTTGGCTGAAATTAGGATGTACACAAACTCATTAAGTTACTTTGAGAAAACCAGCATGTCTTGCAAAATAGTGGATTCTGAAAGGCTAGAATGTATTACTCAGGTACAGTTACAGCTGGACTGTTACGAAGTTGAGTTGAGATATTGATTGCTCTCTAAAATAGGCACCACAAGAGTGGCTGTGAGGTCACTATATGTAACTGGCTCATAGCTTTCTTGTAGCTTTACACTCCTAAGAATCACTTCCCCCAAACCACCTAAAAGTAACTTTTAAAAGTGTATCAGTCCTTCCATTAGCATTTTATCAGGTACAGTATTTACCTTAAGTATTTGTCCTGCCATTGGTGCGTTCAGTAAGATGAGCAATGCCACCTTATTAGGAGTTATTACCTAAAATCTGTTGTGTTAACGTTAATACAATTGAGGAAAGATCTTTGTTTTTGTCAGCATGGCAAGCAGATAAGTGGCATTAAAAGTGAAGCATCTGCAGTATTAATCTGTGTTCTGATTAACAGGAGTATTTGCAAGCTCCTGTCATCACCGTGATCTTTTTATTTAAAATCTTCATGTAATAGCAATATAACTGAATAATTTAGCTTAATTATCCTTTTGTAAATCAAGTGAAATTAAATGCAATAACAGAATGAAACTTGATGCAAGCTAACCTGAGGGACAGGAAGATCGTTCAAATATTATTTTAAGTACTATGCAATATAAAATAAAAACAGGTAAAAATAAACAGAACTTGCTCATTATCTGTGTTGGAATTGCACTATGCAGACAATGGTTGCCTGTGTAAATTTCTGGCTTGGTGTCAAGGCTCCATTCCTGGCAGCATGTTGATAATGTGATTAAAGTTAGCAGAGGAGATGGAATAAGTATTTGAGATTTTTTTCAACAACACTGAATTCCTGCCAAACTGCTCTATCCGCTACTGTAGGCCTGACAGCTTCATCAATCATCATCAGGTACCTGGACTGAAAAGAGCACTTGCTGACACTGAAGCATGGTGGAATGTTAATTCTGTTGTGGATGGAAAAAACATAGATGGCTCCAAAGTATTCCGCACACAAAAAGTGAGGAGAACCTACTAATGAAAACCCCTATTGAATGGAAGGTGATTTCTGGAATATCTCTAAGTTTATGTACCCATTCATGAATGGATGCTATAACTAAGAGCCCGATTTACATGCTTCATCAGAAAAATAGAAGATACTGCCTGTCTTTAGGGTCTAGAGTCTCAATAGCATTTGTTCATTTTAAGGATAAACAGAAAACACTGTCTTCAAGATGTTTTAAGAATGAATGTCCTCAAAAACAAAATAACTTTCTGACAAATGTACTTTAAGTCTCATTTGGTATTGAGTGAGTTTGATTTGTGTTTTATTCCTATAAAATAATACATAATATCAGATCCACTCCGTTTTGAACAAAAGTAAACCTACTTGTGTCTCTGATATGTCCCACTTGGGGGCTGATAAAAATGATATAGATGTTGCAAGACTAGTGTATGCTAAACATCGGCACAAGAGTAAGAATTTTAAGCCTAGGACTGCACTTTATTGGCAAAGAAAGCCCAAAATAGATTAAATGAATAATACCTAAGGTTAACTATTTTCAAAAGCTAGTGGTACTTTGTTCATTTCCATAAATTCCCAAAATGAGTATCGAGGGGGAATTTTCATTTAGGAAATATTGTGAAGAAAAGTGCTTAAAGTTGATCTTTAACATACAAACAATCAATCTGTTTGTTGGCCCACTTCATTGGGAGACTGAGAAATATTTATCACTATTAAGTTATTCAATAGTTTTATTAATTTTAAAAATATATATATTGTGCTGTAGCTCTTGAAATAAATTAACAGTACATACAACTTGACTTTAGAGTGGTTTAGCAAGGTGGATGAAAAAATGCTTTGTTCTAAAACTTAAAAGGAGAACTCTGGTGCTTAGTTATAGGTTAGATAGCTAAATAAGTGCATCATGTATGTATGTATGTATGTATGTATGTATAGATTTTTTTTACCTGTCACTCTTTCAATATTTGTTTCGCGAATGAGGCTGTGGTCTGTCAGGAGGCTAATGATATTTCTCGGAGGGGTCTCTACTGGAAAATTATAGTATAGGATTTGAAGTATGTTTGACTCATTTGAAGAAAAAATGCATATGAAGGGAGTTTAAAAGTTGGGTGGTAAACTACATAAAAGAAATTAAATGTTTAGACTGGCTTAAAATGTTTAAATTCTTAACAGTTACACTTTCCAAAATCACTTGAGTACTGATACAACTCCCATTAAAATTGGTTTAAAAAAAAATTCCAGTGGACTCTATTGGGAGTTGGATCAGGCCTTTGACTTTTGTTACATTTGAATGATGAAGCTGATGTTTGCAATCCTGCTTTGCATCAGACTAAGATGGTAGCTTTCTGTTTGATTGTTAACACTTTTATATTTTGTAGTCTGAGTCTAAACTATATTGATTTATTCTTCTATCTAACTAGAAGTAGTGGGTAGAATATCCAATACTCACTGGAATTTTCCTTAAGTTTTAAGATGAGCTTTCTGTTTTGACACCTACACAGCAAGAAAGCAATACTTCTACTTGAAGGATGGTGAAAAAACTGCTTCTGCAGTGGTAATAGCCTGCTTAAAAGTATTACTTAGACAAATAGTAGAATAGTCATGATACTTTTTATTTTTGTAATATTGATCAACACCTTGGTTAAAAAATAAAATTTAAAAATCATCTGTTCGGCTGTTCTGAGCCTCTAATCTCTTCGATGCCTAAAGCAGACCTTTTATTTTTAGTAGTGGGAAGAGGAAGTGAGACTCACTTAGATTCTGCTCCCACCTATACCAACCCTAAATGATACCTCTTAAGAGAAATTCCACATCCAATGACTTGTGGTTGGAATATCACGTCTTCACTGACTTTTATTTGAGAAATATATTTTTAAAAAATTGTCCTTGACCAAATGTTGTCTCTCTCAAATAACTTATATTAAAATGGAGAAAATAAGTGAAAACATTATCACCTATGAATCATTTCATTCAGAGGAGTTAATTCTCCAG
This sequence comes from Chelydra serpentina, assembly GCA_037349315.1. Taxonomy (NCBI): domain Eukaryota; kingdom Metazoa; phylum Chordata; order Testudines; family Chelydridae; genus Chelydra; species Chelydra serpentina. Next base: position 26,616,295 of record JBAIAC010000002.1, on the reverse strand, counting down.
TTGAAAAGGGTGTTTTACCTCTCTACACACCCTGGACTCTGAAATTTGCAGGTACTCAGCGGTAGATGGCAATGTGAGTATGACTGCTTTCAAACAGAGAGGCAAACGTTTCTTAATCATACTAGCACACTCACATGGATAAGCTAGAGAATGATATATAATTGGACCCCAAAATAACTATATGGTAGCTTTTGTACCAGTAAGTAGTGAGATGTGTTGAACCAAACTACAGATATTCTATCCAAAAAGCTATACTTCTTACCTGCAGTGTTTTGCCTACTTTTTTGAGGACATGTAGTGCTACAAGTTCTTCTTGCTACTATGATGATACATCTGATGAATTCTAAAAAGAGTTGTTGCCATTGTAGATTTTGTTTAAATAAAAGTTAGCCTAAATGTGTTTCTGAAGTGGAGGCTGACATCACTAACTGCCTCATAAGTGCGTTTTTCGCTGCCACCCTTGTATAAACAGTGGATCAAGTTGTCTGAAATGGCTTGAATTAAAGCAGTGGGCTCTTGTCAGAGGAAGCCTCTGACCCTTTTAATTATTCCATAGTGATAGCACATACTGGAACTAGCACAAACCAGATTGCTATACAATCCCACACAATATTTAATTAAAATGTAAAAGTGATCTTTTAAAAGTATTTCAACATTAGAGTTGAGTGGTAGAGAAAAAGCCTGGTATTTGTGTTCTTTTTGAAACCCATCGTTCTCATTACCATACATGTGTTATAGAAAATGGTAATCGTTATTGAGAAAAATGTATTCTTCGAGTGCTTGCTCATGTGTATTCCAATTAGGGTGTGCGCGCGCGGCGTGCACGATCGTCAGAAGATTTTTACCCTAGCAACACTCGGTGGGCCGGCTGGCGCCCCCTGGAGTGGCGCCGTTACGGTGCCTGATATATACCCCAGCCAGCCCAGCGCCCTCTCAGTTCCTTCTTACCGCCCGTGGCGGTCGTTGGAACTGTGGAGAGCAGCTCGCTGACCTCCACATCCCTAGCATACTTAGCACTCGCTTATCTTGTAGATAGTTTAAGTACTTCTTAATTGGTTGTTAATAGTTATTCATAGTTTGTTGTGTAGTTAGTGTAAATAGTAGCGGGAGATAAGGGGCTTCTCCCCTGTCTCCCTCCCGGTACCGGGCCAATGCCTGGCTCTCCGGGATTCAAGCCTTGCTCGGCCTGCCAGAAGCCGATGCCCACAGGAGATCCCCACGCCTCCTGCTTGAAGTGCCTCGGGGAGTCCCACCTTCCGGACAAGAGCCGTATCTGTAAGGCGTTTAAGCCGCGGACCAAGAAGGAGCGGGACTTTCGTTTGAAGCAGCTCCTCCTGGAGGCCTCGCTTAGCCCGATGTCAGCCCCGCACCGGAACCCGGTACCGACCCCGGCGGCCTCGTCATCTACGGCACCGGAACGCCCGAGCTCCGGGAAAGAGCCCAGGCACCGTACACCTCAGGCTGGGACTTCGCAGAGGCGTCGCTCTCTCGCTCCGAGAGCGAAGAAGTCGGGCACCACACCAGCACCGACTACGGCGCCGCTGCTCACGCAGCCTGTTCCAGACCACGCCAGGCCTGGTATGGCGCCCGCACTGCTGACTCCGGTACCGCAAGGACCATTGAGCGCGGTGCCAGTGGCTCAGATCCCTGTGCCACCTACTCCGGCCCCGCAGAGGCCGTCGAGTCCGGCGCCGCCATCGATACCGGCGCCAGCCCTGCCAACTCCGGCACCCCAGAGGCCGTTGAGTGCAGGACAGCCTTCTCAGGCTCCGGTACCGACGACTCCGGCCCCACAAGGCCGTTGAGCTCGGTAACTGCCAGCTCCCCGGCCCGCACCGTGGTAGAGCTTCCGCTGCCATCCACTCCGGACACCTTCTCGGCGGCACGGGACCTGATTGCGATGACCGATCCGGCACCGACCCCATCCTCGGTACCGCCGTTGCGGATCGTCGCTTCCCGCGGCAAACCGGCCATGTTCCACCCGGTGCCGCATGCGGAGACCAGCCAGCAGCAGTCGGCGTCTCCTCGATACCGCTCGCAGTCCCAGCGCCGGTCACCATCCCGGCACCGGTCGTACTCGCGGTACCGCTCCAGGTCCCCCTCCAGAAGGAGGTATGTCGACTCCCGGTACCGATCCCGGTCCCGTGGCTGGTCATCACATAGATCTCCGGACGATCGGCATCATTATCGTTCGCCGAGGCATTCCCGATCCAGGTCTGGCTCCCGGTACCGTTCCAGATCCCGGTACCAATCGAGTTCCCGGTACCGATCTCTGGCACCGCGACATACCATGGCCACGCAGACCACCCTCCATGGCTACTCTGCACCACCTTGGCCTTCTCGCTCCGTCTCCCACTCTTCTAGAGCCGGTAGCGACCTGTATGTGGAGGATCGCACGATGGGTGAGCAGGGCCACCTGCCAGATGCCGGACAGGACCCGTCCCACGACCAGGGACAATGGGCCTTCTGGACCCCGATGGCGTACCATCTGGCCCAAGGGGTCCCATCTAGAGCCTCCCTCTCGGCTCAATCCGAACGTAGAGCACCGGAGGCTACGGTATCCCGGCCTCCACCAGACGTCTCGGAATCGGTCGCGGCCCCAGACTTGGAGGCCCCAACCCTGGACACCTCAGCGGCCCCCCCCGAGGACCCGCTCGCTCAAGGTCTGTCATCCTCCTCCTCCCCTGACGAGGCAGTGGCAGGAGCATCATCTTCCGGCCCGCCTCCTATCGATCTCCGGGACCATCAAGACCTGCTTCGCAGATTGGCCCTTAACATGGATCTGCAGATCGAGGAGGTTCCAGTACTGGAGGACCCGGTGGTGGACATTTTGACAACTGACGCCCCCACCAGGGTAGCCCTGCCATTCGTCCGTACGATACTGGCCAACTCCACATCTATCTGGCAGTCCCCAGCCTCGATACCCCCCACTGCCAGGGGTGTAGAGAGGAAGTATATGGCACCTCCAAGAGATTTCCAGTATCTCTACACTCACCCCCCTCCATGCTCACTGGTGGTTCAATCGGTCAACGAGAGGGAGAGGAATGGCCAACTGGCCCCCGCCCCAAAGTCTAAGGACGCCAAGCGCCTAGACTTATTTGGGAGAAAGATCTACTCAGGGGGAGGCCTACAGCTCCGGGCTGCGAACCAGCAGGCACTCCTGAGCCGCTATGGCTATAACACCTGGGTCTCCATGGAGAAATTCAAAAAACGTATACCTCCGGAGTCCAGGCAGGAGTACAAAGCTTTTGTCGAGGAGGGCAAGAAGCTGGCCAGGATGTCGCTGCGAGCATCTCTCGACATCGCCGACTCGGCCGCCAAAACTATCGCCTCAGGAGTCGCCATGCGGCGTATCTCCTGGCTACAATCCTCCACCCTCCCCGCGGAGGTCCAGCACACGATCCAGGACCTACCGTTTGAAGGTCAGGGTCTATTCTCAGAGAAAACTGACCCGAAGCTGCAGACCCTCAAAGATGGTCGAACCATCATCCGCACGCTGGGGATGCATAGCCCAGCGACGCAGCGCAGACCCTTCCGGCCCTTCGGACAACGTCCCTACTTTCCACCCGCACCACGGCAGGACTTCTATAGGAAGCCGCGTGGTCGAGGGGGCAGGAGACAACAACCCGGTCGACAGACCGGCCAGCAACAGGGCCCCCACAAACCATCGTCGGGGCCCAAACAAAATTTTTGAAGGGACGCTCGAGGCCAGAGTACCAGTTTTAATCGATCCTGTCCCCCTGTTCCTGGACCGCCTTTCCCTTTTCTCCCCTGCGTGGTCAGAAATCACCACAGACCGCTGGGTCATACGCACGGTGCAAAAGGGATACCATTTGCAGTTTGTCTCCCCACCTCCATCCCATCCTCCCTCCCTGTCCCTCTTCAGGGACCCTTCTCACGAGCAACTCCTCATTCAGGAGGTACAAGAGCTCCTCTCCGCAGGAGTGGTAGAGGAGGTTCCGAGGGAGCTCAGGGGAAAGGGTTTCTACTCCCGTTATTTCCTAATCCCCAAGGCGAAGGGGGGGCTACGTCCTATTCTGGACTTGCGGAGACTCAACACATTTATGGTAAAGTTGAAGTTCCGTATGCTCTCCCTGGGCACTATTATCCCCTCTATGGATCAGGGAGACTGGTACGCCGCCCTCGACATGAAGGACGCGTATTTCCATATTGCAATCTACCCACCTCACAGGCGCTTCCTCCGCTTCGTGGTGGGCCAGAGACACTTCCAGTTTATGGTCCTGCCCTTCGGCCTCTCGACGGCACCGAGGGTTTTTACGAAGCGTATGGCAGTGGTAGCAGCCGCCCTTCAGTGTCAGAGTTCAAGTGTTCCCCTACCTCGACGACTGGCTTATCCGCGGCAATTCCAGCAGCCAAGTCCAGTCTCATATTCGCACGGCCATGAGCATGTTCAGGCGGCTCGGCCTCCTCCTGAACGTAGAAAAGTCCACTTTGGTGCCAACACAGAGGTTAGACTTTATAGGGGCAGTACTGGACTCCACTCTCGCCCGGGCGTTTCTTCCAGAGGCTCGCTTTCTGACTCTTACAACTACCATACGCAGCCTTCAGGCCTTCCCAACGTCAACGGCCCGCTGTTGCCTCAGCCTCCTTGGTCATATGGCATCCTGCACCTTCGTGACAGCTCACGCCAGGTTGCGCCTCCGGCCCCTCCAGGCATGGCTCGCCTCAGCATACCGGCCGCGCAGGGACAGCCTGGACCTAATTCTGACGGTCCCAGCACAGGTCCTAGCCTCCCTCAACTGGTGGCTGGACCCCAGGAAGGTGATGTCAGGTGTTCCATTTCATCCACCTCAGCCATCCCTAGCCTTAACCACGGATGCTTCATCCCTCGGCTGGGGAGCTCATTTACAGAACCTCCAAACGCAGGGCCTGTGGTTAGAGCAGGAGCTGACACTGCACATCAATGTCAGAGAACTGCGAGCGGTACGTCTTGCCTGCCAAGCCTTCGCTCAACATTTACAGGGCCGCTGTGCCACCATCCTTACAGACAACACGACGGCCATGCATTACATCAACAGACAGGGAGGAGCACGCTCCCTCCCCCTCTGCCGAGAAGCGATTCATCTCTGGGACTTTTTCATAGCCCGCTCCATTCACCTGGTAGCCTCCTTTCTCCCAGGGGTCCAGAACACCTTGGCGGACCGACTGAGCAGGTCCTTCCAGACTCACGAGTGGTCCATTCGACCGGACGTCATCCACTCTGTCTTCCGGAAGTGGGGATTTCCCCACATAGACTTATTCGCGACTCGCGAGAACCGGAAATGCCACGCGTTCTGCTCACTCCAGGGTCGCTCCCCAGGCTCCCTGACAGACGCTTTTCTCCATCCTTGGACGGACTACCTGTCCTATGCCTTCCCACCAGTTCCACTGGTCCACAGAGTCCTGCTCAAGTTGCGCAGGGACAAGGCCCGATTAATCCTGATCGCTCCGGCGTGGCCCAGGCAGCACTGGTACACCACTCCTGGAGCTCTCCGTGGCCGCCCCAATCACTCTACCATTGTGGCCGGACCTGATTACGCAGCAGCACAGAAGGCTCCATCATCCCGACCTGCACTCTCTTCACCTCACAGCGAGGCTGCTGCATGGCTGAACCCGTCTGAGCTACGCTGTTCCAGCCCGGTCCAACAGGTTCTGCTGAGCAGTAGGAAGCCTTCCACCAGGTCCACCTACTCAGCTAAGTGGAAACGGTTTTCCCTTTGGTGTGGCCCTCGGGGTCTTAACCCCTTGCAGGTGCCGATACACACCATTCTAGACTACCTCCTCTCCCTAAAGGAGCAGGGTCTGGCCCTCTCATCGCTAAAAGTCCACCTCGCGGCAATCTCGGCCTTTCACCCTGGTGACGGGGGGGCTTTCCATCTTTTCCAACCCCATGGTTAGCAGGTTCCTCAGGGGGTTGGAGCGGCTACATCCATTGGTGCGCCGCCCGGTCCCCACCTGGGACCTCAACCTCGTCATTACCAGGCTCATGGGGGCCCCATTCGAGCCTATGGCCACTTGCTTGCTGCTGTACCTCTCCTGGAAAATGGCCTTCCTCGTAGCCATTACCTCGGCGAGGCGCGTCTCTGAGCTCAGAGCGCTTACTTCGGAACCTCCTTACACGGTGTTCCACAAGGACAAGGTACAGCTGCGACCACACCCGGCCTTCCTGCCCAAGGTAGTGTCGGCCTTCCATATTAACCAAGACATTTTTCTACCGGTCTTCTATCCAAAGCCCCATGTCTCTAGGAAGGAGCAGCAACTCCATTCCTTGGACGTCCGTAGGGCCCTCGCCTTCTACATCGAGCGAACGAAGCCCTTTCGGAGAACGACTCAGCTGTTCGTCACCGTGGCGGACCGGATGAAAGGTCTCCCGGTCTCTTCCCAACGCATCTCGTCATGGATCACGTCATGCATCCGGACATGTTATGACTTGGCAGGTGTCCCCACCATGCACCCTACTGCCCACTCCACCCGAGCTCAGGCCTCGTCCTCCGCCTTTTTGGCACACATACCAATTCAAGAGATTTGTAGGGCAGCGACTTGGTCATCGGTGCACACCTTCACCTCTCATTATGCCATAGTACAACATTCTAGGGAGGACGCCGCTTTTGGTTCGGCGGTCCTACACTCTGCAGTCTCACAATCCGACCCCACCTCCTAGGAATGGCTTGGGAGTCACCTAATTGGAATACATATGAGCAAGCACTCGAAGAAGAAAAGACGGTTACTCACCGTAGTAACTGTTGTTCTTCGAGATGTGTTGCTCATATCTATTCCAAACCCGCCCTCCATCCCCAGTGTCGGAATAGCCGGCAAGAAGGAACTGAGAGGGCGCTGGGCCGGCTGGGGTATATATCAGGCACCGTAACGGCGCCACTCCAGGGGGCGCCAGCCGGCCCACCGAGTGTTGCTAGGGTAAAAATCTTCCGACGATCGTGCACGCCGCGCGCGCACACCCTAATTGGAATAGATATGAGCAACACATCTCGAAGAACAACAGTTACTACGGTGAGTAACCGTCTTTTTTAGCCATAGTAGCATTTTAAATAAATGCCTTTTAAAAGGCAAGTATCATTTATTTAAAGAAGAAAAAGCATAAAATATTGTATTTGGTGCTATTAGTCCTTCCTACATTAGCGCACTTTCAGGTACAGTAGCAGCTGCTTAGATGACTTGCTCCCATTAATCTGGGCTGTCCTTTATTTTCAGCAGTCTCTCTGCAGTACTGTCCTGATTCCTTGTTCCACACGAGAGAAGCTGTGTGGGGACTGAGGGAGCTAAGCCAGCTCTGCTGATTAAGTATGGCCTGGAAATCCATGGGTTTGGGACATTACCCAATGCCAGGGACCTCCAAAACCCTGCCCCGGGAGGGATTGCTTCTTACAAAACTCAGGAAGGTGAGCCTTAGGAAAGATCCTGGTACTTTTGTCAATTTTTTTTATAGAGAGGGAAGGTTCAGTGTGGCTATCTGAGCAGGAGACATGGTAGTCAATTCTGGTGAGATTCAGACTTGTGGTCCTGGGAATCTCTGCATTTCAAACGGGATGTTTTGACAACTCAACCATTCCCTGTCACAAATAACTGTGTGAATGTGTGTACAGTGGAGAGGAACTGCAAATAAGAGAGACTTGCACCATCAATAATACCTAATGGTGCAAACAGTTGAAAGTGGGTGGATAATATTATGTTTTGAATACCTGCAAACTTAAATTTACTAGCCTACTGGAATTCACAACCTGAGCCCACTGAGTATCAATCTTTTAAAAATCACATTTAAATAAATAGGGTGGGAAGGAACCAGATCACCCCCTGGCATTATTTTAAGAGATGCATCTAACTCCCACTTTCAGAAAGGTATGGACCAGAAACTATTTTCCAGTCTGTTGTGACATATGAGCTCCCATTCTGTGATCTAAAGACTAAATTATTGTTGTTTGAGCAGATCTACGTATTCCTATTCATGGGTACTGCACTGCCTTGTGGTACCTTATGGTAAAAACCTCTCTGACGGTGTCCGATAGAACACTCATGTGCCCCTCTGCCTCTCCCCTCAGCATCACAATGCACTGAGAGCAATGCTATAAAGGTGGCAGAGCGCCCTCCCCAACCCAGTTCCTTCCAACTGCATACCTGGACGTATGAGAGTCACTCCAGTTTCTTTGAAGCCATAGTTTCTTTCTGCTTAGAAATAGTGTTAAGCTCGTTCAGTAGTTGGTATATAAGGTTTTTCCTGGTTCTGGGTTATGGAGCTACTTAAATCCCAGCTTCCTCTTCCTTCAGAAGTGCTCTTCCTCCCAGCATTCAGTGACCACATGTGCCTGGGAGAAGAATGTTCCTGGGGAAACTCACTTGCAGCTTTTCCTTCCAAAGGAAGGCCTTGAAGCTGAACTCTCTGGACCCAATAAGGCCTCAGATCATCGATCTAAGAGACCAGTCTCTGCCCCTATGGCTACTAACACCAACTGGCTGTAAGATTCCAAGAAGCCGCAACCCCTGTTATGGTCTAATTCAGTTCCTGTGGCTCCTCAGTCAAGCCGCCAAGGCTACGCATGTCCAAACCAAGGGTAATGTGGTGGTCAGATGCAACTGTCCTAGTTCCAGAAGAGTGGTTGACAGAGTTCAGCCACCCTCTCCAGTGCCATACCTTGTTCCTCCCAGTTATCTGACCGTGATGAAACCCCTACAGCTGCAGGACCAGGGCCAGTTATAACTTCCACATCCAGGAAGATGGATTTGATTGAGGTATCAGAATCTGGGCCATCAGTGCCTTTGGTTCTGTCTGTCACGGCATAGAGATGAAAATGGCTGCTGTTAGCAGTGTTGGTTCATGTGCATCAGTACTATCCGATCTGTTCAATTCTGACGAGTGCTACAGCTCTGAAATGGAGATCCATCTTTGGTAGAAAAGGAAATGGATTTGTGTCAAACGTTGGATCTGATGTCACTTCTTTGGATCCGTTGTTCCTAGGTCAGATTGAAAGTGTTATCAAATGTGTATCCCTCAGCTAGGGATCCTGTCTATTTTTGGGACCTCAACTTGATGTTGGCCACGCTGGTAAAATTACCCTTCGTGGTCCTTGGCTGACTGTTCTTTCTACCATTTATCTAGCAAGACGACTTTCATTATTGTCATCACATTGTCCAAGAGAGTGAGGTAATTGAATGCCCTTATGGCTGACCCACCTTTCACTTCTTTTCATAAGGACAAGGTAGTTCTCAGGCGTGATCCCAGATTTTTACTTAAGGTAGTATCTGATTGGTGTGGAAATCAGATGATTAATTGGCCATTCCCCCCCCCCCCCTTAAGCCGCATTCTAATAAGGGGGAATCAATTCTACACGCTTTTTGGATGTTAGAAGGGCTATTACCCTGACAACTAAGTTTTCATAAATCATCAAAGTTGTTTTTGTCTTGGGATATGGTTTCATCCCAGACTATTTCCCAGTGGATTAAACAATGTATTGTTCAATGCTACATGCTGCCAAAAGTCCCTGTACCTGTTGTAATTTGACTGTATTCTGCTAGAGCTGTGGCAACTTCATTCGCCTGTCTTAGGCAGATGCCAGTTGCTGAAGTTTGCAAAGCTGTAACCTGGACTTTGGTGCATACCTTCTCTAAGAACTGTGCTCTGAACTTGGCTTCTAGGGCAAATGCCGGATTTGGCAGAGTGGTGTTTTGGTCTCTAGTCAACTGAGACTCTGTTCCCACCTCCAGCACTCCAAAGTTTACAGCATTGCAGATCAGTCTATCTCATAAGTGGGAAGATGTACAGCCACTCAAATTAAGGTTTCAGAGTAGCAGGCGTGTTAGTCTGTGTCCGCAAAAAGAACAGGAGTAGTAGGACCTAATCACATCAGCCATGCCATCAGGGGCTCGTTCACCTGCACATCTACCAATGTGATATATGCCATCATGTACCAGCAATGCCCCTCTGCCTTGTACATTGGCCAAACCGGACAGTCTCTACGCAAAAGAATAAATGGACACAAATCTGACGACAGGAATCATAACATTCAAAAACCAGTAGGAGAACACTTCAACCTCTCTAATCACTCAGTGACAGACTTAAAGGTGGCAGTTTTGCCACAGAAAAGCTTCAAAAACAGCCTCCAATGAGAAGCTGCTGAACTGGAATTAATATCCAAACTAGATACCATTAACTTAGGTTTGAACAGAGACTGGGAGTGGCTCGGTCATTACACTAATTGAATCTATTTCCCCTAGTTAAGTATCCTCACACCTTTGTGTCAACTGTCCAAAATGGGCCATCTTGATTATCACTTCCAAAGTTTTTTTTCCCCGCTGATAAGGTTCCTCTTAATTAATTAGCCTTACAGTTGGTATGAATACTTCCACCTTTTCATGTTTCTGTGTATGTATAAATATCTTCTTACTGTATGTTCCATTCTATGCATCTGATGAAGTGGACTGTAGCCCACGAAAGCTTATCCTGAAATAAATTTGTTAGGCTCTAAGGTGCCACAAGTACTCCTGTTTTTTTCAAATAAATTAAGGTTATTTATTTGTAACCAGAGTTCTTCTAGACGGCTCTGTTTATCTACGCTTCTCACCTGTCTTCCCCTCTCTGTCAGCATCTTTGTTGTTCAGTGTCTCTGGCTTCGGAATGGAAGAAACTGAGGTGGTGAGGACATTCTGCCCCGTTTATAGCCTCAGTCTCAGTGCATTGTGATGCTGGGGGAGGTTGGGTGGAAGCACCCTAGCTGACACTGCTAGAAGAGGTTTTTACCATACGGCGCCACACGGCGGCGCAGTACCCATAAGTGTAAATATGCAGAACCATCTTAAAGAACTCCAGCTACAGGTAAGTAACAATTTTCATTCTTCCATGAGCTGAAACATTTATAGTGGGACCAGAAGAGCATTTTTTTATTGTCCCTCTACATTAGATTATGAAGAAAATTTTCAACTTTGCTTTGTAGTGCTAGAGTACTCTACAGCCTAGATGGCTTCATTGAGTAAGGATAGATAGGCGGTAAGACATTAGGAATGTGTATAACCACCACCAAAGTGCCCATCACCACAGTGTTTGTTCTAGATTGTTTTGAAAAATTAGTTCTGGATTACTCGAGGTCATAGGAAGACCTTTGAGTGGAGCAGGTTTGTCCTTTCCAGATGTTGGCTCTCAGCAAATTAATTCCAGTTCCTGAAAATCCCCTCTCCCCATGGTTCAAAAACCTGTTCCAGTATTTACTGTCCCTCCTATAGAAAAGCTTCTACATTGAATTATATAAATAGGAACAGAAATATTGCACATTCCTCCAATGTATTGATTGAAAAGAGCATTGCAAAGAGCTCCAGCTTCTTATACAAACACTTGTAGTATTTTTTCACAATAATACATACTTTTAGGCAGCAGTTTGATTTCTTAACAGCTAATGACTAGTGTCTGGAATATTAAGAACCAGTTTCCCATTGGATTCCCAAAACATCCAGAAGAGTCAAATAAGATGATCTAGGGAATAAACTGCAAAATAATAATACAACAATGCAATTGCTTTCTGTGATCAAGAATCACTCAGGAGGTTTTACTAGAAAATCTTTTGCTGCAGATGCAGTTTCCTATGGAACAACCATTAAAATGGTACATATTTATACAATACAGTTATTTTTTACTGGATATTAAAGTAAGAAGGAAATCGATAATGCAGTCTTTTACATTGGGCCCATCTTAACTGAAAACTATTTCCAAATCCATTTAATAGAGTAATAAATTATTCTTAACAGATTGTGATTTCTTACATGCACCCTCCCTGTGCCTTTAAGTTCCCAGGCTAGTTTGTCCACTGTGATCAAATAAATAAGTTTAACTTCCCCAGGGGCCTTTTCTGGTCATGTTTGATATCACTTAACATAATGAGGGGTTTACTGCCACATCATAAAGGGTTTTGTTTTAGGTTTCTTTTTTCCTGAAAACATAATGGTGCTTACATACCTTCTCAAGAATGCTTTCAGTTATGTGAAACATGGACAAGTTGTCTGGGGCCAACCTCTTATCTAGACCAGATTCAGAAAGTCTGGATTCAATGCAGTGACTAGACTGCATGTTTTTGTTGTGGTTTTTTTTTTTGTTTCTTTTAAAAATATATATGTATGCTCCTTGCTAAAAAACACTGCTGCCCCCATCTAGGAACAATGCAACACTCACATCATTTCCTGAAAGAGTAGAGTTGGAAGGCAATTATCTACTCACCAAACATGCTAAAAAAACAGTTCCTGATATTCTTCTCAAATATTTCAACTTCCCAGGAATCCGGAAAAAATAATTCCATGAGATGGTGTTATGAATGAAGGTATGACATTTCAGTTTCCTCCACTTGGAATCCAACATCCAGAGGTAATAAATTACTGTGCACTTGGCACTGCTGAGAGGGGGGTCTGGCTGTGACAAATTGTTTTTCTTCAGAGCAGGAACAATGAGCTGCTTTTACATCCTCCTTTGTACAGTGACAGGCATGGTTTCTTTCTCAATGGGCTTTCAGCAGCAATCACAAGAAACAGAAACCTGACAGCAAAATATTTTAAACCTGACTTGTTTCATGGGTAGAAAGCTGTAATAGGAACAGTCAGGCTCCTGGCTGTTTTACCTCTGCACACTTAAATCAGTAAAATAGGTTGTGAACTGCACTCCTAGGGGGAAAATAATTGAATAAAAGAAAGATCAGAAGTGAGAGAGCATGTTCAGTACCTTTTGTGTTTTCCTTTTGAGGAAATACTGCTTTTCCCAGCAATAGCTTGGTCTCATTCCAACCTGCTGTCAGGTATAGCGCCATCCACTGCCTTGGTGAACTTGTGGCACTTTTTGGTAAGCATAAGGAAAGAGGAATAGAATATATTGAAAGATTCAGCTATCGCTTCCACATACTCACTTGCGATTATAATCACCATCTTTATTTGTTCATTAGTTCTCATTTGAATAGTTTTTAAACGGTGCTAAGACTTTTAATCAGATGTAATGTATTAAATAGGAACATAGGAAATAAAAATGCTGTGCAAAAGACTATCTACTCAATTTTCTAGTACTTCAGCAATTAACCCTTCCTTCCCCACCCCCTTAACCTAGCATGGCAATTCAACTTTAGAACTTTATAGCTATAGATTGGAGGTTTGCATTTTGTCTGGATCAGCAGTAGACAAATATTGTTTGGTGGCTTTTGTGACTTGATTTTAGTGATCTTGACTTAAAGCTTTGTGAACATGGTGACTACATCACAAAAAATACCACTGCATGCTGGCAATCTTGATAGAAAGGCTTGGGATTTAATGGGCAGAAAGACTGTAAATACCATCTTGATTTCTAGAGATAACCCTGACCTGAAGAAACTAAGGCACGCTGGTGAGGTAGTATGGGGAAGCTTTCACTACTGATGCTTTATACTGCATGTGTTCTGGGAATTGAGGATTTCAGTTTCCAGGGCAGTCAGTTCACCTGTGGAAATACTAAGTTTACCTCAATTAAAAAGCAAATATTAAAACCTCCAGTCTTACAAAGCCAACAGCAAATCACTGGATATCAAAAACATATCCCAGCTTCCCAGTGTCCCTTAATGAGACCAGCACTCATCCTTGCAGCTGGGTAAAACCTGAAGAACAAGGTATAGATAATATATAAAATATGTTAAAAACCCATGCAGAAAAGAGAGAGCACTGATTTAATTAATAGACTTAGGTATCATAGCCATTCTTACGGCTAGGCTTTGCAATTGTTAATCATGTTAGTAATCACTTACCTGAGTCATCCCGTTACCTTCATTGAGACTCCTAGTGTAAATGTGTACGAAGGTGTGAGTAAGGATTGTACAATCTACTTCTTTATTGGGAATCATTTTGAAGAATTAGATTGAGCATTTACAAGGGATCACTTGGCCAGCAGGAACCTAACTCCGAAGTTGTATCTACATATATCCTCAACCCATTCCGTTTGTGCCAGGATAAACACCAAGGGTGAAATTCTGGTCCCATTAAAATCAATGGCAAAATTCCCATTGACTTCAGTGGGGCCAGGATTTGACCTATGTCTATAAAATCAACAGGGCTGAAAGAAAACCTCTTAAAGGGTAAAGATGAAACAGTATTCTATAAACATTGGGCACTTAGGAAGTCAGAAATGTATTTAGATTGACTTGTAGTTTTATCAATACGTAGGATTGGTATTTCTAACTTTCACACCCAAAATCATTTAGAGATTTAAATTTTTTTAAGTTAAAAATAATTTGTCACTTCTGAGTTATGGAATGGTGCAAAAATACATTTTTATTTGCTACACTAAGCGTTTAATCACATAACTCAGAACTGGCTTTGTTTCAAGATTTCACAGTTGCCACACACTCAGTCCGTAATGAGGACAAGTGCCTTTGACATATTTTACAGTTCATAAATAAACATGCCCATGTTTGAAGCAAATATCAAAACATAGTGGTGGTCTAAAAGTTTAAAGTTTGGTTCTGTTCTGAAAAGTGATCCTGCAAAAATAGTATTGTAGGATTCCATTATCATATCTCAATTATTTCTGAGTTAAATATATTCTGTTTACTAGTTTAAAAAAAAATTCCCCCCCCTAGCTGCTAGCCCTGCAAATTCAATCTGGAATCTGAAAGTCAAGATGTTCTTGCATTCCTTCTGACTTGTGTACCATCATTCTTGATAAAGATGCTACAGGCCAAATACTGTCCATAGTTACATTTGTGCAACCTAACAGTGTTCAGTAAAAGATCATTGTTTTCAGACGGTCTCTGTTGTGATGGACAAGAAGATTTGACCCTACAATGGAAGCTTATGGCTTGGTTTTCAAAGGTACTGAGCACCTGTATTGTCTCATTGACTTCTTTTCGTCTATGTTGACTATATAATCTTAAAGGAGTAAAAAGTTAGTAAAAACTACTATTAAAGTAATCAAATATGACTCATAATACCTACAGGGTTGGTATCTGTGTAGTTATGAGGTGCCATATGTAGTCACTTTACAGAGTAGAACTTAATTTCAGAGACCAAAGTTTCAAATGTGTGTTTGCATGTGCCTATCAACTGCATGTGGAATACCGTGTATGTGCATGCACACAGATCAGGGATTGGCAAACCTATGTCCAGGTGTGTATGCAAATGCACATGCCTAACTGAAAAATCAGATCCTAAGTCTCTGACAGTGCATAGGATTACATTAGGGTGACCAGATGCGGGAACCTAAAAATCGGGACTTGTCGGGGGGGGGGTGGTACACTTGTTGAGCAAAAAAAACCAAACAACCCTCTCCTGCCGCCACCAGACTTGTTGAGAGAAAAAGAGGAAGCCCGATATCGGAACAAAAGGCATCCCGACCATGCATCGAGCGGGAAGCGGGACAAAAGAAGAAAAATCGGGATGGTCCCGCTTTTATCAGGATGTCTGGTCACCCTAGATTACATAGAGTTGAAAATGTAAAATGACACAAAACATAGCAATTGTTCCAATAGTTCAGATTCTCCATCCTTGCATTCTAACTACTGCAGGTTTATTAAGTCTTTTGATTAGAAAACATTGGACCTTTGTGGTGATGGTAATCTAAATATCAGACCAGCATGTTGAACCTACACCTTAGTTAAGTATGTCATTGCATAGGATATTTAGCCCTGAAGTTCTAGATATCTACTTTCATTCCTGCTAAAGGCCAACATTTGCAGTAGAAGAGCAGGGATTATAGTCTACTTATCATAGAATATCAGGGTTGGAAGGGACCATAGTAGGTCATCTAGTCCAACCCCCTGCTCAAAGCAGGACCAATCCCCAATTTTTGCCCCAGATCCCCAAATGGCCACCTCAAGGATTGAACTCACAACCCTGGGTTTAGCAGGCCAATGCTCAAACCACTGAGCTATCCCTCCGCCCGAAGGTTAGAAGGTTACCTTAATGGCCTGGATAAAACAGAATTCTCATGGCTTCTTGCACTGCAAAGAGGTTGGTCATGATGCTCCAAAACTTAATGTATCCTCTGAAAACATGAAAGAAAAAGAGTAAATTGAGAAATGGCATCTCCTTCCACTAAGTAGCTGAAGTGTTCATGCAAACAACCCATTCTTATTGCACGCCTAGGATTGTCTAAATTTTGTATCATCTCTCACTTCCTCTAGGACAATAGTTCCCAAACTGGGGTTTGTGAATCCTTGGGGGTTCGCAAAATGTTGTGGGTTCTCGGGGGAAAAATTCCCTAATGGCAGACAGAACTGTCCCTAGGGACCCTGGGCAGCATAGGGCCAGCAGCCCGGAGCCCCTGGACTTCCAAGAGCTAAGCAGATCAAAGCAAGCATATCTATCACACTGAGGAGATTTAAACTTCAAGACTCCTTATAAAAAATGGAAAGGGAGGTGGATATTTTTTGCTGTTTTTAAAATTAAATAGGCAGCTAGTATTGTTTTTACAATTATTACGAAGAACAAGTTTAAGCTTGTACTGGACTGCTCAAGACCTGAATGCTTGTGTAGGAGGAACTCTTTTGAGTTGGCTTCTTAAATACCTTTATGCTGTTTCACATCTGATACTCCTTGATTAAACATAGGAGCCTTGTCTTATAACAGGCTTATTCAAAGTGATACAAGCTATGAAAGTGAGATCTTGGAAGAGTGTTGCCATTTTTATAATGTAATAAGTACTGTAATGATAAATAATAAATAGTGTGTAATAATAAGCATGTCATAAAAACAAATTTTATATTTCCAAGATCACTGCTTTTATAATTTGTATTCAGGTAAAGGATAAAATCCCTGGAAATATTCATTTTTAGGAGGGGGTTCGCGAGACTTGACATTTTAGTGAAAGGGGTTCACAGGTTGTTAAAGTTTGGAAACCACTGATCTAGGACAACCTCCTGTGTAGTCTTACATATTGTCTGCAAGAAAGGGGCAAAGCCAAAGAGCAGTAGTGGCGTCTGTGCTGTACAGAGAATAGAGAGCAGACATGACATTTACAATTACATTAATTAATGTATTTAGTATTGGCTATTAGCTGTTACAAACATTTTACATTTGCCAACCAACATGCAGGATACTGGAACGTCCCCTTTGCAAGGTTTAATTAGTCATTTTTTACATTAGCAACAGAGGAACTCTTGGCCATTTCATCTGCAAGGACAATAAATCAGATTGTTGCAGGTGGTTAGCTTCAGCACTAACAACCTCATGATTTGAAGGTACTCATCCTGGAGGGCAAATCACTGCAGCTGATGGCCAATCTGGTCAGGCAAGAAGTAGCACACATTGTTCCGGTTATTAATTTAATAAAACTAAGACCCTGGTCATTACATCATGTAGCCTTCAGCTCCAGATTACAACTAGCTCAGTATTAACCTGTCTGGACAGGACATGGAGCAGCTGGTGACTATCAAATATTTGGAAAGTGTCAGTTCTGGAGGAAGCTTTAAAGTTGTGGACAGTTATATAGCAACAACTACTGCTGCTGCCATGTTTTGGGCCCTTCAGCAGCTTCTGTGAGGACATCATGACATCAAGCTTGCTACCAGAGTTATACCAACTGTTACTTGGCAGTGAAATGTGGACACTGAGGAAGGCTGAAGAGCAACAGGTTAATGTCTTTAAGTCTTGTTGTTTTCATCAGCTATTCCTTATTAAGAGGAGGGTCAAGATCAGAAATTAGGATGTTTGAAGCTGATCCTAGCAACCACCTCCATCAGCACTGGTTTAGTTACGGCAGGTGGAAGACCAACAAATTCCAAAGTGTGTTTACTAAAGAATGTTGCTATACGGCTGGTGATCATATGGTCACCAAAGCTTCTGTAGCTTGATAAGATTGTCAGTGATGGACATAAACTGAGTATTCAGCCAGACCACTTTAAGGACCTAGCTAGAGATTGAGCTGGGTGGTGCTCAGTCTGCAAGGGTGGGATTAGCCAGGGTGGGTGGTGATGATTGAGGATGTAAAGATGAGAGTTTTTAATTAAATAACTAACATCCCAAGCAACAAAGAGATTTTATGTCTCAACTGGTGGCTGAGCACTAGAGCAGACTGCTCACTTAGCAGAATGTGTGCCCTGTCTGGTTGCCTAGCTTCACTTTTTACGCATCCTACATGTTACCGCAGACTCAAAACAATAATCTCTGAGCACAAAAAGTGCCAGCAACCACCCTATTTTTGTTATTTAGTTTAATTATACATGGCTGGATAGGAGAGTTCTAGCTCTTCCCACACACACACACTTAATTATTTTTTTTCTTTTTATGATTTGTCTTTTGCATTTCATATGCTGTTGACAATGGGTATAGCAGCTGCCTTTGCCCTTCCAGAAAGAGCCATCCTCTAGAACAGTTACATTCCCAGAAATGGTTAGTCTCCTGTTTTATCTTGCTGTGTGACAGTGGTAAGATCAAGGAAGTGGACATCAAAACTGGTCTTGCATGTGTGCTATATGTAGGGCCCTACCAAATTAATGGCTGTGAAAAATGCATCACAGACCATGAAATCTGGTCTTTGGTCTTTTGTATACTTTACCCTAGGGCAAAAGTATACACAAGTACACAGCATTTCTCAAACTGGGACTCCCAACCCAAAAGCCTATTGTAGGGGAGGTCACAATATTGTCACTCTTTCTTCTGTGCTGCCTTCAGAGCTAGGTGGCCAGAAAGCAGCAGCTACTGGCCAGGTACCCAGCTCTGAATGCAGAGCCGCTGCCAACAGCAGCGCACAAGTAAGGGTGGCATAGTATGGTATTGCCACCCTGACTTTGGTGCTACTGCTGGCGGCAGCATTGCTTTCAGAGCTGGGCGGCCAGAGAGTGGTGGCTGCTGGCGGGGAACCAAGCTCTGATGGCTGCACTGATGATGGCGCTGCCTTCAGAGTTGGGCGCCTGGCCCGCAGCCATTGCTTTCCGGCACCCAGCACTGAAGGCAACGCAGAAGTAAGGGTGGCAATACTGCCACCCCACTACAATAGCTTTGCAACCCCCTTTTGGGTCAGGACCCTCGGTCTGAGAAATCCTTGACTTAAAAGGTTTTACATTTTTATATTTTGCGGTTTTAAAATACATATTCAAGCTTTGCTATAACACCATGAAACTTAAAGATTTAAATATCTGAAATAATGAAATTCAAGATTTTTAAAATGATAGGACCATGACATTTACAAAAATGGACCAGGAATTTGGTAGGGTGCTATCTATGTGACTACCTTTAAAATGTAAGAACATATTTACTCCTTGCCTTTCCCTTCTTTCATTTTTTGCTCCCTGCTACAGTTCATAGAGAACAATGATGCCCTCTAAGCTCTAACATTCCTCATTTACCCACCTCATCTCTGACTGTGTTCTCATTTAACAAGTCTAAATCAGAGGTTGCGTAACTCAGGGGTGTTGTTTTTTTAAAAGTGTGAAAAGATTAGTTTTTCTTTGATTGTAAATGGAAAAGGTGGATGTGGAGTTAGTTTTCATAGAGTTTAAGGTTAAATAGAGTTCCCCCAAGATTTGTAAGAAGAGGGGCACTGTTTAATATATTTACTAATGATCTGGCAGAAGGTGCAAACAGTAGGGTAGTAAAATCTCAGGCTGACAAAAAATTATATAGAGGATTATGAGGAAATTAAGAAGGTCCTAACAAAGACTAGGCAATTGGACAGCATAATGGAGCTGAGATTGTAATTCAGTTGTTCTTTCCAATTTAAACTACTCGTACAAACTGCATTCTAAATTAACTGTAGCCATGCAGGAACAACCAAAAAAAAAAGACAGTTGTCGTTGTGGATAGCTCAATGAAAATAACTGAATGTGCAGTGTTGGCCCAAAAACAAACTCTCACAAAGTTAGGCTGTATTAAGAAAGGGTTGGAAAATACTACAAATAAAACGTCATTTTATAAATAGATGGTGTGCCTTTCCTTGAATATGCTGTGCAGTTTTAGTTATCCAAGCTCAAAAAAAACCAAAAACAACAGAAATAGAAAAGATTGGGAGTGAAAATTCATAGCCATGGAAAGAAATGCACATGAGAAGAAATTTTAAAAGATTAAGACAATTTAGTTTAGAGAGCAGATAAGAGGGGATGTGATAATATTGAAAAACAGTAAACGGTGTAGAGAAGGTAAATTGTGTTTCTAGTTTCTTTTTTTGTGATTCACGAATAAGGGGACACCTGGTAAAATGAAGACAACCCATTTAAAACTAATGAAAGGAATACTTTTTTACATAACACATAATTGACTTGTTGATCATGTTACCACAAAATATTATTTATTCAAAGTCCTTCCTAGGGTGAAATTCTCTGCAGGAGACTGATCTTCCTTCCTAGGGGTCCTGTAGGAAATAGAATGATTATATAATTTAAAGACCTGATCTTAATGCATATGTATATGGAGACCAAATTAAAATGGCCTGTGCTACCTTAATGCTGGCATTTCCTAACTTTAGAGTATTTTGCTTTGCAATAATAATTTTCTTTCCATGTAGATGGATTTTTTGGTATGAAATTAATTTCACAATGCGCAATCATACACAATCTACTCCATGCATATTTGTGATAACTTGTGAATTATAATTAACATTCTTAATATTTCTCATCATACAGTTTATGTAACAGGTTTGTTTTCTATTTCAGATAACTTTTATAGCTCCAATGGTATGTTTTGTAAGTTTTATGAAAAGCATATCAATCCCTTTTTTAAGGACAGTCTCCCACCCTCTCCTTTAATTCATGCTTGCCATTTTCCCAGTTATGTGCTACATGGTGGGACTGCACAAAATACTGCATGACAGAAGATGTATATTGGACGTCATTTGGCTTATCTCAAATGTTATTGAGGCTCATCAATACTAATGGTTGTGAATGTAAAATAGGAAGGAGGGTAGTCCATCATAATATTGCTTATGGATCATACCTGTTTGGAAGCTGAGGTGAAGCAGATACCATAATGCTTTTGGAAGACGATGTAAAGGGTGTACTACTGGGACATGGTGGCTGTAGTGAGACAGAGGGTTCCTTTTGAGATAAACAAAGGAACCTATTTTTCCTATGTAGCAAAAATACCCATGCTATCAGACAGAATTCCTGGGTCTTGAGACAGACACCTTGTTGGAACACTGAAGGACAAGCTGGTGGCAGCTGGTTATATACCAAAGGAGTTTCCTTTATGGAGGGTGTTCATCATGCTTAACAAGTATTCCTTGTAAGTTAGCTTTGTGCCTAGCTAGCTCTGTTTTGCAGAACAGTGTTTGTTACTGTTTGCTTATGTGAAGGTATTCGCCATTGGGATTCCTCTTTGTGAAGGAAACTGGAGTGTGATAATGCCTTGAGCACTTGGTCATAAACAGGGAATTGTGAGTCTTCTCATCAAAGCTGCTGTGAGAAAGCTAGCCAGAGTGCACTGCTAGGCTTTGTTACAATTGTTGGTAACAGGGCCGGCTTTAGGAAGTGCGGGGCTCGATTTCGATGGGGCCTTGCTGCCGAAATGCCGCTGAGGCAGCAGCAGCGATTGAGTTGCTGCCGAAGTGCCGCTGACGGACGTTGTGGGACCCCTCTCGGACGTTGAAGGGCCCCTCTTAGGCGCGGGTCCCGATTCGGGGGAATCGGCCTAAAGCCGGCCCTGGTTGGTAATATAGTTGTACTTCTGAGCCTAAGTCCTGATCCAAATGGAATCTTTCTAGTAACTGTGGGGGAGCTTTGGATCAGGCTCCTACTGTGGTGGATAAAGCCAAGAAATCCTTTTAAAACAAGTACTGAGTTTCCAAATCCAGGATCTGAATACATACTTCCACTTCAGGACAGAGGAAAATTTCACAATAATTTGACATTTCACTCCAGAGCTTTCAGCACAACAGCTGAGTTGGACTCTTTGATAGTGATAGGGTAAGCAATCCAATACAGTAGGTCTTTTCAGTTAACAATGAGACCTTATATACAACAAAGGCAGGTACAAAAACATTGTAAAAGATGTTAATTAATTAAAAATAAACCATCAGCAACAACATGCAAAAATAGTTTCCATGCTATGTAAGTAATATATAAATATTTAAGCTGATTACAATTTGATAAACTATTAACTTCTCAACTTCTTTGATAGGAAGGCTGTGGAGTGAGATAAAACTGTGTCATGCTGGGGAGGACAAACATCACAGCATCCAATAAACTCTTTATACATGTATTTTGTTAAGACGGGTTCCCATTTCCTTTGTGACTGTTTATTAATGAGTTGACTCATCCAGAGTCAAACAGCTTGTTTCCACACTAGTGAGATGGATTTTCAATTCGGCCAAGTAGAGTCGGAGGCAGAGATAACAGCCAGCAACAACAATAGTCTTCCTCCGTCCATTTGCCAAGAACAATTGGCAGAAAGGACTTGGGGAATAACTTATCACCAGTGCACTGAAAGGCTCTGAAGCTCTGGAAGCACAGAGTTGCTATTTGCCTGCCACAGATAAACCGCAGGATGCAGCAAAGAGCCAAGCTCATGCTAAAAATTTTACCTGACTTGTTGCGAGCTCAGTAAACAGTCTGTTAACAAAAGGTGCTGTGTTCACGGGTTCATTCAAGTGAGGATTTAATAGGCTAATACAGTAGATTATTTTCACTCAATAAATCAAATTAAGTCAAGTGGTTCTCACTTTTTTGAAAAGATGTTTTGGTCTTGTGGTATATTGGTCCCAGTAATTCAGAATAAAAATGCATCTTTGTATTGGTTTGGGTTTGTTTTAAAAGTGTGGCAGCCATATGGCATCTACAGGATTCTGCATTATGAGAATAAAGAAATCCTGTCATAATACCTTGCATTTGCCATTTTGGAGCTGCTTCTCTAAGGGTCTCACTCTGCAAAGTCGAACACCCATTTACATTAAAAGTTAATTGTGTTCAAAGGTCTTGGCTTTCTTGTGCACTTTAAATAAAGGAAAATCAAGGCAAATGCTCTTCTCAACTATGATATCCCAGTCAGTGTTCTAAAATGACATAATTGCCACGCAATTTTTCTGAAAGTAAATCCTACTGCCAGCTAATGAAGAAATCCATATTTCACAAATATGGTAGAATCCCAGAGTCCTAGGCAATTACAGCTGTTCTGTTATAATTTGTGTGGCTTCCTGTAGCAAGCAAGCTTCATATTAAATAGGATTTAGAACCTAATTTAAAAACAGGATAGAGTTCATGCGACACTCCCAAAATTTGACTGTTCAGTTAAAGTTATTGGATATTTTCATAAATATGTGGCAAAGCCGCCTGCTGTCCCGTCTTTTTCAGACCTTTTTAATAGATCCTTTGCCCAAAAATATTCAAAATACTCCAAATATCAGGAGCATAGGAGTGGAAACAAATGATCATAAAATAAGCCTATTGCTGATGACATATTGAAAGCCTGCTTTAAGATAGGGGAAATTTAGCTTAAAATGTACCTCATCTGCTTTCTCCAAACCTTCTCCACTTCCCCTCTTTATCATTGTTGACAACACTGCCATCCTCCCTGTTGCTCAGTGTGGGGGTTATTTTTTACTGCTTCCTCTCCTTTAGCCCTCAGCATCTCCAAGAGCCATCATTTCCTTTCCATCACCACACCCAAATCTCTAAATCAGCCCCTCATTATACATACCCCCTCAACTAATGCAGCATTCTCCTTGCTATTTTCTCAAATGCACGCGCACACACACTACTCCCTGAAAGTAGCCCTAAAGTCAAGTTCTTTGTCCATCCTTTTGATCATGTCCCTCTCCTGTTTGAACCCCTCTACTGATTCCCCTTCCACTATAACATCCAGTTTAAGCTTCTTGTCACCATCTTCAAAAATTACATAACTCTCTTCCTCATTAGTTCTCCTCCCTTGTCAAGCATTGCATTACTCCCTGGCCTTCTGCTCCACCAGAGTTCTCGTGTTTGTATGCATAAAAGAACAGAATTAAAAGTTGCTTTTTGAACTTTTGATTGTAAGATATCAGGAACTTTAGAATTATATGTTAATGCAGTATTACAATCTGATTCTCTCTTAAAAACAGGAAAACAATTTAAAAAAAGGAAAGGTGGGTTGAAAGGTGCTCAGAACCATTGTACCAGGGTTGTACAGGAGATGAAACTGCTGTTGTATGCTGGCGCACATCACAGTGTACAGTGGCAACATAGTGATGACTTGTGACTCACCAATATTGTAACTCTTGATGTCTGCACTTCTATACTGGCTAAACCACATGATCTTTCACATTTGTCCTCCCTCAGCCCATTCTATCCTATTGTCTTGTTACTTCCACTTGTCACATCACATCTAAAATTAGATTATTAGCTCTTACAGGAAGAGACCACTTCTTTGCCATCTCTATTTTAAGGTGCTAGCACATGCGTGGGTGCTCTATAAATAAATAATAGCCAGTGAAACCTGAGGGAAAGAGAGTTTTTGTTTTTTGTTTTTTAAAAAGCTACATTCTAGAGCATTTCCAGTAGATCATATGGCAATACATCAAATGGACAAAATCTTTTTATTATTAATGCAGACATTCTTGACACTGAGAATCAACAAGTTCTGAAACTGTGGGTGAAATTCTCACCCCTGCTGAAGCCTCTATATTTGGGTAAATAGACCAAAGAGGCACAGCACTGAATCTCACCCCAGGTATTTCTAAGGGGTATTTCTAACATCTAAGCACTAATAATGCTCCTCTGTTTGATATTTGGAATCTGACCCTGTAATAAGAGGCTATGAAGGAACTGGTGAGGCAGGCCACCTATGGTCCAACTGTGGGGTTTTCTCTTATACAAAAATAAGAGTTGGTAAAAGTGCCTCTATATTACAATGATGGGCATTCCAAATATATGTATAGTAATATTTTAGAATTGGAGTAAGGTCTAGTAACCCATCATCCTTGCTGCCTCCTCCTCACATACTCTGACCACTTTCTGAAGGGAAAGATTGGGAAAGCCTACTGAAGGCCCTTTCCCCAGTCGAACAGGAACTAGGGAAGACAGCAGTGGTACATGGAACTGCTTCAGCTGTCTGGTAGAATTTACAAGTATCTCCCTGTGTCTCCAGATTTGCTGTCACAGCAACAGGGCAGGATCCTTCATCTGGATCCTCAGTTGCTTCATAGGATAGCCCAGCCCCTCCCCCCGGCCATCAGACTCTGGCTGATATTGAACAATCCTGTTCCTTGTCAGTCCGTGATGTACTGTTTAATTCAAGGAGGCTGCCCACAAGAAAGCGCTGTTATTTGAAATGAGCTAGATTTGTGTCTTGGATGCAGGGAAGATCTGATTCTCCAATCTCAGCTTTTATTCCTTCTGTATTTAGAGTATTTAATGTTTTAAGTACATGATTCAATTAAATGATTTATGAAGGGGTTGTCCAATCTATATCCCTCATTGATGGATCTTGTCCCTCCATGGGATCTCAGTTTAGTTTTCTCCATGTATATGAAACCACTGTTTGAACCCTTGGCAGAGAGTTCCTTATTTTATTTATCTATTAAGATGGTATTTATTATCGCGACATCAGCCAGAAGGGTGAATAAGGGCTGGTCTACACTAGCCCCGAAATTCGAACTAAGATACGCGACTTCAGCTATCTTAGTTCGAATGAAAAAGCACTTACCCGGGGTCCACACGCGGCGTGCAGGCTCCCCCGTCGATTCCGCCTACTCCGTTCGTCGAGCTGGATTACCAGCGTCAACGGCGGAGCACTTCCTGGTTCGATTTATCGCGTCTAGACAAGACGCGATAAATCGAACCCAGAACATCGATCCCGCGCCTCCGACCGGACGCGTAAGTATAGACGTACCCTTAGTTACAAGCTGTGATGATAGATCTGCCATTTACGATTTTTCATAAAGACAAGGTGGTTCTTAGACCTGATCTCAGGTTTCTACCAAAAATAGTATCAGAATTTCACAACAATTAAACTTAATTTACTGTTCCCGAGCCCTCCACTACCAAATTGCTTGCTAATGAAGAGGACTCAATATTACATACTTTAGCTGCTAAATGGGTTCTTTAAATGGAACTAAGTTTTAGAAAGTCATCTAGGTTTTGTCTCTTATGCTAAGAATCATATGGGTAATAGTGGATGTATTCACACTATTTCCAGATAGGTTAAACAATATTTCACTGAATGTTCTAAGATAGCGGCAGTTCCTGTGCTTGCTCTTGTAAAGTATTCTACTAGAGCAGTGGCAGCATCTCTTGCTTGCCTTAAACATGTTACTAGTGGGGAAATCTGTAAGGCTGCTACTTGAAGGTCAGTCCATACCTTTACCATACCAAACATTATGTTTCGGATTTTTCTTCAAAAGCGGATGCCAAAGGTGGTAGAACAGTGCTTCAATCATTATTTGATGAGGGCTCTGTTCCCTCCTCCTGAGTTTTCAGCTCTGTTTGCCAAACTACTTATAAGTGGGAACATGCAGAGCCAGTCAAAGAAGAAGAAAAGGTTACTCACCTTAGTAACCGGTGTTCTTCAAGATGTGTTGCTCATATATATTCCAGTTAGGTGTGCGCGCGCGTGCACGGACGTCGGAAACTTTTACCCTAGCAGCTACCCGTCGGGCCGGCTGGGGATCCCCCTGGAATGGTGCCGAAATGGAGCCCTATATAGCACCCTGCCGGCCCGACCACCCCCTCCAGTTCCTTCTTGCCGGCTACTCCGACAGTGGGGAAGGTGGGGGGGAATGGAATAGATATGAGCAACACATCTCGAAGAACACCGGTTACTAAGGTGAGTAACCTTTTCTTCTTCTTCGAGTGGTTGCTCATATCTATTCCAGTTAGGTGAATCCCAAGCCTTACCTTGGAGGCGGGTTCGGAGTTACGGAAAAACAGCTTGTAGGATAGCCCTACCGAAGGCCGCGTCATCACGGGAGTGACGGTTGATGGTGTAGTGCGATGTAAAGGTGTGCACCGAAGCCCAGGTTGCGGCCCTGCAGATCTCCTGAAGAGGGATGTTGGCCAGGAAAGCCGCCGAGGATGCCTGCGCTCTCGTAGAGTGAGCTGTGACCTCTGGCATAGGCACCATTGCCAGGTCGTAGCAAGCACGGATGCAGGCTGTGATCCACGATGAAATGCGCTGTGAAGAGACCGGTGCGCCCTTCATACGCTCTGCAACAGCGACGAACAGCTGGGACGTCTTGCGGAAAGGCTTCGTGCGTTCTATATAGAATGCGAGCGCTCTCCGAATGTCTAATGAGTGTAGTCGCTGCTCTTTAGAGTTGGCATGCGGCTTAGGGAAGAAAACAGGCAGGAAGATGTCCTGCGACATGTGAAAATGTGAGACCACCTTCGGGATAAAGGACGGGTGGGGACGAAGCTGGACCTTGTCCTTATGGAAGATGGTATACGGAGGGTCACACAGGAGGGCGTTTAACTCGGATACACGTCTGGCTGAAGTGATAACCACGAGAAAGGCAACCTTCCACGATAGATAGAGAAGGGAGCAGGAGGCCATCGGCTCAAACGGAGGACAAGTGAGACAAGAAAGGACAAGATTGAGGTCCCATGCCGGAGCAGGCGACTTGATTGTAGGGTGGACCTTCTCTAATCCTTTGACGAACCGACGCACCAAGGGATGCGTGAATAGAGAGCCACCATCCGCTCCTGGGTGGAAAGCCAAGATGGCCGCGAGATGAACTTTTAATGAAGCAAGGGCAAGGTGACTGTCCTTGAGGTGTAATATGTAGTCCAAGATAGATGGGACGGGAGCGAGGTGCGGAGATATCTGGCGTTGGGCACACCAGAGAGAAAATCTCTTCCACTTAGCCTCATACGTAACCTTTGTAGAGGGCTTGCGGCTCTCGAGGAGTACTTGTTTAACTGAATCCAAACAAGCCAGCTCTGAACGGTTCAGCCATGAACTCTCCACGCTGTGAGATGTAAGGAGTGGAGGTCCGGGTAGAGAAGGCGACCGTGATCCTGCGAGATGAGGTCGTGGCTGATTGGGAGAGGAATGGGGGGATGTATGGACAGGTCCATCAGGGTCGGGTACCAGCACTGCCATGCCCAGGCCGGGGCCACTAAGATGACATCCGCCTTGTCCCTGCGGATCTTGAGGATGACTTTGTGGATCAGCGGGAAGGGCGGGAATGCCTAGAGCAAGTGGCGAGACCACAAGATCGTGAAGGCGTCCGCAAGAGAGCCGGAGCCATGGCCTCTGAAGGAGCAGAAGTTCGGGCACTTCCTGTTGGTTCTGGATGCAAACAGGTCTAGGTGGGGAAATCCCCAGGTGCGGAAGATCGAATGGATCACGTCCGGGCGTATGGACCATTCGTGAACCAGGAAGTGTCTGCTCAGCTTGTCTGCCAGGACATTCTGGACTCCAGGGAGGTAAGACGCTTGGAGAGAGATAGAATGGGCTAGGCAGAGGTCCCACAGGAGAAGGGCTTCGCGGCACAATGGTGATGACCGGGCTCCGCCCTGCTTGTTGAGGTAGAACATGGCTGTTGTATTGTCTGTGAGAACCTCTATGCAGCGATTTTGTAGGTGAGGCAGGAAAGCTTGGCACGCCAGACGAATTGCCCTGAGCTCCTTGATGTTTATGTGGAGATGGAGCTCGTGCTGTCACCACATGCCCTGCGTTGTTAAGTGCCCGAGGTGAGCGCCCCAACCCAGCGCTGATGCGTCTGTCACTAGAGTTAGGGAAGGAAGGAGTGGTTGAAAAGGGACTCCTTCTCCTAACCTCAGTGGGTCTAGCCACCACTGCAGGGAGTCCAACGTGTGATCTGGGACCGTGATGACCATGTCCAAGCTGTCGCAGCTTGGTCGGTAGACTGAAGCCAACCACCCCTGTAGGGGACAAAGTCGTAACCGGGCATGTTGGACTACGTATGTGCAAGATGCCATGTGGCCCAGCAACTTGAGACACTGCCTTGCCGTTGTGGTGGGAAAACGGCGGAGAGTGGTGATTAGATCGACGATGGTCAGACGGCGAGATTCTGGGAGGAACGCACGGGCTCTGGTTGCATCGAGGACTGCTCCGATGAACTGGATGGACTGGGTCGGTGTGAACACCGATTTGTCGGTGTTCACGATGATACCGAGGTAACGAAAGGTGTCCACAACCATCTGCACGTGTGCTTGCGTCTGCTGATAGGACCGGCCTCGAACCAGCCAGTCGTCAAGGTACTGGAACACGTGGACGTGGCAGCGGAGGAACGCAGCCACGACTGCCATGCATTTCGTGAAGACACTGGGGGCTGTACACAGACTGAAAGGGAGCCCTGTGAACTGGTAATGCGTCTTGCAGACGACGAAACGGAGGAAACGTCTGTGAGGTGGTGTGATGGAGATGTGGAAATACGCATCTTTCATATCGAGGGCGGCATACCAATCCCCAGGGTCCAGAGAAGGGATGATGGTGGCCAAGGAAACCATACGGAACTTCAGGTTGACGATGTATTGAGGTTCCTTAGGTCCAGAATGGGTCTGAGACCTCCCTTGGCCTTCGGGACTAGGAAGTATCGTGAGTAGAAACCCTTCCCCCTGAATTCCTGAGGCACCTCCTCCACTGCTCCTAGATTGAGGAGCTCTTGCACCTCTTGGTAGAGGAGTTGCTCGTGAGAAGGATCCCTGAAGAGGGATGGAGAGGGGGGGTGGGAAGGAGGGATAGAGTGGAAGTGGATAGAATATCCTGCCTCTACCGTCCGAAGGACCCACCGGTCCGATGTAATGTGGGACCAGGCGTGGTAGAATCGGGATAGATGATTCAGGAAGGGTGGGGAGGTTGAACCTTGTGATGCTGGTAAGCTGTCCTCGAGAGTCCCATCAAAACAGACGCTTAGTGCCCTGTGGTGGTTTTTGTTGGTTCCTGCTTTGACCCTGAGAGGGGCGAGAGGGTTTGCGGCGTGAAAAACCGGTTCTCCTTCTGGAGAAGTCCTGCCTTGCGCGAGGTGGGAAAAAACGCTGTTGAGAAGCCTGGGGTTTGAAAGGCTTCCGGAGCGTAGACACGGTGTGCATACCCAAGGACTTTATGGTGTTTCTCGTGTCCTTAAGGTTATGCAACCGGGAGTCGGTCTGGTCAGCAAATAGTCCTTTTCCATCAAATGGTAGGTCCTGAATAGTATTTTGGACCTCGGCTGGCAGACCAGACGACTGTAGCCAGGCACTTCTACGCATAGAGATCCCCATTGCCAGTGTATGGGCTGCCGCATCCGCAGAGTCCAGAGCGCCCTGTAGGGACGTGCGGGCCACCAGCTTTCCCTCATCTGCCATGGCGGCGAGTTCAGTCCGGAACTCTGATGTAAGCTGGTCCTGAAATTTGAGAACTGCCGACCAGGAGTTATGGGCGTAGCGGCTAAGAATCGCCAGCTGGTTCGCAATTCTTAAAGAAAGGCCCGCGGTGGAATAGACCTTCCTCCCGAAGAGGTCTAGACGCTTGGACTCCTTGGATTTTGGTGCCGGGCCCTGTTGCCCATGCCTCTCCTTTGCGTTAACAGCGTCCACAACCAGGGAGCAGGGCATGGGGTGGGTGAAAAGCTATTCAAATCCTTTAGTAGGGACAAAATACTTTCGTTCCACCCTCTTGGCCATAGGCAGAATGGAGGATGGGGTTTGCCAGAGGGCCGTGGCATTGCCGCGAATGGTCTTGTTCATTGGCAAGGCCACTCTGGAGGGTCCCTCTGGCTTTAAGATCTCGTCCACCATGGGGGTCGTCATCCTCCTCAACCACCTCCTCTATAGGCAAGTTCATGCTAAGAGCCACCCTCCGCAGTAGCTCTTGGAGGACCTTAAAGTCCATAGGCGGAGGCGCAGATGATGATGTTCCCGCCACGGCTTCATCGGGTGAGGAGGAGGAGGTTGTGAGAGGGAGGGGAGGTTCAGGTAGGTCGTCCCGCTCAAGGGTGGAAGGATCCTGCTGGGGTGGGGAAGGTGCCACCCTTTGCACCGGGGTTGGGTCGCCGGATGCAGCCTCCTCCACAGGTGGACGGGTGATGGTCGCCACTGGAGGGTGGGTACGCACCACCGGATAGGGAGGCAGAGGTGCACCTTGGGCCTCGTGGTATGCCCAGGGTGTCCAGAACAGCCACTGGGGTTGCCAGGCAGCCGGCAGGTCTCGCACCGGAGGCACTGGAGTCGCCTCGGGCGTCTTCGACGGCCTGGCCGAACTGGCGGATGATTGATCCCGTGATGGCCAAGGTGGGGCGGTGCATGATATAGGATGGTCCCTCGAAGGTCTAAACCGTGAGGAATGTGAATCACGTGACCTCGAGCAGGACCATGAGCGGTATTGCACGCTCTTGTCGCGGTGCCGTGGAGATTCGCGGCGCCGCGGTGGAGTTCGGCATCGTGGGGACAGCGCGTGGTGTGGTAGGTCCCAGTGCCGTGGGGACGTGTCTCGGCGCGGAGTGTCCCGGTGCCGTGGGGACGCGTCTCGGCGCGGTGCGGCGAGACTTGGTGCCGTGGGGACGCTGGGCGGTGCGGCGAACCCTGGTACCTCGGTGAAACATCGCGGTGCCGTGGGGACACGTGGCGACGCGGGGAGTCCCGGTGCTGTGGAGAGATGGATTGGTGTCGTTCAGGCCGGTGACGCGGGGAGTCCCGGCATCGTGGAGAGTCCCGGTGCTGTGGGGATTCTGACTGGCGCGGTAAGTCTCGACGCCGGGATGGGAGCTCACGTTGCGGTGAAACTCGGCGTCGAGGAGAGGTCTCTCGACGCGGTGAATCCCGACGGTGCGGTGACTCTTGGCATCTGGATTGGCTCCGGCGTGGTGTCTCCGCCGAGGATCGAGCCCGAGGTGGAGAGCGGTGTCGGGAAGGCGTCGCGCTCATTCTGGACACCGAGCGGGACCATGATCTGGCAGACGAGGACGACCTCGAGCGTGAGCGGCTCCGAGGTTCCGGGCTGCGAGACCCGCGCCGCGAGTCAGACCGGCGTCGTGAGTCGGACCGATACACCATACGGTGCCGGGACTCCGAGCGGCATGTAGGAGGCTGCAGCTGAGCTGACGGTCCGAGGAGCGTCGGCTTGCCTCTAGAGATGACCGGGGGCCGTGCCTGGATTGGTGTCAGCACGGGAGACACCGTCATCTTGATCAACCCCCTCGCAGCCTCGAAGGTGTCCGGCGTCGAGGGCGCAATCACGACATCAAGGCACGGCGGTGCCTGCGGGCGCGGGCTGACGCTCCTATGTTCCAGCACAGCGGGGCGGGGCAGTGCCGCAACAGCGTCCAGAGACTTGGCAGGTGCCTTACGTCCCGAAGGAGAAAAGGAGCGGTGCCGAGGGTGGCCCCGGGTTCCCGACGCTGCCCGGCCCCGAGGCGGGTGGGAGTCCTTCAGTGGTGCCGCAGCCGGCGCTGATGGAGGCGCGCTGCGCACCGAGACGCTGGAGCCCGCACCTTGAGAGGGGCAGAGTGCCGCCTCCATGAGCAACTGTTTGAGGCGGATTTCTCTCTCCTTCCTGGTGTGGGGCTTGAAGGACTTACACAGCTTGCATTTGTCCACTGTGTGGGACTCACCCAGACACCGAAGACAGGAGTCGTGGGGGTCCCCGGTGGGCATGGGCCTGTTACAGGATCCACACGACTTGAATCCGTGAGAAGGCATGCCCTATGCCCGGCGGGCTCTGGAGGAGCCCGCTAACAGTAGAAAAAAACTACTACTACTAAGTACTACATCTATAACTACACTAATTACTATAACAATGAAAACTATTTACACTAAATACAATGAAAACACGGATAGCTAGGGAGTAGTGGAGCACTTGTGAACAAGAGAACCACTGTTCCAACGACCGTCACGGGCGGTAAGAAGGAACTGGAGGGGGGTCGGGCCGGCAGGGTGCTATATAGGGGTCCATTTCGGCGCCACTCCAGGGGGCTCCCCAGCCGGCCTGACGGGTAGCTGCTAGGGTAAAAGTTTCCGACGTCCGTGCACGCGCGCGTGCACACCTAACTGGAATAGATATGAGCAACCACTCGAAGAAGAAATAAAGGTTACTTGTATGTGGAGTTCAAGATGACTCTTCCCACTTGCGGTAGAGAACACACAACCCCTTTATATAGCCTCCCTCTCAGACTGTTCAAGGACATTGAGGGGAAGTATAGGAGGGGGCACACATGCCCTAATGGACACTATTTGAAGAATGTTCTACCATTAGACACCATCTGGCTGTGCATAACTCATAACTGAATATTCAGAGTCATCTTGAAGAACTCCAGTTACAAGTAACTTTTTTGTTTTTAAATTGTCTCCCTGGAGTTGGCTCTTCCTTTTCTTTCTCTCCATCTTTCTAAAGGACATGATTGAACTATATGGGATTCCCCATGTGAAGTTTCTAGAGGTGGAGGATGTTTCCCATAATAACCCATTAGGTTTGTCTGAGGAGGAGTCAAACCGTTATCAGGTGTTTCTATTCGCCCCTGGAAGCATAGGAGAATTTAGTGATCCACAGTTCACCCAGCAGGAAGAATAGGGATGTGCTTCCTCTATCTATAGCTAGGAAATGGCCATCCATCAGAGCAACAAGGGCTAGTTGTGTACCATGCTCTGGCTCGAATCCTCTCCGTGAGGAATGCAGGAGATTGGCACCTGACAGGTGGCACTGTACACCGTTAAGCTGTGAAGGACCTCAGTGCTTTTCACACTGCTGATCTGAATAAATGACTGAGTTAGGGTTGCCGCCTTCTGTCTGATCAGCATTCCATTTCCCGGCAGAGGAAGAGGACTGTAGATCAGATAGTCACAATGAGGGAACAGCTTATGCTTTGTCTACATTAGGCACAGTTTGCCCTAAGGGTATGTCTACACTGCAGCTGGGAGCAAGCCTCCCAGCCCAGGTAGACAGACTCTCTCTAGAGGGGCTTGAGCCACTGCACTAAAAATAGCAGTGTGGTCATTGCTGCACCAGCGAAGGCTTGGGCTGGCCACCCAAGCTGGGTGGGTCTGAGCTTGGGTGGCTGGTCTGAGCTTCTGCTAGTGCAGCAGTGTCCACGCTGCTATTTTTAGCACACTAGCTCAAGCCCCCCTACTGCGAATCTATCTACCCCCAGGTAGGGAGGCTCACTGGCTCCTTCTTTATAGGCCTGATCAAAGTCCCATTAAAGTTAATAGAAGTCATCCCATTGACTTCAACAGACATTAGGTTAGTCCTTAAATGCACTTTCTCCAAATAAAGCAAAAAGTTGGTCATGCTTTATGTGAAGATTATTTATAAATAGTTTTATGAAAAGTTAACAAATTATGAATATGTTTTAAGTAAAACTGTGCAGAAGTTTTCAACCTAAACTTTGTCAGTGAAACATGAAGATTCATGTCAAATGAAAAGTTTCACAAATTTGCATTGAATTCATTAAATTGTTTTGGTTGGGGAAAAAAGCCAATAAAATCAGAAAAAATTGAAGTGTTTCATTCTGACATTCGCTACATGAAACATTTCAATTTTTTTATTCAAAATGACTTTATTTTGAATTTTTTCAATTTTTTTAACGAAGCTAAAAGTCGGATGAAACATTTGTTCAACCCAAAATGAATTTTTCTTTACTCTTCGGTTCACTGAATTTTTTTTTAATTTTTAGAACTATCAGCAAATTTAAAAAATGTTATTTGCACCGCTTTTGTTATGAATACACAAGAGTATGTGTTATCTATGATGGTTATAAGCCAATGTTATAAGTATCTTATTGAATTACTGGACTCCATAACAATTGATTAACCATTTATTAGAACATCTTAATAATGTAATCTTTTATAAATAGTTTAAATTAAGGGTACATTTATAAAGTGTGATTGAAACTTATTTCAAGGTTATGCAACTCAAGTTGCACCCTAAAA
This sequence comes from Chelydra serpentina, assembly GCA_037349315.1. NCBI lineage: Eukaryota > Metazoa > Chordata > Testudines > Chelydridae > Chelydra > Chelydra serpentina. The sequence goes on along the minus strand of JBAIAC010000002.1, from coordinate 26,581,589 downwards.
TTAGGAGACTAATATCTAAATTTGTTGTTCAACTTTCCTTGTAACTCTGTCTCTCCCGTAATTTGTTCATCAAAGGATGCCTTTGCAATATTATTGGTTTATAACATTTTACAGCTACTGATATAACCATCTCCAATGTTGTAAACCAAACTGGGGAGATCCCTGTGAAGTGAATCTGTTTGTTTTTAAATAAATATCTTTACTCCTGCTTATAGGCAGGTTGGGGGCTAAAATATGATCCATAATTAGTCAGTAGCACAGTTGGCAGCCCAGCTGGGATACTGTGGTGGGCAGCACACTTTCTCCTGTCTGTCACCTCGTCTAAGGATTGTACTTGGATTGTTATTTAACTGTTGATGTCGATTCCTATCACAATTCTCTGCTCACCATGGGGCACCCACTCATGGCTGCCTCTGGGGAAGCAGCCCTCATCTGGTCTGGCTCCCCCTTCCGTAGTTCACTCACCCTATAGTCTCTCTCTTTGCAATTTTGGGGGGGGTGCTCTTTCTGTTTGTGACTCAACCTTCTGGCTAGTTCACTATATAGTCCCCCCACCCTTCCAGGGTATCAAAATCCCTCTGGATCAGATGTCCGGTTGGTGTCTCCTACAATCCTGTGCCACTTCCCAGTGGCTGATAGGGGAACCCAGACCTGCCCACTACTCCAGATTCCAGCCCATGAACCCTACCATCAGCAGCCAAGGTCTGCACAAATCTCTAACCTCACTGCTCTTTTCCTGGGCTGCTTCAGACTCCATTTCCTACAGGCTTTCTTCTCCATGCTTCTAGCTAAACAAGGGTCATGTGGCCCGTGGGGCTATTTCCTGCGGCCCGCCAAGCTCCCCACGCCTCCCCCTGCCTACCTCCAGGCCAGGGGTGGGCAAACTACAGCCCGTGGGCTGGATCCGACCTATGGGATTGCCCCCTGTGGTGCTGCAAGCCCCGCGCTGCTCCCTGAAGCGGCTGGCAGCACGTCCCTCCTGCCGAGGTGGCGGGGGAGGGGAGAGGGCTCCATGCATTGCCCACGCTTCCAGGCACCACCCTCCGCAGCTCCCACTGGCCGGGAACCCTAATCCTAACCCTGCCCTGGCCCCGGTGCACGCTGCTGCCACCCCAGAGCTGCTCTAGGTAAGCGGGGCCGGGCTGGAGCCCGCACCCCAACTCCCTGCCCTGAGCCTCCTGCCGCACCCCGCACCCCTCCTGCACCCCAACCCCCTGCTCTGAGCCCCGTGCCACACCCTGCACCCCGATCCCCTGCTGCACCCCTCATCCCTCCTGCATCCCACACCCCAACTCCCTGCCCTGAGCCCCCTGCCCTTCCCTGCACACCTCCTGCACTCACTGCCCTGAGACCCCTGCCGCACCCTGCACACCTCCTGCACCTCAACTCCCTGCCCTGAGCCCCTGCCACACCCTGCACTCCTCCTGCACCCCCTGGGGGCATGGAGGGGTCAGAGTTGGGATGGGGACTTTGGGGAGGGGATTGGAATGGAGGCAGGGAAGGGGTGGGAAGAGATGGGGTAGGGGCGGGGCCTCATGGAAGGGGTAGAGTGGGAGTGGGGGTGGGGCCGGAGGCAGCGAGGGGGGGGGGTGTCAGTGATGCGGCCCTTGAGCCAATGCACTAGTCCTCATGTGACCCTTGTGGTCATTTGAGTTTGAGACCCCTGAGCTAAACCCTTCCCTCAAGGCCAAAGTGTGATTGCCAGCTTCCACACTGCAGCCCCCTTTCTGCTGCAAATTTCCAGGCTTTATACCTTAGCCAGCTTCTCCCCCAGTTGGGCTTTATCTGTCATTAGTCATTTTTCCATTAGTCAAGACAGACCCTCCACCAGGTGTGGCCTATAAGGTTAATTGGCCCTATCTACACTACTTTAACCCTCCAGGGCTCATGTGGGGTGAACACCCCATCACAATGGCTTACAAGACTTGGTCCCTATCCCTAGTAGGCCAAAGTCTTTCCAATCCTTCTGCAAGGGTTGGGATCCCCTTGGACACTCCTCTGTTTTCTGACCAACATCCAGTTGATAATCATCTTGCCTTAAGACATTTCTTCTTCACCTTTGGAGGGTTTCAGCAAAATAGTGGATTAAGATGATAAAATGGATAACGAATTTTTTGAACGTGTCCAAAAATAGTGGATGAAAACCAATAGTCTGTTATAATATATTTGGATTTTCAAAAAGCATTTAACAAAATCACTCACAAGGATTAAGGAGATTTACCAGCAATGCCACGAGAAGAAAAATGGTGTCATGAATTAGAAACTAGCTAAGAGATAGAGTAGGAATAAACAGTCAATTTAAGTTCTTACAAGCAGTAACAGTCTTTTTATTCTGTGTTTGTACCGGTTGTACGTGGTTCATGACTGGGGCTGCTAGGCAAATAATAAATATAAAACTGTAAAATATTAGAAATGATATTCAATATATTTATTAATGATCTTGAAAAGGTGAACAATAAGGAGGCAAAATTTGAAAATGACACAAAACTGTTTAGTGAAAACCAGTGACAGAACTTTGTAAACGTAGGTGTTGTTAGTCCAAAAAAAAATTCAGAAACAAGCGTGACTGTTTTTTTTTAAGTTGACAGCATGTCTAACTACTGCAGGCTCAATTCAGCTCTCTGAATTTAATGGGCCTTGATGGATTTTTCAGGTTAACAGCAATTTTTTAAACAGCAAAACACTCAGTAGTCATAAATAAACAAGAATAAGGGAGAAAACAAAATATTATATAAAAAACTTCTGCTAGTGTTTTTCATCCTTGAAATGCTTTACAAATATTTACTATTTCATTCTCTTTGTGAGGTGGATAAAGTATTGTCATCTCAGTTTACACATGGGGAAATGGAGGCAAAAAGTAAGGATTCAGGTGGCGTGTTAAGCCATGGCTTGCAGTAGGAGGTGCATTGACCCAGTGGAAGCTCCAGGAGGCATTTTATGTCATGCAGGTACCACAGGACAGCACATACATTCCCCCCATCCTTGTGCAAAGCCATCTCTACTAGCCAGCATGAAAGGAATGAATAGCCATGTCCTAGCTTCCTGTGGGTGCCTTAAACACCACTAGATTTTGTGTTTTCTTTGTACTCAGGAGGACACAAGGACTGCCACTGTGTCCACAAAGAGGGGAGGTTGGGCTCTCTGTGCCTTCTCCCTGCTTGTGCATCTGCCCAGGGGCCAGGCACAACTGAGCCATAAGTGACTTTCTGAAGGCCAGTGTCAGAACTGGGATTAGGACACCAGACTTCCTGGTTTCCACTCCTCTACTCCAACCAAAAGATCACTTCCCTTTTGAAACATAAAAATAACAGGTAGAGAGAGAGCATTGTTCTTATGCTCAGCTCTGAGACGTCAAGAGGAATGATTCACCACCTTGTCAAGACACAAATATATGTGTAGTATCATAAAGATTAACAACCTAGGGGCCCAACAGCTTTGCCTCCAAAACAGGATCCTTCCAGTGCTGAACCACAAACCCGGAGTTTTCTCTGAGCTAAAGCTAATGTCCCAACTTGACTACTCTGAGATGTAGCCAAACTCAAACTGGGCTTCTACCAGCTCCCAGCTATCCAATTCCAGAACCTGCCCTCAAAACTAAACAGACCTTCCACCAATTTTTCCCTGGGACTCCCCAGGGTGTGGTTATATTTAATGCCCTTGGTGGGACTTTGTGCAACAAAGAGATGTTTTTTTCACAAGCAGATTTCACTTAATACATTTTTAAGATACATTTTTGTTGTTGTCGTTGTCCTTTGGATAACTCAAAGTTTTATTTAGGGGAAAATTCAGACCTGTGTAAGGGGTTGGGACCCCATTTAAGTCAGTGGAATTGCACCCTTTTACAGGAGGTCTGGATTTGACCTGTAGTTCTGAGAAAGAATTTGTGTCTTTTCCATGCTTTTATGTTTTTTAAAATAACCATAGAGGTGTTTATTGAAATAGCAGACTGAGCAAGTTTTGTATTCTTGGTTCCTCAACTTCAGCTAGACACACCAGTGTGAATTACTCCATATGTTAGCAGGTGAGGATGTAGAAAAAAACCACACATATGTTCGTGCATGTGTGTGTGCATGGGAGAGGGAGGGAAAGGTTGTCTAGAAGCATTGTACAGCAACTTTATATGATCTTTAACTTGGAGTGAGAACTGTTCAAGGCCAGTCTTTTCCTGCAACAATAACATTCTTTATCTTTTCATTAGTATTTATTAATTAAAAATAACAAGTCTTACATTTATGTAGCACCCTTCATCATGAGAAATCTCAAATCACTTTTTAAAAAAACTATATATGCTAAAGAATTATGTCACTCACCACCAATAAGGTAAAATATATCATCAGTTTAATTGGACAGAACAACACTACAGAATAATTAAGGGTTCATTGCCTTGATTGCTGCTCATTATCCAAGAGTTGCAGCAATTGTCTTTTTTCTTTCCTGTGATATATCAGCTGTGAAACTAGAGCCACTAGTGATTCTTTAGATAGATTAATTACGTTAAACCACAGGTAATTTTTCCTTTGTGCTCATTAACATCCATAAAATCATGTGGTACCATCTGCATTATTGTATGAACTTTATGGTATGTAACAGTAGTTCTCATCTTTGTCCATACCAGGACTGAACACCCTGTTGGGGGGTCACAACCCCCAGATTGAGAACCCTAGTATACAGGTTCCTTTTGAAAAAATAGAATTTGTTGATTAATTCAATAAAACATATAAGTCTTACCTGTCTGTGCAATTTTCAATAAACAGTTATAGACTCATAGATGTTAAGGTCAGAAGGGACCATTGTGATCATCTGCACATTGCAGGCCACAGAACCTCAAACACTCACTCCTTTACTAGACCCCTAACCTCTGGCTGAGTTACTGAAGTTCTCAAATCATGGTTTAAAGACTTCAGGTAACAGAGAATTCACCATTTACACTAGTTTAAACCTGCAAGTGACCCATACTGCAGAGGAAGGTGAAAAAATCCCAGGGTATCTGCCAATCCGACCCGGGGGAAAATTCCTTCCCCACCCCAAATACGGTGGTCAGTTAGACCAGGGATCGGCAACCTTTGGCACGTGGCCCGTCAGGGAAATCCACTGGCGGGTTGGGCCGGTTTGTTTACCTGCAGCGTCCTCCAGTTCAGCCGATCGCAGCTCCCACTGACCGCGGTTCGTCGTTCCAGGCCAATGGGGGCTGCGGGAAGTGGCGTGGGCCGAGGGATGTGCTGGCTGCCACTTCCCGCAGCCCCCATTGGCCTGGAACAGCGAACCACGGCCAGTTGGAGATCAGCTGAACCTGCGGATGCTGCAGGTAAACAAACTGTCCCGGCCCGCCAGCGGATTTCCCTGACGGCCCAGGTGCCAAAGGTTGCCGATCCCTGCGTTAGACCGTGAGCATGTGGACAAGACCAACCAGACAGATATCTGGGAAAGAATTCTCCATAGTCACTCAGAGCCCACCCTATCTAATGTCCCATCTCCAGCAGTTGGGGATTTTTGCTACAGCTATTTTTCCTATATGTGCTCCTTTTGCCTTTGTTGTGTAATGCCTGCTATCATTACATCAAGTTTTCATTTTCTGATGAGTCCTACTCTTGGTGTTTAATTATAGAATGTGAGGCCTGCTATATGTATTTTTTCTGTTGCATTTTATTTTTATGGTGATTTACATGTACAAATAAATCCTTGCTCCAACCCTAGTTCCAAGTCCATTTTGCAGTTTGCCCTCATCCCAGATCAGTTCTAAACTTGTAAGCATATGGAGTGTGTGCTATACTACAGTATTGCTACTAAAGATGGGCATGACCCTGGATCTGTTTACCCTGTAACTCTGTATAAGTTTGGAGCTGGAGCTGAACTTTGTGGATCAGACCCTAATTCTGATACTCCATGGTAATGCTTGTTGAATTAGAGTACATGACATGGTCCTAGGTCACCTACTACAATCAGATGGTGATTGTATGACAGCTTGGGAGAGTGACTCAGTATCATCTAACTAACAACCCTACTATCCAGGAACTATACTTCCTTATCCTGGTTTCTGTATCAACAAACATAGGTGGAGCTGAGACCCAAACCAGCTGTCACTGTGACAGCAGATGTTTTATCTAAGAAGGGGGGAAAGGCAATTAAATAACTAAGTTCTTGAAGCAATATTTAAACTTTTTTTTAGTTTGTTGAATTATCCTTTGAGAATCTTCCATTCCAGTATACTTTGTAACTGGATTTACCTGTGATATTTGATAGATTCCTTTTAAAGTTTATGATATGCCTTGAATGACATTCTTCTAATATTGCTTAGCATTGCCATGAACATATTTTCATATCATTTTACGATGATGCATATATGGTGGGTAGTTTACAAAGTTTATTTTTAACATTCATACTCGTTAGTATATTAAAAAAGCTTTGCACAAGCAATGCAATACATAATAGGCAAGACATTTAGCTGATTTTTCTCCTGCTCATTAGGCAGGTTCCAATGGAGTTCTGTGGTGGGAGTTCACCCTCGCCTACTGCATGCTGGAGCTTTTTTTTTTTTTTTTTTAAATGGTGAAGCGGACTTGAAGCCTGTAGCGACCACCAACTATAATTCCTCAATACTTAGAGATTTATAGTTTCTCTCTGCCATGTGTCTTTCAGGTAATGTAACAATGCATTTTTAATATCCCATTTCCCCAGTATTTTTACTAAATAACATAATGTCGTTTTTGTTAACTTAGGATGTTTGAATTCCTCAAAAAGCTTTTTCCCTTCTTTGTCAAAGCCTGTATATACCCACACAAGGTGATCAATTGTTTCTTCCACCTGGAAGAGTGCATATAGTCCATCTTTGCGTCTGTTTATTCAAAAAAGATTTTTGTTTAAACCACAATGGTTAGCAAGTACTCTAAACAAAAGCACTTCATTAGTCCTATGCAGGCCCTGAAGTATGTCATTATCCTCAACTCTAAGGCAATTCAAAAAATCTTCTTCCACGTTTTTTCATTAATCCAGTGTTTTTTGCCATTCCCGTTACATTTTTCTATACTAGGCTTTTGAATTCCTTCTGCATACTGAGACGCACTTTTTTTATTGCCATAAGACTTGACATTGAATCCAGAACCATCACCACCACTGCTGGGCATACATCCAATTTAATTCTAGCATTATTGCTGCTAATTTGGCTGTCATGACAGTAATTTAATTGGATATTCGTTAGATGTACTAATTCTCAATTTTGGCATACAATATATGGTCCCCATTCTTCCTGTTTTTTCTTGTTTGGATCCGTTTTTATATATTTGACAAAAGAGACTCTACTTTTCATGTATATACTGGTACACTTCTTTTTTAAACCTACTGTCTCTCTTTTTTTTTTTTTTTTGTCCTTACATTTATAAAATAAATCTACATCCATGTTTGGACATGCGACTTTCTATCCATAACTAATTTTCCCATGACCAAAAGTTTTGACTTCATTCAGCTTTTTCTTGTCTTTCAACTTGTGCATCCACCTTTAGCAGTGTGTAGAGTTCTAACATTGTGTGCTATGGTTTGCCTATCAGATTCCCAACCATCCTCATATTTTTGTTGGGTACTTTGACCATTGCAGTTTCAAGTTAGGCCCAGTATCCGGAGGTGGATTAGGGGTTTGTGGGGCCCTGGGCCAGAGCAAGTGGGAGCCTCTCCCCACCCCTTTCACCTGCAGTTCTCCCCTCCCCCCCCCCCTTCCTCCCCCGACCACCCACCCAGCACTCCAGAAAAATGGGCGCTCCCGTGCCCCAACCCCTCTCCCTTGCAGGAGTGCCGGGCAGGCGGAGCGGGTTGGGGCAATGGGGCATTCCAATTGGCCCGGTATGTGTTGCCGCATATAGCTGTTATAATAAATGCACTTTATGCAATTCATAGTGCCTGGGCTTGTCTTAAATCTAACGTTTTAAGTTCTAATTTTGATGCTGACCCAAAAGCTTGGTAGCCACAGTCAATATAACTGGTCTGATTAAGGCTCTGTATACCATCAGCAGTGTTTTCTTATCTGCCTTCCAATTAGTCTCAGCAAGATTTAAGCAGGTTAATCCTCCTGTACATTTATCTTTAACATAGTTTATATGATCTTTCCAAAGTAATTTAATATCAAATATTACCTTAAGAATTTAAACCTTGTAACTCTGTCTGTTGTTCTCCATATAGATACAGTTTATATTCCTTTGTAACTTTCCTTTTTGTAAAGAAAGATCAATCCTTTAGTTTTATCAACAAAGAACTTGAAACCCCATGCATCTCCTCACTTAGGTCTCTTGTAATGCTTCGCTGATTCTCTTTTTCTGCTACCTCAGCATTCCCGCTCCTAATCCACAGAACAAAATCATTTATGAATAGAGTGACACCTGCCCTGGCACTTTTTCGTTTTGGGAGATCGTTGATCATAATATTAAATAAGGTCAGGCTGATGATACTTCCCTGTGGTGGACCATTTTTAACATATATATATATATATATATATATATATATATATGACATAATTTTCGCAACTCTCACCTGCCTGGTCCTTTTACTCAAAAATTCTCTAATCCACCCATACAGTCTTCCCCTTATTCCTAGCGAACCTCTTTGAACAACAAGCCTTTCCTCCATAGCGTGTCATACACCTTTTCATAGGCAGAAAGATGGCTAACGCGAAACCTTTGTGCCTCATACAAAAAAGTATTTTAGTTTCTAACTTAACAATGTGATAAGGGGAGCATCTTCCTCTCCTAAAACCACTCTACACCTTATCTATACTACCATTGTCTTTTAGATAAGCAACCAATCTGTCATTCACCATTCTCTCCATACTTTTACCCAGACCAGACATAAGAGGAATCGGTCTATAGTTTCCTGGTTTTCATATTGGAATTACTACTGCATGTTTCCACCCTACCGGTATCACTCCTTTTTTTCCCCATATAGTGTTATAATTCCAAGAGAACCTTCAAACTGCTTCCAGAGAGATATTTAAACATTGTTACATATATTATCTTTACCTGGGTATGTATTTTTGCTGATATCAATAGCTTTCTAAAATTCCCTCAGCCAAAATCACTTTCAGTGTAGTAACTTTGCGTTTACCCCCAACTACATAATAGATCATGACTTTGTTCAATTAATTGTCTTTTAATCTGGTGCAAAACTTCAATGTGGTGTTCATCATTACTCACCCCTCAGACATTTTCTGCTAAATTTCTGCTTTCTCATTATCAGAATGTCTAACTCTGTTGTCAGTCCCAATAAGACCAGGGATGTGACTACTCTTAGTCAGAATTCCCTTCATTCTTCTAATTTGCTTGTATATTTCTGATTTCCTGTTACCTGGGGTAAGTGACTGGTCCCTTGGGACTGGGAATATCCTGAATATTGTTGTGATATTTGATGTAAGGAACCATCTACCACAAAGGCAAGTTTGCATGGGTGGTAAAATAGATTGGAATATCCAAGGGGACTGCCTGTGAGTCCATGGTTAGGCTGCTATAATGTTTGAGGAGTTCACAGTTGATACTTGGTTGGAGAAATCTAAGTATAGAACTCACAACCAGTCAGGGGTTTGTGCCCTGCTTTTTGATAGTCTGCCCTGAAGTCGGCACTCATGGTTGTGAGCCACTCCAGACAGCGTGACAAGCTCCTAATTAGCTTTCTTAAAATCCCAGGTAGGTAATTTTGCATAACCTTCAATCTTTCTTTGTCCTTGAAAAATAATAAGTGTAGGGAAATGATCACTCCCCATTCCTTCTTCCTTATATATTTCCCAGGGGCATTTACTTGCAATATCTGCTGTAATAATTCCCAGATCTAACCAGGAAAAACTACCATCTGCTGTATTACACTAGTAGGAGTGCCATCATCTAACTAGATTGTTTTCATCAATTAAGTTTTCTAAGCATGTACCATTTTTATTTGTTGTCTTCTTTCCCCACAATTTATGACGACTGTTTAGGTCACTGCATATAATATATGGTCTTTTATAATTCTTCGCTATTTCTTGTCGCTCCAAGCTTCCTAATTTCCCACACGGGTTATAGATATTATAAATCCTTAAAGACATATATTTCTCTTCTGCATTGGGATCGCAACAGCATCATATTGTAGGCTTACTTCTTTGTTTTCTGCTGCTATGTAGTTTAATCCTTCCCTTACGGCAGTATAAAACCATCTTCTTCCTAGTTTTCGGTATTGCCTGAAAGCAATATATCCTGGAATTTTAAAAGCAAGCTTTTTAACCAACCATGTTTCCTGAATACATATGATATCTGGTTTAGTTTTCATTTCCAGGATATTTTCTTTTAGTTCTTGACGACGTGCTATCCAGCTGTGCACATTCCAATAAAAGATTGTGATCCCCATACTAGTCATATTTCATCATTAGCCTCATTCAAAATTGCATGAATACACTCCATTGATAAATAGCTAACATACAAGTATTTCTGCTGCCCTTGCTATCATTTTCATTTTTTCTGATTTTTCTTATTTTTGATGTGCAGTTTATTACTTCTATCATAAATGCACAAAACCTTTCTATTGTATATAGCCTATTCCTTACACAGTGTTTATCATATTTTTTATAAAATGAGTCTGTGTCTGCATTTCCCCTTTTACTGTGCTGTTTGTCTCTTCCTTCTCCACTTGATGCTTTGAGAGTCTCTATATAGCTTCCACATAAGATGTTACTTTTGTCTTTTTGTATTTCTTTAGTGTGTCTTGCAGCAATACCCCCTCTATATTCTAGACTGTGATTACCACTGCAGTTACTACATATGACCTATGTCCATTCTATACAATTTTCATAGAAATGCTCTCCCCTACATTCACTGCATCTTGTTTCCCCTTTACAAACAGTTGCTACATGCCCATGTCATTGGCACTTAGAACACTTTAGGGGGTGGGAGGATATATGGCTTGGTTCTGAATACCTGAAACCCTAGTGCTACTTTCTTATCCGGGCAGGTCTACACTTAATATGCTGCATTGGTGCAGCTGCACCAGTTTGAGCATCTCCCATTGGTTTAGTTAATCCACCTCCCTGAGAGGCAGTAGCTATATGTCAATGGGAGAAACCCTCCTGCGATGTAGTTCTACCTACACAGAAGGTTAGGTTGGTATAACTACCTTGCTAAGGGTGTAGATTTTTCACACCTTTGAGCAACGTAGTTATACTGATATAAGTCTGTAGTATAAACCTGGCCTCAAGTAGAGTCCCTCTCTTAAATGTAATCAAAAAGCACTGCTGCTGATGGCTTGTTTTCTGCTCATTTACTAATTAATCATTTATTTGCTACTATGTATCCCTTCTGCCAGGTGGACCGAGCAGCAACCAGGGATGGGTTCAATATCTAGGGGTTCCTTTCCATCGATACAACACAGAACCGGCTAAAGTCCCCACCCAGTATCCTGGGAAAATTACACACCACCCCTGGGCGCCTCTGAGAGGTAATACTTCCCCACTTGTAAGCACAGAGTCTGGGTGTAGAAAAGAAACTTTTAATAAAAGGAGGGAAGTAACTCAGAGTTAATTTGGGAAAACACCACAAATAGGGGTCATAAACATAAACCATGAGTAAAAGACCCACCCCCAAGCAGGTTGGGCAGTGCCCTTTTCCCCTCAGGTTCTTAAGTCCAGCAACCCAAAAGTCCCTTTCACGTGCCCGACCCTTCTCTGTACTGCACTCACAGTTGCTCTCCTTGGTCAGTGCAGACCCAGAGTTCAGGGGTGCATCTGCAGAGTTCACCTCCCACTCTGGGTGGGGGGTAAAGAGGCATCTTACTCACTCTGCTGGCTGCTCACAGGCCACCTGCTCACCGCTCTCCTCGCACTCCTCCACCAGACACCCAGCTGGCTGCTTGTCGCACCTCTCCACCGCCGCCCTGCCGGCCACTCATCATGCCTCTCCACTGCCGCCCTGCTGGTCACTCATTCACCAGCTGACTGTCATTCACCTTCTGCCTCTCTGCTGCAACCTCTGCATATCAGTCACTCAGTGATTTTAGCTCTTAGCAGGCAGGGCAGAAACACAGTCCTACCACAACTGGTTTCAGCTCTGATTGAGCAATTAAAATAACAGGAGACTCCTCATGAAGCCTATTTAGTTCTATTCTTTGAACAGTAGGGAAGAACAGGTTAAGCCAGTCTAGAGGGGGTGGGGGGTTGTGCAGCCTCCTGACCAGGACTTCTGTCCCCTCCCCCCCCCCCCCCCCTACTCTTACTTTCACACATAGGCACCCACGGGGAAAAATTGATAGGTGCAGAGCACCCACCGGCAGCTCCCCGCTGGCCATCCCCAGCTCACCTCCGCTCCGCCTCCTCCCCCGAGGCACCGCTGCTCCGCTTCTTCCCCCCCCTCCCTCCAGGCTTGCTGCGAGAATCAGCTGTTGGGCGCGCGACAAGCCTGGGAGGGAGGGGGGAGAAGCGGAGCAGCGGCACCTCGGGGGAGGAGGCGGAGGTGAGCTGGGCGGGAGGGGCTCGTGGGGAGCTGCCGTTGGGTGCTCTGCTTCTCCCCCCTCCCTCCCAGGCTTGCAAGCCTGGGGTCGGGGGTGGAGGGGAAATGCAGTGCACCCAGGGGAGGAGGTGGGGCGGGGATTTGGGGAATGGGTGGAGTTGGGATGGGGCAGGGCCGGGGGGGGGGGGGGGGGTGGCGCAAGCTTTCACAGGGCTTTGGCAGTCAAGCTCCTGGTTCAATGAGGTCCTCTTGACTCTCTCCCACCCCCCTCATTTGGAACAGGTTAAGCACATTCCTGCTTTCCTGCATTCCCACAATAATCACAACATTGATAACAGCATTTCACTACCCCTGCATTCAGTACTAACGTGATTTATGACCCAACACCAGCCGAGTTGATTACAATGAGAAAAACACCGCTCCATCTGGAATATCTAAGCAAAGCAGGAGCAAACTGTATTTACATAACCACACCCAGAGTGTCTCCCCTTCCCAGCTAGCTGTCAAGGAAGCATTCATTCAGAACCCGATTACAACTATTTTACCTTCTACTATGCTTTTGGTAATCTCATTATTAGTCAGTTCTAGTGGCACTTCATATATTACTTCCTTCATTTCAAATACTTTGGTAAATGGCAACTTATTTCAACTTTCCCTAACATTTTAATGTTCAGCAGTTTATCTGCTTGCTCTTTGTTCTTATATTCAACTGAAAGATCCCCATCTCGCAGACTCCTGGCTCTTATTATATCACCTGTGCTTTTTTAATCCAGTCAGCTACTTTCACAGGGTTAACATCACCTAATCTCATTTCTTTGGCTGGGGATTTTAAAGTTATAACATTTTGGTTTATTTCTTTCCCTAGCTTTTCTTTTTTGCTGACATCATCATCATCATCATCACCATCTGGTTCTGATTTTTCTCTTTTCTTCCCCCCCCTCCCCCCTACTTTGTATCCATTCTCCCTTTCTAACAGGCTCTTCTTCAGTGTCCAGAGTGATCTCATTTGGGATTAGAAAACCATCTCCCTTAAAAAAAACCTCAAAAAACTAACCCTTTTTCAGCCCCAGCCCAGCCCTGCTCCTTCAGCCCAGTATAGGCACATACTGGGGAGCAAAAAGCATGTGACCTCAGAGAGCCTTAAAAAATACTATGGAGTATGTAGCAAGTTATAAGATTTGTTTACATGCTGAATGTCTTTCTTAACCTTGCTAGTTGGAGCACTCAGTAAGTAAATAATATTTAGTATTTATAACTGCTTTTTTTTCTTCAAAACCCTTTATAAATATTAACTAATTAGTCCTCTACTGACATTCCTGTAAGCAAAGCAGTATTATCCCTTTTTACACATGGGGGAACTGAGCCAGAGAGGCTCAAGTGCATTTCTACTCTGTAAAATGACCTAGCAGAAATGGCATTGTCGGGTTATGTGTTTGTTGCATCTCAGCTTACTGAGATGCAACAAACTTTTCTCCAGCATTGACGTCAATGAAGTTATTCCAGATTTACACCCGCGTACTTTGAGAAAATAATTCTGCCTTATGTCCCTCCAGTTGGAGAATGGCTATTATTTCCTGGGGGAAAAGATGACAGTTTCTGAATCCAGTTTGTTTATTAGAAAATCAGAAGAGTTTTCTTCAGGTGAACTCTCTCTCTTAGTACACCAGATACTGAAAAGATTAATTGATACTAATTCTTATTGGAATTACTTTTTACAACATTGTGGGAAACTAAGCAATCTATATTCATAGAACCAAATTCTGTTCTTTAATTATTCCCAATTTACACGAGGGTAACGCAGCCCAGAATTTGACCCAGAGTGTGCACCTTTTATTAATTCTATTTTCAGGATTAAATGGCAGAATTTTCTTTTTTGAAGAATGGTGCAGCTTAACCTGTCTCTTCTCCCACCATTCATCATGTTCTGAGTATTGGGAGCTCCTTGAATCAGTGCACCATGAGTTTTATTTAACATGGACACACTGCATGGACATTCACAGAGCACTCCTTAAAACTCCCTAAATTCTGTTCTAGCAGGTGGTGAGTACTGTGTAAACCATGAGACTAGTTCTTCAAAGACTTCTAACAACTTTAAATCAAGTAGATTGCCTCGGCAGCATGTATTGTCCTCTGGTCATAGAACTAAAGAGTCCTTGTGTCACTCCTAAACTCACATGGCTTGCTGCTACTGAGAGACATGAGTGGCTTTTCTTTTTTCCCCAGAGATCAACACATTTTTCTGTCTTGTATTGATGAAGACATCTTGCTCCTTCTGGGAGTGATTAAGTCTTTTTTAAATGTCTTTAGGATGTTGTTGATTTAGCAGTACAATCTGTTTGCCATCTCAATCTCCATATGGTATTTTGCACACATAACAGGCAGGTTGTAATAACTCAGTATCTTTTGTTTGCTATGATTATCAAAAAGGCTTGGCCCTCACTTGTGGTGAATTACATGCTGTTTCTCTCAATCTCCTTTCACTCATGGAAGGTGGATCCCCATATCTGAGACTGCCTCTGCAGCTACTGTGTCCCCTGGCAGGCCCCTTCTTTTCTGATGCCCTTGCCTCAAATTGTCCCCAAAGAACTGTGCTGGAGGTGCTGGGACTTTTCTCTTCTTTTCCTACCTTTTCCAACTAAACTTACCTCAGTCCCCTTCACTCCTCTGCCTCTTTTGAACAACACTCCATTGAATCTACTGTCATCTCCTACTCCATTTAGCTGTTGTCTACCGTCTTTCCCTAACTCCTCCTCAGCTGCCTTCATCTTTAATCCTTGCACCTTGCTCTCTCACTCTTCTTTATCCCGCCATCCCCCAGCTCTATCTTCAGTGACTTCAACTTCCATATTGATGTCTCTTTTGATCCATTGTCTCCTGCCTCCTCACCCCCTTTCCTTTTGATTTTTAAACTTGAATCAGCACTCTTCCTCACCAAAACAGCCACTTGCTTGACCTTGTCTTCCCTTAAACGCTGCACTTTCTCTGCTTTCTTTCTGCCCACCACCTCATCTGCTTCATCATCACCAACCTGCCTCCACCAAATCTTTCCATAACTTTAATTCATCATTGTCCATGACATCTCTCACCTCCCTCTCTTCCACTGACTTTTTTGTTGAATCCCTCCATTGCTGTCTCTCGTCCATACGTGATTTTTTTGTTCTGCCTTGTCTATATGAGAAAATTGCAGAGATTTAACTTAAACATGTTTTTAAACCAATTTAGTTTAAACCAGTACAGATTCTTGTGTGGACGCTCTTTTTTATTCAGTTTGAGTGGCTTATTTCAGGTTATTTTACGCTGTTTCCTAATCTACTTAAGCTCAACTGAACTCAGTCACCTTTAAACCAAAATAAATGTGTCCCCAATAGGGGTTTGCACTGGTTTAACTAAATCATTTTGAAATCAGACCTGTAGTTAAACCAGTGCAACTTTCACATGTAGACAAAGTCTTCCTTTTTCCCACTGCAAAGTTTGTTTCACCAACTACCAACCTTGGTTCACCCCCAATATCTGATTCTTTTGCCCCTGCTCATGTGCTGCTAAGTACTATCTCCTCAAACACTGCAGTTATCCCAGCAACCCTATCCTTGCATATCCTGACCAACAGATCTGGGCAACAAATTGAATAATTTAAACATAAGTTAGCTATCTCTAGAGTTGGTAGTCAATTGATTTATCATTTACTGAAGTCACAGAGTCATTATCTATGCATGCCATAGTTTACAGTAGTTTTTATTGATATTGCTGATCTGATGGGCTGATTTTAGTAATTTAAAGTAGTTCAACTTTATGTTGCCACATCTGTAATATGAATTTTCTTGATACAGTCAATTGAGTTAGGATAAGCTTTTGCACGCCATAGACATTTTTTCTTAATTGTTCTTAATTAATACTGTTATTTAAGTCAATGTTGGGGAATTAGTCCTATGGTTTAACTCCCATTAAGTATAACAAAGGGTTAAATTATAACAGTCGGTTACTCATTATACCACTTTGGTACTGCAAAGGGGCCTTAAAATAAATGTAAATATAATGTACACCAAATTTCAGGTCCCTTCATGCCACCAGAGCAGAGTAAGGGGCCTTAAAATAAATGGAAATCAAGCCTTGAGTCAATGGCCAACTTGAATCATGAAATGGGGGATCAGTGCCCAAAACCAGCATATGTAATAGCAGCTCAATAAACAATATATGGGTGAAAGTGATTGGTAATTTATATTTGGAGCATTTAAAATGTAGATTAAATGTAATTTTTTTTTCAAAATGGAAGAAAAATAGCAACATCTATGTAGCACAAAGTACTGCATTTACTTGTAAGTGCTTGAAACAGGCTTCAGAGCGGTAATCAAGTGTTTTTTTGCCATTGATTATCTTTAAAAGGAATCTTAAGAGCTCAAATCCAAGGTGTAGAATTTGGAGTGTACACTTATGAAGTGTTTTTCAGTAAAGAATTTGTACAGTAAAAATAGGAACTTATTTGGGTTAGGCACCCTCTGAGTGGTGGTTTGTTTGGTTTGCCAATAGTGCAGTTTTTTCTTTAGTAACTGTATCTAGGAAGTGTCTAATTTGAAAGTACATATAGAACACTCAAGAAAGTAGATTTAATTTAATTCTGAGCTGTTCAAAATTTAGTAGTGTTATGCTCTTGAGTCTCCAGTGGTTGATAGTCCTTTAATATAAACATCTTTTAAAGTTAGTGTCATTCTGTCCTGCAGGAAAACATGGGAACCTGACTATCCAGGAAGTTGGTGAGAATTTTGGCATTACACCCAGGTACCTGTTTTTATTTTTCCATATTTTTAGAGTACTCTGCTAGGATAGGATGTTGTTTGGTCTCTTGAGGGAGAAAAGTTTCTTTCTCCATATTTACAGTGTGGTTCTCTGGGGTAGGATGTTGTCTGATCTCCTGAGAGAGCAAATTGTCTTTGCCATAAATCAGGCTGGAAGGAATAAAAAGAGATAAATACACTGCTTCCGTGCTTTGGCAAGTGGGGCTGTTGCTGTGAGTTTCTGTAAAAAGTAATCTTGCTCCAAACATATTGAATTACAGCTGTCCAGTTATAGAATTTCTAGTTGTTTTCTGTCTTTAAAGCCTCAACAGCTTGTTTTTGGTCTCCATGCTATAGTACTAAGTAGATATAAATACTAGGTGGACTTTTGAGAAGTGCAGCATTCAAGGAAGGACATTCACTTTTGTCAAGTAGGCTGGGCCTAACATAGATAATGGTGTGTTACGCTATCTTTTAAGGTATATAAAAGGGGTTGCAGGTTTAGCTTTATTAGTATAAATAGGTGAGGTATTTGGATCCCTCACAGAAACCTCCAACAAGGAAAATTGAACAGTCTCATTGGTTTGTCTCTGATTTGGTCATATTTACATGAAAACTAAATGAGACTTCTAAGATTTCTTTAAGGAATTGAAGAGAAGCTTATGTTTCAATCAAATAAGACCGATGTCATCCAGAAAAAAAGAAATTTTGCATTCTTTATCATGGATTGTTATGTCCTGACTCTCTGGAGAATCTCTGACAGCTATTGCAAGCGATTCAACACATAGAGAAAACAGAAGAAGTGACAAAGGGGCACTTTGCTTTGTGCTGCTCCTTAAGGAGAAAATCCCTGCTTAGTACCTGTTCAGATAAAGGAATACACATAGAGAACAATAGAACAGTTTATGGAAGTTATACATTGATGTGCAAAATTAAAGTTCTCCAATACTACAGAAAAATAAGCCTAAAAAATCCTATCAAAAGTTTTCTCTGAATCTAATGCTAGAAGGATGCTGTTAATCATTTGTATTATGCGATGATGTTTAGTATTTATCAAATGTTATGATTTGTTGCTCTCCCTGGAGTAAAGCTACATTGGTCAGTATGATTTGATAGTGGCAGGATCAGAGAGCGCTGATTTTGCCAGTATTTTTTTGTCTGGCTTAATTAATGAGATTGGTCAGAATGATCTACAGACTTCTGGATTTTTATCTTTGTTCA
This sequence comes from Chelydra serpentina, assembly GCA_037349315.1. Taxonomy (NCBI): domain Eukaryota; kingdom Metazoa; phylum Chordata; order Testudines; family Chelydridae; genus Chelydra; species Chelydra serpentina. The sequence goes on along the minus strand of JBAIAC010000002.1, from coordinate 26,563,156 downwards.
GGAGTACAGTTATACTGGTTTCCAAACAGTAACTGGACAGTTTTCCCTTTTCGAAAGAGTGCTGGAACATTTCTTTGCTGCTTGTAATATTGTTGATCACTTCTTCTTCCTTGACAATTTGTCCTCCCTTGATTTTTGTGCAGTATCCTCCCATTTCTCCTGCTTCTTTATCATCTCTTTTGACTGATGCTCCTCTTTCCCTTTCCCACTTTCTGTGGGGGTCCTAGGCAGTTCTGTTCTTGGCCCTCTCCTCTTCTTTCTGTACACCCTATCGCTAAGTGACCTTACCTGCTAGCAAGACTTTGAGTACCAATGAAAAAATCTACCTTTCCACTTCTGAGTATCTCCCTTCCTCTCTCCTTACCCAAGTGCTCCTTTCAACCTCTCTGACACCATTCTTCAATGTCTCACCATCAACTAAAAACTGAGCTCCTTACCATTCTTTCAAAACCTTCTATATACCCCCATGTTCTCTGTCACTATTCAACACACACCACCATTCTCCCTGTCACTGAGTCCTGAAAAATAGGAGTCATCTTGGAATCTTCCCTTTGACTGAATGCATGGAGTAAAAGGTAATGTCAAATCCTTACTCCTCCTTTGTACACAACAAGCTAGATTCCAAAGGGTAAGGAGAAGTACCTTATCAAGGCAGGTGGGTATTTCTCTGATGTAAGGAAATCCTGGGTGGCATAAAGCCAGTGTAGATTCCTCCATGTTACCTACCTCTCTCCCCCTCCCCCCCAGTCATAGGGGGCATTCCTGGGCCAGTCAAGCTGTTGGAAATAATTTCCCTTCTAAGTTTATTAAGGTTTACCATGACTCAGCTTCCACACAAGTATTTCTTTATTAGTCCAAAGGCCACTTGGTGTTAATTACATCCAAAATACCAGTACAAGCATATATTTTATATTTTAACAGCAATACACTTACAAGCATTGGCCAAAATACTCACAACAGAATCAGGTCCGGGATATTCCTTCCCATCGTGGTGTAACTACAAAGGGGTAAGGAAAAAGCTCTGACCAAAAAAAAAACTTCTGGAAATCTTGCTTTTTATACACGATAACAAACAATGTAATTGCTGGTTGCTGGACTTTAGCCAAAGACCAAAAAGGAAATCTTAGGACTGAACTCTGCATCTGGTGCCCAATAAGCCATGTTTTCTATATTTCTATTACTTCAATAGAAGTACTTCAACTGAGACCATCAATAAGATAATGCTGGTATTTCCAGGGTCACTTCACATTTAACACAGACAACTTTGTTCTCATGATCTTATTCTTTTGGTCACATGCTTTGAACCTATTGCTCATGCTAATATTCCAACTCAATTTAAACCCATAGTTTACTTAGACCCAGTGTAGGGCCCATATTCCTAGGATTCATAGAATTTAAGGATGGAAGATACCAATAGATGATCTAGTCTGACCCCAAACATTTACGTTAAATTTCTCCTAGTTACTCCTATATTGAGCCCAAGAACTTCTGCTTGGCTAAAGCGTATCTTCCAGACAGGCAACCAGACTTCATCTGAACATATCAAAAATGGGGAATCCATCACTTTCCTTGGTAGGTTCTTCCAGTGGTTGATCACCTTCACTGTTAAAAATATTTTAATTTGAATTTGTCTGGCTTCAGCTTTTAGCCATTTGTTTTTGTTATGTCTTTCTCTTCTATATTAAAGAGCCCTTTAGTACCCAGAATTTACTCCCCAGGTAGGTACACTGTAATCAATTCGCCCCTTAATCTTTTTTTTTTTTTCATAAGCTAAACCGATAGAGCTCTTGAGTTTGTCTACATGGTGTGTAAATGTGCATCAGATGGGGTGTAAATTCTAGTGTGCACTAGTATGCCATGCCCTAACTGTCCTTGTGGACCTTCTGGCATGCACTAAAAATTACCTAGTGCATTTTGACATACAACTGTTTGAAATGGGACTACATGAACTCACACTAGGAAACTTTCAGTGCGCACCAGAAGGGTCTACACAGACAATTGGTGTGTAACATGCTGGAGCACACTAATGCACCATGTAGACAAGCCCTTAGACTTTAATTATAAGGTATTTTCTACAGCCCTTGAATCATTTTTGTGACTCTTGTTTGCACCTCTCCAATTTTTCAGCATCCTTTTAAAAATGTGGACACCAGAACTGTACATAGTATTTCAGTATCGATCTCCCCAATGCCATATACAGAGGTAAAATCACCTCCCTACACCTACTCACCAATCCCCTATTTATACAGCCAAGGATTGCTTTCGCCCTTTCTGCCAGAGTGCTCTTGTGGAATTGCCTGTCCATTATGTCTCCTAAATCCTTTTCATAGTCACTGTTTCCAGGATATAGTCCTCCATTCTATAGGCATGGCCTGCATTCCTTGTTCCTAGATGTAGGACTTTGCATTTGGCTGCATTCAAGTGAACGTCTCTTCTATATGGAGGGAAGGGATTGAATGTTGGGGAGGAATGGAAAGGCACATCAAAGAATAATTAACATTTTAATTATATAAAGTCTTTCATATAAATAAATCCCCCAACATCTTAGAGAATTATTTAAATGATAAGAAAATATAATAGAGCAACTTCATAATAACCTAGAAGAAGAAGGGAAATATTAAGAGGCAGGGCATAAGGGAGGTAATGAGATAGAGCAGCGTTTCTTAAACTGGGGTCCACAAGGGCACTCCAGGGGGTCCGCAGGCCCCGCTGATCAACTCCTCCCCCTCCCTCCCAACACTTCCTGCACGCCGGGGAACAGCTGTTCCTCAGCGCATGCAGGAGGCGCTGGGAGGGAGGGGGAGGAGCAGGGACGAGGTGCGTTCAGGGAGGGGACGGAAAGAGGTGAGGAAAAGGCGGGGTGGGGGTGGGAAGAGGTGGGGTAGGGGTGGGGCCTTGGGGGAAGGGGTGAAGTGGGAGCGAGGCCTGGGGCTGAGCAGGGGGCTTAGGGGTCTGACATTTTTTAATTCAAAATGAGGGTCCTCAGGTTGCTAAAGTTTGAAAATCTCTGAGAGAGAGAGTTAGTAAGGATAATAGCTACAGTGAGGTTGGTCACCTGGTGAGAGCTGCAGAGGAGGTTGTTGCCCTAGCGTGGGGAAATTGTGGGCAGGTAGGACAGAGGAATCAAGTTTTAGATGAATTAAGAATGCCTTCTTTTCCAAATCCAAATAACTAAGCATGTATCAAAAAGGTCAGTTATTTTCTTTTGTTGTAGAATCCAAGTAAAAAGTAGATCATTCTTCTTAGTTTCTATAAAACTATAAATACAGCACTTGGTATCTGTATTAAGGAAAAAAAGTTAAATAATCATTAAGAATTTGAAAAACATCCAATGATGATATGTGACACATTGAGAGTGTAAAATAAACATTAAGTACTGACACCCACGTCACTTAGGCCATAATCTTGGTCCTCATTTACCAAAGAGTGATGGTGCTTCTGTTAAGAGTTAAGAAAGGGGTGGGGGGAATCACTATTTTTAGTCTCCTAAATTGTAGTTGGCTTTGAAAGAGCAACATTAGAGAGACACATCTTTTTGGGTGGATATTCTAGCACATTGTTTATGAGCCACTAGAAGGGTACAGGCTAGTGCAGAAAGAAAGTGCTGATTAAAAAATAATTAAAACCAGTTTTCTACATGTGGAGTCGGCCAGAAACTATGAGTGAGTAACTGTCTAAACAAGCACTATTTTCTGAACTTCATTCACCTTCTGGGTATCTCATGGTTTGTTTGTTTTTTATATTATTCATATCTGCTGCCCTACTTTCTTTCACTTCAGTTCTGTTTTATTTAAGATATATTGAAAAATCACAGGGGGCACAATAATGTGCCCAAGTATCAAAATGGATCAAAATTCAGTATTGGCAGATAAAAGCAGCTGCAGGTCACTTAAGAGGGTGTGTGTAGTGTAATGGAAGAGAATTCAACCATGGAAAAAATATTCTCCAGTATTCCATCATTAATGCAGCTGTAAAGTTAATAGACAGGAAACTCTCTCTTTATGATCCCTGAAATCTTCAATCTATATTATGCTATTCTTTGTAACAACATCTAACTGTATAACTGAAAGACCCTGTTTATGAACTTTATAACACCGTACATTACAACTGAGAGTAAATTACCTGAAAGCAAATTCCGTATCATTAGATGTAATCATAAGAAGCTAAATAGTTGTGAAGACTCTGTAAGGAGGCTGTCAGCTCCAACCATCACACATTGCCAGGCAGCAGCCAATCAAGAGCAGCTGTTGAAACTGACTTCTGAAGAGGCTAATTGCTCACCGTAGAGGTCAAAGTTCTACAGGAGTGCTGGTCAGCAATTGATAGTGAAAATGGTGAAAATTGCAATCCTAATGAAAATAAATCTCCTCTAGAAACAAAAATAAGTGTACACGTACTATGAGATTGTGTTTTTCTCACTGTTGTACCATCTTTTAGGCTGTCAAACTCATAATATTTTGTGGGTGGCAAAATGATGTAATTTAATTCAACAGCTTGTAGTAATTTCCACTCAGCTCTTCATGAGAGGTACAAATTACTGAAGAAAGTGGGATGTAAGCTTACAGATGGCAGTATCACTTTTCTTTTCCATTGAGATCACAATATCCTTCTTTCTAGCTGAATGACAATTGTGCTGTCACTAAAATTACATCATGCTATCGTCCCTCAGAGGACATGGTTTATGATTCAAGGGACAGCTGTCAAAATAAAATATACTCAGCTATGGGCTTTGGAAATCTCTTAGGTACATACATACACAAGTTTGTTCTTTTTTTAGAAGGGTAGCTATGGATTATAGCAAAAGTGGAATGTAAATTGGAATCCTACATGTAAATGGCAAGTTGTAGAATAAATCCAAGATATAAATGTCACTGATTAATGTGACTAGTGTTCTTCTTCAAGTAGTTGTCCCTATGGGTACCCCCATTTTAGGTGTGCGTGTGCCCATATGCTTTCCATGGGAGACTTTTCATAGCGGTGTCGGTGGGTCCAGGCTTGTGTCCTATATATTCTCATGCTCTGAACGAAGGGCATTTAGGAAAGGATGGACCCACTGCCGCTCAAGCTCCTTCTCAACTGCCTGTGGCTGGAGCCTTGCAGTGTCCATTCACTTTTTAATCTTACCTTTTTTATTGCATTTCAATTAATTTTATTTATTTGTTGTTTTTATTAATTCCTAATACATGCTGGGTGCTTTTGGGGGCTGCCCCCCATATCTTTGTCTTTGCAGTCCACACAAACACACACACACACAATCCAACCTACACCTCTTCTTGTCTGTGGCCTTCTCTTTTTGGGGTGTGCTCAGAACCCGAGGCTTCAAACCCTGAGAGATCTGTGATAGGTCTTTCCCCTTAGTGATGGACATTCCAGCTGCCTCCATTGTCTCAGAGAGTCCAACATTCCATCCAAGTGCAAGGTCTCAACTGACTTTAAAAGCAGATCTAGGAAGCTGAGGGAGGACAGGTTGCAGCGTATGGAGCATTTTTGGAAACCTGCTACTACTTTGGAGCCTGATTTTTCCCTCGTATTTCAGCCTTATTCAGCCTGAGCGCCCCATCAACTTCCATGGCTCCAGTGCCTGCAAGCAGGACCAGGAGGCTCCTTCGGAGACTTTGAAACTCTGTAAGAAGAAAAGAACTAGATTCCCCCAATAGAGTTCCTAAGAGGCAGGAAATGTCACCCTAAAAGTCAGGGAGAAAGGAGACCTTGTATCCCTATATGGATACTGCTGAGGCTCCTATTTTCTCCATTACCAAGATCCCATACCTGCAAAGAAGAGCTTCAGCACTTCATGCACTGAAAAGCCTCTCAGAAAACAGCCCCATTCAGCACCAACTCTGATACTCTTCTCACAGTCCTCCAAACACAGAAACTCCTAGAAGAAACCACCTTTGACCCTGACCCTGGCACTCTGTTTTCTACTGGTACAAGTGTACCCCGCAGTGCCTGAGATGGAGGCCCTGCTGCTAGAACTGATGCAGCTGCAAGTCCCAACTTGACTGCCGATACTGCCACTGCCACCAGTACCAACACCTCTTCCCCAACAACACTAGAAACAGAGGATAACACCTCCTTAGACTCAAAGATCTCCGTTTAACTTTCCACTGTCTTTCTGTTTGAACTTCCCTCCTCTGAGAAGTATCCCAAGGAAGAGACCCCAGGAACCAGTTGACAACTGACCCACAACCTCCATGGCAGGAGCACCCTTTCCCTTGGGGTGCCTCCCCTTTCCCTTATGCCTCACCACACTGGGTCTTCTGGAAACCTTGGGTCGTGTGACAGGGGGCTAAGCAGAAAACTGCTTAGCCAACCCTCTGTCACTCCAGCTCCAGTTAAGGGAGATGAATTGGAGCTGGGTAGATCACCTGGCCCTGATTGGGGAAGCTGGAACTGCTGCTGCTTCTTCAGGCTGGGGCTGGATAAAAGCCCCAGGGGAAGGAAGCCAGGGTAGGAGCTGGAAGGAGGACCTGCAAAGAGGGAAGCTGCACTAGAGGAAAGGCAGTGAGGGGAAGCAGAGAGAAGTAGCTTGCCCCCTCTCTCTTGCTGATGGACTGTAAGAAGGGGACTATGTGTATGGTGGAAAGGTGGTGGGAACACAACCTGTAAATAAAAGCCCCAGGTGAGCACTGCACCAAGGTCTCTGTGTGACTTTCTCAGCCCAGCGGGGCCAGGAGCCAGGTGGGCCCTCCAGGGACTCCATTACAGGTCCCATATGAAGACTTGTTTTAGAGGGCACCCTCATGATCACCAGTGCCCCAGGAGGACTCCTCTTCCTCAAAAGAACTCTCTAGAACAGGGGTCTCAAATACACGGCCCCCGGTGCTCTTCCGTGCGGCCCGCCAAGCTCCCCATGCCCCCCTCCGCCCCTCTACCTACCCCGTAGCACCGTGAGCAGCTGCATAGGGCATCATGAAAATTTCCTGGTGCCCTGCGCAGCTGCATGCTGCTCCAGCCCCTGCTCTGTCCCAGCCCCGCCTCTTCCTGACCCCCCCAGCCTCGCCCCCACTCCCCTAAAGACCTGCAGCCAGGCTCAACCTACTTACTGCATGGTAAGTGGAACGACCCGGCCCCAGCCTGCTCCACTCCGCTGGCTCCCAGCCGCACCACCGGCGAGTGCTGGGGGGCGGTTCCCCCCTTCTCCAAGCCTGGGAGCCAGGGGAGTGAACCAGGCTGGGGCCCCAGTCCTCCGCGGGTGGAAGGGCGGGAGCTGGCCCCAGGTCTCCAGGGGGGACGGGGGCTGGCCACTTCCTGCGGGAAGTGACCCTGCCCCAGCCTGCTCCGCTCCCCTGGCTCCCAGGCTTGCGGGGAGGGAGGAACCATCCCCCAGCACTTGCCGGCGGCGCAGCTGGGAGCCGGGGGAATGGAGCAGGTTGGGGCCAGGTCACTTCCCGCAGGAAGTGGCCAGCATCCGTCCCCCCTGGAGGCCTGGGGCCAGCTCCCCCCGTTCCCCACTGTGGAGGACTGGGGCCCCAGCCTGGTTCACTCCCCTGGCTCCCAGGCTTGGAGAAGGGGGGAACCGCCCCCCAGCACTCGCCGGTGGTGCGGCTGGGAGCCAGCGGAGTGGAGCAGGCTGGGGCCGGGTCGTTCCACTTACTATGCAGTGAGTAGGTTGAGCCTGGCTGCAGGTCTTTAGGGGAGTGGGGGCGAGGCTGGGGGGGTCAGGAAGGGGCGGGCGGCGTAGGGCACCTTGCAGGGCGTAGGCCACCTTGCGGGGGGGGGGGGGGGCGGCGTAGGGCACCAAAATAGCTAGGGATGGCTCTGCCCACACCCCTCCCACACCCCAACTCCCTGCCCTGAGTCCCCTGCCGCACCCTGATCCCCTGCCACACTACTCACCCCTCCTGTACTCCACACCCCAATTCCCTGCCCTAAGCCCCATGCACACCTCCTGCATTCCCTGCCCTGAGCCCCGTCACACCCTGCATCCCGACCTCCTGCCGCACCCCTGACCCCTCCTGCACCCCACACCCCAATTCCCTGCCCTGAGCCCCCTGCCACACCCCGCACCCTTTCTGCACTCCCGGGGGCAGGGAGGTGGCAGAGTTGGGGCGAGGACTTCAGGGAAGGGGTTGGAATGGGGGCAGGGAAGAGGTGGGGCAGGGCCTCATGAAAGGGGTGGAGTGGGGGCGGGCCCAGGGGTGAGTGTCTGTGATGCGGCCCTCGGGCCAATGCCCTAGTCCTCCTGCGGCCCTCGTGGTCATTTGAGTTTGAGACCCCTGCTCTAGAAGAACAAGAGCTGAGAGTGGAGGAAGAGGTAGGGCTATCTAATACATTCTCTTCCTTACCAGATGAGGCAGTTATGACCCTCTCCCCTGTTCTATGTGGATGACTTCAAAGTCTTCCAAGAACTCATGAAAAAGGTAGCCAAATCCTTAGATGCCCTTGGAAGAGGTGCAGGAACCACAGCATGCCCTGGTAGACAGCCTATATACTTATTCCCAAAGCAATATAGCCTTACCTATAAATGACGCTCTACTGTCACTAGCCTGAGCAATATGGCAAATGCCAGCCAGTGTCCCACCAACTTGCAAAAAGGCAGAAAATAAATATTGTGTACCTTCCAAAGGCTCAGAATACCTCTTCTCCTATTCCACCCCAAATTCCCTGGTGGTTGATGTTGTAATTGAGAGAGACAGACAACATTGCTCCAGATCAAGTCCTCATGACAAGAAGCTCAAGCACCCAGAGCTTCTCAGCTGCAAAGGCTGTTCTTCATACGCATTACAATTCAGGATAGCTGGCCACCAGGCTCTCGTGGCAAAGTACAACTACACAAATTACAGCAAGTTCTCTCATTTTATTGCTTATTTACCACAAGACCAGAAGGACCAGTTTCAGGCTCTCATCAACAAAGGTCAGATGATTGCCCAAGCCTCTTTGGATGAGGCCAAAAACATATTTCTTTCTGTGGCAACCACTATAGTTATTCACTATGCTTCATGGCTATTCTCCTTTGGACTCCGCAGGGAAATCCAGAATACAGTGGAGGATCTTGCCTTTGAAGACTTAAGCTCTTCAGCGATGCCACAGATTAATTCCTTCATACAGTAAAGGATTCTAGAGTGACCCTTTGATCTCTGGGCATCTACATTCCTGCAACCAAAAGAAAAAGTAGAGGTCCACAGATAGCCCAATGTTCTCAACCAACCCAGTACCAAACCGTCCAAAGATCTGTAGAGCCACCCAACAAGAGGCCCAGATTCCACAAGAAGGTCCCATCATTTGCTATCACCTTGCAGTTGGCAGCTTCTTCTGACCTTTCTTTTGAACCTTCTGTTGCGGGTCACAAGTCATTCCACAGTCAGGATCTGGTGTGGCACCACCACTCCTGTCTCTCACCCACCTTATGGAGATCATCTCTCCTATTTTAAGCTTTATTGGGAGTATATTACATCAGGCTATGCCATTCATGTAATTTCCAATCCCACCCCAACCCCCATTCGCCTTCCCCTTCCCTTTACAGGGGCCTTCTCACAAAGATCTCCTAAGACAAGAGGTACAAACCACCTTGCATCTGGAGGTGATCCAACCAGCTCTCCCTTCTTTCATCAGAAAAGGGTTTTACTCCAGCTGCTTCCTGGTATGCAAGCAAAAAGGAGGATGGAGACCAAGACTGAACATATTCATCCAAACATGGAGGTTCAGTATGGTAATCCTAGCCGCAATAATACCATTATTAGTTCAGGAGACTGGTTTGTGAGCCTTGACCTTCAGGATGCATAGTTTCAGGTAGCAATACATCCAGCTCACAGATACCGCCTCCAGTTCATCATCAGCAATGACCTCTGTCACTACTGAGTGCTTCCCTTTGGCCTCTCAACTGACGTGAGAATCTTCACAAAGGTCATCTCAGTTGTCATGGCTCATCTGTGGCAAACGGGAAAAGTCATCTTCCTCTCTCGAGATGACTGACTCCTCAAGGGTTGTTCCCTCCATGCGGTACAGTTGGCAGCAACAAGGCCCTAGCACATTTCCACTCTGTGGGACTGTGGCTCAATGCAGTCTTTGACACCTGTCCAACACATCCGTTTCATAGGGGTCACCTTGGACTCCACAACTGTCAGGGCATACTTCCCCAGGGACAGGTTTTCCATGATGTCCAACTTCATCTCCATACTACAGCAGAATCCTCAAACCATTAGAAGGACCTGCCTTCAGATTTTGGGCCATGTAGCAGCCTGTACTCTTGTAATATCGTATGGCAGTCTGCACTCTCTGTGCCCCTCTTGGGCATTCAAACCTGGCTCAGAACTATCTATACTCCCAATGAGCACAACTTGTTCGAACAAGTGCCTATTCCTCAGAGTTCTCAACTCTCTCAATTGGTGGAGGGTGTCACAGGGTACAGCCCTCATTGCCAGAGTGGCACCTCCTCCTTGTCATGCTGGGGATTAGCTCAAGGCCAACACCCACATCTGCGGTCTGCACACTGGCATTCTGTCTCTGCTCCCACCTACACCTCCTCTCTTAGCCAGAATCGCAGTGTCCTCGTCTTGACTGAGCTCGCCGGCCGTGTCACTGTCTGTGGTTTCCCCCCTTCCTGGGGAGAGTATCTCTGTCCAACAGTCCAACCACTTCCCCAGTGGGTGGGGGCATTCCCAGGTCCAACCACTACTCTGGGCCCCAACCCAGGCACCCTGTAAATAGCAATCTCCTACTACTCCTCTGTAACTCTGTCAATACTGCTCTATTTTCCCCTCAGTCACTTCCCCATAGCTCCAGCACCTTCTTTGCCCTCAGCTCAGGGCACTCAGCTGCTCAGTCCCAAGAACCAACCACTGCTCTGTCCAAGGTGCTTACAGTTCTTTCAGCCCTTCAGTCCTTTCTCCCTGGGCTCCCAGCACCAACGGAACTATTCTTCCCTGCAGCTCCCTTTTACACAGAGCTGTTGGGCCCTGACTGCCTGTTGCTCGCAGTCTGGCTGCTTCCTGGGCAGCCTCCCCAGGGCTCTGTTAGTCCCTTCTCTGCCAGTGTGGGGTGGACGCCCCATCACAGAGGGATCCCCACAAGGTTTGCATGGGAGTTACATTCTCTCATATACCCCCCTCAAAGATAAGCACCACAGATGTCTCCCTACTAGACTGGATAGCTCACCTCCAGGACCTCATAGCACAAGGCAGATGGACCCCTGAGGAGTCTGCTCCTCACATCAATCTACTTGAGCTCAGAGCAGTTCAATACATCTGCAACCACTTTCTACCCAAGATTCAGGGTCACTCGATCAGAGTCAAGAGATAAACAGAGCAGCCATGTACTAAATAAACCACCAAGAGGAGTAAGATCCTTGTGCACAGAGGCAATAAAACTTTGGAACTGGTGCATAACCCACCAAATTGACATCTCAGTGGCATATCTACCTGGTCAGCAAAACACCATAGCAGACATTTCTCCAGCACCTCGAATGGGAGCTGAGTGATCTTATCCCACAGAAGATTTTTCTCACCTGGGACATCCCAAAGATAGATTTCTTTGCGATGTCATCCAACATGAAATACCAGTGATTTTGCTTGAGGGGAGGACACAACCACAAACCATTAGGGGACACCTTCCTTACTACTTGGCCTTGAACTTTGCCATATGCTTCTCCCCCAACACCATTGCTCCTCAAGGTCCTAAACAAACTAAAACAAGAGAAAGCGGTAATCATCTGGACCAAGGCAGGTAAGATTCCTGAACCTGATACACCTGTCGGTGACCACCTTTTCACCTCCCTCTGATAGATGACCTACTGATCCAAGAATTGGGCACAATACGCACGCCACAATATCCATTTCTCCATGCTATTATCTCAAGGCCCGGCTCCTTGATGACTCTTGGGTATAGAAATCAGTTGCTCTTTTGAAGTACAGAATGTGCTGCTGAATAGTAGGAAACTCTCCACAAGAAAGAATTACCTGCAAAAGTGCAAGCAGTTCCCGTCCTGATGCACCCACTAGGCATTATTTGCCACCGAGTATCACCTCACTGACATACTCAAGAACTTGCTGAATTAAAAATCATAGGTTTATCACTGAGCTCCATCAAAGTCCACCTGACTGCTATTACAGCATTTGATCTACCAGTTCAGGGGCTTTCAATATTCGCACACCCTACAACTTCAAGACTCAGAAAGGACTTGACCACCATTTTCCTCACATCAGAGAGCCTACTACATCTTGGGACCTTAATCTAGTTCTCAAAACATTGAAGAAACTACCCCTCAAGTCCATGGAGAGGCTTTTCTCCATTTATCTTTCAAAAGCCACTTTCCTTGTAGCTATCACTTTGTCTAGAAGGGCAGGGGAGTTGGAAGCATTTGAGACAGACCCATCCTACAGAGTATTTTACTGGGACAAGGTGACTCTCTGTCCCCATCCTTGCTTCCTTACCAAGATTTTATTGGACTTCTGCATCAACCAGGATATTCAGTTGCCAGTCTTCTACCCCAAATCTCACACTTCAAGAGAAGAAGCCAGTCTTCACACTCTGAACGTGAGAAGAGATCTTCAGAACCTCTCCTAGACTCAGTTTCCTTTGCAGACAGGATGAAGGAAGCCCCTATTTCCACCTAAAGACTATTGAAATGGGTCTCAGGGTATATTTTGGGGATGTGACAAAGCTTCAGGAGTGCACCAGCTAAAGTGATTGCCCATTCCACTAGGTCAAAATCCACCTCTGTTGCCCTGCTTAAGAATATACCCATTGCAGGCATTTGTGAAGCTGCCACCTGTTTGTCTGTATATGCTTATCCCCACCACTATACTTTTGTGCATGCTTCCAGAGCAAATGTCGCCTCTGGTGTGGCTGTTCTCTGAACTGTGCTAAATCCCTCCCCTCAGCATCCACCTTCATTGGGACACTGCTCGGGAGTCATCTAAAGTGGAACACACAGGGAACAACTCAAAGAAGGAGGAAAGGTTACTTACCCAGATAGTAACTGCAGTTCTTTGAGATGTTTTGTCCCTATGGGTTCTCCACTACCCACCCTCCTTCCCTCTACTTCGGAGTCTTTGCCTTGGCTGGATTTTGTAGTTGAAAAGGAACCGAAGCAGCCCCTACGCACGTGCCCTTGGATCAGAGGATGAGGATGTATTGGGCACAGGCGCAGACCCTGCTACCAAAATTTTTGGATTGTGAGCACGGAGGCACGCACACACCCGAAGTGGTACACCCATGGGGACAAAACATCTCAAAGAACTCCAGTTACGGAACGGGTAATCTCTCCTTCTCCATACATCACTGGGGCCAAATTCAGGGCTGATGTAAATGGTACTACACTGATTTCCATGGAATTGCATTAGCTTACATTACAGCTGAAAATGTTATTCTGTCTATGTACAAAACCAGCTATGATATAGTGGAAGTTCCCCTGGTTACAGGTTTTGTCTATTCTTTAAAATCAGATACACTCTATTTATCAGTCAGTACACTGACTCTTGAGTGCCTGATAGTATGTACAATTGATTAAATCAGAGAAATCTAGGCACGGTCTTTTGAAACAGATTGGAATTGACAGAAACCTAATGTGCTTTATGGGAAAATACTTAGTTCTTCCTCTAGGAGAAAAAAATATGAAATAGCATGACATTAGAAAATAGAGGTGATATTGGTGGGAAAATGTATAGTTTTTGGTAAGTCAATGATGTGTCCAGGTTTCCATTTGAAAGAATAGACCATCAAGGCTGATTTTGAAATGGTATCCAGAGCAACTTCAAAAATGTTATTGTTCTCTTTTAAAAAACAACATCACAAAGAGCAACATACTTGTGCATCACTCACTTTAGACACCATTTGCGTAGGTTTAAAAGATTTAATTAAAAGTATCCATCATTGATAGAAAAAGCTGCAAAACAAACCTGACCAATGTCGGTCTTAAACTGACTAAAATGAGATTTAAGATTTTCATATTCTCCATTCTCCGCTAGCTGGGCTAGATGAAAAGTCTGATATTCCATTCTTGAAGAGCTCAGAGACCTACCTCTGTTTTGCTTACCCACTTTCAGATGTCACCATTATCTGTTGATACCATGTGATTTCAGAAAGAATTGAAACTTCTGTTGGGGCATATACATTGGGAACAGATGAAATCTTAAGAAAATGTTATTTTGTTTTTTAGTGAATATCTTGATAATTAAAGAAAAATAAAAAAGGGATGAGAAGTATAGAAAATACATGAAAGTAGAATTGTTTCTAAAGGGTAACTTGCCAGTTAATTAGAATGAAAAGAGACGTAGACTGTCTTCTTTCAAGCAATATAGAATAGATGGAATAGTATAGACTAATGGCTCTCAAACTGTGGAGCGCTTGCCGATGGTCTGCCAAGAGTTGGCTGATCACATGGTGCTGACTGTTCTGGTTTCCAAATGCTAAATCATATTAAAAGAAGATTTGAATATTTTCCCAAAGTTACTTTTTCAGGTAGTTGCCAGAGGGATGTTATGTGATCAGAAACTAGAGGGGAAGTTGTTTGTGACATTGTGAATGAGAGGGGAAGCATCCAAAAGGTAGACAATCGCTCTGATAAGATGTGGTCCACACTCTGTTTGAGAACCCTTAGTACAGGATAGACCTATAATTTAGCTTAGATGACAGTATTGCTATTTGGAAGCATATGGGCATTAAACAGCTTTTTGCTGTTCAGTGGTATGTGACTGGATTGAGGCCTGGTTTACTTCAAATGTGATAGTCTGGTTTCTGCAAAAAATTAGTGGCACAATATTTGTGAATCAGGTGATTACACAATCTATATAAAATTCCAGGATTGTCAGTCTGTGTGTCATTCTGAAGTCTAGAATGTCTGTAGAGCTGATCTGAAGTGATGGAAACCGCTAAAAGCATGGTTGAGAGCTCTTTGTTCAGATTCGCCAGGGTAAATCATCACTGGGATTTTGCAGTCTGTTACTGTCCACTTTTCAATTTCTCAGCCATTTTGACATTACCAATTATGCCAGGCCAAGAGTCAGTTGTGATATCAGAGATAAGTCAGGTACCCCACCCCTCAATTTCCCTACAGGTAATTTGCATGTATCAATTTCATTGGATGGATGAGGGTGACTGCTCAGAACCACCCACAAAACAACACAACCAGCACACACAGTAACTCCAAATCCCTCATTTGCCACCCCCACAAACCAACACAAATCTCCCAGCACAACCCACACACAACGTAAAATCCCTAAACCCAATGCCCCCACACAAATCAACACAACCACCCCCTCATTCATCACCTCCACTCAATTCTACCACAGCGCCCCAACATAATTCAAAACATCTCCAAGCACACCCTCCAGCCATAAGTGATCACAACCATCCACATTACAACAGAACCAATACACACAATAACCCTAGCACACACACCCAGACACAAAACACAATGACCTGCGCAACAGCACAACCAATACACACATTTCCCAGCACAACATAACCAGTACATACAGTAACTCCAAACATAGATATCCCCTCACAACAGTACATACCCCTCCTTCACCACCTGCACAAATCAGCACAATATCTCCCAGCATAACACACTCATCCGCCCTCACTCAGACTTACCATAAAACCATAAACTTGAGCAGGAAAGCCACAGGTCACCACTAATGAAATATAAGCACAGCTAAGCAATTTATCATATTGTATAATGAGACCATTGATAGATATTCTTTCATATAAACTTAAGCGTATAACGAGTAGCATTCACAAACAGGTTGTCTGTACACAGATTTCATATTGATTATAACTACCAGGGAGCTATTGGCTCTCAGTAGAGACCTCATATGCCACCATTTGGTGAACTGTAGTGATATTAAAGAAGGTACCGAAAGTGATTCCCACAATTTAAACCTCATAGCATTACCAAGTAAAAGATCTCTTGGATCCCTTGTTAAACTTACAAGCTACTGTCTGTGTAAACCATTGATGGTATCTGTTCTCAGAAAGATACTGTATTGGTATGAGAAACTTGCAAACAAGTTATTTGACTTTGTTCTTTATGCATGCTTTGTACCTAGAAACAGCATAGAAAGACCCCCACCCTCTTTAATTAAAGAGCAGGGAGTCTCAAATAAATTAGTACACACCCCGAAAGTGTAGAAGACAGTATGTCTGCTGATGAATGCTTGGTGTACATGAATGAATGAGCAGGGAGGTGCCAGCCTAGGAATTCAGTGACCATCGGCTGAAGGTGGCATCAAGTGGGAACGACCAGACAACCCCCCACTTCCCCCCTCGGAGGATAAACTGGGACCCACCCGACCATCTCAAAGGATGGGAAAAACAAGATAACATCTGACAGCATGGAGCCATCAGGAATGTGCCATCTGCTGATTGATTCAGCAACAGCATGATGAAGCAATTCCCATAGACTGACATAGGAATAAATCCCTATAAGAATGGCCTCTAAATACTGGACTTTGAGTCTCTGGTTCTGCTGCCAACCTCCAGGAGCATCAGATGAATCTGACAAGGACTCGGCTCCACCCTCATGCCCAGGTTACCTGGCCAGTAACTTGGCATGAGCAACTTCTAGGCTGGTAACTATGACATCTATGCAGAACGTGTGTGTGTGTGTAACTGAATGAAATGTTATAGCTATAACTGACTGCTTACTATGATTCTTTTTGTATTCACAATAAATGTGACATTCTGTCTTATCCCCTTTAAAAAGATCCTGCTGTTTTTTATTTTATTGGTATAACAGAACTACAGTATTATGCAGATATCTGACCCAGGGGATCCCTGTAAATATCTATTCACTCCCTGTGCCCTCCGCCATGAAGGGCCCCTGGGTCGCAGCAATGTAGCAGAGTAATTGGTCCTTGGCCACATGTCCCTGTCACAGCACTCTGTTTCAAGACTCTGGCCTGCAGCTGAGTCAGATAACCAATGGTCACAGGAAGGCAACCCAGAAGCAGCACCTGAAGAATGAGCCTGTTCAGACAAAGATGAGATTTAGAGTGAAGGAAAGGATATGGGAGTGGATCCTCTGCACCAGTCAGGTGGAAGATACTTATAGAAGCAGGAGAAGAAGCCTTAGCTGGGAAAGGTTTTAGGAAAGAGATGGTTTGGGGGAAGGATGATATAACGAATGGAGAAGAGGGAGGTCTGGAAGATAGTATTTGAATTGACATTGAATTGTTAGGTTTTTGTTAATAAACATGATCCCAATAATGGGACTGTCATAGGGAGACCAGGCCCTTTAAAAGGTTGGGGCTCAGTTACACCCTGTGCCAGCCTCAGCCCACATTCCTAAGTGAAGGGAATAAGTTCCTGGCTCACATGGTAGAAGATTGTAACACAGAGCCAGACCTGCTGGGATATAAAGGGAAACGTGAGACCAGGCTGGAGAGGAGAAAGGAGTGAAGAGGTCTTCCTGGATTTCCTGATAGATAGCATGAGGAGCACAATCCTGCAGGGAGCAGGCTAGAAGCCAGTCTGCTGGAGGAAAGCCTCAGCAGAAGAGAACAGAAAGACTCTCTTTAACTCTCAGCTGTGGGACCATGGGGATGAGAATTTCAGGCTGTGGAAAGCCTCCTGCAAGAGACCCTGGGTTAGGGGAAAAGACCATGTTTATATGTGGAACTTAGGGCTTGTCTACACTTACAGCACTGCTGTAGCGCTTAGTGAAGACACTACCTATGCCGACAGAAGAGCTTCTCCCATTAGCGTAGGTACTCCAACTCCCTGAGAGGCGGTAGCTATCGTGACAGGAGAAACCCTCCTATCGACATACCACTGTCTACACACCCCTGAGCAACAGAGTTATACTGACATAAGTTCCTAGTGTATAATAAGCCTAAGAAATAAACTCAAGCCTTGCAGAAAAGGGACTAAAATCCTATGGCTACCGAGTGTTTTCTTGATGCACTGGCTGATGTAGGATAAACTCGTTAAAATGCCAAATTTGGCTCTTCTTACAATATGTGGTGCATTTATGTGTCATTTTTTCATCCAAATGCACTTTACATGCTAAACTGATTATGTAAGGCACTTATTTTTGCCCATTTCAGGATTTCTTGTATTAAACATAGCAGCAATTTAATAGTGCACAGGCACAATGCTGAAGCTAAGAGCCTTGTCTCAACATAGAAGCTGCACCAACTGAACTAAAATTGGTTTTAAAACCTGGTGTAGTTAAACCACTGCAAATCTCTTTGTGGACATAAATCAGTTTACGGCTGGTTTATATTGATTTAGATTAATATTGGCAAATCTCTGGTGTGCCCATACAAGAAGAGTCCAGGATGGAGGAATGAAGGAACTTGGTAATAGGGACAGTGGAAGAATGAATGGAGAGAGAAGTCATGGACATTGATGGAGCAGAGGTTATGGAAAGGTTGGGGAGAAGAGAGGGATGCAAGATGGTGATGAAGTTGATGAGGTGGTGGGCAGAGAGCACTTAGATCCTGAAAGGGTAGCCTCTAGTGAATATAAACAATATGAATATGTTGAGGTGGGCTTGGAGATTTGCCGCTGCTAGCTGTGTTGTCATACACAGCACCAATCCATATTACTAGGGTCCTCCTATCACCTCCCTATACTGTATCACATAAGCAGAAAAGAGCACATGGGCCAAAATCCTGTGGGTTAAATGGCTGTAATTGTATCTGGTCCCAGTGTCACTGGCCACACGATTATGAAAAGGAACCTGAGCACTTCAGAGGTTTCTTTCAGGGGCAAAGATCTAAAGCTGGTTTTCTCCACTTAGCAGGCAACTGTTACTTGTCTTCATTCCCATTGTTAACTGAGGAGGTGCTAAGGGTATATGTACCTTTTCTTCATGGATTTTTACAAAGAAACTTTTTTTAAAGTTATGTGATTTAGCAAACTTCCTAGGTTTACACTCCTGGTGCAGTGTGTGTGGATGGGCGTCTTTGGGTCATCTTATTTGCTCATGTAAAAGGACTGTTAGATGACTGCAAAAGTGATCAACAGGAAGGCACATCTGCTTCAACCCCAACAGGTATAGAGCCTGACTAGTCCCTATCACTGACAGAGAGTTTGCACGGTTAGAGGGAAGGGCATAAAGCAGGAGTGGTGGGGACGTGGTAGCAGCGGGTGCGGGGTAGGGAGGGTGCAGTGAGACAGACAAAGCTCGGGGGTGAGGGTGCGGGGGAAGTGCACAGAGATGGGGGGAGGCGGCTACAGGGGCTGGTGGATAGTGAGCGGACGAGGGGTATCGGGGTGACTCGTGCTCTGAGCCCCCCCTCCCAGTGCCCTTTGACCCCGGGGAGGCGGGGCCGGAAGGCGCCGGGCAGGGGGCGGAGGCTGGCACCGGCACGGAGGGAGGCGGTCGGCGGACGTGGCCCGGCTTCTCTCTGCCTCTCCGCGCCGCCATGGCCGCAGCTCTGTGCCGCGGCGCCTCCCCCCGCCCCGGCCCGGCGCGGCTGCTGCTGCTGCTCGGAGGCCTCCTGTGCGCGGCCCCGGCGCGGGGCGACGCGGACCTGGAGCCGGACCTGGATCCGCACGCGCGGCACCGTTACGACGCCGAGATGCTGCGCCACGCGGCCCAGAGCGCCCCGCACTTCGTCATGTTCTTCGCCCCCTGGTAACCGGGCCCGGCGCGCGGCGGCGCGTTTCCCCGGTGACGTGGCAGCGGCCGCTGGGGGCGGCTCCTCGGGGCTCCCGCGGGCGGGTTCGGGGCAGGGCCCGGCCCCTCCCCCCTGCGAGCCGCGAGGGGCAGCCGGGCCCGGGGCTGCCCGGCCAGGGCTGGAGGCCACCGCACAACCTGCCCCCTTAGTGCCTACGTGGCCTTCCTCAGCACAGGCCCCGGCGGTGCCGCCCAGTCCTAAACGTGCCCGCGCGCCGCCGCCCTGCCGGGTCGGGGAGTGTCCCTGTCCCCAGGGTACGGCGGCGGGGGGGGCGAGTCACGGCGAGGTCATGTCAGGTGTCTGCACCGGGGGAGTTCACCTGCAGCGCGGCCCGGTGGGGCTCTGAGGGCGCCGCCAGAGCGCCCACGTGGGAAGCGACTTCGCCACGGGCTCGCGGGAAGCCCGTGGAAGAAAAAGGAATCGAGTCTGGGCTTCCTGAATTCCAGGGTAACGCCAGCCCCTGGGCCATCCTGCCTCTCCACGTGCCTTAGCTGTTGGTAAAGTCGGCCACGGAGATTAGCTGACGCGTTTTTTAAAAAATCACTTCCCATCCTCATGGAGACAGGCCCTAGGGGACAGTGTAATAACCCTTTGTGTGTGCTCTCAGAGACCCCTCTGTCATCCTGGTTCCTTGAATCGCTGGTGGAGCCTCACTTCTTTTACTGATTAATGTAGTAATAAAAACCATGCTGATAGATTTGACAGCTGCTGAGTGAGCTTCCAAATGAAGTATTTCAAAACTGACTCCTAATTATTCTCTGGGTTTTCGGTTTCCTCCATTCTCCATGAATATGAACAAAGTAAATGGCATGTGTTTTGTGTGTGGTTCTTAAGAAATACATCATGTTCCAGAGCACTTTTTTGGTATCATGAACTCCTAAATTCTAATCCCAAATTTACCACTCTGAGACATTGGACAAGTCAGTTAGGGATGAGCAACCACAGTTCCCCTTGACTATTTGCAGTTGTGGGTGCTCAGCATCTCTGAAAAAAACAGGCATTTAATCTGTCTGTCTCCTTTTACTCGTCTGAAAAATAGGGATAATACCTTCCGCAGAGTTACGTTGGGAAGTATTAATGTTTGTGCAGCACTCTGAAAATACGAAGGGCTATATAAGTAATAAATGGTATCTGTTGCTTGTGAATGTCTTCAATGGG
The DNA here is from genome assembly GCA_037349315.1 of Chelydra serpentina. Taxonomy (NCBI): domain Eukaryota; kingdom Metazoa; phylum Chordata; order Testudines; family Chelydridae; genus Chelydra; species Chelydra serpentina. The sequence goes on along the minus strand of JBAIAC010000002.1, from coordinate 26,542,430 downwards.
ACGCATCTGTATTTCATTTTAGTCCCGTTGGGTATTCATATTTGGCTTACTAGTCATTTAATTGAGAAGTTCTCTGGCTCCAGTTTTAGTATATTACATATTATAGGTCTGGTTCTGAAATGAGATCCATACGAGCCCCATTGAAGTAATTGGTTCTCCTCTTAAGTGTGGTGGCCTGCACGTGTGGAACTCATTGCAGGGTTGTGGGCATCTATGTTTGAGCTAGAGCTTAGTCTTAACTCTTCCTACGTGCAGTGGATCCTGATATCCTCATAACTGGGGATAAAAGGATGGAATTTTTAGATAGAGAGGGACAGATGGTGCAATGGGTGTCTGAACTCTGTTATGGAGTCTTTGGAGGTAGAAGTCAAAATAATAATTATAGGCAGTCTTATCTCATGACCTCCTTTTTAAAAATGCTTTTTTGTGTCTGGAGTTATTGATCTTTTCCAGACATCAAATGGCTTTCTTCTTGATTAACCATGTGATTAATTCACGTGAGATATGGTCTTGTGCCATCCTCTACATCCAAATCTTTACATAGACTTATTGGCAAACATGTATGGAGAAACATGCCAATTACAGAAATATTAGATACACTGAAATTTTCAGTGAGTGTGTTTATCCTACAGGTTAAAGCTTGCAAACTTTGGACTCTATTTTGTTTCTAACATTTGCCAATTCATATAGCTCTCTACAGGGTTGTCAGTACTTAATCAGTGAGCCTTTTGACCTGGAGATAACCTGAAAATAGCATTCATCTTGGTGGTTTCCTTAGAGCAGTAGGTGTCTATCTACTGGTCAGGTTGTGCCTCTTGATACTGGTTCTCAAGTTTCTCAGATTTTCCATACTGTGATCCTCTTTCAGTTTAGCAATATGGAAAGGGCAGGCTGGTCTCAACCCCTGACACCATTTTATGATCTCTCAGGATGTGAACCCCCTGTACAAGATCTTTCAGCAGCCACTTGATCAGACTGCCACTGACCCACCTGCAAGACCTAGCTGCGGTAATGAATTTGCTTTTACCTGGTTGGCATGTTCCTTTCAGGAAGATCCCAAAGAGGAGTTGTGGGAAATAATGTTTGTCCCCACTTTCAATTAAGGGTGGTCAATTGGTTGATCAAATATTGTCAAATGTCAAAAATGGTCAAATATTTTAAACCACTGACAGTAACAGTAACAGCAGCCACAAAACAGAGTAAGACTTTATGGTCTCCAGTAGGCTTAGCCGTAGGTAGATAGATACTTACACCAGTGACGCCAACTTCCGTCAGTGTCGCTGGGTGCTGATGCCCGGTGCCCCGACTCCGATGTCGGGCACCGCCCCCGACGCCGGGTGACGTTGCGGGGCCCCGCCCCCAACGCCGATGCAACGTCGCCCGGGGGCGGGGCCCCGCAACATGGCCCGGTGCTCTAGTAAGCTAGGCCCCGGGGCGGGCAGGGAGCTGCCGGTGGGTGCAGAGCACCCACTAATTTTTCCCCGTGGGTGCTCCAGCCCCGGAGCACCCACGGAGTCGGCGCCTATGACTTACACCTAATTACAAAATACAAGTTACTTAACTGAATTACGCAACTTAGAAAAATGTGAAACACGTGGGAATGCATTATGAAGAGGCTTTTTGTTAAGAGTCGAGGAGTGAGGGTTTATTTACACGGGCATTCCGTGTAGATTTGCTTTTTTTTGAGAGAGGGATGTTGAGGGGTTTAATAGCTGTGATACTTTTGTATGTTAACGGAGACGTTTAATGGCTAGGCATCTTTTCTTTTTGTTTCGGGGGAGGAGCCTTCCTCTCCCTCCCCCCACCTCCATCTGAGTTAATTTCTGTATATTTCTCTAGTCAGGATAGATCAGGGGTCTCAAACACGTGGCCCGCGGAGTTATTTCCTGCGGCCCGCCACAGGCGCCAACTCCACTGGCAGCCAAGCTCCAAACATTATTGAGTGTTTATATTTTAAAACCCCTCTTTGCATTACAGTTTTTAAAAAGTTAATGCATTGACTTTTAATAGAATACTATATTCTCTTCATTTTTTTCATTTTTGACTATACTTTTGTATCATTTTATGAAAAGGTTTCAGTGATGCGGCCCTCGGGCCAATTTACTAGTTCTCATGTGGCCCTCGTGATTTGAGTTTGAGATCCCTGGGTTAGATTGTAAGCTTTTTCAGGGCAAGAACTGTGCCTTTTAACTTTTAACCTAACGGGAGGGATAGCTCAGTGGTTTGAGCATTGGCCTGCTAAACCCAGGGTTGTGAGTTCAATCCTTGAGGGGGCCATTTAGGGATCTGGGGCAAAAAAATCTATCAGGGGACAGTACTTGGTCCTGCTAGTGAAGGCAGGGGACTGGACTCGATGACCGTTCAAGGTCGTTCCAGTTCTAGGAGATTGGCATCTCTCCATTTATTTATTTTATTTAAAACTTGTGTGTTTTGTTTTGTAAACCACCATGTGCATTGATGGTCTGGTATACAAGTAGAGATACACATACGTACAATCTTTGTTCTAGAAGATTCCTGACAATCAAGATGTTCAATTTTCAGTGAGTTAACCTTTTTCCCAACAAGTGGGATTAGCATATACTAAAGTGAGTGATCAAGACACTTAAGTAGATGTGTTAACAGATGGTGAAATCATCACTATGGTGAAATCCAAAAGGTAGGCTGCTGTCTACCTCGGGGCATTCTTGCTGGGATATTTGACAATATTTTACTATGATCATATAATAAGCAGTCAATTGCCATTATTTGTCAGGTCAACTGAATATTCAAAATCGGACCAAGTCAGCTAAATCAGAGAATTGAGCAACATCTGTGTAATGTGATGTCTTTATATTAGAATGTTTGTTTATACATCATATCTTATGGTACACATTGCCATTGCATCTGAGTGCCTCGGCTTTAAAATCAACAATTAAAAAACCACATAATTTCACTGCCAAACTGCTACCTTCTTGGCTTATTGTTTGTAATTTCAGTGACCCCCCCTCTTGAACAACTTATAAAAATGTTAGCCAAAAGCTTGAGCAGATATTTTTCACTGTTCTCCTGAGGTCACCAAATCTTGGCTCTAATGAGCCAGATGAGGAAGTGCATTCTACATTCAGACCTTGGACTGAGAGAGTTGTGATGTGGGTCTTAAAAAAATCAAACTTAGGAACAAAGAGCAGAAGCATTTCAGTTGCTCTCGACCTACCCTCCTCCAGTAATAGGATATAGGGGAAAGGGCAATTTTTCAAGAAGCCAGACTTCTTAATGGCTTATAGATCATAACTAGGACTTTGATTTACATTTGTAAACAAGTGGCAAGTCATTGCAGAGCATTGAGTGCAACAATCGTGCTCACAGCATCCCCGCCCACATAGGAGGTGAACAGCAGCAGTCTACACCAGTTGACACTTCTGAGTGATGTTCAGTGGTAGCACTAAGAGCACAATGCTCAGTAATACAGCATGAAAAGGACAGATGCATATTACACATAAATACATGAGACTGATCAGGATAAGCTTTCTTGAATTTGTGGACTTTTCTGACTGGACATATATAGCTTTTTCATATTACAACCTGTGCTAAAAGCATTTCAGAATTCATGGGAATATCTGGCCAAGGAATGATTAAAATCTGTCAGTGAGATACCACTACTCCATGTCATAATGCGGCTGAAGCAATCAAAAAACCTGAGTCTGCAGCAGTTAAAAAATCAGTAACATTTGGAGAAGAGCAGGAAAGAGGTGGATGTAAATTTGAGCCCACAATTTATCAACCAACTCCATGAAGTTACTTTCTTGTACTGCATTGTCAGTGTGTATGAACAGCTACTGTTTGGTTAATTTTGGTTTACTGATTCAGAGTTCAGCATTGCTTTCTCCTTCCTTTATACAAATTGAAATTTTTAAGTAACTTTGAAAGGGAGAGCATAGCAAACTTCAGGCATTTAGAAATAAACACATTAAAAGTAGGGGGTTTTGGTTGTTTTTTTCCCCAAGTCTCTAACATTTAGAATGATGGACATGCAAGGTTTAGGTACCTCACACAGTATTAGCTCTGTCCTTATATCTGTGTACACCTTCCACTCATTCATAAGATAGGCTTATCACTTGTATGCCTTGCACTTTCAACATTGAGCCATACACTACTAGTACTGTGTCAGTACTATCTTACATTTGTACTAATAAATGCACTAGGTACCTACTATGCAAGTGTCATCTTTACTAGCAGATTCTCTTCCTTCCTCAAAGAGCTAGGTATACCAATATCATGTTACTTGCTCTTCTTCAGACCACCAAAACCGTGTTGTAAATCTAACCAACCTTCTCAGTAGTAGTCAAGAAACCACAATGTGTGTACACACTCAGCGACCAACACCATTCAATATAAACTTCAAAGCTGCAGAAAAGTTATTGTGTCATACTTCACAGTTTTTGACCCTATCTGATTGATCCTTACTAAATGAAGACCCAAGGGAGTACATCAGTAAAAAACAACATAAGCCAGTGTCGAATCAATGCATTACAGCAGTGGTTCTCAACCAGCAGTACAGCAATGTCTTCCAGGGGGTGCACAAATTCATCTAGATATTTGCCCAATTTTAAAACAGGCTACATAAAAAGCACTGGCAAAGTCCGTACAAAGTAAAATTTCATACAATGACATACTATACTATACACTGAAATGCAAATACAATATTTATATTCCAATTGATTTATTTTATAATTATATGGTGAAAATGTTAAAGTGAACAATTTTTCAGTAATACTGTGACATTTTTGTATTTTTATATCTGATTTTGTAAGCAAGTAGATTTTAAATGAGGTAAAACTTGGGGGTACGCAAAACAAATCAGACTCCTGAAAGAAGTACAGTAGTCTAGAAAGGTTGAGAGCTACTGCCTTACGGAATGGGAAAGCACAGTAGAGAAACTAAAGTTTTTGGGATACCTTTGCTACATTTCCATACTCAAATTCTCCCTTAATTACCAAACTTCATATGGCATTTGAAGTGTCAGACCTTTTTTGGATTATTTTATAGTTGAGTCCAGAATTAGCCTTCTAATTGAAGCCTTGTTACAGTGTTAACTATGGAGATACTCAATCTTTACTGCAGAGAGACTAATTATTTTAAATAAATTTTGGATTACATTCTACTTCTGGGTCTTGATGACTACACAGCTGCTATAACTTCCTTTTTAGTCCGACAAAAAAGTTAGTTTTGTGGGCTACATCTACACTACAGCCAGGATCCACGCTCTGAGATCGATCCGCCGGTGGTCGATTTAGCAGGTCTAGTGAAGACCTGCCAAATTGACAACAGATCGCTCTCTGGTCGACCTCTGTACTCTACCTCCGACGAGAAGAGTAAGGTAAGTGGACAGGAGAGTTTTGCCCATCGGCTCCCCACGCCTCCCCCAGCAGTGTAGACCCTGTAGTAACTTGACCTAAGGTACATCGACTCCAGCTACGTGAGTAACATAGCTGGAGTTGCGTAGCTTAGGTCGGCTTGCTACAGTACTGTAGACATAGCCTTGGTTGCCTGTTATGTGCATAGACACTTATGTTTATTTTGAAGTCTGAATTAAGTATGTTCAGGGTGGATAAAAATCAATGAGTGTTCTAAACAAATTTTTAAAACTCAGGTTTTTTTGGTAAAATGCTTTTTGAGGAATAAATCTATGTAAAGTTATAATGTATCTTAATTAAATCTAATTTAAAGATATCTCATCATGGAATAGGGATTATAAATTCTAATTCTATAGAATGAGACAATATATTCATGTAATGATTAAGAAAAGTTTTGTAAATGAGTTCCAATAGTTCATGGATTAGGGACCCAATTTTATGGGGTTTCACAGGGACATGTGCTTGTTTTGTTAAAATATATGTTTGCTGCTGAAGAGAAAAATCCAGAATACTTAACGTTGTTGTTTTAGTTAAATAAAACAGTTTAAATGTCTGCTGGTGATGTTCTCTTCCTAATACAGCATGGCAAGAAAATCCTCCAAATATTAACCTGTTGAAATGGAGAGAGTTCACCTCCAAATGACTTCATAAATATCTGTTTCAATTACCTTTGGTAAATGAAATAACCAACCAAACAATCATTCATTTTCTGATATAGCTGTAAAACTAATCAGAAAAGTTTTCAAACTAAATCACTGTTTAAAAATGTGTAGTGTGTACCTTCTAAAAATGAAACCTACATCTATCTCTGAGTTGTGAAGAATATGTATTAAGGTTATAACAACCAACAAGAACGTACTTTTATATAGAAAACCATGATTAAATTGAGTCTTCCTGACTAGTGATTTAAATCATGATTTAAATCAAATCCTCCCTGTCTAGATTTATTGATAATGGAGTTTTCTTTAATTGTACAGTGTTGGTCTTGTATCTTGATGTTCAATAAGATTTCTGCCTTCTGGCTGAAATGCCCACAACCAAATGCCCACAACCAAAATTTCTTCAGTAGCTTTAAATGTAACATGTAGGCAAAGATAATTTGAACTTTGAGGTTTGCATAGAGGCTGGTTAGAGTTCTTTAACCTTGTTAAATTCTGGGTTATCTACTATTCTTTGCAGTAAAAAGAGATTGCATCATTCCTCCAAAAGCCAGGTGTTCCTTTGGTGTTCATGAAAATAAAGGTCTTTATAAGTACCAATTAGAGCAAAACACAATGTAAATGACTTCTGGTGCTCTTCTGTGCAACTGAACTGATTCACTAACTATCTCATACTTTCTAGTCCTGCCTGAGGTCCTCTCATCAACTTCTAATCATCCCAGGTAGTGTGGTGGCTTCGTGATTTTTTTTTTTTTTTTTGTAGAAATGTCAACTAGACTAGGATGAGACACTTTTCTCTCTTCTTTCCCGATTTTCACTTGAGACCCAACTTAGTCAAGAGGTGAAAACAGGTATCCAGAGGTGAAAATCTTGAAAACTACCTCACCATGCCATTTAGCCATCACAAGCAATGTTTCAGAATATGTAATTGTAGGAGGATTTTTTAGTAGTGTATTGGAGAGCCTAGGTTTGAATCAGTTCGTTATAACAGAACTGTATGAAGTGGGCAAGGTGCACTGTAAGCTGAAAGGAAGGAAAAATATTTAAAATATAAAACTGTCTCATATGCACAAATAGATATGCCAAGTCTGATTACATGAGACTAATTTGAAAACTGTCTAAAAATCTTGCTTGCTTGTAAATGGGATTGTTTTTTAAATGGGAGTTCTGTGGGGAGTAAGAGGCAACTTCCTGCAAACTTCCCTATTGTTGTGTTAATTGTTGCATAAAAAGTAGACTTTCTAGGACTTGTCAAGAGCAAACAAAGTTGAGGATATTTTTAATTAATCTAATGAAATTTTTTATAATGCCTGTAAAAATCAGGAACAGCAAGAATGGCCATTCAAGAGAAGTTGTCATTGGCTCCTTTAAATAGTTTTACCATAATTATAGTGCAAGTGTCTTTGACAACACCAGTTTGTATTTGCCAATAGTATGAGATCTGATTTTCAGTTTTGGGGGAATTAGAATGGTGTTTTCAAGAACTAGTAAATCTCTTGATTAGCTGAATATTTCTAACACTTTAAATTTGAATTAGTATGCCATGGGATGCCAAGCAATGGGAAAGATTACTTGAATTATTAACTATTCCTTTAAGAGAGAAGCAAAATAGCAATTATTTGTTCTGAAACCTGTTTTAAGTCCACTTTGTGTGCATATGTTGAATATTTTGAGACTCATAGGATATCACTATGCAAAAATCACTTCTTCCTGGTTATAACATATTAAGATTAGCATCTCTTCAGGACTTTGAAACAGAACTGTTCTACTTCACTGACGTAGGTATTACATGGGTCTCATAAGTTACAATTCTGATGTTACACGTAAACACAAGTGACCTTACAAAAAGAGTACAAACCATTATCTCCTTACCAGACACTTAAAAACATGGTGCTTCCAATTGTAAAAGCATAAAGAACACCAGGAGTCTTCTCATGATGTTCTTAGAAAGTTGGGAAGCCGAGTGCTCTCTTTTCAGTATCCTCATTAATTTAATCTAGGGGTCTCAAACACGTGGCCCGCGGGTCACATGCGGCCCTCGGAGTTATTTCCTGCAGCCCGTCATAGGAGCCAACTCCCTGGCAGCCAAGCTCCAAACATTACTGAGTGTTTATATTTTATTAAAACCCCTCTTTGCATTACAGTTTTTAAAAAGTTAATACATTGACTTTTAATAGAATACTCTATTACTCTTCATTTTTTTCATTTTTGACTATACTTTTATATCATTGTATGAAAAGGTTTCAGTGATGCGGCCCTCGGGCCAATTTACTAGTTCTCATGTGGCCCTCGTGGTTATTTGAGTTTGAGATCCCTGATTTAATCTAACCATCAGGGCAGTGTTTAGATTTTTTTGTGAATTTTGTGTCAAAACTGCTTACAAGGTTAGCCTTCTACAATAAAAGGCAACTCTACAGTATTAACTGTTGCTTAACGCATTCTGCTTTTATATGGAAGAGGTATCTGATGTTTAATTTCTCTAACATGTTTCAGGTACATCAGATCCCACCCACATGTATATATACTTTTCCCATAGATTCATTCATATCTAGTCTTTATATTTACATTTAAACACATATTTGTTAAGTATAGAGCATGCATACAAATCAGAACAGTGACCTTATTACTGAAATTTATTTGATCTTTTGCTCATCCTGTTGTAGGTGTGGACACTGTCAACGTCTGCAACCAACTTGGAATGATCTGGGAGACAAATACAACAACATGGAAAATCCATCAGTCTACGTTGTAAAAGTGGATTGCACTATAGATATTCCACTCTGCTCTGAATTTGGAATCAGAGGATACCCCACGTAAGTACAAAAGGATGTGTGCTTCTATAATTTTGTATGTTTTCCACAGTCCTCTGCCAATTTGTTGAGACCAATTTCTAAGTTATGATTTTTGGTGGTTTCCTTTATAGCTCTTCAGTCTTTAGAAGATAAATTTAAGCTTTCATCATGTTGCCAAGACAAGATGATCTATAATGTATCTTTTTTTAGACACCATCTTACAGCTTGGAAGATGGCTGTGTTTAAACAAAGTTCAGAATAGGCCTTTCTTCTCTCACCCCCCGCCCCCAAGGGAACATGTCTTTGAGACAGTAACATAACATACAGCAGTAAATTATTAGTAGTTCAGAACTATTTTAACTAGTTTAAAATAATTTCTGTTATCTAACTATATAGCACAACCAATGTAGTGTGTATAAATGGTCTCTCAAACTTTTGTGTGAATTTGAAGCTCATAAAACGGATAGATTAATAACACCATCTAAAGCCAGGCACATATTGATGCTGGCTTGTGCAAGTTTCTCTACAATGTAGAATCTACATGGTTTTGCTTTAACAGGGCTTGAAAAACTTAGCAGCTGCTTATGAATTTGAGTACTAAACCTATTATCTTTTAAACCTTTCCTATTACGATAGATGAGGGTGAGCGGGTTCCACCATAAGGGCCAGGGTAAGGTCTGGTGAGAAGGCTCGCATCTTGCCTCTGAGCTGCAGGAAAAGAATGTGAGCTGGAATTTCTACCAGATAAACAAGCCTTTGCTTAAAGCACGTCAGTCCAAACTCCAGCACTCCTGCTAGCCTAGTGCTGGACCTCTCTTTAGCAGATTGTCAATTGTGTAGCTTTGTGAATAAATGTCCTACAATGGTATGGTACGTCTACACAGCAAAAAAAAACAAAAACAAAAAAACCCCAAAAACCTATGGCAGCGAGTTTGAGCGTCTGGGTCAACTGACTTGGGCTCGTGTTGCAGGGCTAAAAAAAATGGCAGTGTACATGCTTGGGCTGAAGCCTGGGCTCTGAGCTGGGAACTGTAGGTGGCTGTGCAAATGTAAACAAACTCTCTCGTGGCCAGTCAGCGGATTACCCTGATGGCCCTGAGGTTGCCCACCACTGGTGTATGCCTTAATGGTTGCACAGAACAGAATTCCTGTTTTTTCCCACGCTCTCTTTTAAATGAGAAAATATCCTTAAAGATTTAAAAAACACCTCTCAATTCTGTTGTGATGTACAACAAAACACTGTTCTACATTTCTGTCATTTTTCACACATTACAATGGCTTTTGTCGCATATTGGCAGGTTTGAAGGTTGAGAGGTATGCTAGGAAAGTGCTTATTGAAATGGGAGTTCTGTTCCCTGGGAGCAGCTTGCAGCTTCAGTCCCAGTGGAAACAATAAGAAGTAGCGGACATTTTTATTAGGTGCACCGTTACTTCCCCACTAGAAAAATAGTGATTATCTTTACTGAGGACATGAGTAACTTCACAGTCATTGGGTCATTCAGTCCTTTTGTAAGTTATGGAAAATGGCAGCCATTTTCAGTCAGTAAATACTGATTATAATGGGTAAGATAGAAAAAATAAATTGTGCATTTGAGGATAGCTGGTACTGGGCTTTATCTACAAAGAAAGTGTGATTGATAAACCAGCCATTTGTTAATAAAAAGCTTGGTCATAGTTACAGGGTGAGCTGTGCCTTAAGCCCCTTTTCAGACTCTCTTGAGTGCACCTCTCAAGGGAAAAGCTGTGCTTCCTTCACCTCTGTCAAGGGTGCATGCTGCGATTTAACTACTCTAGGAATGGATCTTTGGGCCGATTATGCTGACAGACTATGTTGCTATATTCTCTTTTTCTCAGTATCTCCCCTCTCCCCTTCCTTTTTCCAGTGTTGCTTTTAACAGTTTATGCTCTTTTGTGTCTCTAGGCTCTGGCTTTGGTAAAACAGCTGTGTCACTTTTGGGTGGCCTGGAAAGAGCATCTTCCCTATTACTAGCCCAGCTATTGTTCCCTTAGCTCCCTTGATGTTGTTTACCTCTAGTTGTCTTAAGCAATGGTCTGAGATAATTTCCTGCTTGGTCTTCAAACAGAATACTATCAAGCAGGTAAATTGAGGTACATATAATATTCATGCAAATACCTGTAATACAGGTATCTCCCTCATTCTCCACAGGGTCACATGCTGAAATTTTTAAAGGTCTGATTTTAAAATTAATTTTAACTCCAACTAAGTACCAGATTTAGTTGAAAATCCTCAGGAAATACAGTCTTTACGTATTGGTTGTATACTGTACAGTTGGGGAGGAAGATATGCTGTTTTCATACAAAACAAAGGAATTGGATATACAGGGGGAAATCTATTATTTTATTAAGATGAGGTTCAGAAGTGCTACTATGCCTGTAGGATCACTTAAGCTAACTTCTTGATTTCCTGTTAGGTTCTACTCCAAACTGTTATCAGAAGATGTATGGAGGGGAGAGATGATAAGCAATTCAAATTTCATAGTTCTTTTCTTTATTTTTTGTTGACTTCTTAAAGGGACAATATTAACTTAAAAACCACACCTTTCTGAATGTTTTTTAACCTACTATTGTGAAAGCAATATACAATACTATAAATGAAAGCAATAAAGGGAGGATTTTTTCTTGTTTTAATTTGTATGCATTGTGCTTTTGAAAACACTTTTGCATAGTAATTTTTTTAAGTTGTAAGGGCTCTGAATAGAAAAACAGGAGAGAAACATTTAGAAAAATATAGTTGTAAAACCACAAAAAGTAGCAAGGGAAGTCGGGGCAGGTGTAATAACTGAAATGAATTTTAAGTCACTCTAATTAAAAAAATAAAAATAAAAATCTCAGTTTGATGGTATCCCTTTAAAATTCCAGTATTTAAACAAATATGATTTCTAGTTTTAAGTTAGACATATATTTAGTGGGAAAAGATTTAGGTATTTTGTTAAACAGATTTTATAGCAAGTATGTATTAATCAGAAAGACTGTCTTTGCAATTATCCACCTGTTTTCTCACCTCATTCATCTGCTTTAAGCTACTTTTAATCAGTTTAATACAGCATGAGAAGTGGCATGTGATCAAGGACATGCATATTTGGCATGGCACAAAAAAGTGTAGAGAAATTCCTGGAAAATAAGCTTTTTGTTTTTGTGCATACTGAAAAAAATTAACTGATGCTTTTTTTGAAAACTGAAAAATAGGATTCACAAGCATAAACAGGGATTAACCTCTGAATTATTCTTTCTAGCATTTTATTCACCATTGGATGTTAATCTAAGGACATCTTGGGATGTTAACACAAAATATGGTATTTCTATCTGTGCTAAGTTTAAAGGAGAAGAACAGAGTTCTGGTTAGTTACAGGGCCCAATTCTGCATCATGGAAATCAAAGGAATGTGTGATTTTTAACGATAGGCTTGAGGACTGAGTATGCTCTGAGCTCAGTTATGATGTTATCAGAAAAAAGTTCATTCATTTCCAGAGAATGTTTCTTGTTTGTATCTATTTGAGAAGTTTTGCTTTACCTCTTTGTACTGTTTTAATGTTTCAGTCTAAAGCTGCTCAAACCAGGCCAAGAACCTGTGAAATACCAGGGTCCGAGAGACTTCCAGGCACTGGAAAGCTGGATGTTGCAGACAGTAAATGAGGAACCAGCTGTAAGTGAACAGGAAATATTCTCTTCTTCCAGAGTCAGACTGATTTCTTGCCACTATAGGGGTTAGGTTTTGCTTTTCAAGAGGAAAACCTCGTAAGAATAAAAATTGGATGATGATAACAAACTGGAACAGTGGCCAAATAGCAGTCAAACCCATAATTAAAACTGGCATCCTTTGACTTGCCCTTTGTTTCTTGTATTTAAAACCAAAATTCATAATCTTATTTCAAGGAAATATTAGCCTCTTGACATTTAAGATGGGATTTCCTGGTACACGTTTAGTTGACAAGTATAGGCCACAATTACTTTGTCTTGACTAGGAAAAGTGGTTTAGCAAATCAAGCTAAGTAAATCCAGCATAAACAACCTTTTTCCTAATGAAGATTCAGGGCAACAATTATTAGCTGGTCATGCTGTAGTTTAGTTAAGGCTATAACTCAACCAGCAAAATCAAGTTACAAAGTGTTACCCTATATCTACACAAGGAAAAGGCTTGAGTTTAGGTCTGGCTCATCTGGCATATTAGATGAGCCTGGTGTAAACTTAACCACTTTTCCTAGTAAAGACAAAGCCACAATGATCGCTGAGCTCAGTGGATTAAAATACCCAGTTATGCTTAAACAAGATCCATATTAATGTATCTTTAAAAAATTGAAACGTCAAATGCAAAGAAGTTTTAGCAGTGTAGTTTCTAGTAATGTTGTTTCCAGCTCTGAGCTAGTTCCTAAAAAATAGTATTTTTTCTGTTAAGTGACTGACTTAATGTTTGACTGTTGCAACTTAGTTATAAAATGACTAAATTCTAGTTTGCTCCTTTTCTAATATTGCTGGTTGTGTGGGATTGGGAAAGAGCTCTCAAAGTGGAGTCTTGAATAGCTTGTAAATTATAGATAGCTGAAAGACCTCAAACTCTCATGATGGCACATGTGGTTTCTGTGACAGGAGTGGACCTGATATGTGATAATTAGGGCTGCAGATTTGTCACTGCATTTTTTTTTTAAATCAAAAATCACAGAGTAGTCACGGTAATGTTAGTGAAAGTCACTGGTTTGGTGACTGCTCTGTGATTTTTTTTTTTTTTTTTTAATTAAAAAGAAGCCCTGACAAGTGAGGGGGCACCGGCTACCCACATCTGCCCCCTCTGCCCCCGTACCACAACCCTAATCCCAGCCTGGTACAGAGTCAAGGTCTAAGGAGTGAGGGGTAAGGTTGGGCTGGAGAGCAAGCCTGCCCTGCACACTCATCCCAGGCCCAGGCACCTCCTGTATCCTGTGGGACTACGTCCCAGGGTTGAGAGGAAGCCCGCACTCACCTCAGGCCTGGGCAGTGGCAGCTCCTTGGGGGTTGGGCCTAACTCCCGGCTCTGTGTGTTGTGACCATGTGGGCATGGTTGCAGTGCCAGTCATGTTTGGCCTGTCCCCATCATGACGTAGGAGTCAAACCTGAGTGGCGTTGTGACCCCATGCATCTGGTTGCAATGCCTGGCCTAGCCACAGGACAGGAGCCTCTGCAGTGGGGTGAGTCCTGAACACTCCAATAAGTCACAGGCAAATGTGAAAATCACTTTGTGACTTTTTTTCCTGGCATGACAAACATGTAGCCCTAGTAGTAATGTCTTATAAATAGTGTAGGAGCTACTGTGTAATAAGATTGAGATGTTATAATTTTATAAAGGCTGTATGTGATCTGGTCACTCAAAGGGGAATTATTGTATATTGAATTGTAAAACTTTCCTGTATTAAGCTAGTTGTTGATGTAGCTTAATAGGGGACTGTGGGAAGAACAAACAGGAAGGCAGTGCAATGGATCTCCAAGTGAGCAACCTATATCCAGACACTTGGGATGGGAATTACAAGACTATATGGCATACTTCCAGGCTCCAGTCTGAAGTGACCCTCCTTTCTTGCCAGACTGGGAGCTACAGAGCAAAAGTACGGCAAACAGTTAAAAAGGACTTTTCAGGAGAAGAGGGGGTTGAGAGTCAATTGTCAGTGAGCTCTGACAGAGAGAGAAGCTAAAAGGGAGTCTCTGTGCAGGAGTCTGAAGGAGATGGACCTTCTCATATCCAGGTAATGATAAGCCTTAGGGGAAAACAGGCATATGCATAGGCTGGCTTATCAGAGAAAACCTATCTTAAAAACAATATGGTTTTGGTTCTATATAAATAATACTTTGCTTTAAAGAAGCTGACTGCCACTCTTATTGTGCCCTGAGGGAACAGAACTGCAGGTTCTGAGCCCAAGTCAGACCTGCTGAGCTAATCACATTTGATATACTGGGAACTGCAGCCAGGGCCCAATTTGAGAGTGGGAGAATCCTGTGGTTCTCCCCCAGGTCAGGTGATAGTTGGATGTTTGAGGGGAAGGGAAGGTACACTTGAAGAGACCAGGATGGTGGATCACCAGGAGGAAAGACCAGATGCAGTTAGCCCAGTAACTGAGATAGCTGCTTTCTGTATAATAGACTCACATGTCAGTTTCAAATAACTGCTTATCAGTGTCCACTTGACACAGACCTTGCTACAGAATAAAGATGGAGAAGGATATATTTTGGGGAATTTGAAAATGGACAAATGGGGATTGTCTCCGTTTACACTGCCACATGGAAGCATTACACATGGCACACTATGTAAGACAGACAAATTGCCATACAGTTCATTTAGTGTACATCTGTTGCGTAAGACAGAAATAGTAATTACTTTGTTTCTTTTTAATAGGAGCAAGAATCTGATCTGCAACCACCAAAACTTCCAGAACCTAAACAGGGAATGCATGATCTCTCAGCAGCCAATTTCAAGATGCATATAGCAGAAGGTAATTTAATTATTTTCTTGTAGCTGTGATTGGTACAAATATTTAGATATAATTTAGTGAGAAGCCTACAATATTTGCTTGATCTTGTGAGGTATATGAGAGAAATGGTGGGTTAATCTTTAAAAGTATCTTTCTCCCATCTTCTTACCCAAAAATCCATAACAAGTGGAAAGACAACTTACAAAAAAAATCAGTTTTATTATATATTACACGCAATAAATATATTAAAGACATTAGGGTTGTGAAGTCAAACACTCAAAAGTTAGGAAATCGCAGTATTAAGGTTGCACAAGCAATCTTAAATTCATCCCCTAGTGCATATGCATTATGCTAGTCTTCAGTTACATGATTGCACACCATTTTTCCCCCCACAGGATCCCAGCTTCATTTAGTACACAGGATGGACAGTGCTCAATTAATGAGCCACCCTGCACTCTTTTGTTTTATGCTCATGGTTCAGTGTGCAAGTCTAGGCTTTATTTACTGTGTATTATTCAAACCCTTCTATGGAAATACAATTATTTATTTCCTCATGGGCTATTGTATGGTGCTCATCACTATAGTATCTGGGTGCTTCACGAGCATTAATTTATCTGTACATATTCTACACAGTCTACATATATTCCAGCTTCTGCTATGAACGAAGCAGAGGTCCTACAGACAACAGCCTCTTTTACTCCACAACCCTAATTCATCCCTAGAGCAAGTATATCCTGTGCACTGAATGAGACAAGCATCCTGTGGAAAAATAGTATGTGATCGTGTAATTAAAAGTGTATGATAATGCCTACACACATGAGGGCTGAATTAAGGTTGCACTAGCAACCTTAATTCTGGGATTTTCTGATTTTTTTAGTGGTTGACTTTTCACCTTAACATTCTTTTAATAGTTTTTGTCTGTATAATTTCCTAGGATTTAAAAAAAGCAAGCTGAAAAAACAGAAATTCCATCATGTAGGATTATATTGACACTCACATAGTTCACTGATAGAATTGTAATCTTTAGATCCACCACACAGGCTCCTGCCACTTGAGCTAACAGAGTAACTGATAGCAGTAGTAGGTTGTCATCTTATATGTGGCCCATCACTAGAAGGGGATGAGACACACACTTTGCCAGTGGGTTTCACAGATATTGGCTGACCACAGAGGAATAGTGAGACTCAGGAATCTTGGATTCCATTCCTGGCTCTGAAGGGGAGAGTTCTCTGGTGGGCACAGACTCTTTTGCCCATTTTTGGCAAGCTTGACCTCTTCTTCCCCATCTCCTCTAATCTGGCCCTGCCCCACTTCTGTCTCTCCCCAGCTCAGGCTTCTTATGCCAATCCCATTATTCCCTATATAGCCTTCCCTATGCAGTCCACCTCCCAGCTTTTTGTCCAGTCTGTCTCTCCTGGACCCCCTCCTCTTCAGTTAGCTCTGAGTTCCACTCTCCCTTCTTAGGCTCCTCATCCAATCTGTGTGTCTATCTCATCCCTGACTTTTTGTCCCAGTATCTTGGTTCTGCAAGCCCCAGCTCTCCCCATGCACCAGAGCCCTCATCCCATCTCAGTGTTCCCTTGCCTAGCCAAGTAGTTCCCAGTCTCCCCATCTCCAGTTTCCCTCACCAGCTCCCAGTGTCTCCACCCCATGTTTCCCTTACTGGCTCCCAGTCTCCTTGCCCAGCTAGTCCCAGTTTCCCCTCCAGCTTCCAGTCATAATTTCCCCCCCTCCCAAGTCCCACTCTTTCCAGACTTTGTGCAAGTCTACTCCTTTCCCTCCTCCCTGATCCAGTTTTTGTCCAATCTGTATTCAAATTAGAAGGCTTCCTTTCCTACACTGGATAGGTGCCAGCAGGGTTGTCATTGGGACCACAGGAGAGGAAGGTTCCCACCTTTCAGTTCTAGTGCCTGCCACTACCCTGGCCCAGAGCAGTCATTATAGGGAAAGTTATTCTGTGCTCCATTGCCCTGTGCTAGAGGATGCTCAGTGGATGATGCATGCAGAGTCCAGTCACATGTAAGAGCTGCGATATGCTCAGTGAGGATGGAATCTTCAGAGATTTTAGCGCTCTCTATATTTAGGTTGCATAATACTTCCAATTATAAAAGATTCTTGTACCTTTACAAAACTCTTTAGCACCTCCCATTGTTTGGAACAAACCTTTGAAATTCAACACGAACAACACCCTGGGGCTAGAAACGTGACTTTTTCTTGTCCCGTGGAATTCCATTCAGATAGCATTCGAGTGGGTGGTCATGGAAGGAGAGCTAGGTCAGACCCCGACCTCCTCCTCCCGACACAGCCCATTGCCCCCATGGTCCATCCCTGCCCTCTGGGACTATCACATGGGTCAGGAGCTCCCCCAACTCCACGGTTTGGGGAAGGGAGAGCCAGATGGGGCTCCCCTCCGTCATCCCTTGGACCCAGCACACCCTGAACCCCATGCCCCACTCTGGGATAATCGCCTTCCTCTGTTGCTAAGTAATGTAGTTATTTCCATAGTTCAAGTGATAGAAGTCTGTGATGCAGTGCTGAAGGTTCTGGATTCAAATCGATTTCAAAAACCTAAGAAATTGTAACCTAAATAATTTTTTTGCCTTTTTTTTTTTTTTAAAATACAAAGTCCAGTACTTGAAAGTGAGGAAATACCAGGTTTAAGATTGCCTTCTGGTACATATGCATTATAAGACAGTTTTTAATTACATGATCACATGCCTGTCTCTTTCGGTGCAGAGGGTAGACACACAAGGGGGCAGAATTAAGGTTGCATGGGCAACTCTTAAATTTGGCATTTCGTAACTTTCAAGTGCTCTGTTTTGCAAACTAAATAATCTTTACTGTAGTTTTGTATATCTCACATTGTGCATACACCATAAAATTTTGTTGTAGTTGGATGCATTTTTGTAATTAAAAAAAGTAATAATTCTGATTGTACAATCTACATCATTGCATTAGCTACCTATTCTAAGTAAGAAATGTCAACTTAATAAACTTTAAACAATCTAATGTTTCAGCTTGGAAACCACATACTAATTAAACTCTCATATTGTCTGGACCAAAAGTACAAGTTGATAGTTTTCCAATAAGGATTGAAATATGCCTCACAGTAATGGCATTGGTTTTTGTGTGCAATTTCTCATCCCTTTTTAAAACACTAAAGCACATTGAAGCTTTCACTTGTTCATCATTTTGTGGGGACAACACAGAGTGGTGTGAAATGTCAAGTTATTTGTGGCTGATGGACCACAAAAGAAAGATCAGGGGGCAGCAGTGATAAGTGGTGGGCACATTTGCTGCACTTGCCAACTCAGAGGTTCATTGCAGATAAAAAGCCACTGGACTGAGTCATTAGATTCCTTACTTTTTAGATCTTTATTTATATGGTTCCTGGTTAAGGAACTAGACTATAGAGTACAAATATGAAAAAGGCAACAATCCCAGACAGAAAGTTGTACCAATAAATCTTATTTTCCTCAATCTTTCTCTCTGCCTCTCAAGTTTCTTTCAAACATTTAAACTAGAATGGAATTACAGTAGAACCTGTCTACAGTGAATCTCCATTTATAGTGAAGTTGTTCTGTTAGGAACCTTTGCGCGGTATGAGGGGGAGGGTGGGGGAAGCAGTGAAAAAGACTTTGTTATTGTAAGAGGTTTCCATACTTTCATTTCTCCTGTGACTATACTTTTTCCATGTCCTTGCATTAAAAGCATTTGACATTCTTTTCTCTGTATTTAGTTCCTTTCTATTTATGTTAATGTGGAGTTGTCTTGATGTTGTTAGAGTGCTACTCACTCGACTGCTACGGCTACACTAGAGAGTTTACAGCGGAGGAGCTGCAGCGATGCCACTGCAAGCTCTCCTTCTCCCGTCGGCTTTCCTGCTCCAGCCCCATGAGCGGCGTAGCTATCTCAGCGGGACGCTTAGGTCGGTGTAACTTACGTTGCTCAAGGGGGCGGCCTTTTCACATCCCTGAGCTACATAAGTTATACCACAGTAAGTACTAGTGTAGACATAGCCTAAAGCACTTAGGCCCAGTTTTTTAAAGTTACTTAGGCATTGCTTTGCTGTCACAATGCCTAATTGATTTAGGAGCTTAAATGTCATTTTCAGAAGGGATCTAGGCACTTAGGAGTCTAAATCCCATCAACAGCCAATGGGATTTAAACTCTTAAGTGTCTAAATGATTTGTTACTGACCAATCCATGTTTGCTATTACTTATAATTCTAGCAATTTCTCGTATCTTTTAGGTGCTTAATAATTGATTGTTGATTTTTTTCCCCAGCATTTTTCCAGGTGTCAAAGTTAGGCTGCCTGGTCTATAATTCCCCAGGTCCTCTTTTTAACGATAGGAAATATGTTTGTCTTTCTCCAGTTCTCTTTATCTAAATATTCTGTAACCTGCTCTTTCCCTATTTTGACTTCTGTTCCTTCCCCCATTTTGTTAATATTAATTGCGTTGCGTATCTGGCCGCTATTAACCTTTTTTAGTGAAATAAGGAATAAAGTACCTTAAGTCGTCGTGATGTCCTTAATTATTAGCCTCTCCTTCCCTGCTAAGTGGAAGACCTACACTTTCCTTCATCTTTCTCTTGCTCCTAATATACTTAAAAGGTAGTAACAAATGGTACTTTATGTCCCTTTTTAGGTGCAACTAATTTTGTGCCTTTTTGATTTTGTCCCTACGTGCTTGTGCTATTTTTCTGTACTCCTCCTTAGTAATTTGTCCATTTTTCACCTTTTGTGGGATTCCTTTTTGATTTTCAGGTCATTAAAGAGCTTCTGATGGAGCCATGTTGGCCTCTTACTATTCGTCCTATATTTCCTTGCATCGGGATAGTTGGAAGTTGTGCATTTTATATTGTCTCCTTGAGAAACTGCCAGCTCTCCTGAACTCCTTTATCCCTTAGGTTTTGTTCCCATCGGACCCTATCTACTAGGATGACATGACAGAGATTTTAAAAGTCCTTGTCCCAAAGAGCTTGCAATTTTAATTTAGATAAACACAAACATGAAGATGACAGAGGATCAGTGCAAGGAAAAGAGGAGAGTTAATTCAAATAAAGAGTTTTATAGCAACTGAATTGGAGTCACTTCTTCATTTAGAAATATATTCAGTGTTTGAAGTTTCTCCTTAAATTATGCTGTTTACTTTTTCCTTCTGCTGTTTTCCACTCTTCAGCAGCATAGCTGACCCACGTGAATTCTTGTTAGAATAAGAAATTTTAGCAAATGGTTAGATGAAAATTATGCTTTTAATAAACATCTGACTTTGGAGGTGGTTTTTGTGAAGATGTGTGGATGGAGGAAAGACATGAACTATGCACTGATGTACTTGGATATGACATTGAAAAACGAGTTCCTGAAATATTTGTGGCCATGTTTAGTTTGTGACTAACTGTAAATATAAGTGAAGTACTGTACAATGGTTATCATTTAAAAATCAATGTTTACTGCACCACAGTATTTAATTTTTACTATTATATTTTCAATATTACCTGTACTTAAGCTGGGAAATACCATGATAAATTTATAATTGGTGGTAAATAGCTCCTCTTTAATGACAGCCACTGTTTCAGGTACATATTAATTGAGACTTTTTTTTCTTCTTTCTTTTAAAGGTAATCACTTTATCAAATTCTTTGCCCCTTGGTGTGGCCACTGCAAGGCTTTGGCTCCAACCTGGGAACAGCTGGCTTCAGTTCTTGAACATTCTGAAACTGTCAAAATTGGCAAGGTAGGTTGAAAGCTCTTACTAAACTGGAAATATACCTCCTTTGGATGAATATATTCATCAAGTAGCATGCTACTCATTCTATAGTCTGTAAGCCAAACTTTATTTACTCTCTTTTGTACATCACTTGATAAATCATTTCACCTTCACAGA
Source organism: Chelydra serpentina (assembly GCA_037349315.1). Lineage (NCBI taxonomy): Eukaryota > Metazoa > Chordata > Testudines > Chelydridae > Chelydra > Chelydra serpentina. The sequence goes on along the minus strand of JBAIAC010000002.1, from coordinate 26,521,242 downwards.
TCCCATTTTAATTTTGAGCTGGCTATTTCTCTGATATGCCACATGGCCCCAGATATTTTATTTACCCTGAAGAGATGGCCAACTCTGAATTGACAAGACCTGTTCATTGTCAATAAGGGCATGCCAGAAACTTGTCTGTACCCAGATTACTGTGTTTTAGAGGTATGAACGAACAGAAAGGGCGAATACAGTAGACGATGAGAGGAATATTTTCAGTTTTGATTTTTGTATTGCATTGCCCTTGTCTGTTGCCAGGGCTTCATCAATTTCAAGGTTTATTTTCTATAGTAAAAATTACTCTTCCTCTTCCAGTATACTATATATACCTGGATAGCTTTGTACATTTTAGACCCAATAAAGGCATTAATGATGGGTTGTTTCTCACCTATTCATATCCTCCCACTCCCACCTCCACCCCCTAAAAAAAATTAGTATAGACTTCTGGGGGCACTTTTGTCTTAAAAACTGATATCTTGTCCTGCTTTACTATTTCCCTTAGGGATGATAACCAGATTCTGTGGTGTATTTACTATGGGAGCTTATTTGTTCCTGAAGTGACTTCTATGCAGAGGTATGCAGGTGGTCTGGCAACTGCAGTTACTCACTTTATTTGCTGACCCATGCCGAAGTCATGCTGGTGGCTAACAATCTGAATCCCTCTGTTTTCTGATGATGCTAAATGTATAGAGGCTAACTTTTTTAAACTCTCAAACCTTCAAAGGTATTAACTTGGTATTTAAAGACAGCTGTCATTATCTTCAAAGTAAAACTGTTCATGGCAAAGAAGCTGCAGTCTCTCTCCTTTCTCTAGCTTAGTAGCACTGGTGATAACTTAGTCTTCTTATGTGAAAAGCTCTTGGAAAGTTCTTTTACTTTGTAAGAGTAGACTTCTCTTATGGTGTAGATCAGAGTAAGTCTATTGAGAAATTTAAATGTTTTGAAATCTGGCAACACAATTGAGATTGCTCAAAATAAAGTACCAGAGGATTTTTGTCCTTTGATACTATCTGTATTAAACGCTGGATGTAGTGATTGCTTTTTGAGCATCTGGAATGTTTTCGTGAGCTATCTGGTGCAGTTATTGCTTGGTTTAAGTATGTTCTTACTACATTATTACCCAGTCTTCATGTAGCGAGTTATAAGTCCATTGTTTTAAAAAGTCCTGTTTTATCCAGTGTTCTGTCTTGCATGTTTTTCCTAATAAAGGCAGTTAGTCTTGTCTCAATGCCTACCCAGTTTTGTGTAACAGGATACCATGAAACTATTGGGAACTTGTTTTGGCTCAGACTGTGATTCTCTAAGTAGGCAGGAAACATGACCTTCATGTAATCCAGGTGAATGTCAGTAGCACCTGTTACTTTGTGCCTGTAGTCTGTTTAGTTGTCCTCATTTCAGTGATCTGTGGCAGAGTTCCTAATGTTAATTTTAAAAATCTAAGTGCTGTCACAAGCAGATGCTGAAACCATGCACATTATTTATTTGCTTATTAATCGGATTTGTAAATCAGGGTATGCCTACACAGGGATTAAAAAAAAATTGCTGTCCCAGGTCATCTGGCTCAGACTCCTGCTTTGGCTCTGGGCTAAAAAAAATTGCTGTGTCAACATATGGGCTTGGGCTGGAGCCTGATCTCTGGGACCCTGTGAGGGGGGAGGGTCCCAGAGCTCGGCCTCCAGCCCAAGTCCAAATGTCTACACAGCAATATTTAGCCCCACAAGCCCAAGTCAGTTGACCTGGGCCATCCACAGCTGTACCGCAGGTCTTTTATCCCTGTGTAGATGTACTCTCTCTCCTTACAAATCGGCTTGTGGCAAAATTTGGATCTAATTTGAATTCCAGTTACTTAGCATTTGGAATTTCCCTTGTATTGAAGTCAAGTTACTAGCTGTTTTGATTTCTGATTTCAGAGTACTCCTATATGATTTAAAAAATAAACAAAACAATAAAACACACCAGTAAATCCTTGTACTGAAAATTTAGGTTTCAAATTCTTAACATATGAGTATTGGGTGCCATGCTGCCCAGCTTGTAATTTTTTTCACTCTGCAAATATTGAATGCTTGTTTTAACTAGCATATTAAATCATAGTTCCTTTGTTCTTTTCTGCTTCTACTTTCCCTGAACAGCTTGAGAGAGATTTGGAACACAGGCTTAAATGGCTTTCAAGACAAGACCCATAAATTATTCCAATTAGCTTCTGACAAACCTTGAATTTCTCTGTAGATACATATTGTGAGATATGAAATATAAGGGGTATGATGCTGTGTTTGGAACAGGATGGATTTTATTCCATATGAGTGAATGATTATAACTATTTTAAACTTTAGGTTGACTGTACACAGCATTATGACGTCTGTTCTGAAAACCAAGTTCGTGGATATCCCACCCTCCTCTGGTTTAGGAATGGTGAAAAGGTGAGGCTGCAAATACGAGGTCAAACCCTTTCTTCCTCTGTGAAGACAAGTAGGCTTGTAGAATGTTCTTGCATGTTGGGAGAAGTCGGCTTATTTGAATATGTTTGAAAGCCTCTTTATAAGAGATGTAAAGATGGACGATATGAATGGGACAGTGTCTGGGATAGGGTGGTGACTACTTTTGTTCGTGCCATAAATAAAACTTCTAACATAGTTGTGCATCCTGGTCTGCAAATAACCAAAAACAATAGATTATTCATAAACCAGGGATAGATACCTCAAAACATACCAACTTGTGAGAGAACTCGGGGTATATTTTCATCTTCCAACTTTATCCTTACATGTAAAAGTGTCTAGAAATACAGATAAAATAGACAAAATAGAATCTCCCCCCTTTTCCCCCACCCCGATGTTGCCTCTCCAGATTCACATTTATGGGTATTGCATGGCCCTGGAGTCATCAGCTCAGAGCAGTGCCTGTTGAGTTCACAAGTCTGAATGTTTAAAGTGAGGTTCTAAGAATCCTGTGGCTCCAGTTGCCCAAATTCAAAGAATTGCAAGAAGGACTCTGAAGAGGTTAGGGAAATGTTGAGCGCTGATTTGCAGAGCCATTATGTATTTGAACAGCACCAAATAAACTTTACTGTAAGTAATGTTTTCCTCCTAAGAGAATTGCCTCTGAAGATCTTCACATTTGGGAGATTTACTGGAAGTAACTCTAAAGGAAAACTAATTAAACAAGAATCGCGGAACTGCTTTCAAGCATTGGAGTAAAATTCAAATTAGCATATGAATAGAGCTGAAAGTGCTAGCTTTACAAATTAAGTCATGCTTACGTAGTCTATTCAATTAATCTGCCTTAGAGCTAGTGGAATGAGCTCTATCCTTGTTACTTAGGAAGACATCAACTCAATTGCAACAGGTCTAAACACAAAGAATAACCCATTTCTGAAGTCTTTCTAGAAATTCATTCCCAGACTATCACAAATAGCCTAGATAACTTTCTAACAGGTGTCATCATATCTAAATAAGTTATCACTCTGTGTCAAGTTTATGCATCTATTTCCCCAAGTAACTGGTATTAGGAAGAAAACTGGAAGGTTTGTGTTGAGGTGCAAATTAGCCAACAACCACCTTAAGTAAAAAGTTTGGGGTAAGGATGTGAATCTTTGTGGAGCATAATCACCAAGGTGGTCATCAAAGCCTGTAACAGAATCTTCACTTCTGCTCTGAACTTCTGGAGGGAGAACTACAGTTGGGAATGGTGATTTAAGCTGACTGCTGTCTCCACAGCCTTAACAGCAGAGACCAACACAGCAAAGGCTCTTAAGCACAGGGAACATTCTGACACTCCAAAACAATTTAAAGATGCTTTATGTTGTTGTCCCAGGGGACTATTGGTGGCCCCAAATAATTGTGTATTTCATAAGGACTACCACATGTTAATAGACATTACAAAGAGCTATGGTCACTTCAGAGTAAGCTTTCCTGACAAGATGGGTCTGTTTTTTTAACTACTTATCCATTAGTGAAGATAAAGTTGCTCCTATTCCCTTGGACCTTTCAGCTGCTTCCAAAACCAGAGGCTAAGAAGAAAAAAAATAAAAACTCTGCTGTTATGCTTGGCAAAAATGAGTCTCCTTTTTAGCCACAGCCCTGGTGAGCTACGGATCTCTGGCAAGGGCAAGTTGGCCTTTATCAACATCATGCTATTCCCTCAAAACTTCCAACCATTTGACCCAGCAACCCCTGAAAAAATGTAAAGTTGTCCAATGGAAAGGTCATAATACTGTTCAATAGGGGGGAACTGCTTCAGCCAGTTGAGCATTGTCTTCATCGTTGTCGTCATCTTCGTCCTCATAATTGAAATTTGGCATGTCATCAGTACTGGAAAGAGGTAGGTAAGGTCTCCAAGTGTGGTGGAGGAGAAAAAAATGGGCAGAGCTCTGCCCTGCTGAAATGGATAAGAATGAGCAGGTACAGACTTCTCATGTGATCTTTGAGCTCCCTGATTTAGACGGGGGTGTCGGGGAGGGACAGAAGAAGCCACAGCTATTTGGATATGTATCTTTGCCATTCATATGGTCCAGGGTCTGCAGTGTCCCCCAAAGGCATAGGACATGACTAAGGAGGCATGTCTGTCTCACTCTCAGAAGGTGTAAGAAAGTTTTGTAAACAGTATGTTGAAAAAATATTCCAAATCTAAGGTACATCTCATAGCTCACACCTGAGGGGGCTGAAATTGACCCCAAAGATTTCTGGGATTTACTGGAATCTGAGATTCCAAAACTGAAGCCTTGTGAAAGGAAGTACTAGACTTAACCAACAGAACACATTGACAACAGATCAAACTACAGCAGAGACTAAATCTGATTGTTTGCTGTATTTTTTCTTACACTGTGTAACACACTGAAGATAATCTTTGTGACCCTAAGAGCTAAAAACACGGGCTAACTTCTTTTAGAAATGAGGGGCCAAGATTTTGAGTGCTTCTAATTCCATGTTTTACTCTAGTCAGCCACTTTTTAAAATCTTGAATCTTTCTTTTAAATGAAAGTTTAGGTTCTAAAGTACAAGGGAAGGATTCCATGGCAAATTCTGAATCCTTGGAGTAAACTTAGTCCTGTACATATGTGTATAGATCACAGAGCATTTTATTATGAATATTCATATTACATGATCTATTAGATATTTACCATGTTTATCTTTAGATAAAATCCAAAACTTCAGAAAACTCTATTTACTAAACAAACAATATGTATTTTCACAAATGGTTTGATTAATTGTAGGCTGACCAGTATAAAGGAAAGAGGGATTTGGATTCATTAAAGGAATATGTAGATTCTCAGCTACAAAATGCCAAGAATGCCACAGATGCTGATAAGCCATCTGAAGTTCCACAACAGCCTACAGAACCCACTCATGATGAGGTAAGTGGTACTTTGCTGTAAATTGTAACAAAAATCTTTATTCAAACAGATCTACTGCCACTCCGTCATTTACCATAACGTTTTTGATGGCTAAAATGATAGCCTTGTAACCTGTAAACAATAACTTTGTAAACCTTGCCAGAAATGTTTGCATTCAAAACTTTTAATAAAGTTAGTATTAGACATTTTAGGTTAGCAGTTGCTGTTGAGGAGCATATAACCTTAAGCCTTTCTGATGCTTTTACTAACCTGATGCATTGGAAAACTTTGGGGGGAAAAATGCCCATATGTCATTATAGTCACAGTAAATTGTTTAGATAGTTGCATGCATATCCATCTATTGAGAGATTTTAAAAAATGAACTTCATTTTTTTGTCTACTAAATTTAGCACATTGTGTGTCTTTCACATAGTCAGAATCCTTGTGACATCACATTTGGTTGTTGTGGAGATGATTGTCACAAACAGGATTCTGACCTGAAATAGGAGAGACAGCAGGAACAGGTGAGCATCTGAAAAACAGTGATGCTGTATTTATAGGGAAAGAAAGGATGGAGGGGGGAAATCCCACAAAAAGTGGGGGAAGAGCAAGAATTGTGGAGGGGAACATGAATGTGATAGTGTGGCAGATTAGGGCAGTAAAAGTTTTGAGTTTGGAATGACTGCATTAATTGTGTGTTGGAGCTACAGGGAGTTATGCAGATTGCCAAGCAAATGGTAACTAAACAATAGTACTCTACGTGGTCATACTTCATCACTTTAGTTTTTTATCTTAAAAAAACAATGCCACACACTTCTGCTTTTCATCTTTGGTTTTTATTGCAACTAATGTGCAAATATCATCAAGAAATTGTAACATCTGCAAGTACAGCCTAAGTTCAGTTTATATAATATTTGTGGCTTGCAAAAGAAGTGTTTGTATGCCCACAAAATGTGGGATGGTAATGGATGTATAAAATTATAATACATGTGAGAGATTATTTGTTCCTCTGGTAATTTATAGAAGGTCAAACTTTAATATTTAATTTTCAGATAAAATCAGGCTTAATAAAATAATTACATTTAGTTTCATGACCTAACAATATTTTTTGTAAATGAAGTAGTAGTGCCAGTTCGCTCTTTCATTTATTCCCAGTTGTAACTTGAGGCTTTTATAGAAAGTAGATTTGGTCATTCATCACAGACTTATCATTTTAACTTTCATTTGAAGCCCGCCCTCTCCCACACACAATTTTTAGAGAAGAAGTTTAATCCTTATTTGGTAGACTGAACTCAATTTTATGTCAATTCAAATGACTAGACTACACATAAGTAAAATATTGTCCTTTTTTTAAAAAAAAAAAACCACTCCTCCCACCATTCAGCTACCACTTACTAAAAAGCGTGTATGAAATATACTTAAAGGGGGAGGGGGTTGCATTTTACACTTGACATACAAATGTTTGTTTCTGGTGACAAGTCTGTTTACTTTACATAAAGTAACAACACAGTAGGAGAGCTCTTAAAGACATTATCAGAATGGCTTAGATAGCTCATTTAATTCACACATTAGTATTTTTTTAACCCTTCAGACTAATTGTTAGCTCAGTGATTCCATAGGAAGTTGCATGACAGCATATGTAAATGAAGTTGAAGGTTCATTAGCTGCTAGACACTTAGCCTTTCAGATACTACAAAGTTACATATTTGGGTATACTGTATTTTTCAAAAAATGGGTGAAAATGACCTTGAAATATTTTAATTTCTTTGCATATAAGGGAAAAACATCATTTCGGGGTTAGCAGTGGCATATACTGCTAATCTTATTGAATAGATCTTGTGGTAGTGACAGCAACAGTTTTGTGAGTTTCTCGTTATCATATTTCAGGAGTTCAAAGGACTGACTTCTTACACAGTTTTGACTTGTGTTTCTCTTGACAGGCTACAGTCCTCTCTCTCTCTGAAAAAGACTTTGACCAAACCATTGCTAAAGGGATTACTTTTATTAAATTCTATGCTCCATGGTAAGTAGTTTTTGTATAAATTGTCCTGAATTATTGGTATTTAGCTTTTTATTCATTATTTGGTGTGTGTTTTGTGCTCTTACATAATTTTTGTTTAGATATGTAAAATGCATTAAATCTTAACTTGTGTACACAACTTGAATAATTAAATATTTATAAACAAGCAGAGTGGCAGCAAAATTCTCCTATCTATTGTCCCCTGAGAGAGACTGGCAAAACCCACCTTGCTGCATACTGAGAATCCAATCCAGGCATGAGGGGAAAGGAGGGAAGTGACATTTCCTTTGAAGACTCACACCTAAGGATGCCTTCACTTGGTTTAAACTGGCTGTTGCTTGAGCACCTCTGGTGATCTCAGTTTTCTTGGAATCACACAAGGAGAGAGGTGCTCTCTGCATCAGAGCAGGGCCCAAACTGCTTAGGACTTCTGAGGTTAGAAACTTCACCTGGAAATCAATTGGGAGTCAGTGCAGATCATGGAGCCACAGGTATAATGTGCTACTACTGGAGTCCTATTTGATATCTTATAACCAGAGTGCAGAGCCCTAGCTGCAATTTCCAGGTGGTCTTAAGGTGAAGTTGCATGTAATGCATGTTGGTTACAGTAACCCACCCTTGATGTGACCTGCATGGATGACCGTGGTGAAATCTGCATTAGGGTTGCCAGGTGTCCAGTTTTCAACTGGAACGCCAGGTTGAAAGGGGAACCCTGGTGGCTCCAGTCAGCACTGCTGACTGGGCCGTTAAAAGTCCGGTCACCGGTGCTGCAGGGCGAAGGCAGGCTAGTCCTACCTGTCCTGGCACCGCGTTGCGCACTGGAAGCAGCCAGCAGGTATGGGTCCTGAGTGGGGGGGCTCCATGCGCTGCCCCTGCCCTGAGCACTGACTTCGCACTCCCATTGGCCAGGAACCGCAGCCAATGAAGCTGAGGGGGCAGTGCCTGCAGGTGAGAGCATGTGCAGAGCCTCCTGGGCCCCCCTGGCTTAGGAACCCGACCTGCTGGCCGTTTCCAGGGCGCAGCACCGAGTCAGGACAGGCAGGGAACCTGCCTTAGCCCTGCTGACTGGGAGCTGCCCAAGTAAGCCCGCACCCCAGCCCTGAGCCCCCCAAATTCAGAACCCCCTCCTGCACCCAGCCCAGAACCTGTACCCCAACCCGCAGCCGCCCTGCACTCCAAACCCCTCATCCGCAGCCCACCCCAGAGCCTGCACCTCCAGCCCAGAGCCATCACCCCTTCCCACACCTCAACCCGCAGCCTCCTCCTGCACTCTGAATCCCTCGGCCCCAGCCTGAAGCCCCCTCTTGCGCCCCAAACCCCTCATCCCCAGAGCCCATACCCCCCCACACCCCAATCCCCCGTCTCAACCCGCTCCCGCATTCTGAATTCCTTGGCCCCTCTCCCCAGCCTGGAGCCCCCTCTTGCACCCCAAATCCCTCATCCCCAGAGCCCACACCCCCCCACACCCCAATCCCCCATCTCAACCCGCTCCCGCATTCTGAATTCCTTGGCCCCTCTCCCCAGCCTGGAGCCCCCTCTTGCACCCCAAATCCCTCATCCCTGGCCCCACCCCAGAGCTCGAACCCTGAACCCCTCATTTCTGGCCCCACCCTGGAGTCTCACACCCCCAGTTAGAGCCCACCCTCTCCTGCACCTCAACCCCCTGCCCAGTGAAAGTGAGTGAGGGTGGGGGAGAGCGAGCCACTGAGGGAGGGGGAATGTAGTGAGTGGAACAGGGCCTTGGGGAAGGGACCTAGGGGAAGAGGCAGGGCTAGGGTGTGCGGTTTTGTGCAATTAGAAAATTGGCAACCCTAGTGTGCATGCACTGGAAAAATTCCCGATTAATTTATATTTGGTATCTGCTTGTCACTGAAATGCCTAGCACAACTGGTACATGCAACAAGACCTCAATGTTGCAAACCTGTGTAACAAAACAGATCACTCCTCCCCTCACCTGACAGGAGTGACAGTTTTCATTACTTCCTTCTACAACCTTCAGTCATACCTAGATTGAGCCTCATGCAGCCAGCTCTCCTTCCCACCCCAATCTGTTAGTGGACTCCACCTCACTGGCTGTGTTGGAAGAGGGGAAAAAGCTGAATGTCGTGTGCAGAAGACAATGTAGTTCAAATTTCCTCACACATCCTCCTATTAACCCCCAAGATGCATTGACCAGGAAGGGGTGATGGAATAGAAAACTGTTAGACTTGTATTGAAGTGCTAGTATTTCAGAGCAGTAAATTAGCCATATGTAGTGCAGCAGTACTGGGCAAACACAACCAACAATTGAATATGCTCAACAATTGAATATGCTCAGCAATCTCAGATTTTACTGTGGTTTATTTTGAGATGAGGAAATGCTATTCTTACAATTTACAAAAAGTATCATGGAATTTTTAATTTCTGCCTAGCAGAGTGCGTGAGCGAGCAGGCCTCTCAACATGGCACTATTCCCTATTTTTAAACCACAGTTTCAGCATTGGCTGTGAGCCCAAGTCATGGTGTGGGATCCATAATCTACTGACCCTGATGTGTGAGAGCAACTCCTGAGCCATGCTGAGAGTGACGGGGTGCTTCTGGTAGAGGGCCACAAATGTTACCCTATTATGCATGAGAGATACTCTGGGGGAAGAAGAGAAACACAGTAAATTAAATTGTAAAATCAGAGTAGAACTGCTAGAAGAGTTGTCATGGCTTTTTCTTACCCAAAAGATCAGCTTCTTATGTCTTCAGTATTAATATCGAAATTTGTATACTAAAAAACAGTGCTTGCCTTTGCAGTGTTGCCCTCTGCGCTCATTCCCAGCATACTCTGTTGCTACTTTCTTGGATCTTGTCTGAAACCAGATTGTAAGCGTGCAGGGCAGTACACTAATTTTTATACAGTGGTGATTCTTAGTATACTTTGGGTTCTGTAAAATAACTTGCTGACTTCAGTGTCAAAAATTAACTGCTTTTTTACTTATCACTGTAGACTCAATGCAGCTAAGAGGAAATGAGATGAATTCTCTTTTTAATATATATCATAAGTGAAATTGTCTACTGTTCAGTGGTGCTGCACAGGTATAAACTGAAGGCGGATGAGGTTGCACAGGACCAGATTTTGCCTACACAACCTTTCACAGGCACAAGGAGGAAAGAATCTGGCTTGATGATTCAGAACCCAGATGTAGTTTGCAGGGTTGGGAATTAGTTTTCTGAGCTCAATATAAAGAGAATTGAGACACAAAAGTGGAATCCCAATAAGTCCTTTTTGGTTACTTTTCAGAGTAGAACTGCACTTTAAATATCTTCCCCTCTTCTCACTGGATTCTAAAAAGGGCACTGGTACATGGGGCAAACTTCAGAAGAATGCCAGATGGCAATTGAGGAAGCATGTATTAAACATACATTACAAAGAACCAACCTATTAGCTGCTGCCAGAGAGGATAGATTGGTTATCACAAAGTTGTAGTTTAGGAAACTGTTTGCTACATTCATGTAGTTAGTATCCTATTCTTAGCTCAAAAATCATGTCTTTGTATACAATTGTAGTTCATTGTATATAAATGACCTTTTTCCTTTCCAAATAGATTAATTTGTGTTTGGCTAAGCAAATACTATTAGGTTGAGATCTACTTTTGCCCTACAGTTTATTTTAGGTAAATATTAACATTAAGTTGCACGGTAAGTACGAGACCATCTTGTCTTAATTGTTTTTGTGCGTGGTCAGTAATGCTTTTACACTCAGTGTATATTAACAGAAGAGTTCAAATATATACTTGTTTTCTGAATTGTAGAATGAAAACTCTGGCAGAGACTTGTCACCATCTTTGTCGATGCCTGAATCAAGCCTTAAGATACTCATGGGCTTCTGTAACCACCAACCTAAGGTGCAACTGAGGCAGAACAAAATGAGAAATGCATATGTCTTTAAATTCTAAAGTGCTTTTTTTAGGGATTTATTTCTTGGAGGCACTATAGAATTAAAGTTCAAAATTTGAACAAAATACTATAATAATCTGGTGGTGGCGGCTATTGTTTTTTTACTTTTAAAATAAAATCTAATGTAAAAACTTTTATATAAAACCTACATCTAGAGGCCCACGTTCTAAACGTTATGATAGTGCAAATTAATAATTGTGGTGTAAATCATCTATAGACCCACACTAAGTCTCACTTGAATGGAGTTACTCTAAATGTACAACTGTGTAATGCAGATCAGAATCTGGTCAGTATGTTATATTTGTCTGTAGAGAGCAAAAATCACAGGCAAACAAACTACAGATTTCCAGATTTAGCCAGTATGTACAGTGGTAAAACGACAACGGAAGCAAATGCTATATGACTTGCCTGAGGATGGTAGGGGAGAAGAGAATCAATTTTGCAAAGAGGACAAAGCTAATGTGTGAAGGATTGTTTTTAATTTTCAGGAAGGTTACATTTAAGATGGAAAATACATTAAGCTAGTTGAGTCCCCTTTATTGCAGAGTTTAGGGTTTGAGAAACATTATGCATTTTTCATTAGCATTAATGTAGGAACTTCAATTTTATAGTGCCAGGAAGCTACATTATTAAAAGGGGGGTGGGGTTGGGATAAAAACTTTTGCCAGGAAAACAGAAGTCTCATTTATGTCATAAATTTTGTGCAATATGACTTAAAAACAGACACACCCCTTGAGAAGTAACTAATCAATCAGTGTCTTGGGTTAGCTTTGGTGGGAGAAGGGGAAGTGACATGGTGGAGAGAATTAATGTACGGTACATGCCTAGTAGCTTATTTAAAACTTTAAAAGTGTAACCTTTTAAACAATGTAACAGTTTGTGGCTTGATACAAGCAACTTTATTTAAATATATTGTGATCTTTTTCATGTTTGCTTTCACAAGCTTCTGGTGCTTGAGAGATGTTAATGCACTATTTCACAGGATACTGTGAAAGTCAGGATACTGTACCAGAAGAGACTACATAAAAGCCAGTAACTATTTTAGCTTTCAAATCATCTGGCTTATTTCAAATACACCAGTAATTCATCTTGTCCATTTACTCACATAATTGTCATTTTGGCCCATATCATTAAGGAGGTAGGGGAGAGCACATTTTATGGATATCATGATAAAGCAGCTAGGACATACACTGCAAGATGTCTGCTGAACACATGTCTGTCTGTTTCTAGGTGCGGTCACTGTAAGAACTTGGCTCCAACTTGGGAGAACCTCTCCAAAGAACAATTTCCAGGTTTGACAGATGTCAAAATAGCAAAAGTAGATTGCACCATCGAACGTAATGTCTGCAACAGATTTTCTGTAAGTGTGGATGGTTTAAAATTAATTGGATAATCTTACATAATTTGTACCCCAGGTTGAAGTCTCCAGTACTTGACCCAGGTGGCAGTTCACTGTAAATATAGTGATCCTGTCACTGCACTCACTTCAGAAGTTACTCTTGTCATGCAGGGGGGAAAAGAGAGGGATGGTTACCTGGTGGTTAGGAAAGTCCCTGTGCTAGTGAATGTTTAAGTATCTTACACAAAGTGGAACAGCTTCAACAGGCAACAGAGAGAGACCCACTGCAGTGGTTAGGGCACTCACCTAGGAGATGGAGATAGCAGAGCAGGGATTTGAATGCCTTAGTGAGCTCAATTCTTTTTTTAGGTACCCAACTCTCCCCAGCAATGTACAGGGAGCCTGGGTGCCTAACACAGGGCTGTTCATTCCACTTGATGGCAGAGGGCCTAAAGTTAAGCACTGCTAAGCATACTGTTTGGGGCTTGGCCCCTAGTCTTTAGGGTGGCTGCTGGTGTTGTAAGGATGCTACTGTGAAATCACATGATTTTGGTTTTTGTTTTTTTCTCCCCTCTTAAAGGTGAGCGGTTATCCAACATTGTTGCTTTTCCGAGGAGGAAAGAAAGTCAGTGAACACAATGGAGCCAGAGATCTTGAAACGCTGCATAAGTTTGTTTTGCGTCAGGCAAGGGATGAATTGTAAAACACACATGGATACTTCTGCCCTGACTGTTCTTGTACAGTAATGGGGAGAGTTAAATCAAGTTAATGTTATTGATTTTCAAATGGTGGGGTTGTTTTTTTGTTGTTTTTGAAAATTGAATGTACTGACTTGTGGTATCTTCCTTGTGTGTGTGTTTTAAAGCCACACTGTACTGACTTTTCCATTGTTTGTTAAGGAAAACTGGTAACAAGTAGTCACTGTGCAAATTGAGTATTTTCAGCATCAGTATTACTACATTTCTACCTTCCCCTGTTGAGATGATATAAATGGTTTCCTTTGAGCCTAAAATAGATGAGGAAAATCAAGTTAAGGGACTGGGTAAACTATTTTTGTCTTCAGGTTGAATTTGGGTAAAGGCTTGCTACCAAAGTACAGCTTACAAAGTGCCCACCATTACTAGAAAGGTGCAAGCCACAGCTGTACTAATAAATGTTGCCTTTTTGACTGAAGCTAAAAATTGTCTTAATATAGCAGCTGGTCAAGAAATGGGAGGTTGAAAAAGAAAACACACCCCTTTGGAAGATACCAGGCCACTACTAGCTGCTTGTTTCCTGTTAATATTTCTTTAGTCATGGGAGGCCCTAGCCATAATGAAAGTAGTGGTACTTTTACTATGTGCCTGAATATTACTGATGCCATAGCAGATGGGGGATTTTATAACAGTTCAAACAGGACACTTCTCTTCAGTGCTCGAGGAGAGGATACTATTATAACAACCACTTAATTATTTTCCAAGAGATGTCTACCTCTAACACATTTAGGAATAACTGGTTGCAACCAATTTTCTGTACCATATTTCTCTTTCCCCAGTTTACTGCTATAACCACTCATCTGACTTAAACCGTGAGTTCATCTGCTCCTGCTGCTTATTTAATAAGCAGACCGATACTTCAAAAGTGTTTCTTGTTCCTTAAAATGAGAAACAAAACTCCTCTACACTGCCACTGCAGTTCAATTCCTCTTGAGCGCTTCCAAAATGTTCCTGTTGCTACCTTTGAATGGGAGGACCATACACTTTGTTGCCTTGAATTATGACCTGATTGTGTGAGGTGTTCTAATACATTAAAGCCAAAGAATTTACAATGCAGATACTGTTAGCTTGCTAATGTAGTTGTATCTTTTCTTCTAAGGGGCTAAATTCTGTCCTCATTCATGCATCAAAATTCATTGACATCTCTGGGAATTTCATATGGCAGCACTTTGCTCTTAGTCAAGCTGTTGTTTTGTGTCCATATGTAATAGTGAAAATTATCTTTACATCAGTAACTTACTCCTTCTGGCAAGGACCACAGTTCTGTTCAAACTAAAAATGTGTAAGCATGGAAAGTGTACAATGAGGGCTAAATATTGTATGGCAGATGTATTAGATAAAATGTATATATGTCTGCCTTAAAGGAAGCCTTTATTAATGTTTTTTAAAACCCTTGTGAAGCACAATCTCATGAGTAGCCCAAGCTCATGAATTTCTTGTATAAAATCAAAGTAGTACAATTGTTTACACTGAGACTTTCTAAATAAAAACTTTTTTTTAAAAAAGCCCAGCCTTTCTATAAATGTTACAGCACAATGATGACCACTGCAATAAATTATAGCTTGTATTTACAAGAAGCCTTTTTAAATGCAAGAGTTAGAGGTAAGTGTATTTAATACAAGTTTAACATTAATAGTAACAATGAATTTTCTGATCAATGTTGGGAATAAAACTAGACTATTAGAAGCTATGGCTAAAATGTGAATATATCCTTTAAACCAACTTCTTAAATGCAGTTTCCTTTTTGGCCAGATAGTTTTACATAAACTGCATCTTCACCAATATGCTCACTCTCCAACACAGGAGCTGCTTCTAAATTTATGTCTAAACTTAGTTGTAGAACTGTCCTGATTGCAGCCTCCTCTGTGGTGGTACAGTTTAGGAGCAAAGACTGTTTTGGAATAAAACAGAACAGGCTTAGTTGATGCATCTTGCAGGAGTTATAGAATCTAAACAAGGTGGGAAGCGGCACAACAAAAAATTTATAAATTCACTCCCTCATTGGAACACTGATCTCAAAAAAACAGGCAGGGAGTGGCTTTGTCCTTATGGCACTAATACATGGTGCAGTTAAATATCTAGTCAAGTCTATGGTTCAACATGTGTGTTTGGAGAATGCAGAGGGTCAAAGGCTTGCTTTGGCACAACTGAAGATGCTCTTTATCAAGTTGGCTTCTGGAACAAACCACTCATACTGATGTAGCAACTATTCTTTAAATAGAAGGCACTTCCTAACCTTGGGGTTGTCCAACATAAAATGCATGATGGTAAGGTATCAAAAGTATTAATTTCTATATTTTACTACTACAGCTTTGCTTTTTGTCTACAGGAGATACTTTTTCAAGGCTTACATGTAGCAGATGCTGGTTTGGTAAAACTGAAGTGCAGGCTGACCAATTGACAAGATCAAGCTCCTGTTTTAAGTTTGTTACTCCGGGGAGTTTAATACCATACAGGGAATGATTGACGTTAACAAAATTTGTAGGGACAGATTTCTTTTTGGCAAGCCTTGCAGTTCATGTTTTTGCAGATCAGAAAGACCTCCATGCTGTAGGTCAGGTGTTTTTTTTAAATCCAGCACCTGTTCCCATTACAAAGTGAGTGCATATCAATGAAGAAGTACCCTGCTGCTTCCTCTCATAAGGCGCACACATTGCGTTTTGGAAGTCTGCTTCATCTCAAGAGCATTTGTTGACTTTCTCCAAGGTCAAGTAGGTATAATCTAGAAGTTCATGGTAGAATTGCACAGTAGGTCTAGGTGAAGAATGTTTGTGTGTCAGTGACACCCACATGCTCTTACTACCATATTCCTATATTTTTTCAAAATGACATTGGAGTTATCATCAAAGTAAAGAACTGATATGGCATTTAGTTTGGTAGGTGCACAACAGGGTTTGGGAACGTATTCAGGATTCATAAGATGAACCTGTTTCAAAAAAGAAAACAATTTGATTAATCTGATCTGATCTCCAACTTCACGTGTAGTTTTTTAACACAAGTCTTTCTATATACTCACCAAAGTTTGTACAATGGCATGATTGGTGGCATTCATGTGTGCATTGAGTGGGAAAGAGCATTCTCCATCACAGTAGTTTGCTGCATAGCCTTTTGGTGCAATTATCCAATCCTTTGTTAGGAAATAAACAGAAAATATTTCAGTGGAATTAAAGTTGCCTGTTTGATTTATGTCGTATAGAGGTAACAGTACACAATTAGGTCTGTTGATGGGGTTTTGTCAAAATTGTCCTGAAGTGTCAGCTTTGCATGGAAAACATTATTTTGATCAAAAACTAAAATTTGGATTAAAAAATGGCACCATAGCGCCTTATACTTCCACTCTTGGAGTTGGGCTCTCTAGCTGGAACTGCATCTCCCATGATATACAACAGCCAGGGACTCTTATGCTGTACTCCCTAAAAGGGATGAAAATGTATCTTGGAAGATTTAGTCCAGCCAGAGAGTGTCCATAGAGAATGGGAGCATAGGGCACCCATCAGCCACTGCAGAGCCATTTTTAATTTAACTTTGAAGTATTTCAGCCAAAACCTGAAATATCTAATTTGTCCATGGGAAAACTTCCCATAAGAGTCTTAGTTTTCATTGAAGCGCTGCACACAAAAAAAGTTCTGACCACCTCTGTATAATCTGGTTGAAAAATCTGAGAGCCCTGATACTTTATAGAAGAGAAGGTAATATATTCAGCATTTGAAATGGTAGCATATAATTTGAGTGCTGTAGAAAAAAAAAGTTTTTCTCATCCTTGAAACATGATTGAAATACAGAACTACTGCTTCCTACCTGTACCCCATTTGCTTAAGATCTTGACATTGAATATTAAGTACACACACCAGTGCTATCTTTTGCTCAACATGGTGGAATGCTGTGTTTAAAATGAACCTCATCACCTGTCACCAAATGTAAATGCACATAGTACAACTTTCCTGATATGTGTGTTTGTTTCCCCAGCAACTGGCTATTCCAAATCAATATCTACTTTAGTTGAAGATACAGTAACACTTATGTAAAAGGACAGTTACAGGTACTGTGGAAGCTACCTGTTATAAATGTGACTGTTGGGTGCTGAATTGCCAAACATACAATTTGCATTAAACCTTGGGCTCAAGGTTTAGAATAAAGATAGTGATGCCCTCCTACGTGTTACCTACTTGAGCAGTTACTTGTAGTTAACCACTGGCACATGCTTGATCATGTTTTAGACATAGCCATGGGTAGGGCTTGATTAAGGCATACAGCCTTAACTCCCATCATCATGTGAAGAAACCAAAAGCTTTCTTTGTGAAAAGCATCTAGCTCTCGTGCATGTGAAGAGAAAAAACCCATGACCTAAGTGTAACAGGTGCAGTGGGAGAAGCAGCAGCCTCCATGACCCAGTGAAGAAACTACCTGACCTACCTCCCCCCTGTAACTCTGAGTACGCAATCTGCTGGGAGGTGGGAAGAGAAGGAGCTTGAAGGCCCCACTGCACTCAGCTCATCTGCCTTCCCTTGCCGCCCTAGGGTCTGCTCTGTCATCCTCACAGATCAGATTGAAGGGGAAAGGAGTGGTACTCGTGCCACCCACCCATAATGCTTAATTTACAATGTCACTCTTGGTAATGCTGTTCTTCATATTATAGTCCCCCTCAGCTGGTTTTGAGCCGCAGTGAAAGTTAATATTGACCTTTAAAGCACCATGGGGTCTGGGTTAGCATGACAGTGAGATGAGTTTGGGCAGTTCACACCTCCCAGAGCTACTGTTTCAGGTTGGCTGCAGACTCAGTGTATTGGTTACATGCAGGTCATATGCTGATGGGTTTCTAACAACTTTTTTTTTTTTAAGGGACTCTGAACAGGATGGCAGCCTCCAAAAGTAGTTCTGGGTTGTGATCTATTCCAGTTTAAGCCTTGGCTACGTCTTAGTAAATTGTCCAGCTTCCAGGGTGCAGCAGTGCCAGTTGTGAAACTATGCTGGACTTGTGTGCAAGCTACGGGATACCCCCTTCTGTGCTCCCAGGCTGAGTACACGTGTGTGTAGGGTTAGAAAGGTTTGAACTGAATTACAGTCTCAAAGATTTTAGCTATCACCAACTAGCCCTGGATTTACATTAATTCTTTATCTCTGTTACAAATGTGCTCCAAAATTTCAAACAGACGGGATAAGAAAAATCTATGAAAAAAAGAATTCTTTCCAGGGGTTCTAGTTTGAGGCCCAGGAACACCACTGATCATAAAAAACTGACACTGATCTATAGGCCCCATTACTATCCTGCTGTCCAGCAATAGGATGGCTGTATAATACAATACCATGTGAAATATTAAATAGCTTAGGATACACCAAACTTCCTTTGGGATCTATCTAATCCCTAAACGACCAATATTTGCTCTCTCCAATCACTAGTTTTAATGTGGTGGCACAATTTAAAGTGTGCTAGTAATGTCAACTGGAATTACCATAACATATTGTTTAGATAATATTCCTATTAGATAATAAATGTCTAGCTTACTCAGAGAGAAACATCACACACCTGCCATCCCAAATCTTGGAAGCTAACAAAAAGTTCATGCTTTCGGCAAGCTGTTTTTAGGTCACTGCTGTTGTAATCTGTTAGGAGAAAGAAAACAACCCACTTAGAAGGTAAAACTTAGGCAATCGTAGCATCGTTCTAAAGAGTCGCTGGATACATTTTTCCTTGCACTAAGTGCCGAACTGTGAGAGGTGATGAACACCCTCAACAAAGGAGGAGAAGAAACTGCAGAATTGGATTGGGCTTTTCAAAGAAGTCAGGCACCCAACTCTGACTAAATTGGGATCTGGGTGCCAAACTCCTTTAGGCTCAATTGAAAAGCTCAGTCGTGGTTCCACATTCTCTTGTCCCCATGAAACACTTTCATAAGTATCTGTTCCCACTAGTAAACACGGCACTTGATAAGAACCTGTTTTGTGCTACCTTCTCGTTAGCGCCTCTGGTTAGCAGATATGTTTATGCAGTTTATAGCACGCTTCAAAAAATACTCAAGATCATACAGTAGTTCAAGCCTGCACAACATACGGCCCGCGGGCGGGAGAGGATTTTTTTTTTTTTGCTCAGCAACTTTTGCGGCGGGAGAAGAGTTTCGGCCCCCGCTTTACGAGTTGTGCAGGCCTGCAGTAGTTGCATCCATTATGATTTTTATAAGTGTCAATCAAAACTTCAACTAGATCCATATTTGTTTTGCATATCCAGGATTGCTAAGCCATGAGACAGCAGTTCTGTGTCCTTGAACAGACACACTACAGCTAGCAGCAGAGACAAGTTCTCCCCCTCCCCGCTGTGTGTCTAAACCCAGACTTGATAGAGCGCACCTCTTTGGCTGAAATAGTAGTTTAGTCTCCATCTCATCTTTGGTCTGAAAATAACTGTCCCAGCTATGGGATTCAGCCTACTCCCCAAACTTCACAATGCTCTTGTTAGGTGTCATCTAGGCTGTAAATGACATAGTATTTAAAGAACTTCATATTAAAGTTGTTCTAATTGCGAATATAAATTGCAGCTGCAGAATGGCTGAGTAGCTGTGACACTGATCTTAGTGGCACAAGCTGTAGTAACACAATTTTGTCTGCTTAGAGGAGGCGCAAAATGATTCTTCAAAATGCAGGTTTTGATTTCCAGTGGAGCTTCACCATTTATACTTAGTAAGACGTGCTTTTCAGCATGTGAGCACCTGGAACTGCAGCTTAAAAGAAAATGGAGGAGCTAAGCACTGACAGAGGGGCCTTTCTCTTCCAGCTTGCCAGCACAAATCCAGCCTTGGTTGGAAGCAACTGAAAGTCACCACCCTCTGATGGCTCTTTGGCCCTACTGGCTAGGCATCCATACCACACAAACCAACTTCACAACTCGAAATCTCGGCAATGACAAAAGCCAGAATGGGCCATGGAAACTGAACTAACCTTTCCATGTAAGGTTGGGACACTTTATGCTGCCCCAGTTACCTGGAGAGACAGAGCAGTTCAGGCTCCAGCCCTGCCCAGGCCGCAACATGGCTAACGCGTGCATTTATACTGAGCTGCTACTGTTTTCTCCTATAGCTTCATGCATCTTGTTTCAGGGGACAGAGAAGGCTAGAAAAGGCAGTACTATTTTAATCCTCTTATAACAGTAGCACCTAGAGGCCCCAGCACAACAGCCTTAGTCTGAGCTAGCAGTGTACAAAAAATACAGTAAAAAGCCTGTCTGGCATGTCTATTATAAGCTCTTTGGGACAGCAACTAAGGAAGGGCAGGGAAAATAGCACTATTTCCCCCATTTTACAAAGGAGAAACTGAGACAAAAAGAAACTAGGGGTAAAATTTTCAAAAGTTACTTAGGAACTTAAATCCTAGTAACTTTCAAGAAGACTTAGACTCCTAAGTGCTTAAGTCATTGTTGACAATGAGACTTACAATACTATCTTCAAAAGCACCTAAGTGAGGTGCCCAAGGTCACACATTCAAACTGTGCCAGCCCCAGGATTTGAAACAGGGCTTCTGAATACCAGTCCACTAACACTGCCTGAAAGGCCAATGCAGCTTTCCATGCACAGCAGCTGGGATAGAAAAATATTTGCAGTTACTGTTTCCTTGGCTCTGAAGAAGTTTTAAACACTACAAGTGCAAATATTTATTCAAAAGAAAAACTAGAATACTAAAGCACATCCCAGTGACATGAAGGCAAGATTGCATTACAGCTGTGTCCTTAAAAACCCTACACCTCAAAACAAACCTTGCCTCCAAACCACCTAGAGTTGTTTTTAGATGCAGTTTGGGTTTTAACTTCAAGGATTACATTTCAGGCATTCAATAGCTTCAATCAAAAAGTTAATCAAGTTAGCAGAGTTCGCTAACTGGCTTCTGTAGCATAAACACACTCTATTTCAGCAACACGTTATAGTGACGAGTGCGGTGGCGTTTCTATACAAGTCTCCTCTTTTCAAATCAGACAGACTCAGTAGAAATAATCCATTTATGATGAAGTTTTCCGAGAGCAAACTCCTAGCCACAAAATGCTTTTGAGTTAACACGTCGGGGGAAGGGGGGATGAAGAGGGCCTTTAAGATGATTTTGGTGCTCAGCATTAGTCTTCAATGAGAAATAAGCTCTTTGATTAGGAAAAATTTGCAGGGCTTCTGCCGGTAACAAAAGTAGTGCTGAGCATGTGAAGGCCGCTATTTTTGTGACATTTGTGGCTGCACAGAAATGAAAACATATTCTTGCCTTTTGTCAAAAGTAGAGAGAAGATGGGCCTGAATCAAATGTAAAAAGGTGTAGGGCAGGAAGAGTGAGAGACCATGAATGAGAACAAAGGCAGAGTTCAAGCAAGAGGAGGGCAGAAGCAAGAAATGCCAAATAAAACAATTTCTATGAAGCATAGGCCATCCTGAATGTTCTCTCTTCCTGGATGAGGTCGTCACCACATGATGCCTCACTTATTGTTTATAAACCCAGGTCACCCTACTATGACTAATAACGCATGTTATCTGTTCCATATCCCGGAAACAACAACCCCCTGCCTGCAAACACCAATTGTTCTATCTTCCTCACTCTTCAAAACCTGTTTTCTCTTGCTCTCCAACAAGGGCTTCTATTCCTGAGCCCACTACGCTCCCCTCCCTTGGTTTCTATTTTAAAATATCAGAGCATTTAAGATTTGCACGGTCTAGGACTCACATTTTCATTTGTTTTACTATCATCCCACCTTCCCCAGCCTTCTTACTTTCTCATCTCCATATTTTGTTTGTCTAATTTGCACGGTAAGCACTTCCGGGCAGTGATCATTTGTTTTTATTTTCTTTAAATCATCAAACAAAAGATAATACTACGTAAAACTAGGGTGACGAGATGTCCCAATTTTTTAGGGACAGTCCCAATATTTGGGGCTTTGTTTTATATAGGCGCCTATTACCCTCCACCCCCCGTACCAATTTTTCCACACTTGCTCTTTGGTCACTCTACGTAAAACTTCTAATAGCTAGCAATTCTCAAATCTATTATCATTTAATAGTGGCAGTTTAAAGGCTGGATCAGGGTGTTGGAAGCTCTAGACCAGGGGGTCTCCAAACTTTAGGAGACGAGAGCCACATTAGATTTTTAAAGGGGCAGCAATTGGTTGGGGTGCGGGGCCTGATTTTGATGGGGCCACGCCACCAAAATACCGCTGAGGCGGCGGCAGCGTTTGAGCTGCCGCCGAGATGCCCCCAAGGCGGCAGCAACTGGTTGGGGGGTCAGACAAATTGAAGCCGCGGGCCGGATCCGGCCCCCAGGCCGTAGTTTGGAGACCCCTGCTCTAGACCTATTGATCAGGTCCTCTTGATGAGAGTACAGTGGATTGGGCCACCTCTCCCTTTTGGGGGCCCTGTAGCTAAAGCACAAGATGGGGAGTCATCAGACTAGGTTCTACTCCCAGCTATGCCTTAAGTTTGCTGTGCGACCTGGAGCAAATCACTCAACTTCTGTGCCCCAGTTCCCCATCTGTAAACTGAGGAGTCCATCACTTACATAACCTTAGCGCGTGGGGTGTCGTGAAGCTTGATGAATGGTTTGTAAAGTGCTCTGAGAGTTTATAGGGAAAACACAATTGAAACACACAGGAGTGATCTATTCCCTCTTATGCCCCAGAGTCACACATTACCAATTGCAGGTGAGAAAGACAGGACCTGATAGGGTAGCGAGAGATCCACAGGTTTGGATAATTTAGGAAAGTTTTAGATAAGTATCTAGACATTTGGATGGTTAGCTAAACAGGCCTTCATGCCAGAGTCTCGTCAAACCTTAAAACCCACATGAGTTTGGGGCCCTGCTCTTGGGGGTTCATCTAGGCCCTCTTCGGGTTTAGTGAGTCTGCCCCTGTGGTTTAATAGTTAATGCCAATTCAGTACTTCCAATGTGCTGTATTTTATCGCTTTGCAAGCTATTCTGTCTCAAACTGAAATTTAAGCAGCAATTCTTCATTTAAAAATACCTTCCAAGACAGCTCAGTTGAGCAGCAGAGTTGAGGTGGCTTGTTTGCACTGAATGCTCCCTTAGTTCAACCCTAGAGAAGCCAAACACAAAGCCAACTTTCTGCGAGCACAGATGTCTCTTTTAAAGCTGGACACTGACATTTTTGTTGTTTAACCGGGAGGGAGTATATAGTGTAACCCTAATGATCTTCCTCCTACGAATACTTATGCACCAATCTTAGATTTCCTATAACTTCTCCCACGTTAAGTGCTGGCAGAGAATATATAAATATTTACTGAGGTTAATCCTTCTAAGAATACTCTGACTGCTCCCAAGGTGCCAGTTCACTGGATTCCACAGGATTATTAATTGCCACTATGCTTCTAAATGGCTTTGACAGAGGTCTCCGGGCCAGCCTCTTTCTCTCAGTGTTTGATTTAGGTGATTTGCCTAGATAAAGCTGGTGTAAACTGATCATGCAGTTAATAATAGCCACTTAACATGAAAGCCATCTGCTTGGGTGGGATAAGAAAAGATGACAGGTTTAAGTACACACGCACATACACACACAGATCAGAAGCAGAGAGGAGGTGGGAGAAGTGCAAGCTGTTCTGACTGTGCAAGGCACACCCAGTGCTCCACCGCAGTAGCTGGTTACACACACACACACACACACACACACACACACACACACACACACACACACACACACACACACACACACACACACACACACACACACACACACACACACACACACACACACACACACACACACCCTTCTCTTCTGCAAAAGGATAGTGCTTGGCCCCAACCATAGATTGATGGAGGATCTCATGTCAAAGCAAATACACATCTGTGTACATCCGGACTTTCTACCCATAAATTCAGTTCTGCCTCATAGGTCAGTCATAACATGTTTATACTACAGGGGAACTATCATTCTGGGTGGGGGCGGGGGGACACCTTTCTTATTCGGTTTAGGTTCTTCTACCTAAACAGAATAGCACCAGGAACTGAGTCCTGAACAACATATGAACATCAGAGAAAGCACATTAAGGCCCCACTCCTGTATTGACATGGAGCCCCACTGATTTCAACAGGGCTCAGTGCCCACACAGCTGTGCACGTCATGAACTATCAGTTGCAGGACTGGGGCCTGGAGGAGTCAGAAGCATGTGACAAAATCATTATGCACTCTGATTGAAACTGACACGCCCCTTGCTAATAGTGGGGGTAAGTAGGGAAAAAGTGCAATCCACTATAAAGACACCAAACCAAACATGTTAAGACTGAGTTGTTGAATGTATCAACTTCTCTAGGCCTGGCAACTTCTCAGCTGCCTTTTAAAACACTGATCAGAAGTTGCGGTAAGAGGGTGCGGGGAAGCAGAGAAATCAAAGGGGAGAATGAGAAGAGAATCACAAGAGGAAGAAATGCATCCGAAGAAGTGGGTATTGACCCACGAAAGCTTATGCTCCAATACGTCTGTTAGTCTATAAGGTGCCACAGGACCCTTTGTCGCTTCACGAGGAAGAAAGCAACCCCAAAGACAATACATTACCCTGGGAATGGACACGATGGAACCAGCCTAGTGACATGAACTCACCATTACATCCAGATGTGACAGTGCTTTACAGCAGAGGATCCATAATGCTAAGAGATCTCAGGATAGCAGGAGAGCACAGGGTGAAGAGGAAGCCTTGGCTCTGAAATCTCCTGAACTTTGGTCCATTTACACCATAATCTTTTCTTTAAGAATTTAGACCTAATTCAGTAAGGTGCTCAAAACACGTGCCTAACTTTAAACAGGTGAGTCATCCTAGTGACTTCAGTGGGACCGGTCATCTACTTACGTCACTAAGGGTACGTCTATACTTACTTCCTAGTTCGGCGGGAAGCAATCGATCTTCTGGGATCGATTTATCGTGTCTTGTCTAGATGCGATAAATCGATCCCAGAAGTGCTCGCCGTCGACACCGGTACTCCTGCTCCGCGAGAGGAGTACGCGGAGTCGACGGGGGAGCCTGCCTGCTGCGTCTGGACCTGCGGTAAGTACCTTTTAGTTCGAACTAAGATACTTCGACTTCAGCTACGTTATTCACGTAGCTGAAGTTGCGTATCTTAGTTCGAACCGGGGGGTTAGTGTGGACCAGCCCTAAGACTCCTCACCTGCTTAAAGTTAGACATGTAAGTAAGTACCTTGCTGAACCAGGGGCCTTAGTTTGGTGAACTAACTATTCTATTCTCCTTACAAGCCTTTAAAAAAAGATCCATGTAACAGAGTTTGCAGAAGAAGAAAAAAAGTGTGAAATTACATGAAGTTCAATACTGTTGAGAGCCGCTAGAGTTTAACTGGCTGGGATGGTAACCCTCAAAGTTTGATATAGCACCTAGGGTAACAGCCAGGGCTACGTTTTCCTTCAATACCCATGGGAATTTTCCCAGTCTCATTGCATGTCAATACATGAGGAAAGTGCAGAGGCATGATTGCAAAGATTTTTTTTTAAACCATAGCTTTTAAACCTTTCAGTATTAATCATGGACCAAACCATAAAGCACTCCCTGTTTAGTCATTAGGTTCTATCATCTTAACACAGGCTATTAAATCAACCCTGGATTAGGGACAATAGACTAACAGTACTACACTGAGAGAATGCACTGGCTAATTTCTCTTTCTTTTTAAAATAAGCCAAGCAACATCTCAGTTTTAATTTTTCCCTTTTTTTGAAAATCCAACAAATACCTTGTTGACTACGTACTAGTCTGCCAAACCCCAGGTTTTAAATTAAAGTTGGCTTTGAGCTAAAGTGCTCAAAAAAGCACTTGAAACCACAAAATGACTAGTTATTTTTTTCCTTTTGTCATTTTATAATCTGAGTGGTTATAGTCAGAAAAGTGATTATACAAAAATATCCCCCTTTTGCCCAATATATCTTCTCCCTCTGGAGCTCTGAATCGTATCTTCTGATTTAAAAGTAGTAAAAGCTTGTTTTTGTCAGCGAGCTCTGCAGAGTTAATGGAAGTGAAAGTGGAGTCTATTCTGCCTCAAATGTCATCAGCACAAAACATCAGCCAATTTCCAATTCTAGAATGAGACTACACTTAACGTTTCAAATGTGCTGTACAAACATTAACAGCCCTCACATCATCATTGAGAGGGAATGAAACACCTGGCTCTATCTGAATATATTAATTATACACTTTGTGCTAAATGGCTCCGCCTACTGCTTTTAAAATCTATATGAATAAGATGTGCTTACTTACGTTACTGGGAGCAAATTGATCACAAGGGTAACCTAGTGAACAAGCATGACACATACCTTTGCAAATAGTCACCAAGGAACTAAAGCTGGTCCCAATGGAGCTAAATCCAATGATTATACCTGTGGGATTGGATGTGGGATATAGCCTGACAGCCCTGCATAGTGTGGAGCTAAAGCATAGCAAACTAGTTGTGATTATCTGGGCTAATGAAACGCCAATATGTTAATGCAGAAGGAGAATTCTTGGATTCTCTCACACACACACACACACACACACACACACACACACACACACACACACACACACACACACACACACACACACACACACACACACACACACACACACACTCCAGAGCACTAACATCAGATAGGCTGGAGGCAGCTGGCTGAGAACGTTCTCACCTTCTGATATAAAGCTTTCATTGTACCTAACCTGTATTCCTGTAAGTAAGCTTTCAGTCATGTTAGCTCAGCTTTTCACAGCGATTAGGCTTTGTTTAGGATTTCTCTTATTATCTGTGTAACATAAACACTGCTTTTATTTAAGTAACTGCAATTGGCGGGGCAGGTCATTACATGGGGAGGCTTATAGCTGGGGTGAGTGGGGGTTGTTCTTTGAGAAGGAAACTGGCTTTTGACCTTAAGGGAGGCAGAAGCAGGAGTGCACAGGCAAGAGAATTGCAATGCCCTTCCTCAAACAATGCAGCTGCAAACCTATGGGTTCCCCCATAGCCTACAGACTTCCCAATTCTCCTACCGGCCTGCAAAGAAAACACCTAGTCTATGAGGGAATCCCTGTCTGATTGGCTGAAGTGGAAGAATAGGGGAAAGACGCCAGTCAGAGCTTCTGCACATGCTGATAGATAGCCTAATGGTCATTAATAGTAATGACAATGGCTAAAATCCTGTTGCAGGTCACCTTTTAGTAAGAGTGCACATGCTTTTAGGTTTCTAAAAGTTAATGTAGCGTGTGGGTTCATCCTAGCAACTGGCCGCAAGTTATTGGGCTCAGTACAAGGTAACTGGCTAAAATGTAATGGCCTGTGATATTTAGGAGTAGATGAGCTAATGGTCCCTTCTGGCCTTAAACTCCACTAATCTATGAATTACATTTTAAGCACAAATTCAAAACCCAGTCTAGCTGTTACAGCAGACCAGGGAATACATGGACATTTCTAAATCACTATCATGTGTGTACACTGTTGTCAGTCAGTGGGCTCCTTGGAGACATTAGTTAAGTTTCAATAATATTCACAGTTTTTTCTGAAGATAAATGGATCTATTGAGAGTTTATTTTGGAGTACAGTAAAAAAAAGCTAAGGAGTTTACTGTGAAAGAAGGGGGCAGTATAAGCAAAATAATCAATCTCAGTTGCTCCAGAAATGCTACATTTCGGTCAGGGAACAAAAGAGATGCTCAGTAATTTCACCAAAAATATATCCCAAACAGGAAGGACTTTCGGCTTTATGATACGATGCAGAACTGGTTGGAAAACAAAAGATATTTCCTCAATTTTTATCCACATTTCAGAATTTTCCAACCAGCTTCAATGAAACAGCAAATGCTTTTCTCTTAAGCCTGTTCTTCAACCATTCCTATATGACTTACGACTCATGACAGTTAAAGGTTAGGCAAGACTGCATGTGTGCTCCATGATGTTCAAGCTAGACCTTTTTAAAATGAACAAAATACCATTAACTGATGGAAAGATGGGGATGGATATACTGTAACATTTTAAAAATAAAAAGTCAACACTGGTGATAAGATGCCTGAGATCAAATTTAAATCTATCCGTTCTGCCTTTGTATCATCGAGCAGCTTTAACAAGAGTTTAAAAGGCACACTCCATCCCTCCATGTGCACCACTCACTTACACACTGAGAAACCTAGCAGCATGTTGCCTTGAAGTCTAGCCTAATAATGTGATTCTTAGGGTAAAAACTGCACTATGCTACTGCGCTTTTTCTGAATTAAAGAAGAGAATCCATCACCACTTCTTAGTCAGGAGCTGCCCCTGATAAGTGCTCCACACCCCAACCTCCTGTCCCAACCTTGAGCCCCCTCCTGCATCCTAACTCCTGGCAGACCCTGCACCCCAATCCGCTCCTTCACCCTAACTCCCTCCCAGAGCCTGCACCCCCTGCCCTGACTCCTGCACCCCCCATCACACAACCCCAGCCACCTGCCCCCCAGCCACCACCCCCCAAGCTCCATTCTGGCTGGAGCTGGGGCTGACCTCCCAAGCCCTGCTGCCTGACACCTGCATTGCCCCCCCCCCGCCCCCCCCCCCCACACACACGTTCCTCCATGCCCCGCTAGGGGGGTGCACCAGACATTTTTTGGTAAACTGGGCATTTGTTCATTTGCTCTTGCCAACTGATCAGTTTGGCAAGAGCAAACAGGATAAATGCCCGTTTTTGTCAAAAAAAAAGTCAGGATGGCCGGGACAGAGCTTAAAAAAGGAACTGTCCCAGCCAAACAGGGGCGTATGGTCATCCTATCTCCAGGCAAATGGGTCCTGAGGAAGTCCAGCCAGGGTGAGGGCAGACCCTGGCTAATCGTGCCACTCCTGAGAGGCCGGAGTGATTCCCAGCCCTGGCACTGGACCGGCACCGGCCGCACTGCCAGCTCAGCCTGGCAGATGCTGTCCCCTTCCAGCGGGGCTGGTGACTGTGGCCAGTGTGTGAGGGAGTGGGTCTCTGGAGGTGTGTGGGAGGCTGCTGGCCAGTGGGGGGGGGGGGTCTTGGGGGGGGAAAGTCTGTGTGTTGGGCTTCTGGGTAGTGGGGGGTCTGAGTGGGGTGCTATGTAGTTGTGGGGGTGGGCTGTGGGGAAGTGCATTGGGCAGTAGTGGCTGTGGGGGGGGTGTGTGTGTGCAGGCCGCTGTGCATTTGTGGTGGAGGGTCTGTGTGGGGGGCAGCTGGGCATAGCAGTTCCGGGGGATGCTGGGCATAGGGAGTCGGGGGCTGTGTGGCACGGCTTGGGCCCACCCCCGAGGGGAAGGGGCATGCTGGCAGCACAGGGCTGGGCTGGCCAGTGTGCGTCTGGCAACTGACGGTTTGTATACAGTGCCCTTTCACTGGGCTGGGTGGAGCGGGGCCGGCCCCACCATGCTATGCCCCATTGCCCCTGGCTGGCCCCTTGCTCTGGGGACCGTCCTCCCCAAGCCATGCTCCTTTGCTCCCATGGGGGGCCACAAATATGTTTGGTGCCGGGCCCACAAAAGGTTAATCTGGCCCTGAATGTTACATGAACATTCCCCTCACATAAACACCACCCTATACCAGAAACCTACTGACCGCTATACTTACCTACAAGCCTCCAGCTTCCATCCAGGACACACCACATGATCCATTGTCTACAGCCAAGCTCTAAGATACAACCGCATTTGCTCCAATCCCTCAAACAGAGACAAACACCAACAAAATCTCTATCAAGCATTCTTAAAACTACAATACCCACCTGCTGAAGTGAAAAAACAGATTGACAGAGCCCGAAGACTACCCAGAAGTCACCTACTACAGGACAGGCCCAACAAAGAAAATAACAGAACGCCACTAGCCGTCACCTACAGCCCCCAACTAAAACCTCTCCAGCGCATCATCAAAGATCTACAACCTATCCTGAAAGATGATCCCTCACTCTCACAGATCTTGGGAGACAGTCCCCCAACCTGAAGCAAATACTCACCAGCAACCACACACCATACAACAAAAACACTAACCCAGGAACCTATCCTTGCAACAAAGCCTGATGCCAACTCTGTCCACATATCTATCCAAGTGACACCATCATAGGACCTAATCACATCAGCCACACCATCAGGGTTCACCTGCACATCTACCAATGTGATATATGCCATCATGTGCCAGCAATGCCCCTCTGCCTTGTACATTGGCCAGACTGGACAGTCTCTATGCAAAAGAATAAATGGACACAAATCTGACATCAGGAATCATAACATTCAAAAGCCAGTAGGAGAACCCTTCAACCTCTCTAATCACTCAGTGACAGACTTAAAGGTGGCAATTTTGCAACAGAAAAGCTTCAAAAGGAGACTCCAACGAGAAGCTGCTGAACTAGAATTAATATGCAAACTAGATACCATTAACTTAGGTTTGAACACAGACTGGGAATGGCTCGGTCATTACGTTAATTGAATCTATTCCCTCTAGTTTAGTATCCCAGTTAAGTACCCTTACACCTTTGTGTCAACTGTCCGTAATGGGCCATCTTGATTATCACTTCAAAAGTTTCTTTCCCCCGCTGATAATAGTTCCTTAATTAGCCTTTTACAGTTGGTATGGTTACTTCCACCTTTTCATGTTTCTCTGAATGTATAAATATCCTCCTACTGTATGTTCCATTCTATGCATCCGACGAAGCGGACTGTAGTCCACGAAAGCTTATGCTGAAATAAATTTGTTAGTCTCTAAGGTGCCACAAGTATTCCTTTTCTATTCCCCTCTCAGGCTCTTGTAAATGTAGGGTGCTCCTTTCGGCTTATTTTATTTTATTTTGGCCAGGCCCTTTTTATGCTTTTTCACATATCAAAGCAAATGAAAAATCTTAGAAGAGAAAAGATGTCTGATCTCCAGAGAAAATAGATGTTGCAAAAATTACCTGTAATACTAGATACCCTGGAAACATCTTGAGACTGAGTGGAGCGATTTCGATTCTGCTGCCTGCGCCTGCTTGTGGCTGACCTAGTGGTCCGAACGTGAACCTCACTCACTTTGAAAAAGGCCACCATGAAAGGCTGCTTGTCGTAAGGGCCATTTCGGCCTATCAGGCCTGCTGCTCTAGGGTTTACATTGAGACCTTCAAATGGAACAAAACAAAACCAAACCCAAAAAGGTGTGTTAAAAAATCAACAGTCTTGAATAGTTTTTGCTAGCAACACAGACACAGCTGCACTCCCACAAGTAGCATTCCCTTTCCCCTTCTTTTCTGTTCTCTCTCCTCCGTTACCCCCTCCACCATAACCTGTTGTCTTCTTCATGACATTCTCTAACTTGGACTGTGAGCTCTTCAGAGCAGGGACCTTTTGAATTCTTATAGCATTTCTAACACTATGTATACACATAATATATGTGTATATATTACACATATATAATTAAATGGCTAAATCTGTTGTAAACTTAATGATGCCACTTCTGAGCCACCAAGAATAGAGACATTAGGGAGGAAAACCCTGGGAAATTTTGAGGGAAAAGAGGCTGGATAACTTTCCCATAAAGAGCTTAGAGTTGGGGCATAGCATCATATCAGTAGCTCATACAGATAGATGGACACTAGCATCCCACATTTCTTTTGGCAAAACAGACACTGGACAGTCTCTGATTTCTTGCTTGAGTTTTATGGAGGAACTCCAAATAGGATGAAGAAAATGGAAAAAAGTGGAAGGCAGACATGATTCCACACCACTCCATGTTGTCATTCCCTTCTTACATTCTACTATGTCTCCTCCTTCCTCATCTTCCCATCCTTTTCTTCCACCTTCCCATCACCAACCTCCCTGTTTCTATCTTTCAAAGTTGCCATGGATTGTAAATGTTACTGTTTCTTCTGCAGCTCTCCGTCCTACAGTCCACAAAGCCATTCCTACATGTGGAATCTGATAAATTGCATCTCATGGTTAGAGTAGTACACGGGGAGACAAACTCATGGGTTCTATCCCCAGTTGTGCTACTGACACTCCATGTCATGCTGGACAAGATGCATCTGTGCATCAGTTTCTCCATCTGTACATTGATGACCATAATACTTCCCTACCCCACAGCACTATTGCAAGGCTTAATTAGGATTTGTAATGTGGATCACAATCCTTAATGCTTTTCATTCATGTTAGTGAAAATTCTGCTGCTGCTTCTTTCTGGAGGCAATGCTTTTATCAGTAACTGATAGACTGAAGGCAGTGGGGTGAAACCCTGCCTTCACTGGAGTCAATGGTAGATGTGCTTTACCCTCTGATGTTTTTAGGGCCAGCTCAGTAGTAGGAGGGATACTGGGGTGGCAGAAACATCAATTGCAGCAAATCTAGCATCAGTTTTAAAGCCATTGTACATCTTAAATGTGGACCTCTTTTAAAAAAAAGTTACACTGTAAAATGTTTCCATGAGTTTGAAAAAATGAAAAAATAAAATGTATTTGCCCGGATTTTCAGAAGTGTGGAGGTCAATGGGAGCATCAGAAATGGAGAGCATCTGCAAGCCAGGCCACTTGTGTATGGGGAAAGTGGCATTCCTATGGGCTATCTATGACAGGATCTACATACGTAATACATACAACAGAAAGAACTGGGTACTCAAAGTATTTTAGAAAGATACATAGAAGGCCATTGGACAGACAGTAAGTAGCCTTCAATCTGTGCACTTGAGTGCATTGCCTAGTCTATCACATCACAGTTGTACGCTTGGCTACATTACCCAGACCATCACATTAGGGCTGATGGCTATAAACAATTAAAGACAATCACCCGCCAGATGAATCAAGTAAATTGGTCTGTAACTTACCATCCCTGGTCACCACACTCAACTGGAGTCCCATGTTATGCTGAGGGTTCATCACCCACATGTTACTGGTGGCAGTGATGTCAAACTCCAGCCAGCCTTCTTCTGAGGCCCACACTGCTCTAGTATCCAGCAAAAACAGATCAGAATCTCTGCAAAAGAGAACAGGAACATGAGGGGGTTCCAGATTTCCCCACGTGCTTCCACTATCACAGTAGTGGGAAGAGTCGAAATTAAAATATTGCTCATTTGTTACTATGATTTCACCATGAAAAGGCATGTGCTTCTGCACATAAAGTTCAAAATGTTACAAAAATGTAGCTGTTTTCTAGGCTTGTGGAACCCATACCAGCTACAGAAATGCTAATACTTAGGATTGTGTGCTGCTAACTGGATTTTAAGCCTTACCCAAGTGTAGGCCTGGGTGTAAATAGAGCCTAGATTGTACAGTGGCAAAATGTTATTACCATGTCTCTCTGTTTCCTAATATTTATCCCTATTTATGTAAAGGGCTACAATTCTTATGTGTGACGAGCCAATATTGCAACATTAATTTGGATCTCTGACACCAATCCTATCACTATTCCTTTTGCAAAAAACACATTACAATTAATAAGAACATGCAGAAAATGAGAAAACAGGTTACCTGTCCCCCTTCTCCCATCAAAGGTTAATTACAGAGAAACTTTTGTTTTGAGTTTCATTTTATTTTTGGCCAAATGCTATGTCATATTGCCCAGCAGTTTGGTTTACATGAGATCACACATGGAAAAATAAGCACGTCAGTATATTAGGGCTCTTAGTGCAGCTCCTTTTTTATAGTGGAAAGGCTTTGCTCCTCCCTCTGCTAGTAACCACACTCTGTGGTTGACTCAGCAGCCTTTCCCACAGGAGTCTTCACGTCCTCCCTTCCAATGGGATTATGGGAATAGTGTTTCAGGGGAAATTCTGTGACTTTCACCTCCAGGAGCAGCAAGTGGTGGGGCTGGTTAGCTGCTGTATGCTTTGGAAAAACTCTCTGGTTGCAAGATTTGGGCTTCACCAGGCATGCTGTGTCCCCTGGAGCACCACTACTATAGAGTGATTAACTGCTGAATCAGCCCAGAGTCGTAATACCTCTTCCAGATTGGTCCCTGGCACCCTCTGAAGTGGGCTACACAGGTGCAAGTGGGTCTCTCTCTCCTCTGAACTTCCCTCCTCAATCTGCTTCCTGTAAACTGGCTCTGCCCTCCTTCACTCTAACATGCTTCAGCCTGCCTTCCTCTAACCCCCAAACCCTAAATAACAGACACATTACTTCCACTCAAAACAAATGTGTTTGGTCACAAAACTATTCGGCAACATGTACGGA
Organism: Chelydra serpentina; assembly: GCA_037349315.1. Classification (NCBI taxonomy): domain Eukaryota; kingdom Metazoa; phylum Chordata; order Testudines; family Chelydridae; genus Chelydra; species Chelydra serpentina. Next base: position 26,486,795 of record JBAIAC010000002.1, on the reverse strand, counting down.
GCAAGCCTATGCTTTCACAAACACTCATAAAACATTAAATTAACAAGGAGTATGGACAGGTCAAGTTCAAATTCAGGGCCTGATTCGCCACTATCTTGCATTTTAGGAAACCTTTTATGTGTGTGTGGAGTGAGTGAGAAGTGGTGTAAAATGCGATCAAATCAAAATTCTCCACTTTACACCAGTGCTAGCTTTTTACACCCACTTTGCACAGGTATGAATGGCCACATAAGATGAAAAAATACTAGAAAAGTCAGGCTTTTCAATTCAACTATTGTTCACAAATAGGTTTACAGACTATTCAATAGACCTGGGTCAATTTTTTATATTGTCAAAAAAAAAATTCCTCTAAAAATTCTCACCATTTTTCAACCAGCACCACTATTCCACTAGCTCTTCTCCTTGGTACAGGTTTATGAAGCCAACTATTGAAGTATTATTCCACAGATGTTATAGGTGACACTAGTAAAAGTACCTATAGTTAAGGCAGCCTGATACTTACCACTATAAGGCCTGTTTTCAGCTGTTGTAACTTTATCAAAATAACTACTTGTGCTGAGATTTTAATTTTCAGAAAAAAAAATATGGCGTAGCTGTTTCCAGGAACAAAATTAGGAGAAAATGTTTACCTCACATTAAAAAAATGGTTCCAGTCATTTCATAGAGAAGCCCTAGCACTCCATGTTTTGGAGCAGGGATTTGAAATTTGGCAGAGGCCTGCTCTAAGTAGGGATGTGCCTTTTGCTCTCCCTGTGAAGATTTACCAAAATTTGTCCATGCTCAGTAAAGACTCAGAGTTTAGCAGCTAAATTCTCTGAAGATTCCATCCGCACCAAGGGTGCTCCATCCCCACACAGATGGCAATCTGAATGTCTGTATGCCATCCCCACAGAGCATGCACCGTCATATGGCTACACGGCAGAGCAGAACTTTCCCTGCAATTGCTTCTCCTGCCAGTTGAAGGCCACTGTGGCTCCAGGTCCCAAAACTACAAGCAGCCTCTCCTGTGCTTTCAGGCTCCCCTGCTGGCATTCAGGCAGCATGGAGAAGCAAGTCTAACTGAAATACAGAAGGGTGAGGAGTGAGACAGACTGAGAAAGGGACAAGCTGCTGGAGTGCTCAGGCTTGGGGAGGATGGGAACAGAAAGGGGTCTGTAACCACTACAGCCCACTCCCCTCCAGAAACCAGTATTAAGCCCAGGATTCCCAAGTCTCAACATTCCTATGCTGTCTGAAAATATCTGTGAAACCCACTGGAACAATGTGCATCTGTTTCATCCTCCTCCCGTGGTCACAGACCCACATAGAGGATAATAACCTACTACTACCACCAATTATTCTGTTAGCTCAAATGGCAGAGGTCTGTGTTGCAAATCTAAAGGTCCTAACCCTGCTGATAGCTCGTGGGGTGAGGAGGGATAAATATGGTTCTCCATGAGTAATTTTCTACATTTTTGCAAAAACAAACTGAAAAACTTCACCAATGTTAAGATCATACAATCAAGCACTTGAAACTTAAGAAATGCCAAAAATAAGGTTGGCGGCGCAGTCTTAATTTTGTCCCCATCTGTGTATGCATGATGATTGCTCAGGAATTAATCAGGGTTGTGTAGCAAACGAGGCCGTTGCCTGTAAGCTCCCTGCCTCATTTACTGAAGAAGTTGGAAGGTGTGCAGTGAATGAGGCAGGGGATTGCAGGAAGAGAAAGGCACCCAAAATTAGTGGACCTGTTTTACTTTAATCTGTCTGTGCCTCAGTTCCTCATTTGTAAAATGGGGGTAGTGAAGATTGATTAAAGTTTGTGAAACACTCAAACACTATCATGTAGAGCGCTATAAAAAAAGCCCATGAGAAATATTAATTCGGTCTTCAGAGCAGGGTTTGAATATTGTGCCATGAGTAAAGCCTGGGGCCACAAATTGAACAACGAGGATAAAACAAAATATTCAATAGCCATTCAGTGAGCACCATCCATCCTGTGCAGTGAATGAGGTAGGGGTCCTGTGGAAAAAAATAGTTTGTGACCATATTATTAAAAACTTTTTGCATATAGGAGCAGCAGAAAGGTAGGAATGGATAGGGGACATGGACCAGGCAGAGAAAACTGGATGGGAGCGAAAGAGAAAGACTGTTAGTGGAGAGTCAGAAATGGGCAAGAGGTGGTCTGAGCAAGCTACCTATGACCTGATAGGAAAGAATGTCTACAGCACAGACTCAAGACAGACAGAATCTGATGCTATCACTGATCCATGCACAAACTTCTCTTCATTTCAAGGATATTATGTAGTCTCCTGCATATGTAGAGAAGAGAGGACTTTTGAATTCAGTATATGGAAGTGAAGTTCCAACACCATAATGAACCATTTCTTAACACATAGTTAAATTGTCCCTGGTATTTTATATCCACAGACAGTTCTCTTTTTCTACATTTACACTGTGCTCATCATCACTGTAATATCTGAGAACCTAATCAAGATTTTAATCATACTTAATACTCAAACTCCTGCAAGTAGTTAATTCAGAAACGTTTGTGCAGCACGTTAAAACGTAAAACACTAAGTGATAGGTTTGTATTATTATGGGGAAGTAAATAAATGGGGAGAACCGAGGCAGTGAAGTGAAGTGATTTTTCCCAAGACTACACAGCAAGCCGACTGGAGAGATGAGAGTCAGGAATTCCTCACTCAATTAGGAGCTCATTCCTCTAGACCTCACTTTATGGGTCTGACTCAAAACCCACTGAAGTAAATGGAAGTGTTTCCATAGCCTCAAACTGACTTTGGATCAGGCCCTGTGAACAAAGGTCAAGACAACAATTGCAAGTGGCTGAAAGAATCTCACAGTCTAAGGGAGAAGTATGATTTGTGTGTGTGAATCATAAATTCTGCCCTAACTCCAGTACTGGAAGAGAATCCATTTATAAATATCCAGATATAAATATCAACTATAGCTACTATTCTTAACACCAGCTTCCTGGCCATGCAGTCAGGGCATTTATGGGAGGAATAGTTTGCATCTAATTATGGTGTTTCCCCCTGTAATTAAATATTTATTTAGCTAAAATCTCAATAAACCTTTCAACAAAATGTCTGTGGGTGTTAATTCATTTTAATTATTTAACTAAACACTAATTAGCTTATATTTTAGTCAAGTGGTTAATCTTTGTTACTATAGTTAGTGAAATTGCCAGATTACAATAATTTCTCTCTGTCCTGAGTACACATTATAACATGGAATTTTGCCACAGGAAAAACACCAGTGCTATAAAAAGCTAAATTTTACGAAGTATACATTGGAAAAAGGTTTTCTGTTTTCCCAACAGTCCTCTTTCTCCCTCTGCCCTCATCTTCCCCCTCCCCCGCCCCAAAACTAGGCACAAGTTTTCCCAAGAAAGCAGTGAGAATAAACAGAGCTCTCACCTTCAAACAACTAAATTAAAGACCTCTTATTTTAATTACAGATGAGGAACAACGTTTTTGGCTCAGCTTCAAAGCTCACAATTACCCAGGTGTTTAAGGGATTGTTACGCATTGACAGCCATTTACTGAGGCATTAGTTACTATAAGTCCCTAAAACTTTCTTCAGCTGAACATTTTTGTTTACTTTTCTTCAAAGACAAGTTGACATAATAGTCTAGACTGCATAACGTCAACCTCAAAGGAGATTTTTGCACAGAACTGTGAGGGGGTTTTACGGCTTTATTTTTTAAAAATTTAATATTCTTTCTTAATACTTTTTTGTATATCACACTCAATCTATAGTTTGCACTACTTCAGATCTCCAGAAAAATTATTCTGGGTGTGATACTGCTGATTCATCATCAAGATCTTTTCTTCTGAATAACCAACATGGATAGAATGAAAAATTGTACCCACCATAAAATGTAGTCTTACAGAGTCAAGATTTTGAAGGTACAGCCTAGCACAACTGTAAATCAAATTCTTTCAGTATGTTATTTTTAGTGTTGCCTAGATAAAAATCTTAAAGAGTTTGCTGACATGCAGGACATACTGTATATATTGTGTGTAGAACATGATGCATGCAAAGTTATAACATGGAATATTAACAACATTGCATTTTTAAAGCACCTTTATTCAACAGATCACAAAAGCACCTCACAAAAGTTAGGAAATTGGAACTGGATCCTGCAAAGAGCTCCATGCAAGGGAACCCCTGTGCCTGTGAGAAACCAAAAGAAAGTCAATGGGCTCCGTGCGGGTGCAGGCTCTCTCTACATGGAACTCTTTGCAGGACCAGGTCCTTAACCCTCATAACCCTGACAGGTAAATATTACAGTATTATTTCCATTTTACAAATGGTTAAACTGTGAAAAAATATTGCCCAAGCTCACATAAGTAGAGTCTGTCTCTCCTGACTCCCAGGCCAGTGCTTTAGTCACAAGAGCAATATACTCTAAATAGACCATGTCTCATTTCAGAATTCAGTTGATTTTGCCCCAATAGGGCTTTTCTTTGTCCTTAAAAAAGAGGGGGGGGGGAGCTAAAGAAGTTTCCTTTAGATTTTGGAGGGAAAGGTAATTAGCTACAGGATTAAACATTTATCTGTTAAATTCACCCCAGAACAATTTTGACTTTTAAACCACTTTAAACACATACTCACACCCACCCACCCCTCCCATTCAGGAGTAAATATATGCACACTATATACAAATCTGACCTTAGCTTGAGACAGATTGACGTTAGCTTTGCCATTTGTTTTGAACAAGCCAATTCCAATCCAGTTGGGGACAGTTATTTTCTAAACTATAAACACTGCTTGCAAATCAATTTTCCCTTTAGATTAGAAACTCAGTATTTGTATAAATATCCTGTTGCAAAGAGAAAGACTTTACTACCATTAACTGACAGCTAAAAATAATGACAGTTTTAACCCTTAATGGAATGACGTTCTGTTGCAGAAGAACATACTATATAAATGGGAGAAGTGAAGGACATACCCCACCTCAATTTTATCATGTGGGAGGAATCTTTCTACACACATCAAGCTACCATATTTCATTGTTGATACGAATGAAATTGTTTAATAAATGTTGACCATTAAGGCATCATATCCTTCCTTTGATCTTCAGCTCAAGCCATTGCTTCATTTTTTAAAAATAGATTAGTTGTTTGGACAGTGTAGGAGGGGTCTGAGGTCTGTACTAACAGGATATTTACACTTGAAAACATAATAATCATCATCCCCAACCAAGGGTTGACATCTTTGATCAACCACAAACCCCCTCAGCCCTCCCACTCCTGACCCAACACCTCACCGAGAGAAAGCAAGAACGTTTCTGAGCAAAAAATATACATAATGGTCTGTTTCCAGAAATAAATCCGTTTCTTCCCTTTACTTTTCATGTCTCCCTTAAATGAGTAACCCACTTCCAAATAGCATGGGAACTCAAATTCCCTTTTCTGCTTCCACAACTCAGCATTCTATATATATTTGGAACACAAAATGTAAATAGGGCTGAATTCCTCTCTGTTCTGCCTCAGTTGCATTACTACAGCCCGCCATATTTCATAAAGTAGAATGTCTCCCCCATTTATAATGAAGCTCGTCACAAGCACTTGAAAGTCAGTGAGACTTGTGTCCCCTACATTCTTTTGGTGCTTTTGACAATCTCTCTTATTTCGTGTATTTAAAAAATGAACACGCTGGTGCTGAAAGAACCCAGGGACAGAGAATAACCTCTGAGGATATGTCTACACTCCAACCACGGGGTGTAATTGTAGCTTGAGTAGACATACCTGAGCTAGCTTTAATCTAGCTAGCTTGGGTGGCAGAGCTGTGAAGCCTTGGCACCAGGAACTTCAGAGCAGGCTAACCACCGAAGTCCAGAGGATTGTGGGCAGGCTTGTACAGACAGCACAGAAACCCACGCTGATGACGCTTCAATGCTACTGATATCTGAGCTAGCTAGAATCTAGATTCTAGCTAGCTCAGGTATGTCTACATGAGCTGCAGTCACATACTGTGATTGTAGCATAGACATAACCTCAGTCTTTGAAAACTTAAAAGCTGAAAAGAAGCAGATGGATGTATTGTTTTATAAAATGTTTCATTTCAACCTCCTAACCTCAGACTAGCCCACAATTTGTTTCAAACTTTTAGACTGCTACATTCAAAATAAGTCAAAAGTTACTTCAAATCTGTTTTACAAGACTGTTTTCTACACAGTCACAAAATCTATATAACCGTTCAAAGGGGATGCTTAAGGTAGGTCAAATTTCTGGCCAAACTTAAGTTTCATTAATCTTTTCTCAATGTTCTGCTGACAACATCAGTGGGTTTTGTAATGAAAAAAAGTAGTCTGTAACAATGATTTGATTTAAATCAGAAATTCAACAACTAAGCACTGTTTTTAACCATACAAAGGACTGGAAGGGGAACCAAATCATTGCTGACACTATTGAGTCAGTATAAACATGTTTTCTTTTTAAAAAAAGAGAATGTGCTTAGATCACACTGCCCTGAATGACTGCCTCAATGTCTCCAGGTGCCATGAGTATCATTTTTACTTTTTGATTGCTTTAAATAAAGGCAATGTGAAATCACTCCACAATGATTTTATGCTATTTTAAGAAGAACTGATATGATCATTCACTTCCTTTTTGTTGCTTTCTCAGTACATGCCCGAATACAGAATTATAGAGCATTCATCTACGAGAATTCCAGTGCATGGTCTATACATTGTAACATCTGTAAGCTTGTTTTAAGCCTTGTCTAAAATGGCAAAAATAGGACCCATTATTCAATACCAGTACAGTTCCATCAATAGTAAACAACAGAAGCCATAGTACAGCCAGGGTTCAAGAGTAGGGTATTTTTGTTTTTTTTTAAACCCCTATATCATCTAACTCCACTCGGGAAGGGTTATTATCACTGCTGTAAGGTCCTAATAAGCAAAACCTCTATGAAGTCGGTCAGTGGTTTTTTTTTTCCTACTTAAGAAGAGCTGAATAAGAGTTTTTATTACATGCTTCTGAACCAATGGACACCTGCTAACTCCAGGGACACCTTTTTGGGGTGATTTGGAGATGAATCCCTCCATTTTGTCTTCAGCTGGCTCAAGAGATAGCCTCGCCACCCCAAAGAGATGCCTGAAAGAAACTGGAACAAAGGCCAGTAACTACAGGGGTGTGAGTAATTGCTGGACCCAGACTAGAAGGAGACTAGTCTGTCAAAGAAGCTTATTGGAACATCTCTGAGAGTGAGATTTACCTGCATTTAGTTTCCTACTATATTAGGCATAAACTTGCGTGTTTTATTTTATTTTGCTTGGTAATTTACTTTGTTCTGTTTGTTATTACTTGGAACTACATACATCCTACTTTTGTATTTAATGAAATCATTTTTTACTTATTAATTAACCCAAAGTATGTGTTAATACCTGGGGAGGGAGCGGGGGGGAAAACAGCTGTGCATCTCTCTCTATCAGTGTTATAGAGGGCGAACAATTTATGAGTTTTAATCTATATAAAGCTTATATGGGGTAAACAGATTTATTTGGGGGTTTGGACCCCATTGGGAGTTGGGTATCTGAGTGCTGGAGACAGGAGCACTTCTTAAGCTGTTTTCAGTTAAGCCTGCAGCTTTTGGGGGACATGGTTCAGACTTGGATCTGTGTTTGTAGCAGGCTAGCGTGTCCGGCACAACCAGGCAGGGGACTGAAATCCCAAGCTGGCAGGGAAAACAGGCTCAGAGGTAGTCTCAGCACATCAGGTGGCAATCCCAAAGGGGGTTTCTGTGATCCAACTCGTCACAATCATCATTCAAAGGTGTTTCATCAGCCTATAGAAATGAATTGTTCCTTTTCCTAGCAGATTTGTGTCTGCACCATAAAAGCCACCATTAAACTGGCACCCTTGTTGGCAATCTCAAGAGGAAAGATCAATGACTGAATGGACATCTTATCTCAGAGCTAAAGGAGAATCCTTGTGATCAGGATTGAGGAATAATATCTGGCAGCACAGCAGTGTGAGAAAGGTGCTGCTGCTGCAGCTTCCTCTGGTGTATCTGTTTTAGATGGATAGATACCTGCAGTTCCTTCAATCCACCGTCTCACACACAAGCACTAAAATTCACTTTTGTTCAAATCCAAATCCAAATCCAGCTAGAATTTCCTTATACTTCTCTTCAATTTAGCTGAGTTAAAGATCCGTGGCTAGAATTCAGGATGGCTACAGACTCTGAGTGTTTGATTTCCTGTTTGAATAGTGTGATTTGGGAGTGCTTCATTGCAGGCTCTTCTAAAAAGACTGTCAGTCAGCTGCGCACCAGCGGAGCAGCGCATAGCAGAGAAGCAAACAGGTGGAGTTAGCCTGGGAGTTCTCCTGGAGAGAGCCTACTGAGGCATCCCCCTTTCAGGTTTCCCTGAGTAGCTTCTGCCACAAGTGAGGAAACTCTTCGAAGGAAGGAACTATGGATGCTCAGGGATCCGCTGTCGTTACCTGCACAGGATGTGCCATGTTTGTCTTTCTTCCACAAGATAGAAGCGACTTTGTCTGTACAAAGTGCAAGCTGATCTCCATATTGGAGGAGAAGATTTAAGGTCTGGAGAAACGAGTATCAACCCTGCGTTCCATAAAAGAAAATGAGGAGTTCCTGGATAGACGTCAGGATAGGCTTCAGCGGGCGCAGTGTTGTGAGGATTCAGAGCAGGCTGCGCAGCGGGGACAGAAGACCAGCGAGGATAATTGGTGGCATGTGACCTCCAGAAGAGGAAAGAGTATGAGACAAGTCCATGTACAAGAAACGCATATTCAGATGAGCAACCGTTTTCATGTTCTCTCCACAGGCACTAGTGCAGAGAGTGGAGTGAATGATGCATCTGAGGGAACAGAGCAGAAGGAGACTCCACTGATTGGAAGGCATGAGATGCACAGTCCTAGGGATGGGGGTTCCACGACCACCACTCCCAAGAGGAGGAGGAGGGTGGTGGTGGTCGGGGACTCTCTCCTCAGGGGGACTGAGTCATCTATCTGCCGCCCTGACCGGGAAAACCGAGAGGTGTGCTGCTTGCCAGGGGCTAGGATTCGTGATGTGACGGAGAGACTGCCGAGACTCATCAAGCCCTCAGATCGCTACCCCTTCCTGCTTCTCCACGTGGGCACCAATGATACTGCCAAGAATGACCTTGAGCGTATTACTGCAGACTACGTGGCTCTGGGAAGAAGGATAAAGGCGTTTGAGGCGCAAGTGGTGTTCTCGTCCATTCTCCCTGTGGCAGGAAAAGGCCGGGGTAGAGACCGTCGAATCGTGGAAGTCAACGAATGGCTACGCAGATGGTGTCGGAGAGAAGGGTTTGGATTCTTTGACCATGGGATGGTGTTCCAAGAAGGAGTGCTAGGCAGAGACGGGCTCCACCTGACGAAGAGAGGGAAGAGCATCTTTGGAAGCAGGCTGGCCAACCTAGTGAGGAGGGCTTTAAACTAGGTTCACCGGGGGAAGGAGACCAAAGCCCCAAGGTAAGTGGGGAAGTGGGATACCGGGAGGAAGCACAAGTAAGTGAGTGCAAGAGGGGAGGGCTCCTGCCCCATACTGGGACAGCAGGACGATCGGTGAGTTATCTTAAATGCCTATACACAAATGCAAGAAGCCTGGGGAACAAGCAGGGAGAACTGGAAGTCCTGGCACAGTCAAGGAATTATGACGTAATTGGAATAACAGAGACTTGGTGGGATAACTCACACGACTGGAGTACTGTCATGGATGGATATAAACTGTTCAGGAAGGATAGGCAGGGCAGAAAAGGTGGGGGAGTTGCGTTGTATGTAAGAGAGCAGTATGACTGCTCAGAGCTCCAGTATGAAACTGCAGAAAAACCTGAGAGTCTCTGGATTAAATTGAGAAGTGTGAGCAACAAGTGTAATGTCGTGGTGGGAGTCTGCTACAGACCACCAGACCAGGGGGATGAGGTGGACGAGGCTTTCTTCCAGCAACTAACAGAAGTTACTAGATCACAGGCCCTGGTTCTCATGGGTGACTTTAATCACCCCGACATCTGCTGGGAGAGCAATACAGCGGTCCACAGACAATCCAGGAAGTTTTTGGAAAGTGTAGGGGACAATTTCCTGGTGCAAGTGCTGGAGGAACCAACTAGGGGAAAAGCTCTTCTTGACCTGCTGCTCACAAACAGGGAAGAAATAGTAGAGGAAGCAATAGTGGATGGGAACCTGGGAGGCAGTGACCATGAGATGGTCGAGTTCAGGATCCTGACACAAGGAAGAAAGGAGAGCAGTAGAATACAGAGCCTGGATTTCATCAAAGCAGACTTTGACTCCCTCAGGGAACTGATGGGCAAGGTCCCCTGGGAGGATAACATGAGGGGGAAAGGAGTCGAGGAAAGCTGGCTGTATTTTAAAGAAACCTTATTGAGGTTGCAGGAACAAACCATCCCGATGTGTAGAAAGAAAAGTAAATATGGCAGGCGACCAGCTTGGCTTAACAGTGAAATCCTTGCTCGTCTTAAACACAAAAAAGCAGCTTACAAGAAGTGGAAGATTGGACAAATGACCAGGGAGGAGTATAAAAATATTGTTCAGGCATGCAGGAGTGAAATTAGGAAGGCCAAATCACACTTGGAGTTGCAGCTAGCCGGAGATGTTAGGAGTAACAAGAAGGGTTTCTTCAGGTATGTGAGCAACAAGAAGAAGGTCAAGGAAAGTGTGGGCCCCTTACTGAATGAGGGAGGGAACCTAGTGACAGAGGATGTGGAGAAAGCTAGTGTACTCAATGCTTTTTTTGCCTCTGTCTTCACAGAGAAGATCAGCTCCCAGGTGGCTGCACTCCGCAGCACGGTATGGGGAGGAGGTGACCAGCCCTCTGTGGAGAAAGAAGTAGTTCGGGACTATTTAGAAAAGCTGGACGAACACAAGTCCATGGGGCCGGATGCACTGCATCCGAGGGTGCTAAAGGAGTTGGCCGATGTGATTGCAGAGCCATTGGCCATTATCTTTGACAAATCATGGCAATCGGGGGAGGTCCCGGATGACTGGAAAAAAGCTAATGTAGTGCCCATCTTTAAAAAAGGGAAGAAGGAAGATCCGGGGAACTACAGGCCAGTCAGTCTCACCTCAATCCCTGGAAAAATCATGGAACAGGTCCTCAAGTAATCAATTCTGAACCACTTAAAGGAGGGGAAAGTGATCAGGAACAGTCAGCATGGATTCACCAAGGACAAGTCATGCCTGACTAACCTAATTGCCTTCTATGATGAGATAACTGGCTCTGTGGATGAGGGGAAAGCAGTGGATGTGCTATTTCTTGACTTTAGCAAAGCTTTTGATACAGTCTTGCACAGTGTTCTTGCCAGCAAGTTAAAGAAGTATGGGCTGGATGAATGGACGGTAAGGTGGATAGAAAACTGGCTGGATGGTCGTGCTCAACGGGTAGTGATCAATGGCTCCATGTCTAGTTGGCAGCCGGTATCAAGTGGAGTGCCCCAAGGGTCGGTGCTGGGGCCGGTTTTGTTCAATATCTTCATCAACGACCTGGAGGATGGTGTGGACTGCACCCTTAGCAAGTTTGCAGATGACACTAAACTGGGAGGAGTGGTTGATACGCTGGAGGGTAGGGCTAGGATACAGAGGGACCTAGAGAAATTAGAGGATTGGGCCAAAAGAAATCTGATGAGGTTCAACAAGGACAAGTGCAGAGTCCTGCACTTAGGACGGAAGAATCCCATGCACTGCTACAGACTAGGGACCGAATGGCTGGGCAGCTGTTCTGCAGAAAAGGACCTAGGGGTTACAGTGGACGAAAAGCTGAATACGAGTCAACAGTGTGCCCTTGTTGCCAAGAAGGCTAACGGCATTTTGGGCTGTATAAGTAGGGGCATTTCCAGCAGATCGAGGGACATGATTATTCCCCTCTATTCGGCACTGGTGAGGCCTCATTTGGAGTACTGTGTCCAGTTTGGGGCCCCACACTACAAAAAGGATGTGGATAAATTGGAAAGAGTCCAACGGAGGGCAACAAAAATGATTAGGGGGCTGGAGCACATGACTTATGAGGAGAGGCTGAGGGAACTGGGATTGTTTAGCCTGCAGAAGAGAAGAGTGAGGGGGGATTTGATAGCTGCTTTCAACTACCTAAAAGGGGGTTCCAAAGAGGATGGATCTAGACTGTTCTCAGTGGTAGAAGATGACAGAACAAGGAGTAATGGTCTCAAGTTGCAGAGGGGGAGGTTTAGGTTGGATATTAGGAAAAACGTTTTCACTAGTAGGGTGGTGAAGCACTGGAATGGGTTACCTAGGGAGGTGGTGGAATCTCCTTCCTTAGAGGTTTTTAAGGTCAGGCTTGACAAAGCCCTGGCTGGGATGATTTAGTTGGGTTTGGTCCTGCTTTGAGCAGGGGGTTGGACTAGATGACCTCCTGAGGTCCCTTCCAACCCTGAGATTCTATGATTCTATGATTCTTCATTTAGTACAATGTCATCAAATGTCAGGAAATATCAGGCCATTAGTCTAAAGGAAGTGTGACAACACAACCTTTTAAGTAAAAGGCAGCTGTTCTTTTTTGGCTTATAAGTCAGCTGCTGGAACTCAATGCAAGCCTTACAAACGTTTTGTTGGCTCCTTTAAAAAAAAACTCTTGCTTTTTTGCTTTTGAGCCATAAAACACTGTTCCCAATAGGCAAAGAAAACAAAATATTCCAAATGAATCACTAAAGCAAGACTTTAGCCACAACTTCCGCAGGAGTATTTTCATCACAAGGAAAAGAAAACAAGCGAAGCGATGATCAAAGGATACAAAATTACTCAAAGCAAGTGTGTTTCAAACTTCACGTAGGGTATCCAAAAAGACTTCAAGGCAAGAAGATGGGATGTGTTTATGTGTGGACTTTCCTAGCTACAGATGTTGGCGAGCACCTGTAAATGAGTACCTAGTGTTTGCCTTTACGAGAGACAAGGGACAACAAGTGTACACATTACACTACCTGATCACACATTTGGCAACCACACCCTACAGAGTCAAAAATGTAAATAGAAGCTAAAGTTGCACAGTGGTCAGAAGCTTGTGTTTCTTGCAAAACAGTATCTATTTTTTAAAAAATGAAAAAATCCACAACTACTTAGGCTAAGAGTAGAAGAAATAAAGTATGCTCTCTAATGACGCTGAGAATATATGAGCCTAATTTTGTCTTTGTCACCAGAAGCCCAATCTGTGTAGACAAGTCCTGGGCATGCATCCAAAGTGAATGTTTCTTTAGCTAGAACTCTGCCCCCTCCCCCCGCAACATAAACATATATATATATATACACACACACACACACACACACAGAGAGAGACACACACAGGCAAATACATTCCCTAAGGGAATAGATGAGTAAGGGATTAGTAAAGAGCTATGGAGATCTGGGTCTGAGAATCTAATCTAGCCCATGTTAATAGTGACTGTAAATTGCTGTCTGTTTGACCTAGATGAAACTTCTTTAGGATTCTCAGTTCAGATTCTAGCGTGCACCTCACTACAGGCACCCTTGCTGGCAGTATCAACAGGAAAACACCACTGAATGGAGAGACTTGAACTACTTTCTTGAGGTGATCACTCCAATTCCAAGTTGAGGTGCTGCTGGGTGCAGGGTATGGGTTCTGTGACTAAAACAGAGGGCTGCAGTAGCCAGGACTGTCAATCTTGCATGAGTACTAAATTCCCAATAAAAAGGTAAATTTATCTCCCAACTCAACAGTGCAACCTGTGTTCAGGCACTGTGTTTATTAAGATATTATTTGAAATCTAGATATGACATGTCAATAACATCATATACAGAACTACCAACAACTACTTTGAAACAAAGACTTCACTAACCTCTAAGAAATGGGAGTATTAATTGCTATGGGCCATATCAAAGTCCCATTTCTCTTCATTAGTTTTTAAGTTATAATATTTTACTCAATTTACTCTACTATAATGTTACATACAAACAAAAGTTACCAATGCCCTGTAGTGGAAGGAACGTCAGACCTGCTGAAATATGCATTACTATGGCTCACTCTAGGGACTGGTGCACAGAAGCTATATTTAAGGCCTAAAACTACATTGCTTAACAGAGATTCTCCTTCAGCTCCAGTGATGGAAACATGTATTTGTGGAAAAGTCCTGGGTTTTGGTCTTTACGTCTATGTGGTCACAATGAAGAGAACAGCTGACAACTATAACGTCTACATATCCATGGAATATCTACCATTGCGCCCCCCCCACACACAGTTCCATATCAGCTCATATATACTTCTAGCTAGCAAACATGAGATTTCAGCAGACCACAACTTAGAAAACCCAACATTATTCCATTCAAACATATCAAAATCCTCATTGACATTATGCATCCAATTATTTCACTCCTTTTCTACAAATGCTACTCCTCTCAGCTTCAATTAGTGAATGGTTGCTCGGTCTTCACAACATTTATTCACCTAAGGCATGGCCCCAAAAATGACATCAATGGAAAGTCTGAGAAAGAAACATCACAAAACTTCATCACCTTGCAAACCATCACAAGGAAAAGAAAATATTTCCTTTTAATGCTGTAGTTTGCTGCATCTTCTCATTTCTTTTATTATAGGAATAGCATCATTAGCCAATAGTTTGCTTATGTGGCTCAGATTTACTTTGACATTTAACTGACCATTAATCTCTTTTTTGTCTTGATGCTTCCCTGCCACGAATGTTATCCCTTAAATATATCAAATTGTTTCATATTTCTTATAATTTTTGTGCCACAGGTTCTATCTTCCCAATCTTTGCCCTAGCCATCTCATTTGACACCAGTGGCCTACCAGCTGTCACCGTACTGGTTGCAAATGCTGCTAAGTATCAACATGCAGCAAAGTCCATGGAGGAGGAAATACAATGAAACAATGATCAAAGCATTAAAGGCCTTTTTTGTTACTGTTAACTTATTTTGTGAAAACTGTGATTGGATGATTAACATAGTGAACATCAGTATAAATGGGGAAGGATCTGAGGGTAAAATAGGTAAAGAACAAGTTAAGAATTACTTAGACAAGTTAAATGTCTTCAGGTTGGCAGGGTCTGATGAAATACAACCTGGAATACTTAAGGAACTGGCTGAAGAGATTTCTGAGCCATTAGTGATTATCTTTGAGAATTCATGGAGGACAGGAAAGTTACCCGAGGATTGGAAAAAAAGGCAAATATAGCACCTATCTATAAAAACGGGAATAAGGACAACTCAGCTTGTCAGCTTAACTTCGGTACCCAGTAATATAATGGAACAAAAAATCAATTTATAAGCATCTAGAAGAAAATAAGGTGATAAACAACAGTAAACATGGATTGTCAAAAACAAATTATGTCAAGCCAACCTAATATTCTCCTCTGACAAGAGAGCAAACCTTGTGGGTAGGGGGAGAAGCAGGCGATGTGATATATCTCAATTTTAGACAGTATCAAAAGCCTTACTCTCATGAGCCTCTCATAAACAAACTAAAGTAATATAGCCTACAGAAACCTATTATGAAACAACTGTTTGGAAAACCGTACTCAGTAGTTATCATGGTTCACAATTGAGCTGGAAGAGCACATTGATTGGGGTCCCGTAGGGATCTGTCCTGGGTCCAGTTCTATTAAATATCTTCATAAATGATTTGGATAATGGCACAGAGAGTACACTTATAAAGTTTGTGGATGATATCAAGCAGGGAAGGGTTGCAAGTACTTTGGACAACACGATTAGAATTCAAAATGATCCTGACAACCTGGAAAAATGGTCTAAAATAAATAGGGTGAAATTCAATAAGGACAAATGCAAAGTACTACAAATAGGCAGGAATAATCAGCTGCACAAATACAAAATGGGAAATGACTGCCTAGAAAGGAATACTGCTGAAAAGGATCTGGGGCTTACAGTGGATCACAAACTAAATATGAGTCAACAATGTACCTGTAAAAACAAGCGAACATCATTTTGGGATATATTAGCTGAAGTGTTGTAAGCAAGACACGAGAAGTAATTTTTCCACTCGGCACTGATAAGGCATCAACTGGAGTAGTGTGTCCAGTTCTGGGCACTACGCTTTTGGAAAGATATGGACAAATTGGAAAGTCCAGAGGAGAGCAACAAAAAAATGATTAAAGGTCTAGAACACATGACCTACAAGGAAAGATAGAAAAAATTGGGTTTCTTTAGTTTGGAGAAGAAAAGACTGACATAACAGGGGGACATAACAGTCTTCAAGTAAATAAAAAGTTGTTATAAAGAGTAGGGTGATAAATTGTTCTCCTTAAACACTGAGGACAGGACAAGAAGCAATGGGCTTAAACAGCAGCAAGGGACATTTAGGCTAGACATTAGGAAAAGCTTCCTAGCTGTGTCAGTATTTACGCACTGGAATAAATTACCTAGGGCGGTTGTGGTATCACTGTTACTGTGGGCGGGTGGGTGGGTGGGGGAGGGGGTTAAGAACAAGTTACACAAATACCTGTCAGGGATGATCTAGCTCAGTGATACTCAGACTGATGCTCAGGAGCCACAAATGGCTCTTTAATGTGTCTCCGGTGACTCCCTACAGCCCATGATATTAAAACATTGTGTGATTTAATTATTAACCCATCCAAGTTAGTAGAAGCATCCTGATTGGTTACTATGTTATTAACCAACTATAGTTGATAAAATAATAATACTTGGTCAGTCATTTTGTTGTGAGAATTTAGATTAGATAGAGAGATGCTTGATTAGACAGTAAATGAAACAATGAATACACACTGCTGTGGCTCTTTTGGATAATGTTGATGGCTCATTTGGTTCCTGAACCACGGATGTCTGAGTATCACTGGTCTAGATCATTCTTAGGCCTGCCTTTGTGCAGGGGGCGGGACTAGATGACCTATTGAGGTCCCTTCCAGTTCTAGATTTCTATGATTCTGTGATTAGATTATCAACTAACCTTTAACAGAGGGATTTCCTGGAGAAAATAACCTACATAGTTTTCCAAGTGCATTGAATTTGATCTTCCTGTAAAAGTAAAGCATTTTTTTTAACCTATCAAGATATCTCCTGTAATTCTGGAGCTGTCTTCTTCTCCTTCTCCTTGGTGTAACTCCCCTAAAGTCAATCAAGTTACTGTACTTCTGATTTACAACGGTGCAACTCGGAGGAGAATCAGGACTACATTGCTTAGCAATGTTTCTCTAGCAGTATTACTCTAGATTTCCAGGATAGGTTCTATTACATATCCTTTTAGTATCTATCTGAAATGGAACATGCCCATTTTAATGTCAATGAATAATGTTAGCAATATAGAATCTTTAGTCTAAAATTACATGGCTTCACCCTAGACCAGGGGTTGGCAACCTTTCAGAAGTGGTGTGCCGAGTCTTCATTTATTCACTCTAATTTAAGGTTTCGTGTGCCAGTAATATATTTTAACGTTTTTAGAAGGCCTCTTTCTATAAGTCTTTAATATATAACTCAACTATTGTTGTATGTAAAGTAAATAAAGTTTTTAAATGTTTAAGAAGCTTCATTTAAAATTAAATTAAAATGCAGAGCCCCCACCCCCGGACCGGTGGCCAGAACCCGGGCAGTGTGAGTGCCAATGAAAATCAGCTCGCATGCCGCCTTCGGCACACGTGCCATCGGTTGCCTACCCCTGCCCTAGACTCTTGTCTTACTTTAAGTCAACAAAATTATACTCCCCAAATGACATTCTGGACTAAGTTACTGTTGAGTTTCTGCAGTCCATATTCATTTGATATTTTATGAAGTCTACCTCAATAAGTGAAACTTGAACAGTAACAACCTCTATTAACTTGGGCAAAAAATATTCTACTAAGTGATTTCTGCACCTTCTGAATATTTCCACCTCCTTAAAAAAGGAGCCCTCCACCCCAGGCTTCACAGTTGCCGTAGTTAGTGAAAAAGAGTGACTGTCCTTTATGTACCTGTTCTGATGTTCTTGCAGGACTTGATAGATGCTGATAAGAAAGGTTTGATTTTTAAAACTCCCCAAGACACAGTCCTTGTAGATTCGGAATTCCGCAGCAGTAACCGCCTCCCCGTCTGGGATCTGGGACAAGTTAAACTTGAACTCTTTGTGGTGTCGTTGGTGAGGTGTGAACTCCTTGTCATATTCAACTATAACATTAACAAAACAAAACAGATTGTGACAAACTGAAATTAACAACAAGAGTTTTCTCCCATTCTGACATCTCACAGCTCTTTACAACATTCATTAAGCCCCATGTTACCCTGTGTGAGAGAAAATTATTTATTTTCTCCATTCTGACGATGGGGCTATTGGAGCATAGAGAGGGACAGATAAAATTAAGTGAGCTGCATAAGCCCAGTAAGTCAGTGGCTGACCCACAAACACAGCCCATATCTCCTGACTCCCAGGTTAATGCTTTAGGCTTCCAATCAAAATAAAATAATATTTGTATGACATTATGTCCAGGGTTAAAGTTAACCAAAAACACCCAGTTCCTCTTCCCTTTGTGGAAGCTTGCTTTAGCATGAGAACTGCAAGCCAGTAGCCTCAATTTTATGACGCACATAAATAGGTACGAGATATGTACGGTAAGTGAGACCCAAATCAGGCCACCTGCATTTATTCAAAGAGGTTTGCACCTTAGGATTTGCATTTTCTTCTCCAGAGGTTTTTCCTTTAATTTATCTTCCCTTGTATACCTTCATTGTGCCTTGTTTGGGTTTTAACTTAATCCACTGTCATTTTGTCTTTGTTCACTGGATTTTAATTTTATAATAATTTGTTTTAAAATGTTTATAAACTACAAAGACTTTAAAAAAATCCAGTAAAGTTGCTCTCACCAATGGATCTGAAACAGGAATTGTATCAGTAATAAATAAGTCAACATTATGTTATCAATGTGAACATGTAACTTTGGATCAGCGGTGAGGGGAGGATTTTCCTTTTAAATCAACCTGATGCTTTTTCTCCTTAACATGTCAATTTGCTCTTGCTCAAGAAGAAAGACCATACCATTCCCAACACCCCATCTTCCATCATCTTCAGATTACTTCCTATCTACGTAGGAATTTATATGGCCTTTACAACAACATTTGAGTGCCTCAACATTTTCATTAAATTATCCTCACATTATCCTACAGAGTAAGGAGATATGCCCATTTTACAGATGGGAAGCTGAGGCAGAGAAGATTAAGTGACTTGTCCAAGGACACAGGAAATCTGTGGCAGAGTAGGGAATTGAGCCCAGGTCTCCTGTGTCCCAATCTAGTGACTTATCCTCAAGCCCACTAAGAAAAGAAAAGCCACCCTGCTATTCTCATTACACATAGTTCATGGATAGGCATAAAGGAAAGGTTGGGGAGTGTCTATTTCCGCCCCCCCCCCCCCGCCCCCAACTCCAAAATATTTAGTCATTTCCTACTCTTTGAAGCTTCCCTGGAAATCTTTTCACATACAACTAACTGTGCGCAGTGCACTTTGTAGTAGTATGCACTAAGGATGCTTTATAAAAGTTATGGTATAAATAAGTGAATTTGCAAATTGTGGCCATAGATAAAGGACTATTAATTTTGTCACCTCTCCGTCATGAAATATTGGCTTGATCAATTCAGAATGTACACAAATGAGAGTACAGGCTATTGAGTCTAAGACAATGGTTTTCAACCTTTTTACATTTGCAGACCCCTGAACATTTTCAAATGAAGGTGTGGATCCCACTGGTCTAAGAGCTTCCAGAAAGAGGGCTGGGTTGCCCATTGTTTTCCTTCACCGATTGTACAAGTAGTGGTATCATTCCCTTCTAATGCTTCAGAATACATTTGTTCAATGTACTGTATCCTTCCAGTCTTCTTTATTGGCAGGTGTTGCTTTTAACCAAAGGTTTCATTACACTATAGGTAGGAATTTTTATTTGAGATTGCAATCGCTGTAGCTTACTGATGGTCCATGTTGACACTAAAGCATCCCATCTAAAATCAGTTTTCAAGGTGGAATGATATAAAAGATTGATATACACCAGTATTAGCAGGCCTTTATTTATTTGTATGTACTCTGTAAAAGGGGCTGGAATAGCTGGTTATTTCTAAGAGCGTTGCATCGATTTTCATCCCCTGAAGAAAGTGTAACAGAACATACTTTTCTAAACACTACGTTGGCATATTTCATACGCATAGAAGAATCCAAGCAATAAAAAGGAGGGGGTTAAGATTAAAGAGACCAGAGACCAAGATCTGAACATCTGCTGCAAGATATGCAGATGTATATAGTGATTGGTGATGGAGTGGTCTGAATCAGCTATTGCAGGGATGGGAGGGGGAAGAATGAAACACTAATTCTTGCTTGGGAACTTATTAGACCTGCATGTCTCATTTAGCATGTAGCTTCTATACCTCTACACGTTCCCAGATTCTGCCAGTGCAACACATCTGAGCTCTTCTCCCCACTCTGTCTACTACACTTGCCACATGGTGTGGGACTGAATCAACATTATGCTAAACAAAGCAGCGTGGGGGAAAAAAACAACATAGAAAGGTCCCTTTTCCCAAGATTTGTTGCAAAAGATGAGGTTGGACGAGCAAAGGTAGATGGAGAAAAGAATGGTACGGAAATATGAAAAGGGAATGGGGAGAAAACTAACAGGACAAGGAAGAGCCCCAAGAAAGGGAGCTGGGTGAAACAAGAGAGAGCAGGAGAACAAGAAGGAGACAGTAAGACTTAAATCAGAAAAGGAGAGAGACAGACAAGAAACAAATGAAGGAAACATTCCATGTCTCTTGCCAGTTCCAGACAGGAAGCCCTGCCTCAAGATCTGACTCAGCATCAGTAAGCGTAGGAGCAAAAGGAAAGTGCTGTCCCACCCGACACGTGGTAGGAACACACCAAATATGAAGGGGGTCAGTTTTTTCCCATTAAAATATCTCCAGATTACAATTTGGAGAAGTGGTGTGGTATTGAAGTACCTCCTCCCCACCTCTGGTCCAAACTGTACACTGAAAAGGAATACAGTCAACGTGAAATCTAGTCAATTTTTAAAAGAGTACAAAGTAATTTCAAGTGCAATACATGCCCCAAGTTCCCCTCTCAGTTTTTATGATCTGACAAGCACATTTTTAAAATGTTTTTGTCTATCACTGTCATGGTACGAAAGACCCACACAAACATGGAAAGCTGACAAAAATTACTACAGGGGAAATGATGAAACTGATTGTACTCAAAGTGTTGTCAGAGTAAAGTAATTGAAACAGAAAAAAAACCTTTTGTTCTCCAATCTCTTTCAGCTACAGTAAACAGAGACGTTAGTGGTTACAGCAGCAGGTACAACAAATTCAGAAAGAAGCATTATTACGTTGATTTTATCCCTCTAAAATGAGTCCAGAAAGTGTCCCTAAAATGTCACAGGACTGGGACAAAAATTAAATCAAGCTTGTATGAAACTAGCATAAAAGTTTAACTGTTTGGTTGGAAAGTTTTTCTCAAATTTCCCATAATATAGTGTAGCATGGTGTTTCTCCTGGTACGGGTGGGTTTGGTGGGATATTTAAATTGTATAAATTCATTACTGTCACACCATCAAGTTAATCACCAGTTGTTTTCATTCTACAGGAAAGCTTTAAACATAAAATCCCAACAGCTGTTTGCGTGGGGCTTTTCGCCATGATTTAGAAACAGTTCAATTTTAACTAAGAACTCATGTTGTAAAACCCTCAGTAAACACCGAAAGGCAAGATTCTAGCTGCTGGTATTACACTGCATCAGGTGACCCATTATTCAAAGAGCAGACAGTACACACTAAAACTCCAACAAGCAGTCAGAAGGAAAAAACTACTTCTTATGCTACTTTCCAATCTTTTTTCAATGTGAATTTGTTCAGGCAGGTCTGATCAGTAGTTTGTGAAAGTCCAAACTAATTTCTAACCTAAGGCTTCTGTATGTATCCGAGCTTTATAAGCTGATGGCAGAAGAAAAAAATAAGGGAATCTTAACAGTCCACAGGTTGAAAACGAGCTTCACATTGCTGGTCATCTTCAGGCTCTGAGTCTAGCCAATGCTAGCAGAGAAGAACAGCAGAAGATACTGGTGATTACGTGACAGAAAAGCCTGAAGACATGAACTTGATTGCACCCTACACGCTCAGAATTCAGAAGGCAAAACAAAAAAGGAATCTAAAAAAAGTAATATATTTTAAAAGTCATGATTTTTAGGCCAATGTCATGACTTTGGGGGGCCTAGACTCATGATTTTTGAACCCCTGGGGTGGGCAATACTATATTCATTATATCCAAAGCCTGAAATCTGAAGTTTAAAAAAAATTGCATCCTGACAACTTTAAAGAAATACTTACTCCTGTATGTAAAATCACACTTTCATATTTAATAAATGAATATGATTTATTACAATTTAATTTAATAAACCATAATTTCAAAGCAAGTTTCACTTTTTGTATGGCTACAAACATAAGGAATCTCAGCTCCAAGAGGTTCTCCCTTTCCTTTCACCCCCCAAAATTACAAAGCCCCTGAAAACAGAGGCAATTTAAAGTCCCTCTTCTGCCACGACTATAGCATTACTACCAAATTGAAGGGCCAACTCTGCACTCCATTACACAAGTTTTATGCACTAAAATCAGTGGGGTGACACTGATGTAAAACGGTCATAATGATCAGGCCCTTAATATTTTAGCATCAGTATTCCTCACGAAACACACAAACTATGTGGTTAACACTGTTGGAACCATACAACCACCTCTGACACCTATGCAATAATGGCTTTCAATGGGTTTGCACAGGATAAAACTAATTGGAGCTTAAGAAAAAACTTGTTAGATTTTGTGCAAACTGGAACAGAATCCACCTCCCTCAGCCATGGTTATATAAGTAGATGTAACAATGCATAAAAAACCCCAATCTGTTGAGTAAAGAGATGCTATTTTTAACATAAGCATTGTGCAGAATAGGGAAAAAAATCAAAGGGGTTTTACCTCCATTTTCGAAGAAGCAACTTTGTGAACATCTCCATGAGAACTTGCATGCAAGTGTTAAAATCTACTAACTGGACATGCATGTGTAAATTACAGAAGAGTAGCATGCATACAAATAGAGGTCACTTAGAACATATGACTCATAACAAACATTTACATTTACTTGTTTTTGTTGATTTTCATGCCATATTTACAAAATATATTTAGGTTTAATTAGGAGCTCGCGTAGAAATCGGTTTAAGGCCAGAAGGAACCATTAGATCATTCAGTCTGATCTCCTGTATATCACAGGTCACCAATACCACTGTGATGTTGCACCCCATAATGCTTTATAGAAATATGCTTGTGAGTGTAAATATGACATAACTGGAATATGTTTTATGCCAGATATGCCATGTAACATATTTTGCAAAGGTTATGTTCTTCTGCATGTATTCATCCTATTCGTATGCATGTATCATTTTTATATTTGAAGTTATGAGCGTTGGCTCTATGCTTGTATTTAAAGTATTTACTGTAGAAAGCACCGCACCTAAGGCAGATTTGGTCAACATAGTGTGAAGGGGTTATTCAAGTAGTTTGGAGTACTTGGTTAACAATGGACCTTGAGCAGCGGTGCTGACGCCCAGCGTCGGGGGCGGGGTCCCGCAAAATCGCCCGGTGCTCCGGAAAGCTAGGCGCGGGCCCCGGGGCAGGTGGGGAGCTGCCGGTGGGTGCGGAGCACCCACCAATTTTTCCCCATGGGTGCTCCAGCCCCGGAGCACTCACGGAGTCAGCACCTATGACCTTGAGAGATGCCAATCCACATCTGAGTTTTCCTGGGAACATCCTGTAGAAAACGGAGTCATGCATGGACATGTGACTTGCCCATGTGACTCCAAAACTCCATTTTGTAGCTGGATTCTACACAGAGGGAAAGGGGGGGGGGGGGTTCCACCCACAAAAAAGAAACGATATAAACCCCTGAATACCCCTCCATTGTGTCTTCAGCTTGCTCAAAAGATAGCCTCGCCACCCCAAAGAGATGCCTGAAAGAAACTGGAACAAAGGACAGTAACTACAGGAGTGTGAGTGATTGCTGGACCCAGACTAGAAGGAGGCCAGTCTGTGAAAAAAAGCCTATTGAAACATCTCTGAGGGTGAGCTTTACATGTATTCCGTTTTCTTACTGTATTACGCTTAGACTTGCGTGTTTTATTTTATTTTGCTTGGTAATTCACTTTGTTCTGTCTGTTATTCCTTGGAACCACTTAAATCCTACTTTTGTATTTAATAAAATCACTTTTTACTTATTAATTAACCAAGAGTATGTATTACTACTTGGGGGGTGGGGGTGGGAATAGCTGTGCATCTCTCTCTATCAGTGTTATAGAGGGCAAACAATTTTTGACTTTACCCCATACAAGCTTTATACAGGGTAAAACAGATTTATTTGGGGTTTGGACCCAATTGGGAGTTGGGTATCTGAGTGCTGGAGACAGGAGCACTTCTTAAGCTGTTTTCAGTTAAGCCTGCAGCTTGTGGGGGACGTGGTTCAGATCTGCATCTGTGTTTGCAGCAGGCAAGTGTGTCCAGCTCAAACCAGGCAAGGGACTGAAGTCCCAAGCTGGCAGGGAAAACAGGCTCAGGGGTAGTCTAGGCACATCAGGTGGCAATTCCCAAGGGGGTTTCTGTGATCCAACCCATCACAACCACCCACACACTAAACCCAACAACTGAAGAGAGACCAAACTATTACAGCCCACAGGAGACTAGACTATTATGTACCTCAGCCAAAGAATAAGAAGGATCGAGGCACAAGGTCACTGCCAGTGTGACCTGGGGTAAAATTTCTTCCTGGATCCACATAAGGCGATCAGCTAGATCATGAGTATGTGAGCAGGAGCAAGCCAGCCAAGCACTTTAGAGAGAATGCTAGGTGCCCCCTCAGAGCCCTGGCCCACCACGTCCAATGTCCTATATCTCCAGCCATGGGCATCGGTGATCAGCATCATGGGCATCTGTAAAAAACCCTCCCAGAATACACTGACAGTGGCCGACTGAAGCCCTGAAGCATGAACTTTAAGAACACAAGACAAATTGGAAGTGAGCCTCATGCCTGTTAAGCCCTGCCTCCTACCATCACAAGCAAGCCTGTCATACAATTGCGCTCATAAATGTATCCCTTTCTTTCTTAAAACTAATTAAGCGGTTTGCTCCCACAACTCCTACTGGGAGGCTGTTCCAGGACCTCATCTCTCTAATGGCAAGAAACCTTCCTCTAGTTCCAAGACTTAATTTGTTCATGGCCTGTTTATATCCATTTGGTCTTGTGCCAACATTGTCCTTTATCTTAAATAGCTCTTCATCCTCCTTCCTATTTACCTCCCTAATGTATTTCTAGAGAGCAATAATATCCTCTCTCCGCCTTCCTTCTGCCAGACTAAACAAGTCAAGCTCTTCCAGTCTCCTCTCATAAAGATAGGACCCCTCTGTGACATTATCTGATAAAATATGACCATGTAGATCACTGTTACTACCACTGTTCTATAATTACAACAAATCTTGTACAAAGTATGTCAAGTAAGATGTCTATGGAAAGGTTATGATTTGCTGAATATGACTATGCTCTTTGTATGCATGTATCATTTTTGTATCTGAAGGTATGAGTATTAACTATGTACCTGTATTTCGAATGTTTGCTGTTGTGGTAACACCCACAAGGGTGCAATTTTAGCCCGCAATCTTGAAGGGACTATACAAATTAAATGGCCCATCAAGGAACACTTAACTCACAATGGACCATGGGAAATGGTCCCATCTACACTTAATAGACTTTCCTGTGAACGTTCTAACTAGAGTACGGGTCATGGTGTTTACTATGACTAAGCGAAGCAGGCATGGACATGTGATTTGCCCATGTGATTCCAAACATCATGATGTTCCCTGTAATTTTCCCACAGTGAGAACAATGGGTTTCCCTTCACTTGGCAGAAGCTATAAAAGGCCCTGGAAACATCTCCATTTTGGCCTCTTTCCTGCTCAAACCTCTCGACTATGAACTTATTCTAATGGGAGCATTCTAACCAAGGGACTGAGGACCTTCCAATGATTTGGAAGCAACCATGATTTGGAAGCAACCAGAGACTTAACAAGCCAGCAGTTTATTCCATCACTGCTACAAGCCCGAACCAAGAACTTTGCAATTAATACATGCATCTGAAGAAGTGGGTATTCACCCACGAAATCTTATGCTCCAACACGTCTGTTAGTCTATAAGGTGCCACAGAACTCTTTGCCGCTTTTACAGATCTGGACTAACACGACTACCCCTCTGATACTTGATGTATGTATCTGATTCCTTTAACTAATTTTAACTCACACCTTTTTCTTTTTATAAATAAATCTTTAGCTATTAGATACTAAGAGATTGACAACAGTGTGATTATTGGGTAAGATCTGAGTTATATATTGACCTGGGCACGTGGCTGGTCCTTTGGGATCAGAAGAACCATTTTGCTTGATAAAACTGGTTTTAAATAACCATTCATCATTAAGTCTAGTGTCTGGGTGTTGAATCCAGGACTGGAATTCCTAAAGAGGCTGCAATTCTGACTTCTTGTTAGTGAGTGTGGTGAGACAGAAGTTTACTTTTGTTGCTGGATTGGTATAGCTTATGGGAGAATAACCACCGGTTTTGGGGTGCGTCTGCCCTATTTCTCAGCAGCTTCTTCTGAATTTGGTATTCTCAGTTGTGACCGCTGGAGGCACGGTGACACCCTCCATTCCCCTAACCATCCTAGTAGATCTTCTCTGTTCCAGTTTGAATTTATCGTCCTTGAATTTATCTTCCATGATGGGTAGGACCCTTAGTTTTCAGTTTTTAATTTATTTAAATTTTTCCTGGGAATTTATTGGTGTTTATTACAACAACAAAAACAGCTAAAACTCAGTGTAAAAAACCATCGATAATTTTTCTGGGTAAATATTGGGGTGGACAGAAGGACAGATTTTTATTTTCTTCCCATTTGTGTATCAAATGTTTAAGCAGTTATCTGCTAA
Source organism: Chelydra serpentina (assembly GCA_037349315.1). Lineage (NCBI taxonomy): Eukaryota > Metazoa > Chordata > Testudines > Chelydridae > Chelydra > Chelydra serpentina. The sequence continues at coordinate 26,459,815 of JBAIAC010000002.1, read as the reverse complement.
CAGCTCGAAATGTGTACGTGGTGGGCATGAGATTCATCAGTATGTTCAGATTTGCATGCGTGTCTGTTTATTTTATGTGTCTTCTAGACTAATACATGGCCTTACTTCAACAGGTAGCTTTGCATATACACACACAGACTAATGTATTATCATAATACATGTATCCCATGCAATGTATTGTATTTCCCTAATAAAACAAGTTATTTTTTATATATTTGAATGATACAAAAGTAGGGTGAAAAATCAGAAAAAAAATGAATGATGCTTTTTGTAAAACCCGGGTGGATTCAGTAAAAATCGGTTTAAACTGAAAACGAAGGGGCTTAAACATGGTGACCAGAATTGTACACAGTATTCCAGATGAGATCTCACCAAGGCCTTGTACAATGGCATCTCTCTCTCTCTCTCTCTGAAATACTTCACCTAATACATTCTAGGATGACATTTGCCTTTTTAACAGCTGCATCATAGTGGTAGCTCAGTCATCCTGTGATTAGAGCATACACCCAGGTCTCTCCCCTCCTCTTTCACTTCCAGTGGAGTAAACCCTAACTTCATGACCTGGCACTTAGTACTATTGAATTTCATCCCATTTCTGTCATTCCAGTCTTGAAGGTCATCCAGCTCTTTATGTATAATATTCTGATCCTCCTTTGTATTGATGATGTCTCCCAACTTTACATCATCAGCAAATTCCAACAGCACACTCCTACTTTTTGTACCAAGGTCATTAATAAAAATATTACCTAAGATTGGTCCCAAAACTGATCCTCGAGGAATTCCAGTAGTAACCTCCCTCCAGTCCGATAATTCACCTTTCAGCAAAAACTATTGCCTGCTCCCTTTTAGTCAATTCCCTGTCCACTTAACAATGTTTGTTCTGGTCCTCATCTTCCCCAATTTAACTAATTTCGCCAGTAGTACCATGTCAAATACTTTACCCAAGTCCAAGTACATCATATCTATTGCACCTTCCCTTGTCTTAAAAAAAATAAAAATAAATCATTATTTCCTCAAAGAAGGAAATCAGATTAGTCAGGCATGATCTACATTTGGAAACCATATTGCATTATATATTTTTTATCATTTACCCCTATACATTTAATTGTTCTTGTTGTTGTTGTTCATAATCTGTTCTAAAACCTTGCCTACTACTGAGGTCAAACTAACATGTCTGTAATTACCCAGATCACTCTCCCCCCGCCCCCCTACATGTTTGAGACCCAATCTCATCACTCCTTATTTCACCCTTTCTTAAATATAGGTACAACAATAACTATTCTGCAATCACATGGTACTACACCATAGGCGCCGACTTTAGTCGGCGCCGGTGCATGCTCGCGCCTCCGGTCCAACTCCACCCCTGGCCCCACCCCCATTCCACCCCTTCCCCAAATCCCCACCCCCACCTCCTCCCCCGGGCGTGCTGCATTTCCCCTCCACCCCCTTCCCCAGGCTTGCAAGCCTGGGAGGGAGCAGGGAGAAGCAGCAGAGCACCTACCGGGAGCTCCCTGCCCCTCCCCCGGCCCCAGCTCACCTCCGCCTCCGTCTCCTCCCCTGAGGCGCCGCTGCTCCGCTCCCCCCCCCCACTTCCAGGCTTGCTGCACGCCAAACAGCTGGTGTGCGGCAAGCCTGGGAGGGAGGAAAAACGGAGCGGCGGCAGCACCTCCGGAGGTGGAGGTGAGCTAGGGCCGGGGGTGGGGAGCTGCCGGTGGGTGCTCTGCACCCACCAATTTTTCCCCGTGGGTGCTCCAGCACAATAGCAAACCAATCTCTTTTTACACAACTTTCTATAATAGATCTTGAATAGGGGATGAGCCTTTTTACCATAGAAAACAAACTGAGCTGTTGTTCTGTGCTGGGAAGCAAGCTGGAACCAGCTAATAAAAACAAGATTAAGATCAATAGTTACACAACAGCTTACTTTCAGATTCCTGAATCAGACAGACAGTTTTAAAACAAAATCATGCACCCATCAAATTCACAACATCTACAGGATACCAGAAATTATGAAAAACCATTTGCATAGTATCCACTGAGACGCTTACTCTACAGCCAGGATGCGGCATATTAAAACCCTATCAACATCTTGGACCAGTTTCACTAACGCTGGCACAGAAAGGCCTAAATTACCAGTGAGGGAAGTCAGGAGAACCAGCTGTAACGCCTGTTGAAAGCTCCATAGTAGCTACGCAAATGGAAAAAGTCACTGAATCAACAGACTCCAGCAATACCCTCATCTCAGACAGTGCCATGCACTTTGGGGGCTCCCTGGCTCTCTACAACCACAATAGCATAGAAGAAAATGAGACCACTTTGGGACCACAACAGTCCAGTCTGAAGCAGACTTTCCACAACAGGGACCTTTGTCGGTCTAAATATAGGCACCCTCTGGCCAACTTTCTCCACAGCCTTTGAACATAACCATTAACAAAACCAGTCTCTTTCATGCACTGAATGACCACACCTACAAAGGATCTGCATCACACTGATACAGTGTAGATACTACTGTACATAGAGACAAGAAGGTTGTTTTGGAGGTGTCCAATTGGTATATCAAAAGAACCATTGTTCGTATTTTTATAGCAATAGACCAACTGCTACTTCCCCCATGAGTTAATTAAGATTGGCTATTTACTGGAATGGAAACTCTTTTCTATTCAGTTTCCAAATAAAATGTGATTACATTACTATTACTCTGTTCAAATGGCATATTTATACTTCATATTCAGGTTTCATATATACATATAATGTTTCTTGAAGGAATCATTTTCAGCCTGATTATACCTATCAAGATCAGAAGCTCAGAGCTGCAGCCAGAGACACATTTCTACAGCTTCTGGTTTTTTTCTGGTTTTTCTTTGTTTGCTTCTGCACGTATATCCATATAATACTCACATATCTCACCTAAAGCAATCTGTGGAAATCTCCTACTGTTCTCCACATTCCTCCTCCTCCAGGCTTGTTACATATCATGCTGTATTTCCTGCTAAAATCATCATTAAAATGACAGCTCCCTGGGATTACACAGCTGCCCAAATCATATCAATAGGTATTTTGAAACATGTTCAGGAATTTTTAAATACTATGTTGCAATTTCCTGGTTTACCTCACACTGTCTGTGAAAGTCTCTGTAAGAACTTAAGGCAGTCCAAGTAAGTCACCACAGTTTTGATTTACATTTTAATACATCAGTTATGCAAAGCATAAAATGTTTTGTTTATGTCCTTTTCTCTCTCCTTAATTCGCTAGGGAGCTTAAACATTATTAGTGTAACTGTGAATCTATCAGCAGTAAACAGGAAAGCCAGCCGTATAAAAATGTTTGCAAATTAAGTTATATGCTTTTCGTTCTGTTGCACACTAAGCTCTTGGCACTGCATGCAGGTCTGGGTTTTTGTTTAATAGCTCAGCTGAGAGAGATAATTCTAGGACACAATACAATCACACACACTAAAAATACTGCAGAGCGTGTTTAAGATTTTATAAATTACTGCAAATGTTTAATCCAGCATTCAAGGAAAAACATCAGTCAGTGGAGTAAGTACAGAAACTATGTAGGAACATTTATTCTTCACAATTTGTTAAGCTGTGACAAAAACCTGTCCCACAGTCTGTAATCTTCAATGTAAGGTTTGAGATTCATCAAATCACAATCTAATTCTTTGCTAGATTTTTTGACATTAACCACCTGTATAAACTTGACCCTTTCTGATATATCATCTCATTTTCCAAGATGATTGTACTGCAAATGTTTTCAACTCACCTAACAGGTATATTCCAGCAATACAAGATAGCAAACATGGGTATATAAGTGGGTGAGATGCTTTGTGCAAAACAGGCAATAAGAGGAGGACACAGGGAAGGAGTAGGTCAAAGAAACCCAGGAGTGAGAGAAGAAGAATCAGCAAGAACAGAAAAAGAAGTAAGATGAGAATGTAGGAGACAGAAGAGAGAAAAAAGTCATCCCTTAAAAAGACAGGATGCAGAAAGTGACAAGAAAGGCTAAAGTCATCTCTGCTTATCATGCAACAGATGTCACACCCTTAACATTTAGGTTCATAGATTCCAAAGCCAGAAGGGATGTTGGCTTTATTTTATTTTATAAATTTATAATGTATTATTTTTTTCAAATACAACAAATATACCAAAATACAATATTCATCATGATACACAAAGTAAACAAAGAGGGAAGGGAGAGGGAGCAACATATCTATCTTACGGCCTGCACTAATCACAGACCTTTAGTAAATCAGCCCAAATTGCTTTGAATTTTTCAAGCATTCCCTTCAGAGGAATGCCAGCTGTTCATTAGCTGCGAGGTCAGCCATATCACTGAGCCAGGCATCAATGTTTGGTGGAGATTGACTTTTCCATTTTTTGTGGGATTCATTTTTTTAGCAACCAAAGCTGTATGTTGGAATCATGCCACCTTGTTACCTAGGTAATCTCCAGGTAGCAGGAATCTATCCAAGAATGAAGATTTAAGGGGGAGGGCTCCAGCTTAGCATCTAATGTCAAATCAGTCCTTTGACTCATCTCATAACAGAAATTCTTGATACAGGGGCACTCCCAAAACACATGAGCTAACATAGCTCAAGGGAGTTACATTTCCAACAGCAGTCAGAATGTATGAGGCCCATTACCATTAGCTTATATAGGAACCAATATATTATTTTTAAAAAGCATCTCTTGGTGAATAAACTGTAGTCTCAGGTCTATAGTTGCTTTTTCAAACATTAGATACTATTGTATTCCATTGAGTCAGAGACAGTTATGAATCTAAATCTCTATTTCAAGCAACTCTCAAAATTATCAATCTCTGGCAGAATTTTTTGGGCCAGAAAATTGTAAAAGGATAACCACTGTCTGAGTAAACCCAGGAACTTTCCTCCAAAATATTAAAAGTTCTGGAGGCCCCCAACCCATGCATCTAGTCCAAATACATTCATAAAGTGATGCTTTAAGTGGAGATATTTACAGGGTCTGGAGCAGAGCAAGCCAAATTGTTGCTGAAGAGCTACAGATAGTTTACATTTATCATAGCCTGTCTGCTGTGACAGTTGTAACTCGCCTCTCCGTCCAACCTTTCCACATCAAATTTTGCCATCAATTTTAAGAACAGAATTACTCCACAGGACCCCTTCTGCATGGAAGAATGGATGAAAACAGAGCTTTCTAGCCATGTTTGACCACGCTTGCCCCACAGACCTTATATTGGGGGAACCTCTGGAATGATAAAATCTATAATAATTCAATTCTATCACGGCAGAAAGTGGGAGACGGTTATACCGATTCTCATTCAATCTGAACCCAAGGTGGGGTCTGTGCTGTCATATCTAGCAATCACAAAGAAGCCTGGCTTGTCAAAACAGGAGATATGAGTTGGAAAAATGAAATCCCCCCAGAGATAGGGAGAGCTGTAATTTGTTCAGAGTGAGTACAGGTTTCTTCCCTGTGCCCCAAAGGAACATTCTAAATTTCTTAAAACAAGTTTGAGGACTAGAAATAGGAAGACAAACAAACTGGACATACACATTTCTGGGAAGGACATTCATTTTCAGTAGGGAGAGAACGATTTCAGGGAAGGAAGTTGGCACAACTGATTAAAATAGCTTTAAACTAAGAATTCGGGGGAGATGCCCATGTAATCTCCACACCTGATTCTAATATTGAGGGGGAGGAAAATCAAGTAAGAGAGGATACAGCAATGGAGAAAGGAACAGCAGTGGGTAGGAGAATGGATATCAAGAGCAAAGATAGTGCAAATACCAATGCTACTAACAGTCCTGTACTGACAGTAGAAGTAACTGTACCCAATCAGGTGAGGAATTGGAACAAAGCCAAACAAAAACAGCTATGTTTTGGTACACCAATGAAAGGAGCCTGGGTAACAAAATGGAGGAACTAGAGCTACTGGTGCAGGAAGTGAAAGCAGATATTATAGGGATAACAGAAACATGGTGGAATAGTAGCCATGACTGGCGTACAGGTATTGAAGGTATGTGCTGTTTAGAAAAAACAGAAATAAAAGGTAAAGGCAGTGGAGTAGCATTGTATATCAATGATGAAGTAGACTAAAGAAATTAGAAGTGATGGAATAGATAAAACAGAGAGTTTGGGGGGAAATCACTTTGAGGAAGAAAATTACCAGAAGCTCCCCTGGGAAAATGCTTGGTTTATGCTATAGACTTCCAGGATCCAATTTGGATGTGAATAGAGACCTCTTTAATAATTTTTATTTAAATAAATACTTCCGGGAATTGTGTATGGGAGACCAATTTCCCAGATACAATTGGAGGATAAATGATACTAATAACGGTAAGGCCCAGATTTTCCTGGATGTGACAGCTGACAGATTTCTTCACCAGAGTCACCAAACCTATAAGAGGTGATGTCATTTAGATTTAGTACTGGTGAGTAGGGAGGACCTCACAGACAAATTGGTTGTAGTAGACAACCTTGGTTTGAGTGATCATGAGCTAGTTCAGTTTAAACTAAATGAAATGATAAACAGAAATAAGTCTGAACTATGGTTCTTGATTTCAAAAGGGCAACTTTAAAAAGATAATCTAGGCATGGCCCACCACTTAAATTAATGCTTCCCTTCAATTTTTAATAAGGCTAATGAAGAGCTTAAGGGTAGGTAGGGGCAGGGTTGCTAATGAGAACGAGGAAACAGAAATTACCATATCTGAGGTGGAAGTCAAATTCAAACAGCTTAATTGAACCAAATCAGGGGGCCCAGATAATCTTCATCCAAGAATGTTAAAGGAGCAGGCACATGAAATTGCAAGCCCAATAGCAAGGATTTTTAATTACCATATATACTCGTTCATTAGCCCGTTCATTTATAAGCCGATCCCACAAGATGGATAGGTAAAATGGCAAAAACCGTATGACCTTTTCATAAGCCGACCCTATATTTCAGGGGTTGGCAAACTTTGGCAAACTTACCCATCAGAGTAAGCCGCTGGCAGGCCTGGATGTTTACCTAGCAAAATGCCCTGGCCCGCCAGCGGCTCACCCTGACGGGCTGGGAGCCAAAGTTTGCAGAGCCCTGTTGTAGATTGCTGCTGATAGAACATCAATACTGGATTTGCATCTTTAGAAATTTGCTAAAATTTTATTTTTACTTAAATTGTATATTTGTTATGTTATAATTGAGATAAAAGAAGTATTAATATAAATAAAATGTATGGATATAGATTATATAATTGTTCTCAGTTCATGTACATGTAAACACGGCACTTAAAAACACGTGCTTCCCTAAAGTTCAATTTTCCTAGTACTAGCTGTTTGCTTTTCCTAGTATTGTTCTACTACAGGACTATATTATAATTATTTTTATAGGGCATACTTATATTGATCATAAAAAATTTACTAATGTCAATACTGCAGCCATTTAAAGTTGCAAAGGCTTTGTTTAGTGGACTAGATTGGCCTGAAATGAATGCCAAAAGAGCAGTGCTGCAGATCTGCATGACATTTGACCCATGCATTTCACAAAATGTTACGCCTTAGAAGCCAATCAGAAAAATACAATGAACAATACTATGGCACTGATGTCAATCCGCTACTGTGTAATTTGATCTCTTCATGCATTTCTACCAATGGACCTCGTAAATCTTGAGCCTATCTGAAAATATAATGTGCAGAATCGATGGAATCTGTAATAAAATTTAAATAGCCTGTTATCGCCACAGACATGCCAATCTACAGGGCTGCTTTGAAATAAAGAACAATAATAATTTGACAGTGATAAAGCAGGCGACATTCCTATATAAAGTCCTACAAAATCTATAATTAAATTATTATTTTCTAAGATTTTCATACTAGCATTTAAAATGAACAACGGGGTGAAATCAAAAGAAAATGATCTGCTTATCACGCAGTACTCAAATGTAAAGTTGCTGAATATGCAGAAGCAAACAATAATTGCGCTGCTGCTTGTGAATTCTGTATCAATGAGAAGCAAGTAAGAGAATGGCGAAAAAATAAAACAACACTAAAAGACATGCCAAGAAGCAAGAAAAAACGTCCAACGAGGTGCGCTTCATTTCCTGAGCTGGAGAAAGATCTCAATGACTGGGTTGTTGAATGTCGACAAAATGGGTATGTCATCACTAGAACTGAAATTCGTCTGCATGCTCTGCAAATGTAGAAAGATGACAAATACAAGTCAATAAAGCCATTAATGTTTGTCACATCAGCGGGTTGGTGTACTCGCTTCATGAACTGTCATGGTCTCTGTCTTCGTCAGCGAACAAAGATAGCGCAAAAGCTGCCAAGAGATGTGGAAGAAAAAAATCGAATCTTTCCAAAGGTTTATTATAAAACATCAAAAGGACTATGCATTTGAGTTGTCACAAATAGGAAATATGGACGAAACACTGATGACATTTGATCTCCCGAGCAACAGAACGGTAACGGGTGTTGGTGAAAAAACAGTTTTAATTAAAACCACTGGCCATGAAAAAATCCATTTTACGGTGTTTTATTGTGTTTGGCCAATGGATCAAAGCTCCCTCCTGTTGTTATTTTTAAAAGAAAAATCTTGCCTAAAAACATGAAATTTCCTGCTGGTGTCATCATACGTGCACACGAAAAGGGATGGATGGATGAAAGTGGAACTACTGAATGGGTGGAAAAAGTGTGGAATAAAAGACCAGGAGCACTTTTCAAGAAATCTGCTATGCTCGTTTGAGACATGTTCAGGGCACGCAAGACGAATGAGGTGAAAAAAATTGCCAAAAAATGAAAACTACTTTGGCCGTAATACCTGGAGACTTAACTTCAGTTCTACAACCGCTTGATGTCTGCCTGAACAAACCCTTTAAAGACAGGCTAAGCAAAATGTGGTCTGAATGGATGTGCTCAGGCATGGCGAAGTTGACAAAAGGCGGGAATCTTATGAAGCCCGAAATCAATCTGGTCGCCCAGTGGGTCAAGGACGCGTGGGAGTCCATGTCCTCAGAAATGATAGAAAAATCATTTCAGAAATGCTACATCAGCCATGCACTCAACGGGTCAGAAGATGATGCCATATTTGATGATGACACAACAGAGGCTGATGATGAGAAGGAATCCGAGTCTGAAGACGACACTGCCGACATCTACAATGACAACGCAGGTGCGGCTGTGACTGAAGCCGAGTTTAATGAACTGTTTGGTGAATCAGAGACTGATTCAGACTTTGAAGGATTTTAAGACTTTTTAAATAAGTACCTTAGAACAATATGAGACTTTAAAATCAGTAAATGGATATTTAAAACATTGACTGTAATTTTGAAGGTGAATACATATTTGTTCAGTTATTATAACAACAACAGGTTTTACGTTTGATTACATTAAAATAATTCTAGCAAAACTTTTGAGTGTTTCTTGTGACGCCAACTTTTAAAATATAGCAAGGGTCAGCAAACTTTGGCTCCCGGCTCGTCAGGGTAAGCTGCTGGCGGGCCAGGATGTTTAGTTTACCTGGAGCGTCCACAGGCATGGAGCCCCTCAGCTCCCAGTGGCCGCGGTTTGCCGTTCCCAGCCAATGGGAGCTGCGGTAAGCGGCGTGGGCTGAGGGACGTGCTAACCGCCACGTCCCGCAGCTCCCATTGGCTGGGAAAGGCGAACTGTGTCCAGTGGGAGCTGCAGGGCTCCGTTCCTGCGAGTGCTCCAGGTAAACAAAACATCCTGGCCCGCTAGCAGCTTACCCTGATGGGCCAGGAGCGAAACTTTGCTGACCCCTGATCCACAATGACAATGTATTAGATATTCAATTTTAAATAATTCAATAGAGCTTAAAATCGTCAACTTTTGGTGTAGATTCGTTGATAAGCCGACCCCCACTTTTTGATGCTTCACTTTTTTACTAAAAAAATTCGGCTTATGAACACGTATATATAGTAATTCGTAAACTTCGGGGTCACAGCAATGCTCCAGTCATAGGGTAATATAGTACTTGTTTTTTAGGAAAGGGGAAAAAAGGTGGTTCAGGAAACCACAGAACCATTAATTTGACCGCAAGGTCTTGGAACAAATTTTCAGAGCGTAGGTATCACTGATCCACAGATCCTGTGTTCTTGCACAGCTGTGGAACAGTCCCTGGAAGGACCCCTTTAGAGCATTGACCCCATTAGGGACACATACACACTCACTGGGGTAAGCCCCTTGGCTTCACCACTCCTGGGATTGAACCCTGGAGCCTTCAGCACCCTTGTTTACTCTGTGAGCTCTCCTGTGAGTCTACTCGAATTGGACAGCTGGGGAAGGCTTGCACACCCAAAGGGAGCAATGCACCCCTGACTTCCTTTCACTGGAGTGACTCTCAGGCAGCGTGGTAAAAGCAAAAGGGTCTATTAGTTGTCTGGAACACAGCATAGAAAGTACTGGGTTAGCACAGAGAACAGAAAAGTTATAGCAAAGTCCATCTGGGTCGGTCCAGAGCCCCAAGCTCTCTCTGGCCCCCTGCCCCTTGAGTCCCAGTCCAGAAGTGTGTTTCCTGCTTCCAGCAGCCCACACTATACAACCCCCAAAGGCCCCTTCTCCATCCTTTGTTATTCTTCTCATGCAAAACAGATCACCTGGCCACCCACCTTAGCTCTCTGTTCTCCAGCTGGTGAAAACTGGCTGGCTTCCTAAACAAGGAGGGGGCATATGGCAGTCCTGGGTCATTAGTTGCCAGGCACCAGATGTCCGTCCCTCAGAGTGGCCATTGTCTGCTGAGACTCTGCCAGGCGTAAACAACCCTTCCTACCACCTAGTTAAACATGCAGCACACAGGGGAACTGAGGCACACACAATGTTCATATAAAATATTAAGAAAAATCCCCACTTTGTCACAGTAAGTAGTTAAAGACAGAGGTTGACGGTAACTGGGATAAAATATAACATGGTTTTACGAAAGGTAGATCATGCTAGACCAACTTGATCTCTTGCTTTGAGAAGATAACTGATTTTTTAGATAAAAGGAAATGTAGTACATCCAATCTACCTGGATTTCAGTAAGGCATTTGATAGAGTTCCACATGAGAAATTATTATTTAAATTGGAGAAGATGGGGTTTAATATGAGAACTGAAAATTGGATAAAGGACTGGTTAAAAGGGAGACTACAATGGGTCATACTGAAAGGTGAACTGTCGACTGGAGGAAGGTTACTAGTGGAGTTCCTCAGGGTGGGTGAGGTTCTGTGGCCTGCACTGTGCAGGAGGATCAGACTAGATGATCACGATGGTCCCTTCTGGCCTTAAAGTCTATGAGTCTATTCATTTTACCCCACAAACTGAGGATTAACAAACTCTATATCCCCAAATCATTAGCCACTTGTGCAATAATTGGTTATATATCTTAGGGATGTCCTGAATATTATTGGGAATCAGTATTCCTAAATATTTCATTTGATTGCCACTGAAAGTTCCAATTTGAGAAAAGGCCTTTGTAGGCATATTTGTTAATACCTAGGTTTTCTGATTTACCCCAATTAATTTTATAACTGGAAAGGTGTCCAAATTTACTAATAGCGGTTAGAAGGAATGATAACCTCAGGCTTTGGTGCAAATACAAGAACATTATCTGCATAGAGCATAAAGCTGTGCTCTTTTTGGCCCACCCTCATACCATGAATATGTTGATTTGCATAGACAGCAATGGCTAAAGGTTCTAGAGCAGCCCTGCACAACATGCGGCCCGCGTGGGCTCACTGTGCGGCCCACAGGGGGGTGAGTAGGTGGGCTCACTGTGAGGCCCAAAATCTGGGACTGTGTCCATTGGTCCTTTTTGCTGCTTGTCTCTGGGCTGGGGGTTGTCCCAATGCTGCAAAGAGGGTGTTCCCAAAGGAAGGTGCTTGCTTCTAACCCCCGAGGCCGTCAGTATGTCTGCTCTTCTCTAGTCAGCCCACTTGATAAATTTGATTGTCCTTGGTCTGGTTCCCATTCCCTCTCCAAGGGTTGCAGCTGTCTGGAGGTGCCTGCCTTCCACCCCTTCCTCATTCACACCTCATTCATTCAACAGGGCAATTGAATACAAAATGGGGGGAAGATCTTATTCTACTTCTAGCAAAAAGACATTTTTCTTTTACCTTAATTATACTACCTTAGGGGCCCGCTAAAACATATTACCAAGGTTCAATACAACCTCATATAAAAGTTATACAAAAATGCATAATGCAGAGATTTATCTACAACTGCATTGATTGACTGTTGTGTGCAGTAATATAGTGACCCCTAGGGGGTGGCGAGGGGTGTGATGGTGGGGCGAGCGGGGAGGGGGCGGGTCCTATTTAACTGCTGTGATCTGGTCACCCTATGCACGCTGTTTCTTTCCCCCTCTACAGGCTTCCACACCCCAGCGCTGGGGAAGGAGGGGTTGTTTCCACGGGGCAGGCGGCGCTGGGGGAAGGGGAGGGTATTTCCATGGGGCCGGGGGGTTTTGGCCCTCAGCTGTTTTCTTTGGAGTAATATGGCCCTTGTGGCTTTATGAGTTGTGCAGGCCTGTTCCAGAGCTAAAGCAAACAGAAGAGGCGAAACAAAGCAGTCCTGCCTCATACCTCTCTGTAAGGGAAATAGGGCAGAAATAATACCACTGGTAATTACCCTGGAAGTTGGCTTAGAGTACAAATCTTACTCCAAGCAATATAGTGGCTACCAAATGTGAATTTCGCTAATACATGAAACAGCTAGGCCTTTGACTGCATAGCCTGGAACTTTTCAGCATCTAAAGAAATGACAGCTAAGTGTTCTTTAGAATCTCTTGAAGCGACAGTAATATCAATCAGTTGACACAAATGATCTGAGCCATGTCTATTATAAAGAAAGCCTACCTGATTTATGTGTATAATGTGTGAGATAACTTTGTCCAATTGTATAACAAGAGCTTCAGCTAAAATCTTAGCATCACAATTGATTAGAAAAATTGGCCTATAACTACTACCTAGTGAAAGGACTTTCCCAGGTTTAGGAATAACTGAAATTACAGCTTCTCTTCAGTAGGCGGGACAGTTTGTTCATTCTTAGCCTCACTGAACCTATTCAATAATCTAGCTGTTAAAGGGTGAGGCAACTTTTTGTAAAATTCAACCAGGAACCCATATGCACCAGGAGTCTTTCTGACCTTCATTTTTTTTATAGCCTGAATCAGTTCCATGATTTCTAGATGGGCATCTAAATGTTCTGAGTCAGATCTGTGGCAGAGACAATCGGCTAAAAACGTTTTCTATGGCATCTGTGCTTAATCCCTCTTCAGCTAAATATAGGTTTGAATGAAACTGTTGACATTGTTTTGTATATTATTTATTGCTACTATTACGATTAGCAACAATCTTATTTCTGTTAGCCTTTTGCTTAAGTCTAAATGTGGACAGCTTGCCAGCTCTCTTGCCAGAATTTCCAATAGTTTTGCTTAAAAAGAATAAAGCAAACTCAGCCATCCAGGGACAGAAGCATGGTGATTGGGTATGTTTACACTGGCAAGTTTCTGTGCCACACGTTATACCACTTTTATTAAAAAGCTGGAGTTAAACTGTTGTTGAATGTCCACACTGCACTCCTTGTGACGCTGGAGCGCATCCACATTAGCAGCTCTTGCAATGGCAAAGACAGCAGTGCATTGTGGTAGCTATCCCACTGTGCAACTGGCCACAGAGTGCTTTGGAAAGAGTTTGCAATGCCTCATGGGGCAGGCACAGCGTCACATGATGCAGGTTTCCCAATCCCATTGTTCCATGAGCATCCTACTACATTGCCAGCTGCTTTTCAACTGAAGTCAGGGATGGGGGGAGAGTGTGCGTGACAGGGAATGTGTGTGTGTATGGAAGGGGGGGAGAGAGAAAGTGTGTTTTGGGGGACAGAGAGTATGTCAGCATGCTGTCTTGTAAGTTCAGACAGCGGCAGGAAGCAACCAGTCCTGAGGCAGGGAGAGGGGGAAACCCTGACATCAGCCCCCGCCTCCCTCCCTGGGCTCTCTGCATAGCAATCTCTCACTCTCTCTCTTTCTCTCTCTCACACATACACCTGCCTCTGTGTTCAACAGCACGAGCATTCCACATTAATGGTTTGCTTTGTGTCCTGGAGTGATCAGCACAGCACCCAAGGGCTGTCAGAAACCGTGCTTTGAAAGGGGACGGGTGCATGTCTCCAGGGCAACTGAGTTCAAAACAATGAGCAGAGCGGTCACTTGAGGCATTATGGGACAGCTCCGGAGGCCAATTACAGCGCAGAAAGCAATCAAGTGTCTACACTGGCAATAGAGCGCTGGAGCCTCTGCGCAAATAGCCGTACGACTCTCGTTGAGATGGGGTTTTTTGCAGTGCTGCAACTGAGGAGTTTCTGCACACAAAGTGGCTTGGCAGTGTGTACACGTCTGCAGTTTGAGCACAAAAAAACTGCTTTACTGCGCAGAAACTTGCAAGTGTAGACAAGCCCTTAGACTGATGAGGATTCTGAATTTCTCTGCAGTCGGGGCAGAAGCATAGTCTACATCCAAGGTCTTAATTTCCCTCTCAGGGGAATTAATTCTATTACTCTCACTGTTAAAAACTTACACCTTAGTTCCAGTTTAAATTTGTCTGGCTTCAACTTCGAGCCACTTTGATCATGTTATACCTTTCTCTGCTAGATTGAAGACCCTATTATTAATTATCTCCCCCATGTAGGTACTTACAGACTAAGTCACTCCTTAACCTTCTCTTTGTTAAGCTAAACACATTGACATCATTGAATCTAGTATAAGGCGGCATGTCTGCCATGGGCAGCATGTGAACCCCCACTTTGGGAGTCTAGTCCCCAGGTCCTGCCTAGAGTTGCCAACTTTCTAATCGCACAAAACCAAGGACCCTTGCCCCACCCCCCTCCGAGGCCCCCCCTCCTTCCCCCTTCCCTCCTTTGTTCGCTTTCCCCCACCCTCACTTACTGTCACTGGGCTGGGGAAAGGAGTTATGGTGCGGGAGGGCTCCGGCTGGGGGGGTGGGCTCTGGGGTAGGGCAGGTGATGAGGGGTCTGGAGTGAGGGCAGGGATTCAGTGCGGGAGGGGGCTCTGGGCTAGGGCAGGGGGTTGGGATGTGGGGGAGGGTACGGCTGAGGGGTTCAGAATGTGGGAGGAATCTCTGGGCTGGGATGTGGGAGGGCTCCAGCTGGGGGTGCGGGCTCTGGGGTGGGACAGGGTATGAGGGGTTTCAAGTGTGGGAGCAGGCTCAGGGCTGGGGCAAGAGGCTGGAGTGTGGCTGAGGGATTCGGAGTGTGGGAGGAGCTCTGTGCTGGGTCAGGGGGTTGGGGTGTGGTGGGCTCTAGCTGGGGGTGTGGGCTCTCGGGTGGCATTGAGGATGAGGGGTTTGGTGCAGGAGGGGGCTCCGGGATGGGGCCAACGGGTTTGGAGTGGGGGGGGGGAGGCTCAAGGCTGGTGCAGGAGATTGGGGTGTGGGCTCTGGGAGGGAGTTAGGGTGAGGGAGGGGGTTCTGACTTGGGGCCACGGGTTGAGGTGAGGGTTCAGGCTCCAGCTGGGGGGTGCTTACCTCAGGCGGCTCCTGGTCAGCGGTGCAGTGGAGCTAAGGCAGGCTCTCTGCCTGCCCTGGTTCCACACTGCTCTGGGAAGCAGCCAGCATGTCCGCCTCCTAGGTGCAGGGGCGGACAGGCAGCTCTGCGCAGTGTGTGGTGCCTGCATCACCCCTGAAGCTCCCATTGGCCACAGTTCCAGACCAATGGGAGCTGCGGAGATCATGCTTGGGGCAGGGGCGGCACACGGATGCTCCCTGATCACACCAGTGGCCACACAGGGACATGCTGGCTGCTTCCAGGAGCTGCGCAGAGCCAGGGCAGGCAGGGAGTCTGCCTTAGCCCCGCTGTGCCACCAACCAGACTTTTAACAGAGCTGACAGGGGCCGCCAGGGTCCATTTTTTACTGGGCATTCCGTTCGAAAACCAGACGCCTGGCAACCCTAGTCCTGCCCCTTCCACCCAAGCACGCTCCTCACCCCGGCCACCCCAGTCCCTGGCTGGCCACCCCTTTGAATGAGTGCCTGCTCCTCCCCACCATGTGGCCAGAGCCCCAGCCTGCCCAAGCCCCAGCTGAGCCCCTGCTGGTTTCATGGGAGAAGGGGAGCTGGGCAGAGTCTCAGGGCAGAGTGTGGGCAGGGCCACGCCCTGGGTTATGGGAGGCTTAGCCTCCCCAGGCCTATGACACCCACCACCCATAATGTCTGCCAATCCTTCAGTCATTCTCCTGGCTCTTCTCTGAACTCTCTCCAATTTTTCCAACATTCTTCTTGGATTGTGGACACCAGAACTGGACACAATATTCCAGCAGCAGACATCAGTCCCAAATACAGAGGTAAAATAACCACTTGACTCCTACTTGAGATTCCCCTGCTTTTCCATCCAAGGATTGCATTTTCCCTTTTGCCATAGAGTAGCACTGGAAGCTCATGTCACACACACACACACACACACACACACACACACACACACACACACGTTTCAGAATCACTGCTTCCCAGCATAGAGTCCCCCACAATGTAAATATGGCCTACATTGTTTGTTCCTAGATGACCACTTAGGCATGTTACAAACACATTGTTTGACCTGGATCGCTTGGTAAGCGGAGTCCACTGTGACCTGTCCTCTGCATTATTTACCACTTCCCCAAAGAGGCTTTCAGAGCAAGTCTCATTCTTAGGATACTTGGGACAAAGTTTTCAAGACAGCTGCTCCAGGACTACACAGCTCACAAAGCCCAGGACATAACAGTTGTAAAGAGGAGAAAAATCATTCTTGGTTGTGGAAGGTTGGCTCCAGAACCATTTGCCTCCAGAGATCAGAATCTGAACTTTGATCACTTTCAGAGTCCACTACAAAAAGCTTTCCTCTCCAACAAAGCTTTTCTGCCCTAACCACGTTAATGAGGGGTAAAGGGGGAAAAATATAGGTGTGGAGGAAGGCTGGGAAGAGCCATGTATCTCTCATACATAACCTCCCTCCACCGGGGAAGACAGAAGACTCGAAGTCCATTAGAGACCGCACCATGCAACCCTAATTTGCCTGGGAAGTGCTCAGATATTACAGTGACTGGAGCTATAGATAACTTTGAGAGAAATTCCAGAATGTATTACAAAGCCTATATTAGTGTAAAGTTCTTAGAAGTTATCAACTCCTTTCACAGAACAACAATTCCTCAAGAAAATGCCCCTCTGTGTTTGGCCCTAGTTACCTTAGGTCCTGATCCTGTGGTCAAATCAGCTGGGGCTGGGCCCTAAACCCCCACCCCTCACAGATCTGATTGCAGGATCAGGGTCTGGGTTTGCGTCTTATAATGTTCCAAATCCATACTTACCAAAATAAAAAAGTAAAGTTGGTGCACTTGAAAATTGATAAGTTGAGAGCATTCGGGCTTGCCTTCACTGCAGCATTAGCTTGAGGAATACAGCAATTCAAGACTCTCGTGCACACACACAAGTCTGTAGCTAGAGTCACATGGTACTTTAAACTCAAGCTAGCTGGCCTGTTGGAGGGTACAGGTTAAAGCTGAAGTTGATACTTGATCTAGTAATGAAGTGAGGATACAGCTACTCTGTGCTGCTAATCCAATTACTCTCTGTCATTCAAGTGCTGTTTTGCAGTGCAACTGCTCTCACTCAAATTAGGCTAACCTGAAAAGAGTTAGCTTGAGTGATCCACACTCAAACTAACACTGCAACGAAGGCAAACCCTTAGAAATAGTTCTCTATTTATCCACACAATAGGAATGATTTGGCCAGCAGCTGTCAAGTTTGCCCTAACAATTCTGTGAACAAGTGCCTTAGTCTTGAAATGGAGAGAACCTTACCCTACTGTACCTAGTAGAGTCGATAATTCAGTTTTCATGTCTATTCCATCCTTTAGCTTCCTGCTGATCATATCTGCACGCGTTCAAACAGTGGTGGGGGCTTTGTTCGGTGAAAACCTGTCCACCAGGAACTGAACCCAGACAATTAAAATTATGTTACATGGGAAAATTGCCATCAGACCTTAACAACTTTCAATCATTACTGCCTTGGGCTGCAGTTGAACTAGTGAGCTACAGTAGAGGTAAAAGGATCATTAATCCATTACGTATCCCTCAGCCATCCAGTTCCCACCCAGACAAATCTTTTAAAAGAGACATCACACTTTAAGGATGAAATTCATCCCCATGCAGAGTTAGGAGTTAAGTGGTGCATGGGCCTTGTGTAGGGCTTCTGCATAAGGAATGATTTTCACCTTAAGAACAAAAATCTTCCAGATTTGAAAATATGAAGACAAATTTTTGTTAAAAAAATTAATATCCCCCAATGACTAGAAACATACTTAGAATGTTTCTATCCATCTGATAAAGAGATTTGGACACTGCAGTCCAATTTCAGATACTCTTACTGTAAGATATGTGGGCTTCTCTTTCCAACTGAAGCTCACTATTTCCAACTCCACTAAGAGACGAGGAGAGGATGCTTTGGGAATAAAAGACAATCTTCATCTGGATGTAAAGTTAGGGGATAAAATAGCATCTGGGAACAAACTACTGCTAAACGTTAATAAAAGAGGATTCACAGACAGATTCTTAGTCCAAATAGTTGGCTTAATTTTAATACAGTAGCATAACTGGGTAGATCACCTCAAGAGTATCCAGCAGGACAAGGAACAGTCTCTGCAAAGTTCCTACTTCCTCTCTCTCTCTCCCTCTTTTGTATTTAGTGAATGGAAAAACAACAAAAGTTACACTCCAAAGCCATATGATTAAAAATAAAGGTAACATACACACAGTCTTGAAATAGCAGCACAGACATTGACCTGGAAAATCTCAGGTTGGCTAATGGGAAATTAATAAAACTTGGCTGGTTAAAAATAAAGATGAAAGTTCCCTAAACACCTGGCTTTCAATTTATCTAGATCATTTTCCCCCAATGATGAGGTTCCTGAGGATAAAATTTAAAAGGAACAACAATCACCCCCATAAAACACTGTGTGCTAAGATTCATCACAAAACTGCTTGTCCACAAATTAGTCTTTAGACATTTGCCTTGTATATTTTTGCTTTGCACATCCCAGCTGCTTGGTGATTTGAGCATTTTTCTGCCACACCCAGTTCTTATAATTTAACTTTGTCATCAGTGATCATATTTTTCCTCTCTCTCTAATGCCCTCATCTCTTGCCTTGGTTGGTCGCCTGCCATCTTTCTCCAAGCTTTTTCCAACCTAAAACTATTTATATTTTTAAATAAGATAACAATAGCCAACTCCAACCTTTTGTCTGTTGTCAAACGTAAAGTGTCCCAATGTGTCAACAAGTGAATTGCCCAGAGATTTTAATTTTATGACTCAATGGCAAACACATTGGTTATAAACAGTATGGCTTTTTTTTAATTATTATTGCAACATAGTAATACTATATATCTGACAGAGATGGAAGGACTCCAGAGAGATGGTGAACAACACCTGCTTACTTTTTTTTTTTTAACGTAAAAAAAATATTTTGAAAGATTCCAATGTTTAAAAAGCCAACCCATGTGTCTATCTTCTCCCTCTAGATGCTTTTTTATATATAATGGTTTGATTATGTTAAAGAAAAATGTTTTTAACACATATTTTTGAATTTCTCTTTACCTCTGGGTGCTCAGTCTTATTAAACTACTCTACTGCGTGGGGTTTTGGCAAGTGTGTCTGTTTCAGAATGGCAATAAAAACAAACATTTATGGAGAGCAGAGCTAAAGCTTTATACTGTCATACATAACAAACAAAAAATCCACAAACCAGTCTGGAAGCATTTGCAACCCTCTGCCTCAGCGTTGCCTTCCGCAAAGAGACAGTCAATTACATTGCATGCCACAGTGATGAACTTCCTCTAGTTAGTATTGGAGAAAATGATCTTAAAATGTGTGACTTATATAATTCATGTTATTAGCTCCAGCTGCTATCATGCTTGGAGGAATCTGCAGTTTAGAAAAAGCAGTGATGAAATGCTCTGAGAGTGGCAGTAATATGCTTGATAATAAGGAGAGGAAGTGAAAAGGATTCTAAAATATGTTCTTTCTGGCAGAATGGACTCCAAAGCATTGAAAGTTATATGACACCACAAGATACTGAAACAAAACACACCACATCTAAAGTGTTCTCCATTAAAAAGAAAAAAAAACATTTACTTAATCTATGTGAACGATTATGCTTGTGTGTGTTGTAACAAGACTGGGGACACTGAAAGCTCTAATCAGTAGGTATACGAACAGTTATTTTTGATTCATTCCAACTCTTAGTGGTTTGTAAATCTCCCAAGGGGTGGCGGGGGGAGAAATCAGCAGAGCAAACTAGTCTAGACCACAGATTTTGGCTATTTTATGCTATTTAAAAAATTACAGGAAATACGCCAACTACAAAAAACACCCAGGAATATCTGATGTATGTCCACTTGTGTGTATTTTACAAGGAATCTTTTAGACAATAGCCATTGTAGTACAGAATCCCACATTCTCAATGTTTTAATGAGATACTGATACATACCCCTTTTTGAGTTTTTGTTGGCCATTACTTTATATCCATAAACACCAGCAACAGCTAAGTAATACTAGTTTTATACTTTATATGTAAAATGAACTTTAAAAAATTCTAAATAATTCTGAGGATTTTTCAGAACCAATAATACCAACCCGGTTATCTAAATGGGTAGGGAATCACTTATTTTTTGACCAGTGTCGATTTGGAACTAGGGACAGTTCTGGATGGGTTGTCCCCCTTACTGTGAAGAGTTCCTATCTTTAGGTGTCAGATAGCTTTTATTTCCAGGCTTGGACTTCTCTTTTGGAACTCAGCTGAAGTAGCCGGGCTGTAGCAGAGTAAGCACAAGGCAATATTGCTCAATTCTTTCTACTGTTTTACTAAGTAAAGCGAGGCTTTATGGCTCTCAGATCCTTACCAGGGCCTACACTACACGGTTAGGTTGATGCAATGCAGCTTACATCAACTTAGCTGTGGAGACTAAATTAAAACACTACACTTAAATTTCGCTCCCGCCAACCTAACTGCCCTGCTCTGCTCTGCTGACTTAATAATACCACCATCCCGAGTGGCGTAGAGTCAAGGTCGATGTAGTTAGGTTGTTGCAGTGTCAGTGTCAACAATGTTACTTACCTCCTGGAGGCCAGTAACAGTTGACGTGTCCCCTAATGCCCCAGGGTGACCACTCTAGTCACAATTGTGAACTCTGCTGCCCAGGGGCCAGGAGGATAGGTAGCTGCTCCTTCCCATTAGAGCCCTGCCAAATTTTTGAAATTCCTTTTCCTGGTCACCCAGCATGGTGAGCACACCTCCCAACTCTCCATTGTTGTGTGCAACTGCCCAGCTAACATGTCAGCTACATGCCGCAGAAGTGCTCCTGCCCGGAGTAGACAGGAGATATTGGATCTCCTGGGCCTGTGGAGAGAAGAGGCTGTGCAGGTACAGCTTCGATCCAGCCATAGAAACATCGACATCTACGAGCAGATTGCTTGGAGCATGTAGGGGAAGGGCTACAACAGGGACCAACTGCAGCGCAGTGTAAAAGCCAAGGAGCTGCAGCAGGCATACCAGAAGGACAGGGAGACCAACAAATCGATCTGGTGTGGAGCCACGGACCTGTCACTTTTACAAAGAGCCACATATCATCCTGGGCGGAGACACCTCTACCACCACCCGCAAGAGCACCCTGGATAACTTCAGAGAAGCCCGAATCACAGGTCCCTGACATGAGCAGCGAGGAAGAGGAGGAGAAGTATGAGGGACAGGTGAATTAGGAGATCCAGCTGTGCAGAGAGCCAGGACAGATTTGTGACTCCACCACAGTCCCGCCAGTCCCTACAGTCGAGCATAGGCAAACCTGATGCAGGGGAAGGAACCTCTGGTAAGTATGCAGTTTGCTTTGAAATTACAGGGATTGAACCCCCACAGTAGCAGGACATCCATGTTGATTTACTCTCTTTTACTTGTGCTCGAAGAGATAGTGGAACAATCAAGAGAGGTAGAGTTGCGATCTGCTTCTCATTTCCCTCTAGAGTTCGGCAGAGGGGGGCCGCACGGAGCAGTTTGTTTATGTGCACCAAGATGTCCCATCAAACCTCAGCAGAGAGCTCAATGAAACTTTCATGGAGGTACAATCCTCCTGCCAAAGGTTTCTGGGGAGGACTGCCTTATTTCTTCCTCTGCAATAGGACACTTTCCCACGCAACTCTGTGATTCCTTCATTAGGCACCATTGTAGCACACAGATTAGCAGCATACGGGCCTAGACAGCATCGAGACGCTAGCAGCAGCTGTGGTTTCTCTGCCTCTATTACCCTCAGGAGTGAGATATCAGCTAAAATGACCACCGCCTGTGGAAAACGGTGCCAGTAGTCCCTTCCAATGCCGCCCCCCGCCCCCCCCACACACACACTCATGCCTGTGAGCTGTCCCCTGTTCATTTCCCCAGCCCTCTCTGCCCCCGAGGGCCATACTCACCATTGCTGGTGCTGTGACTGGTGCAGTGTTGTGTCAATCCCAAGGAGATGTGAGAATGTAGTGCTCACAACTTTCTGGGATCAGGGGGAGTGAGTTCAGTATCTTAAGTTTTGATTTGTTCTGTGAATACACTGACAATGGTACGTGTGTGTGTTGTATCTGCAGCTGCTTGGATTGTGGCCTTGAGGGTCTCCCGCTCCAGACCCGCAGAACACCTGAGCCAGATAAGGACAAGAAAGAAGAGGACTTGGAATGACATTGCAGAAGATGTTGCAAGCCAGTGCTGCATCAGAGAATGAGACCAGAGCCTGGAGAATGACTCTTGCAGACAGCATGGAGAAGGAAGAGTGGAGAAGAGAAAGGCCTGGGAGTCCATGCAAGAAAAGGAGAGTGAGATGCACCAGGACATAATATGGCCCTCAGACAGTAAACAGAGATGCTGAGGAATCTGGTTCCCTGCAGTTCCAAGAATCCCATGCTCACCTCCCTCTGCAGCCCATAGACAACTCAGTGTTGGGACCTCCCTATTCCCCCACCTCAACAGTCCACATGGCATCTGGGGCCGCTGCACTAGCCTTACCACTTCGCCTAGGAGACGTTAAAGACAATCACAGCTGCATGTACACCAACCATGTCTTTCACAGGTCAGTGTATGTGTACCTGAAATGGAAATGACTGTTCTTTCACCTTCATAAGTTGTGTTCCCTTCATGTATTCAGTTATATGAAGTTCTAAATGCTTTTTTATTTGCCTGGTTCATGTTACAGAATAAATTCTATTTGTTGGTATATAATTCATCTTTATTAGTTCACAACAAGTGCAGAGCAGATCTGATACCCATCAACTTCCTGTTACTTCATTTTTTTCACAGAACCCATAACATCATTCTCAGACAATATTAATAGGTGCACTGGCATTCCTACACATACAGGACTCAGTGCAAGATTCAAAGCAGGCTGCAAAAGAGCAAGGCCTGGTAGAGCATACTACTTTAGCTCATTATTAAAATGATCTTTCAAAGGCCCCCTGGCCGTATTGCTCCCTGTTGATCTCTTCTTATAGCCCTTGGAGCTGGCTGTTCAAATTCAGCAGACAGCCACTGGACCTCCGCCCACCATCCCAACAGAAACTTTTCAGTCTTTGCTTCAAGGATATCATGCAGGACACAGCTATAACCATTGGGATATTTTGTCCACTGAAGTCCAATCTCAGAAGTAGACAACACCAACCATCCGTCAAATGACCAAAGGCATAATTCAACTGTTATTCTACACCTGCTGAGCTTGTAGCTGAAGTGCTCTTTGGTGCTGTTGAGATGGCCAGTGTATGACTTCATGAGCCATGGGAGCAAGGAGTTAGAATGACCTCACACTTGGTAAGGTAACGCCCATCCTTTCATGTATTTATACCTGCTCCTGTATTTTCCATTCCATACATCTGATGAAGTGGGTTCTAGCCCACGAAAGCTTATGCCCAAATAAATGTGTTAGTCTCTAAGGTGTCACAAGGACGCCTCGTTTTTTTTATAAAACCAATGTTCTGTGGTGCACAATTTCAATACTCTGCATACAAAAGAAGGGAAGATGCTAGACTGGAATTTCTGTAGGATACACTAAAGACGCTGTCTTCACTATACATTTCCATAATCTCAAAGGTTTGAGTTTCTTGTAAATTTAACCAAAATTCTGAGTTTGCTGGGTATTGTAGTGTGGCGGCTGCCCCACTCCAAGGTAAAAGGAATTAAGAGCAGCTGAGGGAGGCTGGTGAGGTAGTTGGCCCCAGGTGTGGCTGGCTTAATCAGGCCACAGCTGGCCGGGATAAAAGGGCTGTGGGGCCAGGAGACAGAGGAGTCTCACTCTAGCCCTGGAGTGGGAAGGGCTAGCTGCCTGAGAGCAAGGTACCTGAAGTGGAGCAGTGCTGGGGAAAAGGGCAAAGGGAGCTGAGGAGCTCCAGCCTGGTAAACCCCCATTCTGCAGGTGAAGGCCTACATAGGTACTGGGGCTACAGAGGTGCAGTCTGGGAATAGGCAGAGGCAGCTGGTCCTAACCCCTTGCCAATGATGAGTGGCTAGTACAGAGTGCAGTCTGCCCCAGTGAGCGGGGACTAGAGGATGACTGGCAGTAGCCACCGAGACAAGGTAGGTTTAAAGGGTTGGGGGTTCCCCTGGGAAGGGAAATCCAGAGTAAGGGGGTACTGCTGGGTGCAGAACCCTGAGGTAAAGGGCCACCGGGGTCCGTGAGGGACACGGGGCCTGAGGCAGGCGAGACATCGGCCAGCAGAGGGCACTCTGGAGCTAGAGTTGAGCTAATTCCCAGGACAACCAGCAGGAGGCGCCGCACCGGTGAGTCAGCGCTCTGCTACACATATATAACTTTTCTTTTTTTAAATCTAACATTCTTGAAAAGTTAGTATATACACAGTACACTCAAATCGCTGATATGTGCCTGCACTCTTCATCTCACCTTAACTAAGCATTTGTGTATGAGACCTTTTCATGTGTTCCAAGTCCATTAAGATGGATGTATTTTAAAATTTAGAATAAAAATAATATATTCTGCATTTTACTCTGTATTCCTTGGTCAGTGGGATACACACTTTACTCTGTATTCCTTGGTCAGTGGGATACACACTAAAACACACTACCAGCTTAAAGGGATTAAAAGAAATTGCTGTTAAAACCTTTCCAATTAACTTCCTTTGCTACTTGAATTAACAGTTCTCCGATTTCCACATCTTTAGAAAACACGGCTCTTTCTTTTTACAGCAGTATTTTCTTAGTCTTCCTCCAGTTAGTTTTATACATTACAATCCTCATAATTTGAACAAATTTGTTGAGTCAAAGAGATGTTAGTTGTATGTCATTGTTCCAACGAGTAGCTAAAAATCTTAAATACTGTGAGCAAAATTTTCAAGAGAGAATGTTTAAATTTAGGCTCCTAAATCCATATTTAGGCACTTTAAAAAGTTTTCACAAGTGCTAAGCAGCCACAATTCCAGTAAATTTTCTAATTTAGAAATGTAAATTTAGGCACTCGGTGTTAAGAGCTCTATGTAAAAAGCTGCATACAAGACGACATTTGCAGTAAACAGCAGCAAATGTATTGGTTTTACAGGATCTGTGCTATATATTCTGGATTACTATCTATTGACACCATAGTTATTTACCTACCTACAGACAGACAGACAGCACTCCTGTAACGCCCACTTTGGAAAATCCTGGCCTGTATTGTTAAAAATAGCAAGACAACACTAGTTGTTAAAAACACTGTCATAGGGAACTGAAGGTCGTGTCATTTGTTCCTCCTGTACTGTGGTCTATCATGTCTGCACTCAGAAAGATGGTGGGGGAAACTCCCTGCAGTCCTACTAAAGAAATGAACTCCGTTGCAGACAAGACCCAGAGTTTAGTGGGACAGGACCTCAGGTGCCTATGCAGCATGCACATATCCAATGAAGCTGACTCTTGTGCTGTGGTGCAGGCAGAGGCAAGGAGCACAGAGAGCCCTGTGCAATTTCAACAAAATCTTATTACAGACAACCCAGAACCTAATAGTCAGTACCACAAAGGTATGTATACAGTGAGACCTTCCAGATTAACCTAGTAAGAGCGTACCAGCACTCTGACAATTACCCTAAACACCGAGAGACTCAAATGCCAATCCTGCTAAGGCACAAGGGTTAGGATCAAGACAAGAGTGGCTTAACTCAAGCAGTTCCCTGTAAGTAGGGATACTTCAATAGAAAACATGGCTTATCAAGTTGCAGTATAACTGATGTAACACCAATACACTCTGCAAACCTGAAACATTTTTATTAAACACACACACACACACCTCATAAAGACACTTGTTAAACCCCATCCACCCAAAATAATCTCCCTCCAATTGTTCTTCTCAACTGCAGAATACCCGTGTGTTTGTTTTTGACGTTAAAAATGCTAAGAATTCTGAAATCCAGATTGGAAAGTACTTAGTGTAATTTTTTTGCTGAATTCCCATTATGCTTTTCCTTTAAAAAAACATTTTGGGGGGCTCTTTGACAAATGTATATTTTAAACAGTAGTAACATGCTGTGCAAGCCAGTTAAATTAATGCTAGAAATTATTTGACTTGATTTCCCTCATTTCCCAGTAAAATTAGCTGAAAATATCTTTGAGATTTTACCATTATTGCACATTGCTGCCAAGTGAAGTTTGACAGTTTCGCCTTTTGCACTGTGAGAGTTACAAATAGCTTTGCAAGGATTCAGTTTTATTTCAGTTTGCATTTCAACAGATACTAGTGGGAGCATGGATCAGCATTCATGTCATACTCCCTATTAGAACTGGGCCCTGGCCGGGGAAGCTAATAATCCAACCAGGGGAACAAATTGGATGATGAATCCTGGTCATGTCCCACCTGAGGCATGTTGCGCATATGCTAAAAAGACTGATATTAGTGTTTATTTCCAAACAATTTGAATGAAATTTTGCAATTGCAGGAAGTAAAATACTGACCACAAAGTTATGTGAATCAAAGCATATTAACTGTAGAAGTCAACATTCCTAACAGATTTTTTTAAAAAGCATATCTGATAATTGGATACTGCATAATACATTTCTGTATTAGCAAGAAATGCGAGGAGCTTTGCTTTGCCGAAGAGCATCAAATCACAATGACAGAGAGGAGATGCACAGGCTGCAACTCTCCCCTCAGTTTTAGTCCATTCTTAAAACCCACATCTGCTTCAATGACTCAAGAAGTTAGAGATATCTATTTTTAAATATTTTTTTAAAAAAGATACAACTCTTCTCCCCCTTCACACACCTTCTTTATCATGTTATACACTAGCATTTGTATCTGAAACCACTGATCTTAGTACTTTTTTCCCCTCTTCCCCCGGTCTTTTACTCCCTCGTTAGTGTCCAGTACTTATGGACATCAGTAACTGTGCTCACCTGAAGTTAGTAGCACTACTCAAGTGTTTGCACGATCAGGCCCTAAACGTGTAAGTGTTTTGGGAGTGGAAGGAAGCCTTCACTCTGTTTTGGGTGCCATTAGAAGCAATGCTTCCACTGCCACAACACTTAGAGTGACGTACACCATGTACAAAAAGCCTTGCTATGTCATTTATGGTCTTTTGAGACATGAATGCTAGTGACGTCTGACTACTTGTCAGTGGGTATTTATACTCCCACTCCTAAACTGGCCCCAATGGGCATTTATGCATGTGACAACTATTCCTTCAAAGTTAGTTATTTTGTTTAAAATAAATATCTACCCTCACACTCACTCTCTCTCTTACACACACACACGGGAATTTTTTTCCCTACTCAGTGTTTGTGGTGAGAGAGAAATTGTCAGTTACAGTTTAAAATGAGTCTTTCTAAACTAGATGTAAGAGTACAACAAAATTATTTCAAACCTTTAATATACTGACTTCTGATCTCTCAGTACAAGAGTAATTTGTGGTGTTAGGGTTTTCCCTTCCTCCTTCCCAGGCTCTTTCTATATTCTCAGTTTCAATTAACCTTTATTTCTATAAACAGTTTATTTCAATCCTTAGGGACAATCCCCAAGCATTCAGGATAGTTTGGCCACTCTGAATATCAAGTCTCTTTCTGCTTTCCCTGTAAGCCCAAATGAAGTTCCCCTAGTTCACACACAAATCAATTAATCATCTGCAAGAGTATAAAAATATACCCATAATAAACAGCCCTTCAGGAAACAATCTCTTGTCTTAGCCTTTCCTTATGGATTCTGAAAATTCCTACTGGGTGGTGGGTGGAATGCGGTCAGTGGTCAGCAATGTCTCCTGCATTACTGTTTTCTGTGCAGTCCTCAGAGGAGAACAGCAGTTGTCTGCATTTAATTTTTTAACCACATTTCATTCTTTGCTGCCTTCACACAACCGCAAAGGAAAACAACATCCATGCTGTGCATTCTTTTCCCTACTCTTGGGCTATTCTTCCATTTCTGCTAAGGACAGCTAATCTTCTACAACACTTGACAGCAAGAGCTGCTGCACATACATCTCGCAAACCTTAATAATATAGATCAACTAGGATGTTAACCATTGGAGCACTGGCAGTTTTGGACGGCCAGCTAAATTAATGGTTGTGGGGACGGAGATCTATTTCTGCAGTCTACAAAGGGTTATACATTTAAGCCACTTCTGAGAGCCCAATTTAAACCCAAGTTGGGGGTGGTGGTGGTGGTGGTTTCTAAAGCCTTTCCCAATGTACGCATCAAAGACCATTGTGTATATTCTGTAATTGTTTGAAAGAGAGAGAATTTTTGCCAAATACTGTGTGGTTTTCAAAACTGACTATAAATTTTCTTTATGGTTTCAACATTTCAGAAGTTTAAGGAAGCAACAGAATTAATGAAAAATGGATGATGCTGGTTACTGTGGTTCTGCCAGTTGTCCGATTCTCTCAGTCTCCCAAGGTAAATAAGAATAGACATGCGGGAGGAGGGAGGAGAATATTAACACATTTCTCACCTCTCCTATTTCCAAAGAACATTTTTTTAGATTCTAAACAGAAAATTAAAAATGGAAGCTAAATTGAGTTATTTGCTGCATTAAGTTCCAGGCAATAGATTTGATGCATTGGTTATAGTTTTAAGAAACAGAGCAGTTTCTGAAATAAAATAACTGAAATGTTCATATCCTCATTTCAGAAAGCCTACATGATCAGAATTCTCTTTCTGACACTCAGACTAGTGATGAGGGAAATTTAAGAACCAAGACAGAGGGACACAGATGAAATTTGTTTCAAAAATACATTTACAAGGACAATGTTAAATGTTAAAGTTTTAAGACCTTTGTTGATTATTCACAAAGTTTCCTTTTATTTCTCTATTTAAAAATAAACAAACTGCAATTTAATTCATATATAATAACTTAACTCATCACTCTCCTGTTATAGACATTGTAAATGGCAAGTCCTGTAGCTATCTATGACTTTTTGAAAGTCTGATTTCTTTCAGATTTTTTTTTAAACAAGTTAGATTTGACAGTGGTCACACACATCACTTTCTAAAAGCCATTTGCTGCTTCTCATGTTTTAAACTGCACATATTCTTTTAAAATTACGAAATTCCTTTCTCAGTTGCATCTCCAAAGAGGTGATTTATTACTTTTACCAGTTTCTTATTCATCCATTTTTTTCTGAATCAATGATCTTCAGTGATATCAACACTACACTACTAAGAAAACATTGCTGTATCCCAAGTAAGCCATGTCTCACTACTAAAAAGACTGGAAGATTTTGTTCACCTTATTTATTGTTAATAGATACAAAAAACTTGGCCTAGAGATTTTCAAGAGTGTCTAGTAATTTTGGGTGCCTCCATTTTTTGGTGTCCAACTTGAAACACTTTAAAAGGGTCTGATTTTGAAGAAATGCTGAGCATCCACCCTTTGAAAATAAGGCCCTATGAAATCTCAAATAAAATACAGAAAAATCACTAGACACTTTTGACAATCATGGCCTTGAAATTCAAGTGGTTATACTGCTTGAGACGGGTCTTATTGGACTAGCTTTATGTCACCTTCAGAAACATTTATTTAGTCATACTTTATTTTACAAGTAGACCCATTGATTTCAAGGGGGCTACTTAGAGTAGGGGGCTACTCAGTGTGTGTGTGTGTAAGGGTGATAGAATTGGGCCCTTATGTATCCAAGGAAAACGTATAACTTTTTTCAAAAATTCAGTTGTCTACTGGATTAATTTTCCAATCATTTCTACACCATCCAGAATTTATTAAATAAAATCAACAATAATTCAGCTAAATCAGCTCCTGAATAGATCAGACAGAGGTTTCGCAAGTGTAAACTGACTACAACAAATTGACAATGCAGAATTGGGGCATCCAGTGTCTAAAATACACAGAGTATTGGAACAAGTGGCAGTCGCCCCACTCTTTTTCCTTGTTAAGAAACTGTATTCTTCTGTGCAAACAAGTCGTCACCCATAATCAGAATAACGTGCCCTTCAAATATACCAGTTGTGTCTACTCTGGGGATTAGATTCTCTGTTGTATGTTGTAAGACTTCATACACTGTTGTAGCAACTTTTGGGCCTATCAGGACACATCTTGTAACATTCTCCAGTGAAGATTGCAGAGAGACATACTCTAGAAATTTCTTTCCCCCCCCCCTCCCCCAAATAACTTTATTTTTCAGGTTTTGGTAATTAGAAAGAAAGATTTGGAAAGACACAACTTTTCCCTGTTTGGCTTAGCTTCAACACTTGCTCTCTCCTCATTCTCCACACCTGACACATTAGTAAAATATCGTTCTTCTCGGTGGTTTGAGGATACAAAAGCATGCTGCCAGGAGTGCTTTGGGAAAAACAATGAGATTCAAGAAAAAAAAAATGCTTTTGGTTTTGTTACTGCACCTCCCTGCCAGCAGTTGTTGCACATCCTATTCCGCAATGGGATGAATACTACAGAATCCCAACTTCGGATATCAAGGGGGTTAATTTTGTATTTTCACAGGCTTAGCGTAAAATGTATTCAACATTAATCTTGCACAATGCAGTGAGCCATAATGCTGACCTGGCCCATTAAAATACAGCAATTCTTATGGGTGACAAGCCTGCAGTCTTTTCAAGCTGACACTTTACACTTCAGCAGTAATGAGACTAAATTCTAATATAGTCATGTGTCACTCTGGTGATAAACAGACCTAATTTTGCTGTACTTTATGACCTCCCATAGTGTGGGAAGGCTCACTCAGAAACGTTTCACATATGAACCTGTCTAAGACATTGAAACATTTGTGACATTTTTCATTGTATAATATTTTATGTTCTCAGTTGAGCTATTTGATTATCTTCTCTGGGGTTTTATTTTGCCTTACGAGGCTCTGTGAATGCTTTTCTGAAAACAAAAAGACTTTTGAACCCAATATTGATGCCATGTTTGTTTTCTTCAGTCATAATGAAATATACTGTAATTGATTCATATTCATTCTTGTTACATGAAACTACAACAAAAACCCTAATTAGGGAAAGATCTGGTTTCCCTCCAGAGTATCTGATACATCTGCACAAAATTCCATCCATCTTGAACCATTTAAAATAAGACAGAGATGGGTTCAATTTTTATAGCCTAACTGAGGAATGTGAAAAATATTAGCATCTGAATGTCCCAACTGTGTAAAGCTACAATGGGACACTAGTTAATTCCAGTCTACTATTTAAGTTAATTGCTGCTCAGATAACAATCTCATCTGTGTTGAATGGATGCAGAGCACTTCTCATACCTGTATGTCAGTACATGATTTCATAAGACTTCCCCCCTCCCCCTGAAAAAGGGTATGAACTACATTGTTTGAGATATTTACAATGAACTCAGCTGAAACATTTCAGCACAATAAGGCTGAGTGGTTCAGCGTTGATAAAAGTTTGTTTTTAAAGAGGACCATACATTTACCCCCTCCCACCTCTCAAGGCAGTAAAAAAGTGCCCTTAGATATAAACTTTAAGAAACATTTTGAAGTTTTTACTATTGGGGGGGGGGGGAGAGAAACCCTGCTGTAGTGCCTTCTTCCACTAAAGTAACCATCAGTGGCCAGTGTCTTCTATAGAAAGGATGAAGGGATCACTACTTATGAGATACTTAAAACTGAACATTTAAATTACTTTTGACACGCTACGCTTCTTAACAATTCCTTTGACTAGGTCACAACTCATGAGGTAGACTGCCATTATGATGCTAGCACTGTTGTGAAAATTCATGTTTTTAAAACAAATGTTATTCACATAGGTGCATGGGGCATAGTCAAGGTTATGAACTAAACTTTTGAAATGTTGTTCTTGTTTTTTAAAACTAAGAGGCATTGAGCTAGATTCTCTAGCCTTCTGCACTGCTTTGATGTCTTGGGAACTCCCTAGTCAAAAAACGAGCAGAGAATCTATTAACTCAAAGTGTTTAGTTCTGTATATAATGAAGTGTAGCTATCCTTAACTATGATTGGTGTGCCACATACTTAGATTTAGAATCAGGACAAAAACTAGGGAGGGCAATAATTTTATCCTAATAGAAACCTGACAGTCTTTGTGTTGAGAACTAAAGCAGAGCGAAGAATCCTTGTATTTTTGTGAACTATTCCCAAGGGAGGTTAAAAGACAGAGTGGCTAGTTTTCCAGACCACATAGAAACAGGAATAGAATAGTTACTAGGAAAAACTAAAGATTTTATTGGAAAGCCAGAAAGAAGACAAGTCTATCTGCTTTAGGTGCAAAAGGGGAAGATCCAGGCATTTCTTAGCACAGATAAGTGACTTATCCCAGGCCACAGTGGGAGTCAGCGTTAGAGCTAGGAGCAGACCTCAGGTATTTCTGGTTCCCCGTCTTCTGATATAGTCTGATGAGAAGAGACCACAGGATTTTGCCTTTAGGTTTCTCCAAGCTAAGGAATGGTTGGCCAACTCTGTGCCCTTGAATTTCTCTCCTTCTTCCTCTCATAGCATTCAGGGGCAAGTTTTCCCCAGAACACTCCATATACCCATAACGGCTGAATTGGTGCAGCTCCATTGCACCCTAGGAAGGCAAAGGATGACAGGCTGCATAGAGGATTGTACCTCATGTAGCATGTCTAAGGAGGTCTCTAAGCTCCCCAGAACCGAAGGAAACATGGGGTCAGGCCAGAGATCAGGTAGGGCCAATGAATCCTCCATACACAAATCCACGGCTAGACCCCCACATGGAAAGGCAGGGGTGCGCAGCAGCCATCCAAGGCTGCAATAGCATCTGTCGGGCAGCTCTGAAGCCTAGGAGACAAGGAAGGGAAAAATTCCTTCCCACCCCGGATGCTAGCAGAGCTCTTCAGCACACAGACCACAGCAGTGAGGATTTAGCCCTATGAGCAGAAGCCCTTACCATACCAATACTAAGAGCTAGTTGCTTTTTAAACCTTGGTGTGCTATATATCCAGAATTTTGAAAGAATTTTTCTGGGAATTTACTTGCCGAAAAAGAAAGTGTTCGCTATTCGGAAAAAACACACTGCCCACACCCTGCAAGGGATTTTGGATGTAGAAGACTTCCTAGAAGTTAATAAAGTGGAAAATGAGTCCCTTTGGAAAAGCCTAATCTCTTCAGTCTCAGCAGCCCACATGCCAGTCCATCCAGGCTAGACTTCTTGGGGTTTGAATGCAGCACTCCGCAGGTGAGGAGACTGGAAGTTAGCAGATGTGTAAGAGATTAGTCCATAGCTCCTACTGCTCTCTATTTAACGGATGTAATTCAAAGTCGTACTATTAGTGTTTATTTTTAAAAGGTTCAAATGGCCAGGGCACCTGAGGGGATCATTTAGCAGCGTATGTCCCACTACTGCCACGAAGAATAGCAGCGAGAGATCCCCTGACTACTTCTACTACAGGTGCAACACAGAAAATTGAGAGCCTGCGCCTGAGGGTCTGGCTCAGGAATGCTCTTTTCCCTCATTATTCAGAGTACAATATGTAACTTTCAACTGGTCTAAAAACAAGCCTTGATTTCCTTTTTAGGCTGCTCATTTGGACAAGGGGGAGGAGACAATGTCATTTACATGTAACAATGGTTTATAATGGAGTGTGACTTTGGCGCTTCTTTTCTACCGTACATTATTTTCTACCGTACATTATCTTTTCTCTTGTACATTATTTCAGTAAATGTCCCATCATAGATGGGACAGATCATGGAGCGTCATTCTGTGCTAGGAAGAATTGGTGGCAGCCAGTATGAAATCTTCCCTGTAATTCTATCATTGCCACTGTGGAGGCCATCTCTCCTGGATCTTGGAGCAGACCACATAAGGTTACACTATACAGGAGTAGGCAACCTATGGCATGCGTGCCAAAGGCGGCACGCGAGCTGCTTTTCAGAGGCACTCACCCTGCCCGGGTCCTGGCCACTGGTGCGGGGGGCTCTGCATTTTAATTTAATTTTAAATGAAGCTTCTTAAATATTTTAAAAACCTTATTTACTTTACATACATTAATAGTTTAGTTATACATTAAAGACTTCTAGAAAGAGACCTTCTAAAAATGTTCAAATGTATTACTCACGCGAAACCTTAAATTAGAGTGAATAAATGAAGACTCGGCACACCACTTCTGAAAGGTTACTGATCCCTACACTATCAGGAGAGGAAGCGTCTCCCAACTTCATATTGAACTTCCCCAAGATGTACTAGCGTTTGAATTGATTCAGACTTTTCTCTAAGTTTACTATTTTTCCAAAATTATGAAACATTTGCAGAATTGAGTTCTTTATAGTGTTGTCAACTGGAAAATGAATATCAGCCATCACCGATATAAGGTAGAATGGCTAGGGTCT
This sequence comes from Chelydra serpentina, assembly GCA_037349315.1. NCBI lineage: Eukaryota > Metazoa > Chordata > Testudines > Chelydridae > Chelydra > Chelydra serpentina. The sequence goes on along the minus strand of JBAIAC010000002.1, from coordinate 26,425,044 downwards.
TCCTTCCTGAAGGCTTCTGAAACCAGTAACAATAATTTGGTAAACACTTTCAGAGCAATGGAAAGACCTGGTACTGTTGTAGATATCAGAGAGAAACCAGCAGGACTAGAGAGAAAGACCATCCTGCAAGCCCAGAGGTGAAATGCAATATCCTGGACCAGTAAGAAGGATCAGTGGGTTAGGAGCTTCCATCTCAAAATATTTCTACATAAGCCATTTTATCAGAGGGGTAGCCGTGTTAGTCTGGATCTGTAGAAGCGACAAAGAAGTTCTGTGGCACCTTATAGACTAACAGATGTATTGGAGCATAAGCTTTCGTGGGTGAATCCCCACTTCTTCGGATGCATGCAGTGGAAATGTCCAGGGGCAGGTATAAATAAGCAGGGAAGAGCCAGGCTAGAGATAACGAGGTTAGTTCAATCAGGGAGGATGAGGCCTTCTTTTAGCAGTTGAAGTGTGAACACCAAGGGAAGAAAAATTGCTTTTGTAGTTTGCTAGCCATTCATAGTCTTTGTTTAATCCTGAGCTGATGGTGTCAAATTTGCAAATGAACTGAAGCTCGGCAGTTTCTCTTTGAAGTCTGGTCCTGAAGTTTTTTTGCTGCAGGATGGCTACCTTCAAATCTGCTATTGTGTGTCCAGGGAGATTGAAGTGTTCTCCTACAGGTTTTTGTATATTGCCATTCCTAATATCTGATTTGTGTCCATTTAGCCTTTTGCGTAAGGACTGTCCAGTTTGGCCGATGTACATAGCAGAGGGGCATTGCTGGCACATGGTGGAGTATATAACATTGGTGGATGTGCAGGTGAATGAACCGGTGATGGTGTGGCTGATCTGGTTGGGTCCTGTGATGGTGTCCCTGGTGTAGGTATGTGGGCAGAGTTGGCATCGAGGTTTGTTGCATGGCTTGGTTCCTGAGTTAGAGTTATTATGGTGCGGTGTGTAGTTGCTGGTGAGAATATGCTTCAGGTTGGCGGGTTGTCTGTGGGCGAGGACTGGCCTGCCTCCCAAGGCCTGTGAAAGTGAGGGATCATTGTTCAGGATGGGTTGTAGATCACTGATGATCCGTTGGAGAGGTTTCAACTGAGAACTGTAAGTGATGGCCAGTGGAGTTCTGTTGGTTTCTTTCTTCGGTTTGTCTTGCAGCAGTAGGCTTCTGGGTACACGTCTGGCCCTGTTGATTTGTTTTCTTATTTCCTCATGTGGGTATCATAGTTTTGAGAATGCTTGGTGAAGATCTTGTAGGTGTTGGTCTCTGTCAGAGGGGTTGGAGCAAATACGGTTGTACCTCAGTGCTTGGCTGTAGACAATGGATCGTGTGGTGTGTCCCGGATGGAAGCTGGAGGCATGTAGGTAGGCATAGCGGTCGGTAGGTTTTCAGTATAGGGTAGTGTTAATGTGACCATCGCTTATTTGTACCGTGGTGTCTAGGAAGTGGACTTCCTGTGTAGACTGGTCCAGGCTGAGGTTGATGGTGGGGTGGAAGCTGTTGAAATCGTGGTGGAATTCTTCCAGAGTTTCTTTCCCATGGGTCCAGATGATGAAGATGTCATCAATGTAGCGTAGATAGAGAAGGGGCGTGAGTGGACGAGAGCGGAGGAAGCGTTGTTCCAGGTCAGCCATAAAAATGTTGGCATATTGTGGGGCCATGCGGGTGCCCATAGCGGTGCCACTGGTCTGGAGGTATACATTGTCACCAAATTTAAAATAATTGTGCGTGAGGATAAAGTCACAGAGCTCAGCAGCCAGTTGTGCTGTGGCATCATCAGGGATACTGTTCCTGACAGCTTGTACCCCATCTGTGTGTGGGATGTTTGTGTGATGTTTGTGTAGAGAGCCTCTACATCCATGGTGGCTAGGATGGTGCTTTCTGGGAGATCACCGAGGCATTGTAGTTTTCTCAGGAAATCAGTGGTGTCACGGAGATAGCTGGGAGTGCTGGTGCCGTAGGGTCTGAGTAAAGAGTCCACATATCCGGACTCTTTTTCATTTTTTCATGTTCATTTGCAAATTTGACACCATCAGCTCAGGATTAAACAAAGACTATGAATGGCTAGCAAACTACAAAAGCAGTTTTTCTTCCCTTGGTGTTCACACCTCAACTGCTAAAAGAAGGCCTCATCCTCCCTGATTGAATTAACCTCGTTATCTCTAGCCTGGCTCTTCCCTGCTTATTTATACATGCCCCTGGACATTTCCACTGCATGCATCCGAAGAAGTGGGGATTCACCCACGAAAGCTTATGCTCCAATACGTCTGTTAGTCTATAAGGTGCTACAGAACTCTTCATAACAATCCATCTGAGACACAAAATGGCTTAAGACTTTTGCTGTTTTTGACACAATAAAACAAAAGGAATATAATGCATTATCATATTTCCATGATCGGAAGGAAGTGGAGAAAGTCATGGTAGACAGGACCTTTTGATCCTGCAATTTCCAGACAAGTTCACTAAGACCCACTTGCCTGCAGTGACCTATACCATTTAATTTTTGGCATAAATACGTGTTGCCTTGTAGGCAATACCTGTAGCCCAGGCTTTGTTAAACAAGCAATTATAAAATAACTTCTCCATTGCCACCTATACAGAAGAAAGTCATTCTCCCTATGGAATCCTGTACTTCCCATGCAGGAACCGTAACTCAATGGATTTGCAAGAAGTTGATAGCAGATTTTTCTATTCTCTAACATATTTCAAAACTTGGTCTGTTTTTTTGGGTGGGGGCAATGGTGAAAAGAGAGAGACTAACCTTAATGCAGTAGATACATTTGATGAGCACAAAGTTAGAAAATTATGAACATCTACAACAGGAATGTATACCTTTGTACTCAAACAGCAATGTAATAGAGGCTGGATTGAAAAAATATCCAAGTATCAAGGCATAAGGAGTGTAGGGTATCACGAGTTGCATGGTTTTCTGCTTCTTTCTGGGTCTATGCAGGGGCAGCTCCAGGCACCAGCCCAGTAAGCGCGTGCCTGGGGCGGCAAACCACGGGGGGCGGCCTGCCAGTCGACGTGAGGGCGGCAGTCAGGCAGCCTTCGGCGGCGTTTCTGCGTGAGGTCTGCCGGTCCCGCAGTTTCAGCAGCAATTCGGCGGCAGGCACGCCGAAAGCACGGGACCAGCGGATCACTCGCAGACACGCCGCCGAATCTGCGTGACCAGCGGACCACCGCTGACTGCCGTGCTGAAGGCCGCCTGACTGCTGTGCTTGGGGCGGCAAAAAACATAGAGCCGCCCCTGGGTCTAAGCAAATGCCACTATAACTAGACAACAGGTTTCTGTCCTTCACTTGGATACAGCATCTGGGACTGCTTGAAAAAATAGCATATAATAAGATAGGATAGGATACTAATTCTCCATTTCTGATTAAGCTAAACTATCTAATTTAGTTCTTTCTAGGAGAAAAAGCTTCTTTTATTTGACACTGCTAGTGACACTAATTGACATACACAGAATGTCATTCTCTTTGTTTTTGGTAAAGAGCAAACAAGATAGCTGTCAGCAACAATATTTACAATCATCTCCTAACAGTCAATGACCAAGGAATGTCAAATGACCTATGAATTCAAAAAATGTGTTTCCCATGGTGCTACCATGACTTTTATTACATCAAACTTTCATCTGTGTTTGACAATATCTATGATTAGGACCCAGTGAAAATTCCAGCATTTCCCTCAAGTGTAACTATATTGTGAACATGCTAATTACTGCTTGGACACAGCAGCCAGTCAGTTTTAACAGTGTCAGGCTGGGAGCCTTTTACTTAGACCAGTTATTTCAGACCAATTAAAGAAATCTTCCTACCCACTTGTGAAAATGGCTCATGGAGGTATTTGATAGGAATAGTAATTCTCTCCTTGACAAAAAGGTCTTGAGGACCCTTGTGCAAGTTGGATGAAGTCTCTCTCAAACATGTTTAACAGAGAAAGACAAACTATTTCCATTTTCAAAGAGAATAAGTTTATTCCTGAAAATTTGCACACACAGTTCATACCGTTTTCTAGCCAGCTCTATTTTCTTCAGATTTTGCACTGGCACTACAGACAGGGCCGGATTAATGGAGGGGCTTTACGGACTGCAGCCCAGGGAAATTGGGCTATGGTGGGCCCCACAAAAATAAATCCATAATTATATACAATTCAATGGTCACCAACCCATTGATCACTATCGACTAGTCGATCCCGGTGCCTCAGCCAGTTGATCGCAATTTCCAGACCGCTAAAAGTCCAGTGGCGCAGCAGAGTTCAGGCAGACTGCCTGCATGCCGAGGCCCCACACCGCTCCCAGAAGCGGCCGGCTACTGGCACGTCCCTGCAGTCCCTGGCGGGGGGTGGGAGGGAGGAGGGCAGGAGGAGGGGGCTCTGTGTGCTGCCCCAGCGCCCCGCACTGTCCCCGTAGCTCCTATTGGCCAGGAACTGGTCAATGGGAGCTGCAGGGGCGGCGCTTGTGCATGCGGGCAGCACATGGAGACACACTGTCCCCCTCTGCCCAGGAGTGTGCAGAGACATGTCAGCAGCCGGCTGCTTCTGGGAGCGGTGTGGGGCCACGGCATGCAGCCTGCCTGAGCCCTGCTGTGCCGCCGGCCGGGAGTCGCCTGTGGTAAGTGCCTCCTGGCCAGAGCCTACACCTCGCACCCCCTCCTGCACCCCAGCTCCCTACCCCAGGTCAGAATCCCCTCCTACACAAAACTCCCTTCTAGACCCAGCACCCCTCACCCTCTCCTGCACCCCAACACTCTGCCCCAGTCTCACGCCCTCTCCTGCACCCAAACTCCCTCCCAGATAGGAACTAATATAATAGCTGTTCTAAGGTAAGAAGTAGGCTATTTTGAATGAACTTAACCATATTCTGCATATTTTAAGACTGAAATGTAACCACAGAATGGCTTTATGTTCATTAAAAGGCAAGTTTAGTATAGCGTTAATAGCCTCGATGCCATAATTGTGATGATTTTGTTTTAAATTAGGAAAAAAAACTTGTCTGAAGTAATCAAAACCATTCAAGAAGATTGTATCCTCTTCAAATTCCAAACAGTGTTTCTTCATGATCCAGATTAAGCTAATCCTGTTAAATAATCCTGTTACTGAAACTGCTGCAAGGCATCCATGGTATTTTTGTGATCTCAGTCCTATAACCCCACTGCAAGAGCTGACACTGATAGCAGCATTCATTGAACAAGTTTTTACTACATATTCTTCTTATTTCAAGGGGAACACCATCAGCAAGTTTTCTTTCTGCAAGTGCCAAGCAATTGCAGGTGATGTGAAAGGCAACCATGCAGGGAATTAAGTACTGAAATTCATCTGGTCATTTCTAAATTATATCTAGTGTTTTGGTATAAACTGCCTAAACAAAATCCACTATGTCATCCTAAGGGAGCTTTTCAAGCCATTTCTTGCAACCACTTGAGAACATTAAAGAAAACAAGTCTGTAGCTGAAGCATGACTTGGCAATATTCATGTGTACTCTGCCTCAGTATTTAATCATTCGGGATCTCAGTACTGATGCCCAAATTCTGCCCTCAGATATGCATGCAACTCAGGGAGTTGCACATGTGTATCTGAGGGTACAGTTTAATCCTGAAAGTTGTTCAAGAGGAAACGATTTCCTGTTCACCTGGATTTGCTTCTAATTAAGACGCATTCAGATCCAACCAGGCAAGTGCAGCTTTGCTGCGTCAGTTCTTGCAGATGTGTCTCTATCAAGTTTCAGTGCATCTGTAACCAATGATGAACAACTTGATTTAAGTCTAGCAATGTACAATAATGCCAAAAATAAAAGTATTAGGGATTTAAGAGAACAAAAACAAGGTGACTTATAGCAATTGCAAGACAGATTTATAAGAGGACACGCTGCCCGTCACTTCAGTACACACAATCATAAGATTGATACGAGGTTGCAATATTAGTTGGCCTACATTATATTTATTTAAACAGGATTATATCTGCAAATTGCCCATTTTCATTCTATGAGATGCTTCACACTTGACTGATGAGAAAAATCTATTTCTAAAAAGTGAGTCTATGAAGCAAAAATTGTTTTTCCTCCCCACCTCTTTTGGGGGTGGCGGTAGAGAAAAAAAGTCTTAGATTTGGTCTTCATCTGGAGAACCATAAAAGAAATTATATGTGCTGAATTATATTTTCTTTGCAATCATTTAGGGGCTGAAGATGGTGTCTTCTCTCCTCCATAGGTCACTACACTGCAATGTTTTAAAATAGAGAGTCCACTACTGGGCAGATAAATGCAGTGGGCATCTATAAAATGTAAGTTTTGAGATAGTGCCCAATACCCAGGTATGTGTTATTTTGGGGAATTGTCATTCTCCTAGGCTTTCAGTTAAGCCACAGGTGAATGCTGTGCTAGGGAGGCCTTCAGACTACTGGAAGGCAGAGAAAGGTGTGGAGTCTAAGCAGAAACCATTTCTGCCTAATTATCCCCTGGCCTGTCCATCTTATGTGACCCACTTTCCATCACTTCTGGTTCCTGGTCCTCACATCTAAGGTCTCATTGACTAAAAAAAATTAAGTTTGATCACGCTCTGCCTCATGAATGTGTAAGAGGGGACCACCCAAGATTTAAAGAGACAACTTATATATCAACAAAAGAAAAGTACATGACAATTTCAGTGAGTTTTGTCTTTGGTTTCTTTTAGTATTGTTTGCACATGTTTTTAAATATTACTCTGATCTCCTATTATTACCTTGAAGCAACTTTCTGAAATCGCTCTCTCTCTCAATAGTATATCATGCTATGTTAAAAAAAAATTTTTTAAAGGCTATGGTGAATATGAGATTAAGCACATACATAAAGTAATCTGAAATTTCTTCCTCTTGTCATCTTCATCATACCTACATGACAAACAACCTGAAATTACTGGGAAATTTCTAGCAGTTCTCACAAATATACATCGTTATTGGCATTGCTATAATAAAACATGCCCTGAATTAGTAACCTGCGGTTAAAATGTTTGTATCCATTCATTAAGTGGGTAGTATGTGAAATGGGATTGGTGTTCTCAGTCGGGGACAAGAAGAAATGACAACATCTGGAAACCAACACAGGTGGAATCTGTGTTGCCAGTCTCAGCCGAAAGGCTATGCACTAAATAAGCACAGAGACTCAACTACCCTCTGAATCCTAAAGGTGACATTTCCAGGTCAGGGTTACAGAGGACTGGTGGAGCAGGGCAGGGAAGCTTGGGTTGCAGCTGCCCATGCTACACCTGTTCTGTGGACTGATATGTAGCTTCATTTTTGGGGCGGGGGGTGTCAATTCAGCAACTTTCCTGAATATATATTTACTTTTTTAAAAGTGGAAACATTCAGATAGTTAGGGCTTGATTCATGTCTGCCAGTGCCACCAGCTGCACATGGCACCTCACTGAGCCAGGATGGGGGATTCACTTGTGGGAGAGAACACATTTAAATTGTGGTCAGGAGTAAATGGGGGTGCCACTGGCAAGGACAATCAGAGTGGTACATGAATCCTGTGGCCATGCTCCTTCTCCAAACTGAAACACTCATTTTGGAGGCTGCAATGTCAGCTACAGAACCCCCGCAGACTGGGCTCCAGTTGACTTGTACTGATGCAGCCCCTGACCAATTGGTCTGTCTGCCAATGTAACCAAGGGCTAAAGGTTGCTAGATTAACCCAAAACAGACCAGCAAAAACAAACAGAGCAATGGATTCCAAAATACAAGGAGGTATATTTTTAAGACATTTGTTTAGAAAAACCAAGTATAAATCTGAAGACAATAAAGTACTATATTTTACCCTTTCCCTCATCCTCCGTTCCCAGTTCCTTCTGACTATTAGGTAAAATCTAGACTCAGTACACGACTGTAACTCTGTGTCTGTACAGCGTCTAACACGACAAACCCGATCCTGATTGAAGCCTTCAAGTGCTACCATAATACAAACAAACAATGTTTACATGTAAATGTTTACATTGGTATGAGTAGTGATTAAACAGATTGGTTAGTTCTAAAGGGAAAAAGTTATTTGTACCTAAACTTTTTTCACATATTTAGCCAGGAAAACGTCTGCATTTGCAACTGTATGCCTCATAAAAGTTAAGATATTCCTAAGAGTTGCTTAAAGACTTGGGAGTGGCAATTTACACCTTCATAATTTTACATTTGTCAGATGAAGTGTTCCTAGCTAGTTAGGATGGATACAAACCAACATAAATCAAACTACTGGAGCATACATCAAACTTTAATGAGCTTTCAGAATCAAGTTGTTTGGAAATGTAGCTTCCAAGTTTATATTTAATATACTCTAGTGTTTCCAAGAGGGAATAATATTTTTCTGCTCTAATTCTATTATATAAAAAATAAATTTTCTCTGCCAGTAAAGCATATGGGACAGTTTTTATGTTGTTAATAATAACTGAAGTCATGCACTGCAGATTTTCACATTTAGTATTTTCAATGAAAACCCATTTTGGTCTGAAGGTTGGCCAAAAATAATCCCAAACAGAAGTAAAATTAATTGCTTTCCAGTCATTTGCTTGCACTTGATGAGAGTTTACATAAAGTAGTATTTTTTATAAAGTAATGAAAAGCAAATATTGAGGGCTACAAACCTTCTGTGTGTAGATCTCCTACTAAAGTCAGTCAGTGGCAGTTCTGTGAGCAGATAATTTGCAGAATCAGGTCCTCAGGACACGTTTGGTTTCCCCTTCAATTAAGAAGAGGTTATCTGAACCTTTGCAAAGCAGCAGCACACAGAAAGAATTCCCAATTTGCTCTGTCGGTCAATTAATGTCTCAGTCCTGCAAAGATTTATTCATGAGCTTAACTTCATGCACCTTGAGTCGTCCCATTGAAGTTATGCGAGACTATGAGCAGGGTGTAGCGTTACGGACATGGCATTTGCAGGATCAGAACCTAGATCAGCAGTAGCTTGAGTGACATTTTGAGGAGGGGGAGAAGTGGCAAATAAAATTCAAGCTAACATATGCGAAAGCTGACATGTACTAATAACTTGAAAAAATCAAGCAATATTTGCTAAGGTTACAAATACAGTATTGTACAAATTACAGAAGGAAAGTACCAGTTGATTTCCCCCTGCCAGTACAGTATTGTACCCTCTGTGCCAACTCGCAAGAGTTTGTAGCAAAAGTAATACAGCTGTGAAACAAATGTATTGCTATAAATTGTGCTTGAAACGGGGAAGGAGACCTATAGAAAGGGATGACAGCTACTGCCAGTATACATCTAGCTAAGTACACAGTTGGTTTAACTGGCAAAGGACAGTAGAGGTTCTTAGACTTCATAGCTAAATATGCAAAATTAACTTGTATTTATTTGCCTTAAAACAGCTCAGGACTTTCCTGGGGCTCTGTACGAACCAAAAGGGATTTGGAATGTGGGGCCAATAATATGACAGCAGCAGCTCATAAGGAAAGCCTTAAAGATACATGTGAAGCATTTCAAGCAATGCCAACTGCAAGGAAAATGAAGATGGGAAGAGAAACGACTAAGCCTGGGAGCAGAGGGATAAAGACCAAATAAACCTATCATGACTTCTTCTTTAAAAAAGTCCTGTCAACCAGCGGTAATGATTTTTAACTGTCGCAGTCCTTTCTAGAGTGCACTCTGGAGCCTGATCCTGGCTCAAGCCCCTCAGAAGGTATGCACTATGATAAGTGTTCACGTCTCACTGCAGTAGAGTGCGGCAAAAGACAGCAGAAAGGATCCAAGAGTTTTCTCTCTGAGCCCTTTCTCCAAATCTCATCTTACAAAACTGTGTGTTCCCTCAATAATAACAAAACATCTCAAAAGCATGGCCCATCTGCATTTGCAATAACAGACACTGGTAAGTTAAAATAAGAATACATACATTAAACTAGAAAAGTTTGGATAGTTGAGTGGGCTGGTTTTTTGCTTTGTTTTTAAAAGGGCGGGGGTGGGGGGGAAGAGTGGTTTCAAGCCTCCCAAATCCAAAAGCTCACCCCTGGTTATTGTGGCCAATTCATAATAATATTTGCTTTCCAGCACTGGACTGACATTTTACTCCATGTAGGAATTCAACCAAATTCCAGCCAAAAGTTCAATATGCAGCTTCAGCTAAATAGTCTTCCAAATATTTAGTGGAAGTCAAATACCGTGGGTATTCATAAAACTTCCTTTTACAGTTAGCAGTATCCTCCATTGTAAATACAGGGAATAGTCACTCATATGGGCATAAGAGCATAGGATGAGAAGGGACCTCTTGGGTCACCAAGTCCAGCCCTCTTCTGCCACAGGCAACCCAATCATTTGATCCCATTCATAAACTTACCAAACTCCATCTTAAAAATAGTAAGGTTGTTTGCCCCCATTGCTGCTGTTGTTAGGCTGTTTCAGGACAATGTCTTACATAATGGTGAAAGGAAACATGTTATGGGCACCAGTATAGTTAAGGCAGTAGCATAGCCAGGGCAGGAGCAGGGGGAGCGGCCGCTCCCCCACTGAGCAGAAGCGGCGCCTTTTTTGCTCCCGACGCCTTTTGCTCCTACGCTGCAGCCAGAGCGGAGCATTTTTTTTTGCTCCCGGCGCCTTTTTTTGCTCCCGACGCTTTTTGCTCCCAGCGTCTTTTTTTTAGCTCCGCTCCCCCGTGCTCTAAACCTGGCTACGCCACTGAGTTAAGGAGGTGATGCTTCTGCCCCATATTACCTGTAACATGGCAGGCGTGACCATTCATCCTTCCCTTTTTCTTACAGGCAGTTCTGATCATAGCCCAGCAGAAGTCAGAGGAAGTTATGAAGAGGCTCCAATCCCTTCTCATCTCTCACAGTGGCACTAGATGTGTCTTCTCCCCGTCACCTGACCAGTTCATGAAAGATCCTCCCCCACTGCTATTTATTTCTGGTGAGGGAATCTTAGTGATGATGGAAATTCTTCCATGTATCTAATTGTTTTCACCACTATTCTGATCACTCGAATACAAAATTCCAGGTGCCAATGTATATAATGGTCTTATATTTTCTTTTTTCCCCCAGCCCATTGTTTATACAGATGAACACTTTATAGATCTTCTCCAGCATGAGAACAATGGCAAATTAATGGTTAAATTTCTATATTAATAATGTTCTGTTTTTTGAGATTAACTCGTTACTGGATTTTATTACTGAAATCCTGCTACAAAAAAGAATCACTTATAATGCAAATGGTTGTATCACTTGTTGCTTTATTCACAATACAGCTAATTCAGGTACCTTCTCCAATTATTTGGCAAAATATGGTTACGCATTCAATATGCTCCTAGTTTATACTGTTAGATTATTTTTTAATAAAAAACATTAACCTTATTAGAGTTGCAAAATTGTCATGAAAGGCATACACATTTTTCATCCACTCTGCACCACGATGACAACAAATTAGCTAAAGAGATTTAGAGAAGCAGATAGATACAGGCTGACCCAAATCACTACATACAAACACCTTCAGATCTTGGTGGTGTTTTAAAACTTGAACCCATCTTTCATCATAATATAGCAACAGGTTTAATGGCCTTACATGACATTACTAGAAAATAAAAACAAAAAAAAGTATAACTAGACTGAATTCCTTTAAGTTGAAGGATAAGATTTAAAAGGGAAGTAGCCAACAGAGCTTTTTATTTTTTCGCACACAAGCAAATAGCACAGTTGTAACCTAATCAAAGAGGGGGTGGGAACAGGGATTCATCTTTGGATTTTTTTTTTTTAAGTCTACAGAAATTTGTCTGTTGAAGAAGAATATGAATGGGAAAAATCCAGCATATGAGCCAAGGACTCAGTCACAAATACCTTTGAATTTTTGACAGCTGGCTAAATAGGTCTTCATGGCTTATTTTCATTCTTTTTTGTTTCCTATTACCTGGATTCTAAACATTTTATACCCATTTGGAGCAAACATCTGTACTTTAGGGAACAGCTGAAGATTTACAGTGTCAGAGTGCAAGTGCACATTTTCAACCAAGACGACAGATGTGGTGGTGGGGGGGGGGGGGGGGGGGTGAGTCTGAATATTCTAAACCATCTAGCTCACTTAAGTACCAGAAGTGGGATAAAAGTTAGTAAAGTGGCATGCCTTAAGGAAACACTTGGCTTAGACCCTTGTGCAGGGATGCGGAGCCACGGCGTCTGCTACACTGACTAAACATTTTCGCCATTTGTGAATGAGTGCTTTTCCATCTTTTTCTAAGTTGCTTTATGAAATGCTAGATATATCAGGCTTTTCACTGGGGGCCGACAGTTCTGAGGCTGATTGAATCCACAGATTCTTGACACACATACAAAATCCCTGAAGCTCACAAGGACAGCAACCTGTTAAATCAATAAGCCTACTGTAGTAACAGGTGCTGCTTGTGAACATGTCACTGTGGGGTATGCAAGGGCTTTCACTGAGGAAACAATTGCCAGGGTTGTGAGCCTTCCTGAGGGATTTGATAAATAAAGGAAAAAACAGACTAAAGAAGGGAAAAAGCAGCTGTTTGGAAGTGAACTGTAAAAACATCTGTAGTGCACCATCAACCTTCTCTAAATCCAGTCATTAAGAATTTTAGAGGGACATTACCTTACCACAGAGGAACTTCTATCAGTCTGACTGTAAAGACACACCAGTAAAAAAAGATTTTCAATGTTAAGCGGTTTTATACAAAGTGAAGGAAGGAAGCAGACACTGAAGCCACTGTTTACTCATGGAAAAGAAGATAAGAACTTAACTTTAGATGAAGTAGTCCATTATCATGCCACAATGCGTCTATACCAAACTTTTAGGCCATGGCCCCTTTAAACTGCGCAGGCTTCTTAAAGAGAGTTCTTAAAGTGGGCTTAAAATGTATTGTAAGTTTATTATTGCATAGAAGCTGCTCTGACCACTACCGGAAGTGGTTAGTTCACACACAAATGAACTCCATAGCTGACTGCCCTATGCTAGTTTGACAACACACCAAAGAAACATTAAAATCAGTTTTTTTGGCTTCAGCATGCCTCATTCCAACTCAATTTTATGCATTAGCTTGAGACTTGGCAGATTTGGGGGGCGGAGGGGGGATTAAGGTTCAAGGGTTTAAGTAGTTCAATTTATTTTTCAGTAACTAAGTTACCAGAAACTTGTAGCAAGATTGTATTTATTTTCTGAACGAGGCTCCAAGTTGGCAGAGATGTCTTTGGAAGCACATATTTCTTCACGTTCTCTTGATCTCAGTGCGTGGAGATTTGCTTAACAGCTGTTTTATGTACAAATGTTTTTTCAGGCATGTCCTCCCTGACCATGAACAGATTTTTAAGAAAATGGCCTTAAAAGAAGTTAACAACAAATGGCTGATCCTCTTCGCACCCAGCCCCACAAACTGGAGGCGGGTAAAGCCTGGAGAGCCTTCAGATTGCACAGTTTCCATTTAATATGTATTGGGTTAATGCTTCCAAAACAAAAAGCAGCATTATGCCCTCTGTATTCCCCCAAAACAACCACCACACTCACTGAGCGGGTCAGTAAACCCATGTGCGTGATTTTATGTGCCTACAATTATTACTGTTAAGGGAAGTTAGCATATGTGACTCCATTTTGAGGCTTCTGCCGCCATTACCCAAAGGCGAGCACACCATGTACTAAGGAGGAGGGGGGCGACGCCTCCAGGGGGGACATCTGGAGTCAGTCTACGATAAGGGGAACAATGGACACTGGATATAAGAATGTATTGCTTGTCTCTTACTTTGCTGTGTCAGCCTGTTGCTGCCTACCTAAGGATGTTGCTGCTTCGGCCTGTGTGCACGGGGTCGTGACCATAGGGGATTGGCCATAGATAAGGGGAAGGCTCGTTTATTGGTGTGAACCCCCGATGCACGCAGGCAACATGCTTTGCCAATAGTATATAACCTTTGTGTATTCTGTAATCAGGGTCTCGTGCTGCTTAACAGACGATACCACATTTGCAAATGTAATAAATCTAGTAGTTTTGGAAACACTCTGCAGACTGGTCTTTATTTGGGAGCCTCAGCCTAGAACGAACCGTACGTGTCCTAACAGGAATAATTCGTATTAACTATACGTGTCCTAACAGGAGTAATTCGTACGAACTGTACGTGTCCTAACAGGAATAATTCGTAACATTACCACCTTTATAAACTCTTGAAATAAGAAAAAGAAGATTTTTGGCAAATTAGAAAAGGACAGGAGATACTGTAATTTTCGGCTCAAGGGGGTGTGAAAAACAACCTGATAGCAAATCAGGCCAAATTGCTACCACTAAAATTTAGTTTATGGGAGGGAAAAAAAAAGTCTAAGAGTGCGGAGAACTTAAATTCAATGTTTTTATGGTTTGGTAAGACAGCTTTTCCCCCACTCCAACAATAGCACTTTTGATAATTTTATAAACACCTTGCAAACACAAGAAATCCTACTAAAAAATAACCCTGGAAATATTTTGCTTGTAAATTTTGTTTAAGAGAGAGACTAGAAATATACAAGATGCATAAACTCTTGGGAATTTTTTTTAAAATATTTGAGAAAAACATGAATCTTGACTTCAAGGCAAACAGATAATTTGTGAATCTAAGGAGAGAACACCATTAATTCCAGCAGGGGATAATAATGACCAATGACATATGCAAGATTTTTTTTTTTGGAAGTACCAAAAGGAGAAGAGAAGGGTGAAAGCAGGTCATATTTTGGAAAGCATAGTAGTCAGCAACAGAAGACACCCATGAGATCATCTGACCACTGTGCCTCTCCCTATGCACTGCCTCCAAGATAGCCAGGATCCAATGCATAGAGATGCTTTATAGCTCAATGTCAACATTTTGACTTGTGAACGGAGGTGAACAAGTAGCCAGTGCAGCTGACAAGGAGACAGTATAATCTGTTCTCTGTATTAATATTGTTAGACTGTTTTGCAGACTGTTTCCGTTAGGAGGAGAAATTGATGAGAGAGTCAGGTATTTCTTTCATGCAACAATTTTTATTTACAAAGAATATACACAAAGTCCTGTTTCCCTGAGCTGTGAGGGAGGAGGTAGTTGAAGTAAATGGCATACCCGTGGAAGGAAAGACCAAAGGCCCAAGACCATATTATGTGCTCAAACGCGATCTGTTGTACAGGATAGTGCAAATACGAGGGGAAGAAATAGAGCAACTCTTAGTCCCACGGAAACACACAAGGGCAGTACTAGAGTTAGCTCACAGTCATTTGTTTAGGGGACATCTAGGAGTAGACAAGACACTGGATAGAGTCCTAAGAAGGTTTTATTGGCCAGGAATACACGCAGAGGTCCAATGCTATTGTGCCTCCTGCCCAGAATGCCAGTTGCATAGCCCCCGACCTCACTTGCGGGCCCCATTAGTACCTTTGCCTATTATTGAAGTCCCTTTCGAGAGGATAGCCATTGACCTAGTGGGCCCGCTGGAAAGATTGGCATGGGGCCACCGAAACGTACTAGTCAACCTTGACTACGCCACACGGTATCCAGAAGCCATTCCTTTAAGGAAACCCCACATCCAAGGCAATAGTAAAAGAACTACTCCAGGTTTTTGCCAGAGTGGGCATCCCTAAGGAGATCCTGACTGACCAAGGAACCCCCTTCATGTCGAAATTAATGAAGGACTTATGCACCCTGCTCCGCATCCAGGCCATACGGACCTCAGTCTACCATCTACAAACAGATGCCTTGGAGATAGGGCTAGGAGCCGTCCTTTTGCAGATAGTAGGGGAGGAGGTACACCCAATCCTGTACCTCAGCCGGAAACTCCTCCCCAGGGAACAAAAGTACGCCATGGTTGAAAAGGAATGTCTGGTGGTAGAATGGGCTATGGAGACTCTCCGCTACTACCAACTGGGGCGGCGGTTTACCCTCGTGACAGACCACGCCCCGCTCCAGTGGATGCACGGAAACAAGGAGAAGAACGCAAGAGTGACTAGATGGTTCCTATCCCTGCAACCCTTCCATTTCCGGGTACAGAATAGGGCCGGAAGCCAACACGTCAATGCTGATGGTCTATCACGACAGCACTGCCTCTCGTCCCAAGTAGTTGAGCGGGGGAGGGGGGAATACGTGATACAGCATGGCCAGAGGGCAGCAGAAGAGTATTAGAAGGGAGATATGTAAGCCCCAGGGTGATGGGAGCCCTTATTCCCTGTAAAGGGAAGAAAGTTTGCTACAGATTAATTAGAGCACCTGAAGCCAATTAGAGCATCTGAAGCCAGTCACCTATAAAAAAACCCTGCTTCAATCAGACAGGGAGTGCAGTTTGGAGGAGTTGAAGCAGTGTGGTTTGGTGGTGGAGCAGAGAGCAGTTTGGAGAAGTGCTGTGGCGGGCTAAGAAGACCAAGACCCTAGGTAAAGGGACACCTGGCTTGTGCAGAGGGAAGACAGGAAGCCCCACAAGCTGAACGGCGGGAGAGGGAAGTAGCCCAGGGGAAAGAATCACTAGTACAAGTGGTTTACCCACTATCCTAGGGCACCTGGGCTGGGACCCGGAGTAGAGGGTGGGCCCAGGTCCCTCCCTCTCCACCCCCCTTCCCTGGGATACTAGTGGGAAAGCTGATACCCCAGTTGAGGGGCAAGAAATGGTGCCCTGAAACGCCCCCACAAGAAGAAAAAGCGCGGGACCCACAGAACATAGACTCATCTTGTCCTGATAGACTACAGCATGGGATGGATCTGCCGCAAGGGCTCCCAACTCCCCCACCCCTCTAGCCCAAGTGATGGCTACATGGAACGCAGTTTTGAAGGATAAGTGGAGAAGTGAACAGCTTCCCAAGGGTTCAAAACGTGGTTTCCTTAAAGGGTTAGATTAGGGTTCCAAAGAAGACTAGGCTCTCCGACATGAGGAAAAGCTGCTCACACCCTAAATGAACCTTGAAGTCATAGGATGTACGAACGCTGAAAACTGCTCAACTGGTAGTCTGATGTAATGACTTCTAGTATCCTTCTGCCTGATGTGATGTGCTCTCAAGCTTTCTTGGAATGGGATGATCCCCGTAGGATGGGTAGAGGATGGATAGGTGGAGCGGGATAAGATCCATACTGTGGGATGGTTTGAGACTGCCAGGTCATAATGGTCATCATAGGCGCCGACTTCGTGGGTGCTCTGGGGCTGGAGCACCCACGGCAAAAAATTGGTGGGTGCTCTGCACCCACTGGCAACTCCCCGCCATCCTCGGAGCTCGCGCCCAACTTACCGGAGCACCGGACGATGTTCCGGGGCCCCGCCCCTGACGCCGGCGACGTTGTGGTGGCGTCGGGGGGCCGGGCCCCGTGACGTCACCGGCGTCGGGGGGCCGGGCCCGGCGTCAGCACCCACCGACGTTGACGGAAGTCAGCGTCGCTGATGGTCACTCAGAATAAATCGTGACCATAGATGATGGGCCCTTCTTAGGTGGTTCCATAGTTCTTTGCAAGGTTTGGTACTGGACCAGGTGAGCCTGTTGAGCTGTCTGTGAATGGCTGAATTTTCCCTTGGTTGCAGCTTGTAGATGCCCAAGGATCAGAGCGTCACTCTAGCATCCCATAACATGTGAAGGAATTTGTCCATGGCATTACTGAAGAGCATGGGCCCTTTGAAGGAAACATTCTCCACTGTATTCTGGATATCCCTAAAGGTCCAGAGAACTGTAGCCATAAAGCACAGCACATAACTAAAGCAGTTGCCATACGAGAGGTTGTGTCAGTAGAGTCCTGCAAATCTGCGGATATCCACTTTCTATCCGCGTACCATGTCTGCGGATCAGATGCGGATAACAAATTTTATATCTGCACAGGGCTCCATGCATCAGTCACATCCAAAGAAACTTTGGCAAATCATGTGGCCTTTGGTAATGAGGACTTGAAACTGGTTCTTCTGGTTTTGGGGCAGATATTCAATGAAGAGGGAGAACTTGCCATAATTTGTAGTCATACTTCGCCAACAGGACACAATAGTCAGATACCCTGAATACTAATGTGGCTGAAGAGTGGCTGTTGCAACCAAGATGGTCCAGGCATTTAAGCTTCCTGTCAGAAGGAGTTAATCTGGAACGATGTGACCATAAATGATAGGTATTAAGCATTAACTACTATGGAGTTTGGGGTAGGATGGCAGTTTGACAGGTACATAATACTTCTTGTTAGCTCTCTTGCACCTGGGTGGGATGGTCACCAATGTTTGCCATATTATTTCTCTTTGGAAGGCTTCAACATTTCTGAAGCAGCACCCTGTCTCTTTGCTCGCTGGCGTCAGAGTCACGAAAGTTGACAGAGTGCTTGGGTTGGCAGAAGCTAACGTATGGGATGGGACAGGGGAAATCAGACCTCAAAAGCAGGAGCAGGTTTCAATGAACGTTCCATAAAGGAGCGACTTGAGCCAATCCTCTTTCAGTTTCCTAAATCTGCTCTTAACCAGTGCAGATCTTACACTTCTACGGGCTGTGAGACTCAGGCTAGGTCTACACTAACCCCCCCTGTCGAACTAAGATACGCAACTTCAGCTACGTTAATAACGTAGCTGAAGTCGAAGTACCTTAGTTCGAACTTACCTGTGGTCCAGACGTGGCGCGCAGGCTCCCCCGTCGACTCCGCCTACTCCACTCGTCGAGCTGGATTACCAGCGTCGACGGCGGAGCACTTCCTGGTTCGATTTATCGCGTCTTGACAAGACGCGATAAATCGAACCCAGAACATCGATCCGACGCGTCTGACGCGAGAGGTAAGTATAGACGTACCCTCAGACAGCTGGAATGCCCGTTGCTGAGGGGAAGAGACCTGTGGCAGGTCTGTCAGGGTTTGAAGCCTGAGGTTTGGGGCATAAACCGAGAAGGCCACCAACAAAAAGAGGCCAAGGGCAGCAGGGAGGGAAAAGTAGGGGTGACCATGAAAACAAAGATGAAGGGGGAGGAACACCCCCAGAAACACACAGCATGTTGGGGGAGGGGTTAAAAACAATAAACTAATAAAACAATTACAAAAAAGGGAGAAAAGTAGAAACCAGTCAAGCTAAGCAAATGGATACTGCAAGACTCCGTCTCTCGCCGCAGACAGCTGAGAAGGAAATGGAGAGGCAGCGGGTTTGCCCTCCCCTGTATGCCCTTGGACCGGGGAATGAGGATGTGTAGGACTCAGGCACAGACACAGCAATACTGCTACCTATAAATCTCCAAATGAAAGTGCACAGGTGTGCACACATGTAAAGTAGAGCACCTACAGAGACAACGACTTGAAGAATGGTTTAGTTTTAATTGACACAGATCACGTGGACCTCAAACCTACAAACATGCCCTGTCTAATTTTAGTCACGGATGCAGTCCGATTAAAAAACACACACACTCACATAGCACATCTTTAGCGCACATAAGACTTTGCAGGATCATGGACATGGTATACTTCCATTCCTGGATTCAGGGAGTAACTCATCAGGTTTCCAGTGCAAATACTCATTCTTTCACATTCAAAATTCACTTTGTGCAGTTGTTCTCCAGTATTCCCTTAAATGTCACTCTTGCCACAAATATTCTTACCAATATACTTATCTGGCAGAATATTTGTGAACACCAAACTTAAAAGAGACACACACAGCTGAAATAAGTTTCCTTAAAAATATAGTTATAAAAATGTATTCTGCAACTTTACCCAACTCTAGTTTCAGCCACTGTGGTCAATAGCAAAGTATTTAAAAGGAATCATTAATATATAGCAACAACCCCTAATGCCATTTTCCAGAGCAAGAATATAATTCAGAATCAAACTCCCACCAACTATAGTAGGCATCAGTGCAGTGGCATTTATCCATGCAGATTTATCCATGCAGCCTGACCATTGGCTCAGTTGACTAAAATAGTGAATGAATTAGTCTCCTAGGACCAAGAAACTACACAAGAGATAGTCTTGCCCCCAAAATACAATGCACAGTGTGTGGACTGAGGCCAGTTCAAACAGACCTACTGTACAGCTTGAACTTTGCAGACTCAGTGGGACTGTTCTACATAATCAAAGTCGATGGTAGCGGGAAGTCAAAACAATCAGAACTTTACATACACATTGAGAAAATTCCATTCACGGTGTGATCTGGCCAAGACCCCAGCCTGCTCCGAAATGTAGCTTGCAACCATAGGACAGTGGTATCCACCGGTGCGACCATTATACTGTGTCTCAGCATTTCCATTACAAGTCATTTTCAGGGCTTTCTAATTCAGCCTTGAATTAGAACTTGGCATATAAAATCTTAAACCAGGACCAAATATTTTTATTTAAAAACTAAACAAAATCTGTTTGCATGTTTTTGAGTTGTAGGGGCGTACAAACAAAACAAAGATGCCACAAAAGGTTCCTAATTCTGTATCTTCTCATAAAACAAAATGAGCATTAATAGATGCAATTAAATTTTACAGCCTATAAACTGGGTATGCGACTGAAAAAAACCCACAGCAAAAAACCTGTGTCATTAACATTTAAATATTGGTTGCTGGTGCTCACATATAGTAAATGCTCTCATCTGCACTGGCCAGATCCTCAGGTGAGGTGTGGCCAAACTGCTTACTGCTGCCAGTGTATTATGGCTGCAAAACCTGTCTAAGGCTAAGGCTATGTCTAACATTTGATCTGGGAGCATGGTTCCCAGCTCAAGTAGATATACAAACCTGCCCAGTCTGCATGGGTACATACTCAAGGCAGCTAGCCCTTGCCGCTGCTCACCACTGCCTCTGCTAACACAGCTACACTGCTATTTCTAGCACACTAGTTTGCTAAGAACTAATGTGAGTAGGTCTATGTGAACTGGGTATCACACCCACAGCTCACAGTATAGATGAACCTAAATGACCCAGGGAGAAACCCAAGGGCATGGGTGATCCTATAGTGGCGAACAGCGCTGATGCAGGTGTTTGTTCTTCACACATCCACTCTCAGTATTACCAAGTGCAGCAATTCTATCATGAGTGGTTTGGTGTTCTTCTGAAAGCTCAACTCCTGGAGTCAATTACCTAAAAATCTCAGTTGTCAACAACAAGAAGTAGTAAGTGTCTAGCCCTCTTGGAAAAGCATGAAATTACAATCACTAAAGGCTCAAACATCAGAAGGCAAATAAAAAACTTGAATGTTATTATTCATGATTGGTTTAAACAACTCATGATTTGGGGGGTGCTGACTTTTTTTTTTAATTAAAGAAACACATAGGTTGGCAGTACTGCCCTACTCAGCCAGCATAGTGGGGGGGGGGGAGGGTCACAATTAGGATGCCCCTATACAACACTGATCCTGAGCTTTCTGCCACCATAATCAATTACAGGCTGGTGTAAATCAGGCTGCTGTAATACAGCAGAGGGAAGAAGGCATGCATAGAGCAGCACCAAGTGGGCAGTACAAGGGTGAGCTTTAAGCCACCTACGCATGCCACTCATGGATACATGCTGTGTATATGGCCAAAATGCACAAGAATTTTGCCCTGTTTTAATATTTCTATTAAAATACACTTTCAATGAATGTGTCTAGTTATTACAGCAGGAAATAGTCAGAGCTCATCCCTAGGCTCTTTAGCTAGCTCTGACAACAATCTATTATTCCTCATTGGGCAAGTTGTTTACAGGCAACCTCTATGCCTCAGTTAACACA
The DNA here is from genome assembly GCA_037349315.1 of Chelydra serpentina. Taxonomy (NCBI): domain Eukaryota; kingdom Metazoa; phylum Chordata; order Testudines; family Chelydridae; genus Chelydra; species Chelydra serpentina. The sequence goes on along the minus strand of JBAIAC010000002.1, from coordinate 26,403,488 downwards.
TCTGTAAAATAGATCTCAGTAAATATTTACATATCAGGCCTTTGAGATTCTTAGTTATTCATAAAGTACTTTGATATCTTAGGATAGAAGGTGCTATATGATTGCAGAATATTAACTATCACCTCTATTAAGAAGGGTGGCTAAAATTTATGTTTTTAAATTAAAAAACAGATTTTCATTTAAATTAAAGCAGGGTGTGATTTGTTTTTTTTTTAAAAGATATAATTTCAAATTTAAATAGGTTTAACCATCTATATTAGGGCCTAAACCTACCATACTCTATTAAAATCAATTAATTAATTAATAAAAAGTAATCTTTAAGCAGTACATTTGGTGACAAGTCACTGGCTAAGCAGCTGGACCCAGTCTGTTGAAATGCTAAATCACCTTTTGACAGCAGTAGTCCCTTAGGTGCAGAGAGAATATTTTTCTTCATTTCAGTTTATTCAAGTAGTTCAGTTCAATGTCTAGTTCATTAAGAAGCCAGCTGGGAATTGAAAAAGCAGACAAGCTTGTTTTCTTCTTCCAATCTAGGATTAAGAATTTAGTATGAGAAAATGAGATCTACTAGTTCTAAAATCTTGAAGGTCATGGTGACCAATAATTAGTTAAATTCACTAACTACAGATAATACTTCCTTTGTTTAATAAAACAATTTTAAATGCAAAACAGGTTTTAATAAAAACTTTCTGATAAGAAAAAAATATGAATCTAGCAGTTTTAAATAATAAACATTTTAAAATGCTGGGTTTGTGCTTTTTAATTGAATTTGGATTTCCAGAGTTTGAAACAAACAAAAAATTAACGTAGTGAATTCACCATTCACTATTTCACAATTCACCATTTTCTAAAATAATAAAAATGTAAAAATTAATAACTATATAACTGCTTAAATAAATGTGTATATATTTTCCTGGTTAGCAAAAAGAAGCACCATGTTTAGTGTAAGGGCTATCTATAGTTGAAAATCAATGTATCTCAATGGTTTAAAAAAAGAAAAAAAGTGAGAATCAGCCTCTTTTGAGGGGAGGGACCTAAAAGTTACGAAAGCTAAACAAAATTAAAATTGATTATTTATATCATGGTTCCCTGCTTGCTGATTTCAATCATGATTAAAATCAGTGATTTAAGTCACTGATTTAAATCAATCCACACTGCTATTGATCATTGAAATGGTTCATAATACAAATGGACAAGACAAAATAGGCTAACTTCTACCCTCAGATACACAATCAGTTTCCAGGGATAACCTGCTCTCATATCTGAGGACTTAACAGAACCCTAAAAGTAGACTTTTGTGGTAAGTATAATTATAGCTTTACGCCTCTTACAGTCTCTAATCAGTAACTTCATAAGTCCCTCCACCACTTTAAAAAAAAAAAGCCAATGTAAGTGAATTTGGTGCTGAAGTAAGGGACTGATAACATCATCCTGCAGTTTTGTACCCTCATGCTGCCAACAAACCTCTCATACTGCTACTGTACTTCACTACTCCAACTATTAGAGAGAGTCCTAGACTTCTGAGGAAAGAATTACACCAATCTGTAAATTTATTTTGTAATGCGCACCCGTGCTTAATTGCATCAATCTCATTTATGAAAAAAATATTTTCATGCCTATAAATACAAACTGCATGCAAATACAGCCTAACACAGCAGCATATGCACTGCAGATTATAAGGTAAATAAAAAGTAGTAAATATATCGCAACTGATATACAGGCGAGTCTCATCTTACGTGCATTTAACATGTGCGGATTCAGCTTTGTGTGGTCGGCAAAAACAAAAACCCCAAAAAGAGAAAAATAACAATTTAAATACTTTACCTGTAGTGCGGGCGATTCCGCCCATTACACTCAATGTAATTTTGACTATATGCGATTTTTGCTTTACGCGCTGACTGCGGAACGTAACCCCAGCATAAACTGAGACTCGCCTGTATAATTCATGAAATTGATACAAACACTAATATATCTAAAACAAAGTGCAACAATTTTCAAACAATAAAGACAGGGTGATCAATATTATGAACCATGTGGTCATATAGGAAAGACCAATATTCCAATCACTTTTAATGTGATCCAAGAAATTCCACCAAAACAGCATTTGTATCCTTGTAGCTTATTTTGTATTATAAAATATTTTTTCAGAACATGAAGCTTCAGTTAAGTCAATGTAAAGAATCCTTGCCTTATTCATTGCACACCTTCACTAATTTCTCATTGTGCAACTACATTAGATGCAAATTCCCTCCAGGATCTTGTCAGGCTGCATATTTTACAAGCTTTGCTCCTCATCTTGCAATTCACTGTACATGTACACTCTGCTACAAGTCTTTGCTCCCAGTACTGCAATTGGAGCGGCATGGGCAGACCCGTGCTCCTGTGCAGAACTCTATATGTGCTCAGTATATTTTAGATGGTTCTCCCACTATGGCTCCAGCCGTGCAAACAGATCTAAGATGACCTTGTTATCCATTCAGACACACTTTGATACAAGGGTTCATCCATGCAGACCAAATTGTAGGATCTGGGCCATAGTGAACAAAACCATTCAAAATGTAATAACTAGAGGGAGGGAGGTGTGTGTGGGTGTTCCTCCAAACCTTTTCTTGACCAACAATTGGCCTTTTTCAAAAACAGTTTATCAAAAATCCACTAATATTCTTTGACATTTCAAACAAAGGGGAAAAAAGACCTTATTTTTGAAATAGAAAAGTTTCTACTTATTCAGTTCTATTTTTCCCCCCTTTTCTTCTCTATTTCCCTCTTTCAGAGGCAAAATGAAAAAAGGGAGGTAAAAAAATATAACTAAAATCAACCTTAACACTTGCAGGTTTTTTTAAATAAAAAAAGTTTTGAATGTTTTCCATGAAATATAATTTACCATTTTTGACCAGCTCTAATACAGAGCATGCAGAGTGCAATTTTCAACAGGTCATAACTCTGAAATCAAAACCAACATTTGCGAGAACACATCAGAAAGGCACATCCCACCAATGAAGGGTTATTTCCACGCTAAAGTTTCAGCTTTCTACCGCCAATTGTTTCTGTACTAGGGCTGTTCGGAAAAAGGTCACTAGTAATAGTCACCTGGCAAAAAAGATCAGCACACCTGGGGGTGGGGGGATATTAATATTTGATAGACAAGTCTGGTTTGTTAAATATTGTAATCAGAGATTTCACTCAATTTATTAAAGTCACCAGAAATTAAATGTAGTGTAAGAGTGCTCACGCTGTAATATAAGATGCTGTTAAATTTGGAAATCTGATTATTGTATTAGTGTATAAAGTTTCACTAAACAAGAGCTCATTGTTGTAATGACTATTGTTTTGTCTCGGATACCTACATGGCAAGGATTTGTAAAACATTAAAACTTCCTAAATTAATAGTAAAAAGAAGCACAAGTATTTCTTGTCCCTACTTTCTGTGCTAAAAAACTTAAATAATTTTTGCTTAAACTTTAACAAATTTAAAAAATAAAAATCATCAGGCAGACACCAGACTGTGAAAATTTAACTCAACAGGGAGAACATTTCACAAAGTCATAAGCAAATAAGAACTGACCTTAGCTACAGGAGATGGTCCTATTACAGTATCTCCAGCAACAGATAAAAGTCCTTAGATACTAAATTACAAAATTTCTCTGTAGGAAAGGGGAACGGGGGGAGCGAAGGGAAAACAAATGGTTCCACATTCAGATTTGGTGGATGTAATGGGCAAACTTACCACTACTGCACCCGCGCAAGCTAGGAGACAGCATCACAGAGGTTATTCTACTCTAGTGCCCCTTACTTTCTGCCATTCTGATTCTACAGCAGTCTGCAGCTTTCATGGCCCAGCCAAGTCACCTTCCAAGTTCAGGCCCCTTCTGGAGTAACAGAAAACTCCAAAAACAAAAAAAATCCAAAAGTCTAATGGCATGTATTCCTGGCCTTCAGTTTCTTCGTCTCTTCTAATCCTAAAGCTTTTACTTACCCTCTTGCTGCGGGATGGGGAGGGAAACCCAGGCCCACCCTCTTCTCTGGGTTCCAGCCCAGGGATCCTGTGTTTGGCAGCTAAGGACTGCTCCTTACAAACCCTGGCCTCGCTGTTTCCCTGGGCTACTTCCTCCTTGTTCATCAGTGTCCCTCACAGGTCTGTGGCCTTCACTTCTCTCACTCTGGAGTTCTGTCTCCTCATACAGCTTCTTCCCCAGCCCACTGTGGAGCAGCAACTTGAGACCACCCACAGCCTCTGACAGCCCCCCAACTCCAGGATCCTCCTTACTTTGCTTCAGGCCTGTCTTTATGGAATCCTGTCCCACTCCTCAGCTGGACCTGACCCATCCGCCAGATATAACCTAAAAGGCTAATTATGCCTTAGGATGCCTGTTAATCCTTTATTTGCCAGTGTGGGGGCATACACCTCACCACAGTGAAAGCAGTGAGGTAAATGCAATTTCACCTGAACTTGCACCTACTAACACCAGGTCTGAATTTAGACCCAGGAAAATTAAATGCAAACAACTGTTCGGGTTGTCACATAGGTGTAGAGCATAGGGCAGGGGCAAAGGATGGGTTCAGACAATCCCCTCCACCTAGCACAGCCTACGTTACAGACCAGAGAGAATTACAGACAGAGCACAAGGACAGCTCCCTTCCTGCTCCCCTTGGATTTCTAGTGCTCCAAAAGGGATGGGGCAGAGAGGCAGGATCTGCCTCCACCCCACAAGAGCACAGGCCAACAGGATCACAGGGCATGTCAGAGGGAGGGGCAGAGTATGTATCTGATTCCTAGCTCCCACGACAAATGCCTCCTATCAAGGATCCACATTGCCCACAGTGCAGGGTTGTATCTTACAGAGCATATGAGCGCGTCTCTCACTCTCTCACACACATATATATATATATATATATATATATATATATATATATATATATATATATATATATATATATATATATATAGGAGTAAGCAGTAGCAAAACTACAAAACAGCAACTGTTTTTGGAAACAAAAATTAGTTCTTACCATTTTGTTTATGTTAATTTTAAGTACATTGCAACTCTAAGAGCTCTAAGTATTTTTTCCAGCATTTATGTATACACATTGTAATTTCTTTTAAAAGACATTTAAATTTTATATTTCTCAAGTCGATTTAATTATTTACAGATTATGGTTACCATGTATTTCACTCCCGAATGGGCATACCTGAATTCTTATCTGTACTGTACAGCAGTTACTGTTGCATTTGGCTACGTACTGTACCCGTTGTAAGATAGGCGGCAGCACTCTGGCACACAGATTGAAATGTAACCTACCTAGACACCACTCTGTCAAGCTACTTTACTCATTTTTCCACTCAGTTACTCATCCACCAAGGTATTCATTTTGCAATGTTCTTTTGTCTCCCACTCATTTACTCATCTGTTTACCAACCCTGTCTACGCAGACACAGAACTTTCCCATTCACTCACTCATCCAACATGGGTGCCTGACCCCACTCCCTGGCCAGTCTGTAAGCCTGGCTCCCCACAGCTCTTTACCACTACGGCATGTAGACCAGATTGTCACTGCCTGGATTCCATTAGCTTTCACACCACTGGAGCATTCATTCAACATAGCAGGTTCTCCCACATGGTGCAAAGCCAGCTCCACTAGCTCGGATATTGCCCCACAAAAGCTCCTGCATAGGGGGAGCATTCCAGAGGCAGGAGGGGCATGACCAGGATGGTTCTGTGTCCCAGTAGTTCCTCAGTGTCACAAGGTTTATAACAACTATTGCAGCAAAGGGGAAAAGTTAGGGCAGGCTGCAGTGTGCTCCAGCATGGTCTAAGGGGCTCCTCTGACTCCATGAGCCCCAATTTAAGGGAGGTACTAAGGCTCCCTTCTATCCGTGCTCAGGCTTTGCACTGAGGCAGATATGAGCCCCTCTCCCAGTGTTTTTAAGTCACCAAACTGTGACTAGGTATGTATATAAAAGATACAACTATGTTATTGCACCACTGAATTTGTGCCACCACTCTCCATTGTTTGGGGAATTTTAAGCATTCCTTAATTTACTTTTTCTATGATCTAATATTATGTGTCCAAGATAAAGAGGGTGATAGAAGTCAATCATATGGTCTAAAGTATGTGGCAACATATGCGCTCTGTGCAGAACTGGGAGTCGGAACTCCCAAGCTCTCATTCTCACTAATCTCTTTAGGTCACCACCTCTCTACTTCGGTTTCACCATCTGTAAAATGATGATAATACATACCTGCCTCACAGCAGCATTACAGGAATAAATCAGCTAAGATTTGAAAAGCATTAAATATTACATGCTCATAACAGTGAGACTCCAGGTTTGTGTAAGCAAAAGTTTGCCTGATTTACATTCTTGGCTTTTAAGGCCAAGAAATCTACTTTGATTCTCTCCCCTCCCTGCCCCCATTTTCTCTCTCTCTCTCTTTTTTTTTTTAAATAGTCCAATCTCCAAATCTGAGCTGGAACACTAACGTAAAACCTTTGTGCACCTGTATGAAGTGTATATGTTAATGATACTTCACTTACTAGGAGTGTGAGAAGACATCCATTTCTCTGCTAAATTCTGTTCAATCTGTTATCTTCTCCCCCTACCATGCCCTACCCCGTTTGTCCCCCTGCTGCACCCTGTGAGCTCTCTGGGTCAAAGACTTTCTTCTTTGTTATGTATTGGTACAGCACCGAGCACAATGGGGGCCTGATCCTTAAGTACGGATCTTAAGTATGACAGCAACACAAATAGGAAAAAAAGCTTCTAAAGAGGGCCCAAAACCTATGTAAAGACAGAAATATATAAAAATGCTGGTTTCAAATTGTCCATTACTGCACAGAGTAGAGACTCAAAGAGCCTTTACGGTTTTATTATAGATTTTTTTATGGTATGCTCGGACAGGAGAGGAGAGATGACATCACTGTGGGCCCTTAATCAAGTGCATATTCACCTACAAAGCATAGATTAAATGACTAGCAACTCACATTAGCAAATATTCAAAATACCAAAATGAGTGTTGGTGCTTTCTAAACCTCAGCTCACCTGAATTTCAAAAGACTTTAGAGTAACACAATTGTGCTTACCCATCATTTTTCTGTTTCTTGCATATTACCAGTACATGCTGCAATTCCTGCTTTCCTGGGTGGCGACTGATCACTTCTGAGACATTTCTCCACAGCACCCAACAAACCTCTATCCATTATTAAAGTTTATTGCAATGAATAGACCTATTAATACCAGCTTGACCCCACACCACTTCAGACTACAGAAACGTAATGGAAGTACCTGGTTTGGGCTCTATGTTGTGGTTGTGGCTCTGGAGTTTTACAACCGGAAAAAAAACATTATGTATTTTATTGTAACATTCTGGCACATATTCCATAAAGAGGAAAATTCAGTTGATCAGAGGTCTGATTCTACAGCCCTTAAAAGGAACATAAGCTCTGCTGAGTAATTCCTTCACACAATCTTTTACTCCCTATTTGGCGCGTGCGCGCGCGCGTGTGTGTGTGTGTCACTTCCCCACCCCCAAAACACACACACACACACCCTTGCACTGTCAGCCTGATTGTCACTGTGCCTAGGAGGTCACTTCTTTTTCCTGATCACTCTGCCTTCTAATAGCCAAATGCCAAGATCTGGACAACTGCCACTCTGAGGGTACATCTACACAGCAATTAGACACCCACAGCTGGCTTATGCCAGCTGACATGGGCTCATGGGGCTCAGCCTAAGGGCCTGTTTAACTGTGGCATAGGTGTTCAGACTCAGGGCTGGTCTACACTAACCCCCCAATTCGAACTAAGATACGCAACTTCAGCTACGTGAATAACGTAGCTGAAGTCGAAGTATCTTAGTTCGAATGAAAAGGTACTTACCCGGGGGTCCACACGCAGCGCGCAGGCTCCCCCGTCGACTCCGCCTACTCCATTCGCGGAGTAGGATTACTGGCGTCGACGGCGGAGCACTTCCTGGTTCGATTTATCGCGTCTAGACAAGACACGATAAATCGATCCCAGAAGATCGATTGCTCGCCGCCGAAGCAGCGGGTAAGTATAGACGCACCCTCAGCCTAGAGCCCAGGCTCTAGCACTCTGGGCTGGAGCCCAGGTTCTAGGACCCTTCCCTTGCAAGCATCTAACCCGCAATTAAACAGCCCCTTAGCTGAGCCAGCTGGCATGGGCCAGCCGTGGGTGTCTAATTGAAGTGTAGACATATCCTGAGTAAGCTGTGGCCTAATGGTTTGCCTGGGTGCGTTACCCAGTAACAAGCCAGCAGGGTCATTGCAGTATTTTAGGGTATGTCTACCCTGCTGTAGGGGGAGTGAAGGACCTGCGGCAGCAAGTCTCAGAGGCTGGGTCAACTGATTTGGGCTTGCACCCTGGGGCTAAAAATGGCAATGTAGACATTCTGGCCCAGGTTGCAACTCTGGCTCTGAAACCCAGCTGCCGGGGGAGGCGCAGAGCCCAGGCCCAAACATTTGCACTGCTATATTAGCCCCATAGCATGGGCCCCACAAGCCCAAGTCAGTTGAGCTGAGTTCTGAGGCTTCCTGCCCCAGGTCTGTTTTGCAGTGTATCCTAAGACTAATAAGCTAGCCCAGAGCACTTCTTACACTACCCTGTGAGCAGTTCTACTTAACCTGTTTTTGTAGTACCCAAGTCACAAGCACACATAGTCTGTTTCTTTTTCACCACATGTACCTTTTGCTTCAGTTTCCCAACATAGCAGGACACAGCCCAGATATACAGCAGGCGAAACCTTCTACAGCTTTCTGAGCTTCCCTTTTACTTCTTGTTCCTTCCAGTTACATATCCTCCCCATTACTAAGCCAATTACCTAATTAACTCAACCATTGCGACCAAGCACTGTTCCCTCTAAGCTGTGCGTGTGCACACAGATCCTAAACCCCACACACATGGCGAAACACTGTGCGCACAACAATTTGCACAGAAGACATTTTTTGCGCACACGGCCTGTCAAAAATTAGAGGGAACATTGCTACCAAGTGTCCATAATCCCCACCAATAACAGGCTGATTGATTCCAATTAAGCCTGTAGCTTTCTCTGTGCTGCAGCAACTTCAGTGATCAGGTGTTACAATTAGCACTCTGTCACATAATCTATGTTTTACCATCATAGTAGTTTAATGGCTCCTTATTACAGACCAACTCATATAATACCTTCTCCCCATCCCTCAAAATCCCTCCTTAGCATTTACTTTTATGAAGGCCAAAGCTGTAAAAATGCTGTTTCCCACTGACATCGTAGTAACCCAGAAAAAAGTTGTGAGATTTTCTTTATCTCGCTAGATTGTAAGCAATTTAGGATAGGCACTGCGTTGTCTTCTATCATACTGTGCCAAGCACACACATGGTGCTTTAAAAGTTTTGCTTGCATTGCAGTAGCCTCTAGAGGCCTCAGATTGGTTGAGCCCCATTGTGCTATGCACTGTACAAACATACAACAAGAGACAACCCCTCACTTGGTATGTGTTTTGTCTCTTTCACCAATTAGACTATAAGATCTTCAGGGAAAGGAAAGAGGCCAAACAAGTAACAATTCATAAGATCCTAATGAAACATTGTACTGGAGAATCGTGAAGTAGCCCTTCACGATCGTGTGTCGCATTTGCCCACTCATTTCAGTGTTTTTGTTTGGGGAGAAAATATACCATACATTTTTCATTAAGGACTTATTTGACTTCCAGTACTTTTCAATTGTGAATGCACGAGACTTTAAAATAGTTAGATAGTTGGTTAAAAAGAAAGTCAAAATAGTACAGCTAAAAAAGCACCACACAGTAGTCACTTCATGAAGGACATAGACAAAAAACAATGGCTTATGCTCTTGTTTACTTTCCTCAGCTCTCATATGCCCCATTTGATGGAGCAAAGAAAATCAAAAGTAAATGACACAGGAACACTGCAGCAACAATACACTCTGTAGGAGGAGGGAGAGCAGATGCTAATCTTGTTCTTGTACAACACAATGTATAGGCTCAGTATAACAGTGTGGGAGAAAGCAAATATAACAGGATTTTTTTTAAAAAACCCACACACATGAACAACTATTTATAAATCTGTCATTACAGGAAAATTAAGCAGTACATTTCCTCTGCTGAAGGTCAATTGAAACTGCTACCAAAAAGGGTCAGATACAAATCCCATTAGGGTCAACTCCTATCAACTTAAAAAGTTAGAGCCCAGAGCATGTAATTTGGAAAAAACAAACAAGTATTACAGCCCTGTGTTGTCATGTTGCCCCCTTGCTCTCCTTTCCACCCAAAGTGAGGTAGAAACTGCATTACGGTGCTTTTTAAGTGATTGGCTGATGTGCACTAAAATACTTGAATAGAATATTGTTTCCAGGACTTAAGGAAGTCTCAGCAATGCATTCCAGTGAACAGGCTGATTTTAGCATTACCAGGAAGCTCATCCTAGGGTGGTGAGCAATAGGTCTGCATACAAATCCAACTGTTTTGCTTATTCCTCTTTTGTACAAATATTATAAAAATTAAGATCTGGACACTTAAAACATCAGTAGCAGCTGTTTAATTTTAAGGCATGGCCCAGCTCTTATTATTCCCACTTGCTGCAGCAACATCACCACCTGTTCAGCTTCTCTCTCTCTCTCTCTCTTTAGGTAGAAGGTAGTGAGCATTAGATGGCAGAGAAGGCAGCATGAGCGAGCAACATTCTAATCCTGTATTTTAAGAGAACTATGAAACAGCCAGGATCCAGAAAAATTCAAGGCTGTAACTACTCCACTTTTTCTAGATCATGCTACAGTGCCATTAGTATTGTTGGCTCTGAGCCACGGAAGTGAGAAAAAGAGCAACAGGACACTCACGAAGAATGACCCAATAAAACTTGTACATCTACACAAACAGAATGAAACGTCTGGCTGGGATCACTGTATTAACTGCACCCCAGTAAAAATTACAATGCTATTCAAACTATTCCAACTGGGAAAAGCCTCAAGCTCAGACTGGTTCCAGAATTCTGTAAACATTGTGGACATTTTGGCCTCTTTCTTAGCAAAAAGTTCTTCAATTAATTTTAGACTGCCAGCATTTTCTAGAAGGAGTTATTGGGAGGCCTATAAAATTAACTTTTCCCTTGTCGTTTCAACTGATAGTAGTAGTCTTCACTTCCTGACTTCAGTGTCACTGCCTGGTCTTATAGAGAGGTGCTGTATGGCAGGAAGGCATAACATTGACAAGTAATTGCTAAGTTCAACCATGCACCTTAGGATAAGAGAGCTATTGTCTCACTGTTGCTGGTGGTACCATACACTCATCTTACATGGGACATACCAGTGGAGGGCCTATTACTGTCCAGATTAAGCAAGTGTCTTAATTAAGGAATGTCTCTAAAATAAACCCTTAAAAGATTTCAGAGAGGCTTTCCTGAGTCAGGACCTTAACAGCGTACATACTCACTGCATTTCATCTTCACAGTTTTATTTGGCAGCTTCTGTATTAAAAGACTAGTGGCAGTTAAAGGTCATACCTAGTTATCATAATTTATTATTCCACTGGTGTATCTCCACAAAGCAGATATTTTGTTAATACTCTTTCAGTTAAACTCTAGGTATTGCCATTAACTATCACTAAGGGTACGTCTATACTTACGCGTCCGGTCGGAGGCGCGGGATCGATGTTCTGGGTTCGATTTATCGCGTCTTGTCTAGACGCGATAAATCGAACCAGGAAGTGCTCCGCCGTCGACGCTGGTAATCCAGCTCGACGAACGGAGTAGGCGGAGTCGACGGGGGAGCCTGCATGCCGCGTGTGGACCCCGGGTAAGTGCTTTTTCATTCGAACTAAGATAGTTCGACTTCAGCTACGTAATTCACGTAGCTGAAGTTGCGTATCTTAGTTCGAATTATGGGGTTAGTGTAGACCAGCCCTAAGTTACACTGGTTCCCTGGAAAACATCCCAGTTAAGCCAGCCAAACTGATACAGGACATCTAGTGGGAACATTTAGTCTGTAATTAATTTGCACAATATATAAGGTCTTTTGTGTTCATTCTAAATGATGGATGCCATATAAATGTTAGGCAATTATTCAAAATGTAATTCATGTATCAGAAATATTTATTGGTTTGTGGCCCTCATTGGCCAGTAGTTCTCCAAATATTGATTCAGATGCCAACATATTTGCACTGGTGTTACAAATATAACTAAAAAAGCTGAACTCCAACATTGGTAAAGTCAGATCACACAGACAGGCAATATGCAACACCTGTATTTTATAGCTCCTACAAGATGCCTCTAACATCTTGTATCCACAAACTTCAAATTCTTGAGACATGCTCTCCTTCCACAGTGAAAAAGCTTGCTTTTCACTTGAATTAGTATGTATGTGCATGTGTATGACAGGGGACGGATCTGCACGTTTTGTCTATTTCTCCACAAACTGAGTATCACTTTTCCTTTCCTGACTAGATCAGGGCTTTTGCATGCACCATTTCTAATAAAACAGTGAGTTTTCTGCTTTGGTTCACCACCATTGCACTCAGAGCCATCTCTAGTGCAGGTAATATAAGCAAAAACTGAGAAAAGGGGACATTTAAGGATATCATATAAGCTCCCTTGTGATGCGGAAATTCTTTTTATAGATTGTAAAAGCAGCTAAATGAATTCTTCTCTAGTTATGCTGAACAGTAGGTGTAGATATAGATGGCCCAACTGTGATGATGTGTTTAATTTGTTCAGGTGACAAGTTTACAAAGCAGGCCTATTAAATTAACATTGCAAGCGCAAACTCTCTTAAATATGAAGAAAACAAAATCAAAGTGCATCATACATCTCAGTCTTATACACAGGAAACTCTGCATGTTTTTTAGATCAAGTAGTAATTTGTCTCCCTCGCCTTTTTAAGGGAATATTTTGTTCTTGTTTTGAACTGCACTTATGGTGCAAGTGAAACCACAGCAGTTTTATTAATCTAAAACCCAGAATTAGCTTCTTTCAGCAGCCTTTTAATATGGACTCCAAGCTTGAGTCTATACTCTGAAATACTAGTTTAATGAGAGAGAACAAACAACATTATGATCAGTTGAGAAGTATATTAACATCATTTTTAGACAGTTTTTTCAGCCTTCCCTCCCATACACCTCACAACACAGTCTATTCACCACTTACTCATGAAACAGTCAAAAGAGCTTGATGGGACACCACCCAATTTATCTCTGTGGTACAGACTCATTAGTCAGTCTCAGAAGGAGGCAAAAATGTCCCTGTGCTCTGTAGGGAGGGGCAAGATACACCTGTCTGCCTAGCTAATCAGGATAAAGCTTTTTTGACCACAGAGGAATGGCTGTCTTTCAGGGTCCCTCGAGCATCTCCTTGAAGTGTCCAACCCCTGTTCCATTGGACACTCACAGTATTCACAAATTCACTCCTTCTACAGAAACAGTACACCCCAGCTCTGCCAATCCCACATCAGATCACCACTCTGCTTAACACACAGCACTTAGATATGTTTACAGTGAAATCAAGTGTAAATGTAATTAAGCCTAGAGATTCAAATAATAGAAAGTAGAAATATGGGAAACAAATGGTTACATATGAAACAAAAATCTTAACACACATTCTAGAACCTAAACTTAATTAACAATATCCTTTCATGTCTTGTAGAATATAGCTCACCCAAAATCCTTGCAGCATTTTACAGCCAAGCTGGCTGCAATCCTCCTTTCATGAGAAAAGTACCCTGCCAGCTTGCCTCTCAGGTGAAGGATTCAGTGTGTTTCCTTACACTCCAAAATATACCAGAACAATCCTTTGGCATCTTTCAGAAACAAGATACCCTTGGCCAATGTTCCCTCTAATTTTTGACAGGCCGTGTGCGCAAAAAATTTCTTCTGTGCAAATTGTTGTGCTGTGCAAATTTTTGTGCGCGCAGTGTTTCGCCATGTGCGCGGGGTTTAGGATCTGTGTGCGCGCGCACACGCACACAGCTTAGAGGAAACAGTGCCCCTTGCTGTTTGTTTCATCTTGTAGATTTTTCACTCCACTCTGTATGCAAATAGGCATACAGGGAGAGGCATACAATACACAGTACCCAAATGGCCAGACAGGGGGATAGGTGTCCGTTAGCTCCTGCCTCAAAGGAACGTGTCCCAGGCATGTCACCTTCTGGTGACCTACTACTTAACTCCAAGACCTTAAGAACATAATTTTCAGTATAGAGACGTAACTCCTTAAATATTATCCACACCTACACTTCACAAGGTGTATGACCAATACGGGGTTACTGGCTCTTGGTTAGAGACCTTACATCAGAGGTTTTCAAACTGTGGGACAGAACGTTCAGGGGGGTGGGGGCTCAGCTGAAAAAGTGTGAAAATAGCTGCCTTTCATGCTACCCTTTGGTGAACAGTTGTGCAGCTATGTGACCCAGCGGATCCCTGTAAAACCCTAGGCACCCCCTGTGCTCTCTGCCAGTTGGCACCAAGGGGTCCCTGGGTCACATGCAGGTAATGAGGTTCTGAAAGATGCTCTCCAAGAGGAGACACACTTAAATACAATGCAGTCAGAGAATATTTGTTTATACGTCAGTAGAAGGCCTAGATCATACAACATAGAGGATATGATATGATGAAGGTAGCATATACAGAAACTGTGTTACTCAAAAGCATCTACTTCATGCTGTTGAAAGCTTAGTTACAGAGAGAAAAAGTCTTCTAAGCACCATCCTTAGACACATTCCCACTGTGTACGAGAGACCAAAAGCACACACAACACCCTTCACTTTTTGGCTCAATGTATTTATCCTGCCCCTTCGACGTTCACCCTGACTCCTCCTCCCTTTCTCTGTGGCTGCATCACTCATGTACCTAGCAATCCCAAAACACATGTTTTAAACACATGCGACATAGTTAGTACTTATGCACTGCTGAAGAATTTCAATTCCTTACTTATGTCCAGAAGAAAGTGAAAATTCACTTATAATAATGAGCAGTTTTCACATTGGTATTCCACAATAACTTCACGCTTGGGTAATGGAGACTGCTTCATAGTCAAACTGCCCACATACACACCTTTGATTTTTCGTATTGAGAACAGTTTTGGTCATCCAGGCAGGAAGCATGCACAATGATATGTGACTTAGCTAGCCATCACCCACTATGCATAGTGAAAGGCAAATATTCTATATCGGGTGGCCAAACATACTGACCCTCTGAGCCGCATATGACAATCTTCAGAAGTTCGAGAGCTGGGGCACACCTGCTGAGGCTCGGGATGTCAGCCCCACAGGAGGTGCCTGCTGGAGCTCAGGACTTCAACCCTGAACTCCTCCTGCTGAACCCCTAAGCCCCGGCAGGTATGCCCCACAGGGATGAAGCCCCAAGACCCCCCTCCCCGCTGGGCAGAAGTCCCGATCCCACCACCCTGCTGCAAGGCAGAGGTCCTGGGCTCCCCATGCCCCCCAGTCTGGTAGCAGAGAATGGAGGAAGGGCAGGCGGGGGGGCCATACTTTAATGATAATGGTTTGCGAGCCACAGTTTGGCCACCCCAAAGAGAACAGGCCACAGGCAACTTTGATTGAAATACATTTGCCAGGAAATTTTCAAGTAACTGACAACTGATAAAAATCAAAACCTTTTTGTTGACAATTCACAAAGAGATTAAAGGGTCGAATGGGTAGATAGTCTTCAGTTCTACTCAGGATTTCTCTCTCTCCTTCTAAATAGTTTCTTTAAATCCCCAGCTAGTCTGAATGCCATGGAGGCCTATACAACCAGACAAATAGGAGGTTTCTCCTTGATTCCCTTCAACTTCTCTGAAGTTGCTGATACAGTGAGAAGTAATAAAATTAATCCTGACAGGAGACCGAGGCAAACTCAAAGAAGTGCTCTTGGCAACCAGGTCTAAGGTCCATGACTGCATGAAATTCTGAGGCTTCACCTATGGTGGATTTCTGCTTCCTCTCATTGTCAGTAAGGGTAGAGGGAGAACTGAAATGAATAAAATGATTTCTGAGGATGAGAAGGACTGGCTTCTTCCAGGGGTCAGTATTATCTGGAAATGGTAGATAAACCCAAGCCCCTACCTTGCTTTTGGTTACACCTGCTAAGGTTCTTCCACTCTTACTCATATTGAGTATTTATTACCTTATTCCTCAAACAGCATCAGTTACGTCAAAGGGGTTACTTGCAGAATACAGGTGCTGTAACTCAACAGGAATAAAAGTCGAGAATGTGACCCTAAAAACTATAATTTTCATCAATCCAGAAATATATTCTAAACTGTAAGACAGACAGCCAAGTATTTATTCTTTGATTTTCACTAGTTCTGTTGATTTAAAATAAAAGATGGCTGAGAAAAGAGAAAAGAAAAGTCCTGATTTATTAATTGAGTCCTTTAATTTTATCAACTATTAAGAGGACTAGTGGTATAAAACCAAGTTTTCTCCATCCTAAATTGGTACGGTCCAAAGCCAAGAATATGTACATTGCTAGCTAGAAAATAAAGTGCCAATGATCGTTAACTAAATTTTGGACAGTCAATTACATGTTATTAAAATACAGATTCAGTAGTGAGAGAAGATAGGCTTCAGCTGCTTTGTGTGGGGTTAAAGTAGCACTAGCTTTATGAATAAGAGATTAGATAATGCATATATTTACATTAGAATGCTTAGATTTGACATTTCAATTAACTTTTTGCCAAACTGGTATAAAAGTGGAAATGTACAAAGCATCACCCCAGAAACGAATCCTGGTGTTATAATTTTGCTATTTATGAGGGGTTGGGAGAGTTGTTTTTGATGATAATAAGAACCTACGTCTGACTTAATTTCCTGGTGTTGGAAGAGGCCAGATTGACCAGTTTTGGAATGCTCAATTCTCCGTAACAGCAGATCCACAGAATAAGTACAGCAGAGATAACAGTAGTGAAAGTTTCCCCACACTAGCCCACAACCATGTCCTGGAGGTTGACTTTTAAAGATGAGAGGTCAGTTCAGTTCAGTCTCTGTGCACATTCAAGCAACAGCCTCTGTTGTTTGAATGCAAGAGAGGGTGCTAGTTAGAATGGCAATATAGACAACTGTCACCTAGAGACTGGACTGAGCCCACTAACATATTTCTGATGGCCATTGGGAATCCCACCTAATGGCAAAGACTTTCAGACTGCAGCTGTGTTGAGAAAGGTAATTCCATTTAGTGAAAAAGTGTTGATATTTTGAAATCTGGTTTCATTATGAATGGCACGAAAACCAAAAATTTGGACGTTTTCCACAAAAGGGAATGGAGCTCCAGCTTTGGGACAGTCCTCCTGGTGGGCTACCCCAGAGCCGTGGTCCCTGGGACCTGAGCTGCAGAGGACCCACATGCCTTAGAGCTAGCAGTCCCAGGGCATCCACACTCCAGGGTGAATACAAATCGATGCTCTTTTTAAAAAAAAAAAAAAAAAAAGAAGAGATTTTTAAAATTTAAATTGGATTTTTTAATTTAAATTATTTTTCTTTTTAAAAACAAAATTTGTTTAAAATGAAATCTGAATTTAATACAAAATACGTTAAGGCCTAAACTTATTATAATCTCTTAACATTTAAATAAATATTTTGAATCCATGAGCCTCTATCAAAAAGCAGTTGAAGACTGCTTGTCTATATAAAGAAAGACTCAAGGGGAAAACATCTAACTTTTCAGCTCAAGCTTTATAAATATGGCACAATAGGTCAGCCTAAGCAACCGGGGAGACTGTCTCATTTTCAAGAGATTTAGGTTATGTCTACACTATAGCTTATGTCAGCGTGTGACAGAGCTCTGTTGGTCCGCCGGCCCGCTAGGGGTGGTAAGGAGCTCCGGTCTCACGTACAGGCCTGGGTCACACCCTCTGCTAGTGGGGAATAAGCATAAGGAGGGGTGTGGGCCTGAGTCCGTGACACTCCCCTCAGGCAGGGGAGCGGCGGCACGAGTCTGCGGCGCGCCCCGCAGGCAGGGGAGCGGCGGCACGAGTCTGCGGCGCGCCCCGCAGGCAGGGGAGCGGCGGCACGAGTGCGGCGGCACGAGTCTGCGGCGCGCCCCGCAGGCAGGGGAGCGGCGGCACGAGTCTGCGGCGCGCCCCGCAGGCAGGGGAGCGGCGGCACGAGTCTGCGGCGCGCCCCGCAGGCAGGGGAGCGGCGGCACGAGTCTGCGGCGCGCCCCGCAGGCAGGGGAGCGGCGGCACGAGTGCGGCGGCACGAGTCTGCGGCGCGCCCCGCAGGCTGGGGAGCGGCGGCACGAGTCTGCGGCGCGCCCCGCAGGCTGGGGAGCGGCGGCACGAGTCTGCGGCGCGCCCCGCAGGCTGGGGAGCGGCGGCACGAGTCTGCGGCGCGCCCCGCAGGCTGGGGAGCGGCGGCACGAGTCTGCGGCGCGCCCCGCAGGCTGGGGAGCGGCGGCACGAGTCTGCGGCGCGCCCCGCAGGCTGGGGAGCGGCGGCACGAGTCTGCGGCGCGCCCCGCAGGCTGGGGAGCGGCGGCACGAGTCTGCGGCGCGCCCCTCCGGCAGGGGAGCGGCGGCACGAGTCTGCGGCGCGCCCCTCCGGCAGGGGAGCGCCGGCACGAGTCTGCGGCGCGTCCCTCCGGCAGGGGAGCGCCGGCACGAGTCTGCGGCGCGGTCGGGGTTCGCCTACCCGAGGTGGGCTGGCCGGGATAGGGGAACACAGGCCCAACCACCTTCTCCTCTGCGTCCCAGCCCAGGGCCCTGTCAGTGGTGGGGGTGAGGGTCCCGCCACTGGGTCAGCGGGGATCCATCCGCAACACGCTGACTCCCTAGACTCCCCACACTCCAGTCATGCCCTGGGCTACTTCCTACCCAAACCCTTGGTTGGGTCCCTCCAGCTCGCCGGGATATTCGGCCGTTGGCAGGTGCAGCTCACCCTCGGCATCAGGCTCTCCCCAACTCAGGTTACTGCCGGGCTCCTCCCGTTCCTCGGGGTATTCTGCTGCTGGCAGCTCTGGTAACCCCAGTCCGTCCTCCGGGCCCAGCTCCGCCTGGTCCAGGGCTTCCCCTGGCTTGGCAACAGGGTCTGAAGGGAACAGCCAGCAATCTGTGTCTACCTCCCTTCCTGGTACTGCCATCACTGGGCTAAGGGCCCCACCCTTTATACTTCCTGTCCCACTCCTCCCCTTCCAGGGGGTGGAGCTGGCTTGACCTGGCCCCGCCCACTCCAGCTGAGAGAGTGGCTCGTTACCCTCTGGCTCAGAGGGAATCCACCCTGGCCCCCTACACAGCGTAACTTATGTCGTTCGCGGGGGTCGGTGATTTATTCACCTGAGTGACATACATTACACTGACATAAGCGCCGGTGAGGACAGCACTATGTCAGCAGGAGAGCTTCTCCCACCAACCTAGCTACCACCACTCACAGAGGTGGTTTTATTATGCCAATGGGAGAGCATAGAGCATCTTCACCAGATGCGGTGCAGCTGTGCCGCTGCAGTGCTATACAGTATGTGTAAACAAGCCCTTAGGCAAGCAGGAACTTAAGCTCCAGTCACTTTCACTTAGCCATATTTGAAAATTTTCCCAGGCTGACCTGAAATAATCAGTTTAATTCACTGGCTACAGTTAATCCCTCTGTTTAATAAATCATTTAGTTGTAAATGTGAAACATGTTTTGAAAAGAGAAGTTTATATAGCCAAAATATTTAATGTTGTTTTAACAAAAATAAAGATATATGCAGTTTTGTGTGTCTAATTCAATTCCAGTTACCATCCTAATGCAGCTTGACATAGTTTATGGGCAAAAAGTTAATTATCTAGTAAATAAGAAATACATCATTCACCATTTTAACATACTAAAATGTATGATTAATAAGAATCTGAAAATATAAAGCTGCGAATTGCTTAAATAAATGTATATAATTATAGCATCCCTGACAGATCTAACATAAAGATGTACCAAGCCTAGTATAAAGGCTCTATTTAGTTGTAAATCAACATGTTTTAATGGTTATGTCAACCAATGAGAATGCACCTTTCTTAGAAAGTAGCTTAAGTACAAATGGAAAAGCTGATGAAAATAAATGATTTAAGTGAGTCCACCCTGCCAGGCTCCCTGCCATCTTGCCTGGCAAGAGACAGAAGAGCTGGGATGCTGGAAGTCCCACTCCACAGCAGCTGCCCAGGTAAGCTGCAGAAGAATCCCAGTGCTTGGAAGCCAGGGCTCTACAGGAAACCACCAGGCGAGTTGTTGAGGAGCCTGGCAGGTTTCCAAAACCTGCCTGGTTTCTGTTGCAACTTCGTCTAAAATCAAGCTCTCTCAGTCGAACATTTCTATTTTGATTTATCAGCATTCCATCAGAGATTTTTCAACCAGCTTGATTTCAGGCTCTACCAACCTGGGCTGGATTTCACCTGGTGATCTATAGCCTGCCATATTTACTCTCCATTTCCCTCTACCTGAATTATATAGTCTCCAAGCCTCCTTCGTTTTATTAAACTAAGTGAGGAAACACAAATTAGTTTCTTCAGTCCTCTGTAATGAAAAGAAATGCACAATGATACAGCACATGCATTTTATCATTATTTATAATTGTCTTGTGGTAGCACCGAGAAGCCCCAGTCAGGGGTTGGGGCCCCATTGTTCTAGGCACTGTAAACACTTAATTAAATAATTCCTCTGTAAATAACCAAGGTGGCAGGAAAAGAAAACCTCTTTTCTACTGCAGCAACTGAGACCATCCTCAACTTTTTCAGAGCAATTAATCAGCGCAGGGATGTCAAAACATGTTACTGGGCTACAAGACAAATTATAGTGTAAGTGCTGTTGCATTTGCCAGTGACCTCGCAGACTTGACCCTGAGATTTCTAATGCTCTAATTCTCATGTCATTTATTTGGTGACACAGGATTTTAAAGGTGAAATGACAAATGAAAGTTACACAAATACACACACACACAGCACTTGGGGGGTGAGGTGGAGCGCTGAAGCAATGAAGAATGAATAGCATATTGGTAGAAGAGAAATAATTTTAAAGGGACTCTAATTCAGACCTTCTTCAAAAGTTCAGAATTATCTGCTCAGTCAATACTGAGTTAATACTCTGACAGACTCAGCTGAATGACCTGGGAAGTATAAACATCTTCACAGTCAAGTTAACCTATAGTATTATAAATATATGAAAACATATAAACAGAAACAATATATCAGAACTGAGGATAGACTAGAGCTGTGCTGCAGCCTCATATGTTACATATTTTTTGCTGCTGCGATCTCACTAGCAATGCATCACTGTTTTTACCACTTTGAACACTGATCCTACACTCAGCAGCTGTGTTTGTTTACAGGGCTACAAATTAACACAGGACAAATGGACTTCATCCAACAGATTTTTCTTGGCATTTTCCACTACACTTTACAATATATTGGTCCTCATAGTCCAATTATACATTTGCCACTAATGCTAGCCAAAGAGGGTGGATAAGCAAAGATGGTGCTCACTAACAGCACATGGGGGAAGCTTTTTTTATTGCTTCAAATAAAGGCTCACTAATTACCAGGCACGGTTTAGTCATTTACAGTCAGATAAGGCGATTACTATATTGCCCATACTTGACTTTTTTCACCACAAACATAAAGAATGTCATCATCTCCCATCTTGCAGTTTGCACTATGCCAGTCTAGTAAAAGTGATGAAATCCAATGGTAGTTTATGTGAAAAGGCCTGCCAGCGCCATCCACACATGTAATGCAGATCCCAAACACCAATTCTGAAAGACTGCAAACCAAACTTTCATACTGCATCTGACAAATCAGTCTGTACAGAGGTTAGCCAGGGCTCGTCTCTCTCCGGGGCGGCGGGGAACCACACCGCCTCACTACACACCGAAAAGAAGTCTTGTGGGGAATTAGTTCGGCCGTGGGAGTCTTCCTCGGTGGCCCTTGTGAGAGCAGAAACAAACACAGTATGTCCAGGCCCCAGGGCCGGCGCTACCATTAGGAGACCCTAGGCGATCGCCTAGGGCACCAGGATTTGGGGGGGCGGCATCTCAGGTCCCTCGGTGGCCGCCGGCGGGAGAGGCTGCCGCTGAAATGCCGCCGAGGACTCCAGCGGCACTTCAGCAGCAGCTTCTTTGGCCGCCGGGGACCTCGGCGGCATTTCGGCAGCAACCTCTCCCGCCGCCGCCTAGGGCGGCAAAAAAGCTGGCGCCGCCCCTGCCAGGCCCTACATCAGGACGAGGCAATGGTGAGTCAGGCACTCAGGCCCTCAAGCAGGGGCTGAGCAACACCAGTATAAACAGTAGGCCCAGGCCCTAGGTTCCAAGGGCCGGGGAGAGGGGGAGACTGCCACCCGTGAGTTTGGGTGGCAGGGGGGACACAGGCCCACCCCTCCGCTGCGTCCCAGCCCGGGGCCCTAGCAGCGGCAGAAGACCCGCTGCTGCATCAGTGGGGATCCCAGCTGCAACACACTGACATGGGCTCTGGCAGTGCTGCAGCCAGACTAGGGTCGGCTGCCCCCTGGGCTACTTTCAGACTCCTCCTCTTGTGGTACCTGGGTCGGGGTGGTGTCCTCAGGGAGGTCCAGCACCATGGGTTCCTCGGGATAGCTGGCGAGGGGCAGGCTCGGCAACTCCTCCTGGTAGCTGGCGCGGGGCAGGCTCGGCTAGGGTGACCAGATGTCCCGATTTTATAGGGACAGTCCTGATTTTTGAGTCTTTTTCTTATATAGGCTCCTATTACCTCCCACCCTCTGTCCCGATTTTTCACACTTGCTGTCTGGTCACCCTAGGCTCTGCAACTCCTCCTGGTAGCTGGCGCAGGGCAGGCTCGGCAACTCCTCTAAGTAGCTGGCACGGGGCAGGTCAGGCCAGTCTTCGGGTTTACCACGGGCCGCTGGGGTTTCCCAATTGCGAGCCAGGCCGGAGGCGTCTGGCCTCCCCAGCAGCTGTCTCCCCAGTGAGCTCTGAGGTCGAGCCTTTATACTTCTGGGGCAACGCCTGAACCTCTGGGGGGGGGGGGGGCAGGTTCAGAGCTCCCTGGCTCTGCCCACTCTGGTGTCCGGAGGGACTCATCTCTCTCCGGGGAGGCGGGGAACCACACCACCTCACTACACAGTCTTAAAATAATTTTCTATTTAAATCCCTGCATGTTTTTCAGCAGGAGTGATGTAAAAAACAGAGACAAATCAATCCTCCACCCAAAAAATCCCACCACATCAACTGCAGCCTATACATTTTTAAATTAAACTAGTATTTTTCCTAGCCCCCCGATCTTTCACTCTATATCAAGGCAAAAAAGGAACCTTTCTTCTAAGAAAACAAATAGTCAAGAAGGGGTTGCTGTTTTTTAAATCTTTGAGTGGTATGCGATAATGAACATTCCTGCCACTGTCCTCACATACATTTAGAGTAAATATATGTATTTTAAAAGTCTGTCTTATTTATTCAAACTATTTTTGCAAAAAAACCTCTACTTATGCTAGAAGTTACAGAACAGATAAACAGAATCTGCATTAAGTTGTAGTTTGCAGGCTGTTTATATCTTCCAAGTTATTAAAAATGTTTCAGTTCCCTCTTGTAAACTGTATTGTACAGAAACTACCAAACAGTCTCCTGGACAGCTGTAGCATTCTGGTAGTCAAGCAGCTTTTCCATACAAATATTCAAGACTAATCAAATACCTATTAGCAGAGAAAAAAAATAACAGTGTTGACCCAATCTGGATTCAACATTTATTTGGGTTGTAAAGAGCCAGTTTTCAGTAGTTACAGGGCATTTAATTCCATTTTAACTGTATTTTTTATATAAATATAGGACTTTTTCTTCAAATTTTGTTTCATACAGTGAGGTACATATTCGTCTGACAACCTAAAAGAAGAGTAATTCTGATGTCTTGCCATTATCTTATAAGACACATGGAGAACCCTGTCAAAGTAATATATTGCACTTTTCTGTGTAATTATGTTATGTTGGATGAGAGTGTTGGAAAACTTAGTACAGTCATTAGCTGAGTGCTGAATGTTTTGATTGTCAGACAGGTTGTATATGATGCAAATATATGACTCAGAAATGATTTCACATAAACATTTCGGTAACAGTAATCTGACTCATAACCTCCAACATAGAAAATAACAAGCTTCACAAAACATCTGTGCACTACAAGCAGTTCAAATTCCTTAACAACTCTTTAGAAATGTTGTGCAGAATACAGAATAAGGATTTCTGGTGTTCAAGGGCTCAATCTTGGGAGGTGCTGAAAATTGCAGCTTCACATGACGTCAGCCTCTCTGGACGAGGGTACAGATCCTCAGCTGATGTAAACTGTTAACTGTAACGGAGTCCAACAGAGTTATGACAAGTTACACCACCTGAGAATCTGCCCCCAAGGTTTTTATTTAGATTATATGCACTCTTCACACTGATTAAATATATTGTTAAATACTCAGTATTACTCAGAGTTTTTAAAGTTTCAACTAAGATACAATCAATAACTTACCTTCCATTCATTTTCTCATTCCTTAGAAAATGGACATGTCTGCATGGGGTTGGCATGCATCTGAGTCTGAGCAATTCAAGCGTGTTACTATGGGGCGTGGGATCTGAGAGCTTCTGCTACCCAATGCAAGGCAGCATTCAGGAGGGACTGAGGAAAGGCATCCACTGAGCTGAACCGTCACTTGTTCTCATCAATTTATCTTCTGTTTTCCAAGGAGCCCTTTGGAGGTTTGAGCAGGGGATGGAGCGGTGGGATTCCTGGTTCTGCCACTGCCTCACTGTGTGACCACGCATTGATCATGTCACCTCTTGGTCCTTCAGTGTCCCCAGCTATAAAACAGGGCAAATGGTACTTGCTTTGGTTCCTGGGGCGGTTGGGTAATGAGGATTATCATTAATGTCTGTAAAGTGCTTTGAGATCTCCAGAGAGGGTCAGAGTTGTCATTTAATGTGTAACACTTGTCCATCACTCCCTCAGCTATCATGTGTCCCTCAGGAATGCCTAGTGCCATCACACCACCCTGATGCAACAAGCAGCCACTGCAAATGTCCGGGGACAAGCAAAACCCTGATATTGGCTTCCTACACTGGAGTCAATGTAGGGCTTTTCTGTAAGCCAAATGCTGCTTTCTCCCCATTCTTGTCTGCTAGTGGAACCCCGTGTATCCATGTAAATGAGCACCCGCTACTGGCTACTGCATTTGACTTTTGTGTGTGTGAGACTATTTTGGGTAGGCTTTCCAGGAGCCTTCTAGCGCTCTAGCTCTGCTAGGGCAAATACTCAGGAGTAATCACTGTTTAGCTCCCATGCAGAATGGTATAATTAAACAACGGTGCAAATCTGACATGAAAATCTGTAATTCAAAATTCTCTCTTGATTAGCTGCATAACTCATCCAATCAGGAGACTGAAATGATGGCATGTGATTTCTGTAGCTACCCAGCTCAGAAGGTATTTGGCAGATGAAATTCATTATTGATAAACGCAAAGTAATGCACTTTGGAAAACATAATCCCAATTATACATATAAAATGATGGGGTCTAAATTAGCTGTTACCACTCAAGAGAGAGATGTTGGAGTCACTATGGATAGTTCTCTGAAAACATCCACTCAACGGCAGTCAAAAAAGTCAAGTGGCAGTCAAAAAAGCAAACAGAAATGTTGGGAATCATTAAAAAAAGGGATAGATAATAAGACAGAAAATATCATATTGCCTCTATATAAATCCATAGTACGCCCACATCTTGAACACTGTGTGCAGATGTGGTCGCCTCATCTCAAAAAAAGATATATATTGGAATTGGAAAAGGTTCAGAAAAGGACAACAAATATGATCGGGGCATGGATAAGACTGTGACTTTTCAGCTTGGAAAAGAGACAACTAAGGGGGGGGATACGATAGAGGTCTATAAAATCATGACTGGTGCGGAGAAAGTAAATAAGTGTTATTTACTCCTTCTGATAACACAAGAACTAGGGGTCACCAAATGAAATTGATAGGCAGCAGGTTTAAAACAAACAAAAGGAAGTATTTTTTTCACACAACACACAGTCAACATGTGGAACTCCTTGCCAGAGGATGTTGTGAAGGCCAAGACTATAACAGTTTCAAAAAAGAACTAGATAAGTTGATGGAGGATAGGTCCATCAATGGCTATTAGCCAGGATGGGCAGGGATAGTGTCCCTAGCTTCCGTTTGCTAGAAGCTAGGAATGGGCAACAAGAGATGGATCACTTGATGATTATCTGTTCTGTTCATTTCCTCTGGGGCACCTGGCATTGGCCACTGTTAGAAGACAGGATACTGGGCTAGATGGACCTTTGGTCTGACCCAGTATGGCCGTTCTTATGTACCTTTATAATTTCTCTCTGAAGATAAATGTAATGTTTTGAGTGACAGCAAGGATTAACTTTTTTTTTCAGATGAGCTTTGCAGGGTTTATCTTGGAAAGTGCTAAGAATTAATGAATTATCTTTTCAGGTTTTAGGGAATCAAAGCTGCCAACTCTACAGATTGCTGCCAGGAGCAACAAAGTGTTTTTTTGGGACCCCATAAAATTGTTTTTACCGAGGCAGACAATAGTGAAAGTATCAGATGGCCCCAATTCCAGTAGTTCCTGCAATATAAAGGCTATAATCATTGTGCTATATGTTATTTGAATATAAACTTTCCCATAAAAAGTAACAGTCAACATAAAACTTATTACAATACTTAAACTTTTAATCTTCTTTCGGCATGAAGATTGCTTTGTCTAAGTGTGCCTCTTTCATTGTCTTAAAAATTAGCAAGACCTTCAATTTAATCCTGGGCTGTATGTATAACTCCTCACTCAGTAAGAGTTTATCCAATACCTTTCAAGTTTAAAGTGTTTGCTCAATCATCTCTTCTAGTTCTAAATTCAGCTCTTCTTTTAGAAACCAAGATACTCTTTTGTAAGAAAGTTGCATTTTAAGGAGTATGTAAAAACAGAACTGGCTGAAAACTACAGTTCAAGAAGTTTGGCATCAGAAACTGACTAGATAAGGCCAAATTTCAGGTCTCGACACATTGGTATCCACCAAGAAACCAATAGGGCAGAAGATGTCCACTCTGAATCTGACTTCTTCCATTCCAGAATGGGTTTTAGCAGGCAAGGCTTCACTTTTACATGCATATGCCCTGTGACCAAGCAAATGCATGTAGACTCTGCACAGATTACTCCCACAGGATATACAGGGGACCAGCGACGCTGACTTCCGTCAGCGTCGGTGGGTGCTGACGCCGGGCCCCGCCCCCGATGCCGGTGACGTCACGCCTCCCCCCCAACGCCGGTGATGTCACGGGGCCCCGCCCCCGACGCCACCGCAACGTCGCCGGCGTCAGGGGCGGGGCCCCGGAACATCGCCGGGTGCTCCGGTAAATTGGGCGCGAGCTCCGGGGATGGCAGGGAGTTGCCGGTGGGTGCAGAGCACCCACCAATTTTTTTCCGTGGGTGCTCCAGCCCTGGAGCACCCACGAAGTTGGCGCCTATGCAGGGGACAAAACATTAGAGCACACTGATGCTGCTTCTGTATCATATATGTATTTCTGGTTTTGTGGCTAACCTGCATATTTTCAGACAGTGGCTCCCAGGGAGTACTGAAGTTCATCACTGATCTGGCACCTATCAACATGAATGATCAGAGCATCCCTACGGAGTGTGGGGCCTGGGGCAGACGTGACAGATTCGTCTCTTCCAGGACTGACCACGCCAGCCAATCGCACCGGCACACAGGGCCCCCCAAAGTGCGAGGCCCAGAGGGGTTGCCCCGATTCACCCTACCCAAAGGACGGCAATGTGAATGGTTAATATCTACCCCTTCCTTCAAAACTTACCCATGGCCCATATTACATTTGGCCAACATTTTGTTTCACTCTGTAATTCAGTTTGGGATGTTTTGCATATGAAAAGCACTGTAAAAATTTTATTATTTACTCCTCTAAGCTTCCCTGATTACAGAGTCTTTGATATTCTTTGCATTAAAGTAACAACTAGAGATATTCTCCCCACCCCCAACCAAGATCAGAGCCCCATTATATTAAGCAGCTATTCCCCTGGTAATATGGGGCAGCTTCCTTGCAACTCTCTAACCATCAGTCTATAACCACTGTAATTAAATATCTTTTTTTTTTTTGTATCAGAGACTTGAAGAGTAGATGTTTTATCACTTAAAAAATTGGCACTTTTGGCAAATTGCAGTAATCAAATATGAATGGACTTTGGTATTACAATAGTACACAGAGGCCCAATCAGGATCAGATCTGAGTGCAAAAGCAATTTGTAAGAGAGCCTCTACTCCTATCAGTCATGTCTAAGAAGTAGTCATAGTTTTCATATAGCGGGTGAATAGACTGTACACCATTTGCAAAATGGTTTGCAGTGCAACTGGAGTAAGGTGTGTATTATCTCCCCACTATTGTTTGCACTGGTCACTGACTATGTCATCAGGAAAGTAACCACAGAAGGTAACCAAGGAATTTTATGGACAAATATTAAAGCATAATTGGATGACCTTGTTTTTGCTGATGATATTGTCATGCTTATTGCAGTGTTGTTGTAACCATTTTGGTACCAGGATAGAAAAGACAAGGTAGGTGAATTAATATCTTTTATTGGACCAACCTCTGTTGGTGGAAGGTGCAAGCTTTTGAGCTTCACAGTGCGCATGATGCTCTGGTAAGTGATCTTTTTGAGTAGATGCTGCTTGGTTATAGGAGGCAGAGCTGCCCTTTGCTCTGTATAGTCTAGAAGTGGGTGAAGGGATAGAAATATACAAGACTAGCTGTGTTTACATGTGCTCCACATGCCCTTGTGCAGCTAAGCAGAACAGTGTGTTAATGCACACTGAAATTTCACGGGAATCCTCCAGAAAGATCTCTAGGAAACTCTTGAAGGTATTCGCCAGTCCTCTACTGAATTCCTTGGCAGAGCTGCTTTGTTCCTTCTTCCATTGTAGGAAACTTTCCTGTGCCACTCGGCAATCACTTGTGCAGGGACCAAAGTGGCACGCAGGCAAGCAGCATAGGGAATGGGTCCAAAGCTGCACACGTGCAGGAGATGCACCCTTGCATCCTTGCTTACCCTCAGGAGTGAGATATTGGCTTCAATGACCCCCACATGTGAAAAATGGTGGCAGAATTTACAATAATGTCCCTAGTTTCTTGCAGTGATCCCCTTGAAAAACCACTTAGACTGTTTGCCCCATCTTTAGCGCCCAACACACACACACGGGCCGAACTCATCATGATTAGGGTGTTCGCCAACATATGTGCTTGCCAAGGGACAGCGAGAAAGTGACTGGTATGTAAAAAAAGAGGTGTATTTTACTATAATGATTCAATGCTGTGCATGAACTAACAACCATTCTTCTGTGTATTGTTTCTTATGGTTCGACAGATGTGGCCTTCAGGGGAACCTCCTACACACCAGCGGAGCACCTCCGCCAGATAAGTAAGTGACCAAGGAGGAGCGAGGGGAACATGTTCCAAGAGGTACTCCAATCCTCAAAGGCCTAAAAAAGAGAACACAGGGAATGGAGAGAGACCCTGAAGGGAAAATTTCAAATAGAAAGATAGGACAGAAAGGAGAGTGAAGAGCACATTGTAAAGGAACAGGAGCAGATGATAAAAGTGATGGAGGAGGAAACAGAGATGTTGAAGTTCCTAATCATGCTCCAGCTAGAACACATGCATGCTTGCCTGCCCTCCCACTCCTGCAGCCGATACAGAACTGCTTTCCATGCCCTTCCCAAACTCCTCTCACATTCCTTGAAACTTCCTGGAATGTCTCGGTACCCCGTTCACTCCACCCCTTCGACAACTTCCAAAATTATAGCTAGACTTAACCACAGCTATGAGAGTCTACACTGCCCTGCACTCTTATCTTCCTTCCCACCAAGCCTTTTGTGTGTGCTGTTAATTGGTATTTAATAAAAACAAACTCTGTAGGAGACAACTAGAGATTGGTTGTTGCTGCTGGTAGTAATACATAGTGGCAATTTGATCATTTGCTGACTACAAATCACAGTCAGGAATCATTACAATTTTCATGCAAGGCAGCAAGTTAACAAAGCATGGCAAAGTGCTGTATAGAAAGACGCATTGTTGGTGCTCATTGTCAAAATGGTGCCTCGAAGCCTCCCTGATTCGAATAGCCCCCCATTGTGCCGCTCTAATAGCCCTGGTATCGGGCTGTTCAAATTCAGCAGCCAGGCGATCCACCTTTGCACTACAATCCAGGGAAACTTTTCACCCTTAGCCTCACAAATATTATGGAGGCTGCTATGACCATGGTAATATTTTCCTCATTTAGGTCTAACCTGCCATACAGGCAGTGACAGTGTGCTTTTAATCTGCTACAAGCACATTCAACTGTCATTCTGCACCTGCTCAGCCTATTGTTGAAATGCTCCTTGCTGCTGCCCAGGTTTCCCGTGTAAAGCTTAATGAGCCCTGGGAGTAAGGGGTACACCAGGTCTCCTAGGATGACTATGGGCATTTCAACATCCCCCACTGGAATCTTCTGCCCTGGAAAGAAAGTCCCTGCTTGCAGCTTTCTGTACAGGCCAGTGTTCCTGAAGATGTGTGCGTCATGCACCTTCCCAGACCACCTTGCGCGGATGTCAGAGAAACTCCCACGATGATCCACAAGCGCCTGCAATACTATAGAGAAATATCCCCTTCCTATTGATGTACTCCATCACAAGATGGTCCAGGGCCAAAATTGGGCTGTGTGCCACCTATCACCCCGCTGCAGTTAGGGAATCTCATTGCCACAAAGCCATCCACGAGTTCACACACATTGCCAAGAGTCACAGTCCTTCGTAGCAGGAGGCGATTAATGGCCCTGCACACTTGCATAAACGCAGCCCCTTCAGTCTGGGGTTACCAGCTTCCACACAGCAATCACCATGCGCTTCTCTTCCAAGAGGGCAGCTCTTCTTTTGGTGTCCCCTGCACCAGAGTGCTGGGGCGAGCTCTGTGCACAGTGCCTGGAAGGTGACTTTCCTCATAGAAAGTTCTGCAGCCACTGCTCATCATCCCAGACCTGCATAATGATGTGATCCCACCACTCAGTGCTTGTTTCCCAAGCCCAAAACCAACAGTCCACCATGTTCAGCTGCTTCGTGAATGTCAAAAGTAATCTGGTCTTGTTTCTTTCCATGGCACACAGCAGGTCAGGCAACTCCAATTCCTGTTCAGATTGGGTGCTCATGATATACTGCATGACCAGCTGTGATGTGTTCATAACAGTGACCACAACAGTAGAGAGCGGTGCAGGATCCATCCTTTCAGACAGAGATGGTGGGTGCACAGTAAACAGGGGCCGTGAAATGCAGTTGGAAGCCCATGGAATGCTGGGACGGAAGAAACTGCATAATGGTACATTGAGCCCGCACCCATGATGCACTGCAATCTACTCCACCTTCCCACAACTCCTAGCTACAGAAGGTGGTGAGTAGCACAGTGGGATAGCTATCCACAGAGCACTGCTCTCACTGCCAATGCTAGAGCACCAACGGTGGATACGCTCCACCGACAGAAGGAGCATTGTGTGAACATGCACAAACAATGTAATTATATCAGTTGACAAAACTGTGTAGTGTAGACAAGGCCATAGCAAAACAAGTCAATTTGTTCATCAGCAAGTAAAAGACAAAATATATGCCTATCACTCTCCCAAAAGCAACCATCAGAGTAGATGGAGAAACTCTAGAACTAGTAAGGCATTTTACCCATCTAGGGAGTGCGATGTGCAATGATGTTAATATTCCATGCTTGATGTCAAGCAACAAATATCAAAAGCAGCAAACAATTTTCATAAACTTGAAAAGATTTAGAAAAGTAGCATGATTGTCACTGACATAAGAGTCATTGAAATCTATAATGGAAATTGAAAAGAAGATTAACTCATTGCAAAGTAAATGCCTGCAAAGGATGTTCAAAATCATTGGAAAGAGTTTCTTGCAACATCAGAAATTCTAAGGATAGCAAATCAACTTAAAGAATCAAACATGTAAGATGACAGATATATTTAGGACATGCTTTAAAGGTGCCACCAGCACACGTTGCACATCAAGTGATAATATGGACAGCAGCTGGAAGAGAAAAAGAGGGTGACATAGAGAAACATGCAGAACAACAGAGAAAGAAGACTAATCCACCAACAGGACACTCAGAAGCCTTAAGAGACCAGCACAAGACTAAAATAAAAGGTGGAAATTGGTGGATACCCTATGCACAAGAGGAAAAGGATGTAAGAATGAGTCTAATGAGAATTCCTGGTTTTTTTAAGACCTTCCAATAAGTGACATTAGAAATTGAAGGTAGATTGTACAGTTCCACTGGCTTGCCATTGTTTACAAGTCTTTTGCATACCTGCCAATACAATAATGGGGAGTGTGGATCAGTGGTTAGAGCACAGGACTGGAAGTTAGGACTTCTGGGTTCTCTCCACTGCTCTGCTACCAATTTTCATGGGTGACCATGGGCAAGTCACAAACTCCATGCCTCAGAGCAAGTTGTGAGGCTTAATTAAATGTGAAGTGTTTTGAGAACCTTGGATGAAAGTAAGATCCTTAGACTTTCTAGTAAGTAATAAACTTTCCACACACTGCAGGGTGGAACATTTTGAATTGGGTTGCTGTTACAGTCACTAAGCATAAAAACCACTACACCCCAGAAATGAAATATTGACATCTCTAAATGCAAACTACCTTTTATTGTACTACATGAGTGTATATTTTGTTTCTGGCTGTCCCCTACAGCATATTAAATAGAAACCTCCTTAAATATGAAAGATTTTTCTCCCCTGCAATTTGTTTTATTTTTAAAGAGCGAAACATTTGAAAGGGGAAGCCAAGAGAGTCAATCACTGAAGCTTACAGAGAACATAAAGCAAATGTTGGCAGGACACACATGTTTATCCTTCTCATATACTGTTTAAAATATTATTATAAACAAATCATTATCTCGTATAGCCACTGCTTGGTCCCTTTCATGTCAAAGACTTTTGATGTTACAATAATTAACTAAGAAGGTCTGTAACTTTGCATTCAAAAGAATGGCCATAAGGATGGAAGGGATAGAGGGTTTGTGGGAGACGAAAAATTGCCTTTTTGCAACTGAGACTTCAATTTTCAAACTTCATTGTCCAAATTAGGCACTCATATTCTATGTCTGTGAATCAAGTCTATGTTTAGGCATTCAGATATCATTTTTCTATACATAACTACTGATTAAAATGTCCAAATTTTAAAACTGTGTTTGTGGTATTTTGTATTAAAATCAAATCTGCTAAATATGTAATGTGACAATGATAGCACTCTTGATGATCAGAAGCTTTACTAGGTCAGTTCCAACTTCATTGTGAAGAAGATGCTTATAAAGAAAACCAAACACACACACACAGATACACATCCCTTTTGTAGTTCAAATATGCAACTTGGATTGGGAATTCTATTTTTCCAAAGCCATTATTGATGTAACTAATAATAATTAATAATAAAATAATAGTTGGCCTGGTAGCGCTATGCTTTAGTATTCTTTGCTGCCATGCAAAAGACACCGTTTGATCCCTTCTCCTCCACAGTCCATGCTGGACTGGGAGCATTATGGTGACAGCATGGTATTTCCCTGGGAAAGGGAATGCCTGGTATTGCTCTGCAGCAACCTAGTGGCTGTGCTAGATGTCCTATTTATGGGCTTCAAAGGGAATCTCATCTAGCCCTCCTCATTCAAGACAGTTCACCATAATGCAAGGCCTTGAGGGAGAAGTTGTCCATTCTGGAGGAGCCCCTTGTTCACAAAGCTAGATGAGATGTTTCAGTCAATGTTGTGCAATAATGAAAATCTGTATAAACAAAATGTGCATAGTAACTCTGCATTGGTAACTGTTGTCTCTCTTTCATTATTTAAATACACACACTTTGTCATGTTTAAATGAGACTGAAACAGCATCATGGGGATCATTAGGAGGGAATAAACAGTGCTGAAAAAAAAGCTATAGTGAAGTGATGCAAAAACATTACTTTTTCAACCCCTCCCCCCTTTTAATTTGTGCATATTCGTTTGGTAACATCCAAATCCACCTTTCTCAAGAAGAGAAACTCTGCTGATCAAAACCACATTTAAATGGCATTAAAAAAGCAACTGTTACTTCATTCCAAGGCACAAGTCTGTGTTGCAGACATTGTACTATGTTTGAAAAATATTAAAGTCACACTACAATGAGTGTCGAATTCTAAACAACTTCTATAATGTAGTCTATAAAAAGGCAGGCAGACTAGTACTTCTCATCTTGTATGAGCTTGGTACAATTTAACCTTTTTCCTAACTTATTTGGACAATTTTCAGCAGGCTTTTTGGATTTGCTGCTAAAAAATTTATTCTCTCAGATTCATTTATCAGTCGGGAAACTCAAGGGATTCTGGAGCTACAGTGATGCAATTATGCACCTCTGTTTCAGACAAACTAGAGCCCCTTTTCTCCAACACCTCTTTGCTCATGACTGTGAATATCGCAACCTCTCTCTCTCAGCTTTGATCTGTTTTCATTTTTAAGTGCTCCTTGTTGCTGAGTTGGGAGCTCAGTGACTTTGCTTCAATAGACATTATGTCACCCTTTAGCACATATGTAAACAGAGTGTCTAACACCTTTGTAGTATACACCAGGCAAGTGTAATGCAAAGAAACTGACAAGATAAGTGTGCATCTGCACCTGCATAAAGTAGTATACTACTAATATGAACACTTACGTTGTATACATTTTTAAATGCACTTTATGACAAAGAAATTGTGACTCATAAAGCAAGATTTTATCTTGATTAACTCTATCTTTTGTTTACACAGAGGATACAAATAACTGATTCATTCTTGTCTTCTTATTGTAAAAGAAACATAAGAAAAAAGATGAAATGATACATCTCTGCAGTACTGTTTAAAACACTTTCTTCTTTAATACCGGCAAATCTTGATTCCTGCAGCACGAGTGTTCAAACTGTCTTGATTAATTTGCAAAGCCACCCAAGCTGTACAGTACATTTATACACTGCACAGATTTCAAATACTGTGCTTCTGTATTCTAAGTAGGCATTTTCAAAATGATTCTATTTATACACAAATATTTCATCCACCAATATTCTGAATTTATATGGAGCCGACTGTTCTGAATTCTGGTTAAACTTGGCATTAGTGCAGAACATCAGGTGATACCTCTGAAAGTTTTTAAGGGGAAGTTCTTAGGGAAAAGGTTACGTATTCTTGAGATTAACACTACATTGGCTTAAGACAGTCATGTGCAAGACTCTTAAAAACACAGCTACTGTTTCAATTTGCAGAACACTTAGGCTAGGTCTACATTAGATTTTTTTTCAAAATAAATAAATAAATAAAATACGTTCCCACTGTTGCTACCACTTGTTCAGTTCTATCATTGTTAGCCACAGCGAGTGTGCTAGTATAGGAAGGGCTCCAGGAAACCGACTTGATTAACCATGCTCACAGCAGGTACAGACAACATGGGATTAAAACACCACGGCTGCCAGCACCTTGGTTACTTAGCCCTGGTCTACACTACGAGTTTAGGTCGAATTTATTAGCGTTATTTTGATTGATCCGTGCACCCGTCCACACGACGAAGCCCTTAACATCAACTTCTGGGGCTCTTAAAATCGATCTCGCCACTTCACCCCCAACGAGGGGATTAGCGCTTAAAGCGATATTGCCAAATCGATGTAGGCTTAGTGAGGACGCAATTCGACGGTATTGGCCTCCTGGATCTATCCCACAGTGCAACATTTGACTGCTCTGGACAGCAGTCTGAGCTCGAATGCTCCGCCCAGGTAGACAGGAAAAGCCCCACAAACTTTGGAATTTCATTTCCTGTTTGGCCAGCGTGGTCAGCTGCAGGTGAGCGCAGATCTCATCAGCAGAGGTGACCATGATGGAGTCCCAGAACCGAAGATGAGCTCCAGCATGGACCGAGCGTGAGGTATGCGATCTGATCGTTGTATGGGGAGACAAAACCATGCTAGCAGAGCTACGGTCCAAAAGAAGAAACGCCAATACATATGCCAAAGTCTCCAAGGGCATGCAGGACAGAGGCTACAACAGGGACGCGCAACAGTGCCGCGTGAAAATTAAGGAGCTCAGGCAAGCCTACCAAAAAACCAGAGATGCAAACAGCCGCTCTGGGTCAGAGCCCCAGACATGCTGCTTCTATGATGAGCTGCATGCCATTCTAGGAGGTGCAGCCAGCACTGACCCACCCATGTGGTATGACTCCGTATGTGGATCATCAGAAACCACAGAGGAGCATGATGATGATAATGATGCTGAAAATAGCGCACAGACACAGCAAGGAAGCGGAGAAGCCCTTTTCCCCGACAGCCAGGAACTCTTTGTCACCCTGGAGCCAGTACCCTACGAACCCTCCCAAGGCGTGCTCGATGCAGGAGAAGGGACCTCTGGTGAGTGTACCTCTGTTAAATTAATACATGTTTTATAAGCAAGCGTGTTTAATGATTAATTCGCGGCCAGTACAGCTACAGCTACTGGAAAAGTCTGTTAACATGTTCGGGGATAGAGCAGAAATCCTCCGGGGACATCTCCAGAAAGATCTCCTGGATGTACTCCCAAAGCCTGTGCAAAAGGTTTCTGGGGAGGGCAGCCTTATCCTGTGCTCCGTGGTAACACACTCTACCACGCCAGGCCAGTAGCACGTAGTCTGGAATCATTGCTTTGCAAAGCATGGTGGCGTATGGTCCCGGTGTTTGCTGGCATTCAAGCAACATCCGTTCTTTATCTGTCTGTGTTATCCTCAGAAGACTGATATCATTCATGGTCACCTGGTTGAAATAGGGGAATTTTATTAAGGGGGTATTCAGAGGGGCTCCATCCCTGCTGGGCTGTTTGCCTGTGGCTGAACGGAAATCTTCCCCGCTGTGACCCACGCGGTGGGGGGAGAGGGAACAGTGAACATCTTGGATGTGTGTCTGTGTTGGGGAGGGGGGTGTCGATTAGGTTCGCGCTGCATGTTAACCCGAAAACCGCCGCCCCTCCCTTTTCAATTGCCAACCAGTTTTAAATTGCCAGCCCAAAGGCTGTTTGTTATGGGAAATGAGGGGGTTGCTGTTTGAAAACATTCCCACATGTTATGAAGGTTAAAGAAGCCTATAGACTGTGGCTTACCATGGCTGCCTGCAAGCCGAATTCTGTTGCCCGCCGGACCTGCTTGTGTGATCTCTCACACCAAACCGGCAGACCCTCAATATAACAGGCAAAGTGCAACCTTGGACCAAATGCACATGTGATATGTAATCTTTGGAGCATTGTTCTCTAATATGTGTCTTTTAAACTACTCCTCTCCCGTTTGTTTCCTCCCGCAGCTGCAAATGTTTCAACGCCACCCCTTTCATCACCGTCCCAGAGGCTAGCGAAGATTAGAAGTAAAAAAAAAAAGGAATCGAGACGATATGTTCTCAGAACTCATGGAATCCTCCCACACTGAAGCTGCCCAGCAGAATGCGTGGAGGCAGACACTGTCGGAGTCCAGTAAGGCAGAATTTGATCGCGCGGACAGGTGGCATGCTGAAGACAATGACTGGCGGGATGAAGAGAGACAGCGGCGGGATGAAGAGAGTAGGTGGCGTCAGCGTGCAGAGAGAAGGCAGGATGCAATTCTGAGGCTACTGGAGGATCAAACGGAAATCCTCCGGCTTATGGCTGAGGAAAGGCGTAGGGTTCAGGAAAGGCCGCCTGAGCCCAGACCGCCGCTACAGCCCCTGTGTAACCAACAGCCCTCCTTCCCGAGTCCCATAACCTCATCCCCGAGATGCCCAAGAACGCGTTTGGGTGGCCTCCGTGCACCCAACCACTCAAGCCAAGAGAACAGTCCAAGCAACAAAGGGCTGGCATTCAATAAGTTTTAAAGTGCTGTGTGTCCTTGTCCTTCCCTCATCACCTCCTCCACCACCCATCCTGGTGCTTCCCTTCCTCCACCACCCATCCTGGTGCTTCCCTTCCTCCACCACCTATCCCAGGAGACTGTGGCAGTTACCCCCATAGTTCCCCCTCTGTGTTTTACGAATTAATAAAGAATGCATGATTTTTAAGCAACAATGACTTTATTTCCTCTGCAAGCGGTGACCGAGGGGGGGAGGGCAGGGCGGTTTGGGTAAAGGGAAGTAGAGTGAATGAAGGGGCGCGGCTTTTCATTACTGGGGAAAAACAGAACTTTCACACAGCATCCTGGCCATTCATGAACCTGGTTTTCAAAGCTTCCCTGATGCGCAACACACCCTGCTGTACTCTTGTAATAGGCCTGGTGTCTGGCTGCGCATAACCAGTGGCCAGGTGATTTGCCTCAACCTCCCACCCCGCCATAAACGTCTCCCCCTTACTCTCACAGATATTGTGGAGCGCACAGCAAGCAGTAATAAGAATGGGAATATTGTTTTCGCTGAGATCTAACCTAGTCAATAAACTTCGCCAGCGAGCTTTTAAACGCCCAAATGCACATTCCACCACCATTCTGCACTTGCTCAGCCTATAGTTGAAAAGGTCCTGACTACTGTCCAGGCTACCTGTGTATGGCTTCATGAGCCATGGCATTAAGGGGTAGGCTGGGTCCCCAAGGATAACTATAGGCATCTCAACATCCCCAACGGTTATTTTCTGGTCTGGGAAGAAAGTCCCTTGCTGCAGCAGCTGAAACAGACCAGAGTTCCTGAAGATGCGAGTGTCATGTACCTTTCCCGGCCATCCCACGTTGATGTTGGTGAAACGTCCCTTATGATCCACCAGTGCTTGCAGCACTATTGAAAAGTAACCCTTTCGGTTTATGTACTCGCTGGCTTGGTGGTCCGGTGCCAAGATAGGGATATGGGTTCCGTCTATCGCCCCTCCACAGTTCGGGAACCCCATTGCTGCAAAGTCATCCAGTATGAGCTGCACATTTCCCAGACTCACAACCCTTGGTACCAGCAGCTTGGTGATCGCCCTGGCTACTTGCATGACAACAGCCCCCACTGTAGATTTTCCCACTCCGAATTGATTCGCGACTGACCGGTAGCTGTCTGGCGTTGCAAGCTTCCACAGAGCTATCGCCAGTCGCTTCTCTACTGTGAGGGCTGCTCTCATCTTGGTGTTCTGGCGCTTCAGGGCAGGGGAAAGCAACACAAAGTTCCATGAAAGTGCCCTTACGCATGCGAAAGTTTCGCAGCCACTGGGATTCATCCCAGACCTGCAGCACTATGTGGTCCCACCAGTCTGTGCTTGTTTCCCGGGCCCAGAATCGGCGTTCCACTGTATCAACAAGCCCCATTACCACCATGATGTCCACCTTGCGGGGGGGCCTTTTTTGAGAGAGGTCTGTGTCCATGTCCTCATCACTGTCCTCAGGGCGCTGCTGTCGCCTCCTCGCCTGCTGTAGCTGTAGCAGCTCCTGGTTCCCGTTCTCCATATACTCCTGGACAATGTGCGTGGTGTTCATAACGGCGATAACAGTTGCGGTGATCTGATCGTGCTCCATGCTTTCCCTGGTATGCTGTTTGCAGGACAGCAGAGTGGGAGCAGAAGCGGCGGGTGGATAACAATGGTGTCAGCAATATGGCGCCCGCATGAAAAAAGGCGCGAAAGGATTTTTGGCTCCCCCCTCAGTTGCTTTCATGGAGGGAGGGGGGAGCAAGGGTTAGGCTCATTTCCTTCTAGCTGCAGATGGTACAATATGCGGTGAGCAAGGGTTAGGCGCCTTCCCTTCTAGCAGCAGATGGTACAATATGCTTGATATCCATCATCATCTCCTGGCCCCCTCAAGGATTGAACTCGCAACCCCGGGTTTAGCGGGCCAACGCTCAGAACGCTGAGCTATCCCTCTGCCCATATTATAGCGTGACTGAATCCCCACTAGACCTAATGTCCAGGCGTACGCTGGAGATGTACGGTAATTGTGAGCTGAGCAGGCTTCCGTAGGAAACACGGAAACCCCGGAAAAAAGGCGCGAAAAAGATTGCTTTCACGGAGGGAGGGAGGGAGGGAGGGACGTTTGATGGCTTGACGACATGTACCCAGAACCACCAGCGACAATGTTTTCTGCCCCATCAGGCTTTGGGATCGCAACCCAGAATTCCAATGGGCGGCGGAGACTGCGGGAACTGTGGGATAGCTACCCGCAATGCAATACTCCAAAAGTCGATGCTAGCCCCGCTACTGTGGTCACAGTCAATCGACCTCATGGTCTTAATGCTCTTTAGTGGGGACACACACAATTGATTCCATAAATTCAGGTTTTAATATATCGACTTCTATAAATTCGACCTAATTCTGTAGTGTAGACGTACCCTTAGTCACCCCACTGTTTCTGTCCCCACTTGAAACTGAACTCAGTAAGGTTGCAGAGGGGTAATAAATTATCTTCACTGGATTTGAGCAAAGGAAAATGAAGGTAGCATTTGGCCCTGAAACTGGAACTGGGTTAACAATTCTGTGGGAATAGAACTCCACTCACTGTCAGAACTGTTCTACTTGCTCCTGATAAGGATAAAAGTAAGGATAAAATTTCCAAAAGTGCCCTTTCAGACACTTAGGACCCTAAGTCTCATTCAAATGCAATGAGATTCAGGCTCCTCGGGCTCTGATCCAAAGCTCATTGAAGTCAATGGGAATTTTCCCATTGAGTGCAATGGGTTTTGGTTCAGACCACATATGTCCAAGTCATTTTTTAAATGGACTTTGACTTCTAAGTTACTTACACACTTCTGAAAATGTTACCCCAAAATGTATTTATGTCACCAAAGGAATCAACGCTGAATGCACAGATAGCAGCTCTGTTAAGCAACAAGATGTCTCCATATAACACAAGCTGCGATTTAAAGGGGAAATATTTACATTCTCTTCAAAAATAAATAAATAAATAACCATGTACCTCTCTTCCCCAGCCTTAGATTCTATACATACTCCCAAATAAAAAGGCGCTTAATCCAAACAAAATGCCTAGCCACCAAAAGATCAAAATCTGTTCTTGAAAACTACAAGCCTCAAGCAAGTGGAATGGTACCTTAATGATTTTGTGGAGGTCAAAAATGAACAGCTCAGACAAATCAGGGGACATGGACCCATGAATTGACAAGCCAGAATTTTTAGATCATTTAAAAAGTGTTTGCAGAATAACATGGCATAGGTTTCAGTGCAGATGCGCCTGCTTAGGTCAGCAGTAAATTTGGACTACAATATGAATGAATACTGTGACATTTTGGGGATCAACCAGCCCAGTAAGGGGTTCTGTCATCACCTGCCTTGTTACTTCGGGTGCCATAATGCTCTCCTGCTATAGCTCAGAGCTCTGACACCAATAGCCAGCCTTCAAGCATGAAGGTCTCATCTTGGCTTCCATCCACCTACTTACTCCTTGCAGGATGACCCCAATAAGCCCTTCTGGTCCCATATCTCCCCAAATGCATCCCGCAAGTTCTTAACTACCAGACACTCAGACTTCTCCCTTCTGATTCATCATTCATCACCGAAGGAGTGAATCCTGCCCCCAGTCATCAATCCGACCAGATTGCACAACAATGACTTGCTTCAGGTAAAAATAAAGAAAAAGTTTATTTAATAGATAAATCTCACAGATTCAAAGATGAAATAATAAGGAAAAAAATGCATACAAGTTACATAGAAGACCATAAAGACAGAACCTCAGGCTTTACACTTCTATGTTAGCTAAATTCCCTTCTCTAATACAAGTTACCTACTGCCTCTAAACAGTTTCCCAGCATGGCCTCTGTCCTAGAGGAGATCCAGTGTTTCAGGGACAGCACCCCGCTTTGATGCTGGCCCTCAGTTTCTGGTTAGCCTTCACTTCAAACCTCTTCCATTTAAACAGGGTTTGCAGGTTGGAGAGGGAGGGATAGGGGGAATTTGTTTTTTTCCTTTCTCTCAGACATGGTAATTCATGGTTACACAGAGAGGGGAGGAAAACTCCCTCCTCCCTTAGTTTTCCACGACTGAGTTTTTCTTTTCAGTTTCAATGTCTTTCCATTAATTTTAATGGTCCACCACTGACTTTCCCTGGGTTGTACAATGCTACGAGCTTGGAGTTAATTTTGTGTAAACAACTAGACTGGGAGGTGCCCCTCCTTGCCTGATTGCTTCCCCACACTGCTATGAGGTGATGCTGTAGCTGCACCCTGGTTACAATAACAATTTTCTATACATATATACGCATGCATAACCACAGCCTGTACACATATCTCCTAATGACCATCAAGTTCCGAGTATTACCAACTTCCATAAAAGACCTTACTTAACATATATTTATACACAATAACATTGTATACAACCAGCTGATTCAATTGCTTATTCTTCGGGGTTCAGACCCCCTGTTTTCTCCTTTGCGTGTCTGGACTCTGATTGTCACAAATATTCAGAGCACAAAAGCCATGAACAATATCACTGCAATTATCAAGCCCATTTTTAATAAATGAGTACAGTTAAGAAACAGCTCCTGATGGCTGACACTGCCACCTTAGGACTTGATTCTGTCACGTTTACCTCAATTTGACCTCACTTTTGAAAAAATCAAGCCACTTATTTAAGTAACAGTTCCTTGAGAACTTGCACTTGACTTGAGTTCGCCAAGCAATCCCAAGATTCTCAATGGAAACAGCAAACAAGAGAACTGTCCTATCAAACTACAAGCCAGGAAAGCTAACCCCATTAATACAGAAATTTGGGCCTATAAAAGACAGATCATAACAAATCTTACGTCCAGCCATCCAAGAGTAAGTCTCAGATAGGCAACTTGACAAGAAGGTCATTATTCCAACATATTGTAAAAAATTACTAATTTAAAAATCATCTCCATAATGGCATCCAGGGCCGCTGCAAGGACGTTTCGCGCCCTAGGAGAAACTTCCTTGCACCGGCCCTGCGCTCCCCCCACCCCCCCAGCTAACACCGCCCCCCCCCCAGCCAACACTGCACCCGCCTGGCAGCCGCGGCCAGCCGCCTCCCCCATGCCCCCCCGGCTCCCGGCTCAGCTGCGGAGCTGGGCGGGGTGCAGCAGCCGTGGCCAGGCGCCCCCCTGGGAGGGAGGGCAGGGCGGCAGCCGCGGCCAGGCGCCCCTCCCCCCCCCCGAGCTCCCGGCTCAGCCGCAGAGCCGGGAGGGCGGGCAGACGCGGCCAGGCACCCCCCGGGAGGGCAGGAGGCAGCCGCGGCTAGCCGCCCCCCGGCTCCCTAGGCGAGTGCCTAGGGTCGCCTAGTGGGCGTGCCGGCCCTGATGGCATCAGCCCAAATCATGCCACTGAATAATGGCAAAAGCAAAAGGAGTTGGAAGTAAATCTAAATTGAGAACAATTGCAGTTCAGTACTCAGTGGCCTGCTATTGGTGTAGCTACATCACTGCTGACCCCTACATATAGACAAGAGCAAGCTGGGGTTTGCACTAATTTAGTTATCTGAGGCTATTCTCATTAGAAGAGTGCTCTGCTCTATGTTAATATATATGTAAATAGTCTGTAGATAAGGTTTAATTAGATAGTGCTCAAGAAAATATGTATCAGAGTTCCTGGGTTTTCTGGAACCAATAAAACTTGATGTTGGGTATTGCAAATGGACTGCTTTTGTGCAGCTCTTTACATCAGCTCTTAGCAACAATGTTACACAAGTGTCGACAATTTGCCTGAAGTTAGATAGTTTCCAGTTACATAAAATTTGTTGTGTGATGGTAGAACAATAAAACTTCATTGTTATAAATAATCAAATAGAAGTGTTTATTGGTAGTAGATTAATCATACTTAAAGAGGTTTACTAATTGAGAAACAGCAGAGATAATTAATGGGACTTGCTTGCTTCTTTCTCTTAAGGAATGAGTATTTTGCTCTAACTTCTTAAGTTGTTCAAATTAGTAAAAATGTAAGATTCTGTAGCACTAACTACCCCTCTCAATTACATGGGTAGTCTGGGCATCTCTCGTCCCTTATTTAAGTTAGAAACACAATACAGTAACTCCTCACTTAAAGTCGTCCCTGTTAACATTGTTTTGTTGCTGATCAATTAGAGAACATGCTCGTTTAAAGTTGCACAATGCTCCCTTATAATGTTGTTTGGCAGCTGCCTGCTTTGTCCACTGCTTCCAGGAAGAGCAGCCTGTTGCAGCTAGCTGGTGGGGTCTTGGAACCAGGGTGGACAAGCAGCCCCCCTATCAGCTCCCCGCTCTCCTAAATTCCTTGTGCTGCAGCCGCCCAGCAGGCTATCAATTGCTGGCAGGTCAGCTGTCCCTCCCCCCACTGCCATGTGCTGCTCCTGCCTTCTGCCTTAGAGCTGCTCCCAGGAGCCTCCTGCTTGCTGTGCGGGGGAGGGGAGGAGATGGGGGCTAATGTCAGGATATCCCCCTGCCCCCCACTACCCCTTCTCCATATAGAGCAGGGTGGGGATATGACAGGGCTCAGGACTGAGGGAGCTTGCTGGCCACAGCTGCTGTCTCAACTTCCTGATCTGCTTAAAAAGGCAATGTACTTAGAGTGGTGTCAGTGTACTTAGAGGGGCAATGCGCATCTCTCTCTCACACACACAGGGTGTGTGTCTCGGTCTCTGTCTGCCATGCTGTCTTCCCTCCCTCCATTTGTGCTGCCTTGTAGAGTGTAAGGCTACATTAACAACAAAGTGTTAACCCTTGAGGGTTCAGCTGAATGCTAGCTCATCATTTAGCAGTAAGGCATT
The DNA here is from genome assembly GCA_037349315.1 of Chelydra serpentina. Taxonomy (NCBI): domain Eukaryota; kingdom Metazoa; phylum Chordata; order Testudines; family Chelydridae; genus Chelydra; species Chelydra serpentina. The sequence goes on along the minus strand of JBAIAC010000002.1, from coordinate 26,358,819 downwards.
CCCTGGGAAACATCCCACCCTCTGACTTCACCACCTCAACCAAGCTTCACAATCATCATTGCTGTGTACCAGTAATATATATATTTCCTACACTCAGACGCTGTGCTTGAGAGAGGGGAAGTATTTCCTCTTAGAGGCGCCCGGGGGAGTGATATATATTTGTCCCAGGTCACTGGGTGGGTTATATATATATATATAACCCTTCTGCCAGTCAGAGTCGGCAGCAACAAGGGCTGGGTTCAGTATCTAGGGGTTCCGTTCCAATAACACAATGCAAAACCGGCTCGAGCCCCCACCCAGTGACCTGGGACAAATATATATCACACACACACACACACCCCCGGCGCCTCTAAGAGGCAATACTTCCCCTCTCGCAAGCACAGAGTCTGAGTGTAGCAAAAGCTTTTTAATGACAAAGAGAAACAATGCGGCATTATGTTGGGAAAACACCACAAACAGGATTCATAACCAAACCATGAGTAACAAGACCCACCCCAGCAAATTGGGCCGTGTCCTCTCCCTTTGGTTCTTGAGTCCAGCAATCCAAAAGTCACCCAAAGTCCCAAAAGTCCAACAACCCCAAAGTCCAGCACCTAAACGTCTCTGTCCCTGGCCAGTGCAGCCCCAGAGTTCAAAAGTTCATCTGCAGAGCCACTCCCCCATAGTGGAAACGGTGTGCGTGTGGGGGGGGGGGAGGTAAAAAGGGCACCTTACGTGGTTCAAGGCCGACTGCCCCACCTCTCTGGGGGTTCTACTGCAGCCTTCACAGCAAGCCGCTCCACTCTGCTCCGCCAGTCATCCCATGCGCCGCTCCAGCCATCCCGCGAACTGCTCCGCTCTGCCAGCTGCTCTGCTCCACCAGCCACTTAGCAATATATCTTCAGGCCCCCGCCCACTCCGTAACACAGCACTCAGTGATCTCAGCTCTTAGTAATATTAGCTCTTTAGTGATTTCAGCTCATAGTAAGGGGAGCCTCAGTGCACGTGCACCCTTGGCTCAAAGTGAATCCAGTTCAGCAGTAACTAGACTCCTAATAGAATCAAAATTAGCTCTGATATTCCACAGTGGAGAGGGTAGGAGGTGCAATGGGTATCTAGGGCCTCAGAAAGGACCCATACCACCAGGTACAAAAATCTGTCCCCAGCCTGCCCCTGCCTCTCTCTCTTTCAATTCACTAGGTTTTGGAACCCATGTCCCTTGCCTAGCGAGTGCTGCTTAGTTGATGGCAAGTCCCTCCATCATAACAAAAGGCCACTGTCCTTGATTCACACAATCAGGATAACAACAGTTTATTCTTCCTGCCCCAATAACAGAAAATCTGGGGATCCTACAGCAGCCAACGTGACCATTTGGGCTGCTTGGGCTCATGGTAGGTGGAGTGGGTGTGCCTATGTAAATGTGGTCAGCCTCTGAAGTTCATTTCCACAATTTGCCACCAGATGTCAGGGTGGGGCTCATCCTGACTGCTTACATCTATATATAATATAGTTTTTCATCTGGTGAAAAAAATGTCCCTGGAACTTAACCCACCCTATTTACATTAATTTTTATGGGGGAAATTGGATTCACTTAACATCATTTCACTTAAAGTCGCATTTTTCAGGAACATAACTGCAACTGGATTTTAAACTAAATGCAGGAATATTGCTGTTTTGAAGGTGCTGGACTAGATTCAACAAGGACTTATACCAACGTAAACCCTGGTACAGTTCCCCAGTGGCAGAAAGTCACCTACAGCCAGGTGGCTTCAGCACAAGACATCCACAATCTCCTTCATGGAACAGCAGCCATAAGGGTCCAAAAAGGGCTCAAAGCTGGCGAGGAAATGGACTTGACCAGAGAAGGCAACAAATGTGAAGATTCAATGCCTCCCCTCTTTTGCTCCTGAACCTTGCCCCCCCCCCTTTTATTTTGGAATGTCCGCATTTAAAAAACTTAATAAAGAGCGTGAAGAAGGATTTCTTCACAGGACTCGTTTAGGAGAGGTGTTCGAAGCTCAAAGAAAAGTAACGTGTTGGACATTGTCCAGGTTCTATCTCACTGCCACAGACAATAAGAGGGATCTAAGGGAGGGTTGTGGCCACTCCACCTTCTGTGCCCTCACATGGGAGCACGAGAAGAAGGAACAGGGTGCAGGCATTTCCTGATGGACACTGTTATTAAAAAAAAATTAATCTTGCATGCACGAGACGTGAGCACTTACAATAGGATCCACACTCACAGAAGAATTTATATTTCTGATTATATTAAAATGACTCTGAAGGACACGCTAAATTCTTTTGTAGCCATTACTTTACCAGTAGTCAAAAGACAACACCTTTAAAAAAAGTTGACAGAAGTAAACTTTCTATTCAGTCAGCATCCACTCATTGGAGTCCTGATTACATGCAAGTACCAGGAAAATCATTTTGGTGGTGACTGCAGGTGAAGAGAATTTAACTATGAGTTTTGGCAGTTTTTTGATATATACCTCATAGGAGCACTGAAAGACACTGAAATCCTGTACATTTTTGCTACTTTTTCCTAGGATATACCATACTGATCCCCATTTTCATAAGCAGTAATTCAGGCTGTATTTCTCCCATCAGAACTTGTCTCTATCTTATGCTATATCAATAAGCTTCCTGTTGTTTTGCATTATATCATTCAGTTGAAAAGAGTAGTTATTAGTTAGACATTAGTGCATTTGCAAGAGACAAAGACATCCCAAGAGGCAATAAATGCTACATCAATTGGTCAATCTCAGTCTGTTGATCTATGAACAGTTTAATAACAGACAATGATTATAAGTGATATCTTTTATGACTAGCAACTTGGATGTTGGTGAGAAATTTCGAATGTTGATTCATACTTCCTGATACTCATAGCTAGCACTTTAACTGTTATTTCAATACATTACATGAATAATTTCCCCATGTCATTATAAAAGTGTCTTGATCCAAATTATTTTAACTGATTTGAACCTAATGAATGCTTTTGCTCACAACAGAGACCAGTGCTTTTAGTGTAGAGAGGGGAGTATCATCCTCTCCAATAATTTTCCCCAAAGGCTTTATCCAGCAAAGTGCTAAACAATCTGCCCAAAGTGCCCAAAATTCCCATCGAAATCAGTAAGTGTTGCAGGTGCTCAACACTTCTGGGAATTTGTGAGCACCTTGCAGGACCAAACCCGTAAGCCAAAATGTATTTTAAAAAAAGGTGGTGGCGGCAATGTGGCATCCTCTCCTCTACTCTGCAAAGCTCACTCTTGGAATTCCAAGAGAAAAATAACCCTGTGCTCATTAATTTACACACACTATTACTATATGCCCTCGAGAACCCTAGTGACATGGAAAAGAGCCAGCAATAGTTGGGAATGCCCTGGCAGCTGACAGTGTTGCCAAAGCAGACTGGGCAGGCAGAGAGTGGCGGGGAAGCTCTGAGCTACTGCATATTTGCCCAAAGTTCCATAGAAACTCCCCCACCAATTTCAGAGCATCCAGAGTTTAAGAAGGCCATGTCCACTGTCTGCTCCTTTGGTGGCCAAACTCTGACAAGCAATCATATAAGGGATCAGAAACTCCACAGTCTTAAGCCCATTGATTTTTCCATCTAACTTTGGCCCAAAAGTTTCTATGAGTGTGCATCACCCAGGCCTTGATTCAAAACACACATGTATCTTTCTGTGGTAATAGTTTGACAGCTACATTTTTAAATTTTAGTTAACATATCATTGCTATAGATTAGGAAACTCGTGGAATTCTCAACCGTCTGTATTTCAACAACACAATCTCTGAAGCAATCTCTTCCTGGATAAGAGTCATAGTTCTGCTACTTAACTTGAGGACCAACATTTATCAAAACATCTATTTTAAGATGACATTGAACCTTCTTACTGTGAAGTCTAAACTTTACAGAACTTCATTAAAAATGGAAATCACTTTGCACACTGAAATGTATTGGAGTAATATTGATGTTTCATTCTTCTTCACATTATATGAAGTTTCACTATATCAGTTCCTTATAAATGCATTCCACTGCATAAAACTTATTAAAAAGTGTTTTCTGTTTTTCCATTGAAATTCTCTCTTTGGTGTATGGCACATTAATAACATTATGAAAATGAGATCTGTTTAAAAATAAGGTTGATGTCTAATAGAATTTATTTTAGCATATACCCATTACATAGACCTTCCTATTGTGTTCCAAATGTCAGTCACCATTCTTCTGGCAGAGGATTAGGTACTCTTCATAGCCAGACCACACCATTTCATAACCAAACAGCGGGATCACTGCTGAGCAACTCAAGGCATTCTTTGCTCCTGCCCCAGGACTATGTATGCACTGCCTGTGCAATACTGCTGGTCCCTGCCACAATTTGGATGCAATTGACTACTATATATTTCATACAGTCAGATCTAACGATGTCTTGTTCGGCACCTAAAACAAAGAGGCTTCAATCCAGATTAGGTCCTTTGGACACTATCATAATACAAATATTAAATGATAATAAGCAATATTTAGTTATTTGAGGCCTAAAACTACAGCATACAACTCAATTCTGTTTATTTTTATTGGAAAAGATGGTGTTGAATTTCAGTGTCCATACAACTCTAGTCTGTCAGTTTTGTTGTATCACTGGCCAAAAACTTTCAGGGGATGGGAAAGTGTTATACAGATGTGCACCACACCCAGGGCCGGTGCAAGGATATTTTGCACCCTAGGCGAAAATTCCACCTTGCGTCCCCCCCCCCTCCCCCACCGCACATCGGTTCATTGAGGGGCAAATCCCAACGAGCCTTTATAGACCCCAGGGACCAGCCGTGCCAAGGGGCTGCTCCCCAGACCAGGTTCCCCCCTCCCCACCCCTATCCACTCCCTCCCACTGCCCACTCCCGACTGCCCCCCTCAGAACCTTCAACCCCCCCAGACAGCTAACAAATAACAGGAAGCTTACTGCTCCTTGTCCCCTGACTGCTCCCTCCTAGGACCCCTGCCCCTAACTGCCCCCCAGAACCCCACCCCCTACCTAAGCCTCCCTGTTCCTTGTCCCCTGACTGCCCCCTCCTGAGACCCCCCCCACCCTAAGTGCCCCCCTAGAACTCTACCCCCTACCTGTCCCCTGACTGCCCCAACTCTTATCCACACCCCCACCCCCAGACAGACCCCCAGGACTCCCACGCCCTATCCAATCACTCCCCACCCCGACAGGACCCCGAGAACTCCTGACCCATCCAACCCCCCTGCTCCCTATCCCCTGACTGCTCCGATCCCTCCCCACACCTCCACCCCGACAGGCCCCCCCCAGAACTCCCGACCCTTCCAACTCCCCCTGCTCCCTGTCCCCTGACCGCCCCGACCCCGCTCCACACCCCCGCCCCCTGACATGCCCCCTCCGGCTCCCTGTCCCTGACTGCTCCTATCCCTCTCCACACCCCCGGCCCTGGCCACACCCACAGCTCTGCCAATGCCATCCTAACCTGCAGAATGACCCTTGCTATTCTACTACTGGAACAGCTATCCTAAACTGTGACTTAAGTGTCCAAAACGTTAAGGGTACCTTATGTCCTTCCATCTCACATTATTTTGCACTTACTGAAAACAACCAACCAACAGCAAACAAGTCTCTGAGGGGAGAAAAGTTAATCAAGTTGGTGCATGTATCAGATTATCCAAATTTAATTAGAAAATCATCTTCAAAATTAAGTGAAATAGCAAAGGCCTGTTTAATCTTATTGAATTGAAAATAATTATGATATGGCCTTCTGGATTATATCAAGTGCAGCATCACTTTAACACCTGCTTTCTCTGGGGACTACACTGTGCGCTTGAAGTGAGACGGATTCAATGATCTGTTAGAACCTTTCCACCTTTATCAGCTACAATCCTATGTTAGGAACATAGTGCACATTCGATATAGCAAATGATGGGCAACTGATTTTTCTGGGGGAAATGGATTGTGTTTGTTTTTTTGCTTTGATGCCTGACAACATATTCATGTAGGCGGCTGTAACTAAACAGTGACTCGGGAACAAACATTGGTTTCCTCAAGAATCAACACATTCATCCATCCATCCAGGACCTCACTGCAAAATAAATAAATAAATGGGGCAGCGTGTGTGTGCACATTCACATGTACAACAGACAGCCGAGCCTGACTCTCCTGCCCCAGGCAAAAACTGCCAAAGAAACAAACAAACAAAGAGCGCCTATCGCTACCAACTCACAGTCACCGAATGCTTTGCTGCCCTTAACTAATTACATTTGAAGATGCAAAGTGCTAGGTGAGTGCTCTCCGGCAGGGGCAAAAGAGGAGAGCCCACCATGGAGCAGATCCCAGGGAACTCTGAGCGGCTGCTTGTAAGAGGTTCAGGTAGCACCTCGCCGTGGGATGCAGTGAAGGGCCAGCACCGTGTCTAAGCAGCGGGGCCGTCTAGCGATGTGCTCGGGAGAAGTTGAGTCAGCTCCAGTAAGATCTCCGCTACCCCGGGGAGAAGCGCAGCCCAGCGCCCACACACACCGATGTGCTTATCCCGGATTCACAACCAAGAGCCTCCAAATGGCTCTGCCTCCCCAGCTCTCGCGCTGTGCCCACTTTCCGATGCCACCTGCTTCCACGCCGCCCAGATCACGTCCTCCCCCTCCCCCCCCCCCCGCCGGCCCGCCCCTTCCCCCAGGCGGCCGCCGCCTGACACTCACCCAGGTTCACAAAGCTCATGACCATGTCCGCATCGTTGAGGAAGGCGCTGTCCTGCGAGCTGGCCGCGGGGGTGCCGCCGCTGGGTCCCGGCTGGGGGATGAGGGTCTTGCGCTGCAGGGTGTGAGCGGTGGGGGGCTGCAGCGGGCGGCGCTCTGCCCCCGGCCCCTGCTCTTGCTCCTCCTCGCTGGACAGGGCATTGTACAGATCCAGCATGAAGAGAGGAGCCGAGTTGAGCCGGCCCGGCGGGGGCAGCAGCTGCTGCTGCTGGGGAAGAGGCGGCGGCTGCAGCCCGTGCAGCGGCCGGGGCCGGTGCGGCAGCCCCAGCACGGACAGGATCTCCTTCTGCATCTCCCGCTTCTCGTGCGACTTGAGGCGCCGGTAGAGGAATCCCGGCGCGGAGCCGGCGGCTGGGGGCTGCGGCTGCTCCCTGCTGCTGTCCGCCAGCAGCGGCCCCCCGGCGGGCAGCAGGGGCAGCCCGGGCGGCGGCGGGGAGCAGCAGCAGCTGCACAGCAGCCCCCCCCACCAAAGCCAGCCGAGCCTCAGAGGCATCGCTCCCAGCCGGGTGCTGCTGCTGCTGCGGGCTCGCCTCTGAGGCCGACGAGGGATGCCCGGCTCCTTCTGTCCCCGGGCTCTGCTGCTCCCCCCCTCGGGAGTTAATTCATGAGTGGGGGGGGGAGGCGAAGGGGTTAAACCTCCCCTCTCTCTCGCATGGTCACTCTCTGCCCCCTCCCCGGCCGCGCAGGCAGACCCCGAGGAAGGGCTGCGGTGGCAATGGGGGGTGGGGGCGGGATAGGGCTGCTCAGGTGCAACCGGTGTGCGCCCGGGCTGGGGGTGGGCGGCTTCCCGCCCCCACCGGCAGCAAACGCGCCCCGCTGCTGCCCCGCTCACACAGCCCGCGGGGACTCACAGCCGGGAGCCGCTCGCTGCGCGCAGAGCAACCCCCGCTGCCCAGCCCCGGGGTGGGACACGCGCGGCTCGCCAGCCCGCCCCGCGCCACCGAAGCCCCCGGCGCGAGCCAGCTGCGGCGTTGGAAGGGTGAGGAGCCCGCTGCCCTGGGAGGGGTTGCGGGGGGGGGAAGTAAAATAAAAGCAAACTTTCTCCAGGAGGCAAGTCCGGGCAGGGGAGCTGGAGGCTCCTGCTGCTGCTACGGTCCCCCGGGGTCGGCTGGAAGGGGTGATGGTGGGGCAAAAAAAAAAATCACATGCGCGGGCGCTGCTCCTCCTCCCGGGACAGACAGCCTCGACTCACTGAGAAGAGCAGCGCTCCGGCAGGTACCACACTCCAGCTCCCCGAAGCGCCCGCCCACCCCCTTGACAGACAGCGAAAGCCGCTATTAAAAAGGCTCCTCCCGCGTCCCTCGTGCAAGAGTCTCCCCACCCCAAGCGGGGGTGTTGCTGTCTGCAACGACTGGCTCTGGGCTTCCCCTGCTGCAGACTGGAACTAAGCCGTGGAAGGGAGCGGGGGAGTCTCGGAGGAGGAGGGTGTGCGGGACACAAGGGGCAAAGGGTGGAAGGCAAGGCCCTGGCTTTGCTGCTGCCCTTGCTGTAGTTTGTTAGGCAGGAATAGGTGGTTTAGGGTGACCAGATGTCCCGATTTTGTAGGGACAGTCCCGATTTTGGGTCTTTTTCTTATATAGGCTCCTATTACCTCCCACCCCATCCAGATTTTTCACACTTGCTGTCTGGTCACCCTAGGGAGGCAGGGGGTTGTTTTGGTTTTTTAATTGTTGCTTCCTCTTCAGTTACTGAAACTTCGGCTTTTGGCAGGAAGATGGTAGAACCAGATGAAAATACCATGTAGCCTCCAATTGGTATAAGAGAGAGATGCTTCACCAGGTTGTATTCACAAATACAAAAGGATTCATTTGGTTTCCTTTGATATCCTCACTGAACTGAAAAATGACAAGGACGGCATCATATTGCCTTAGCTGGGGTGTAAAAGGGCCCCAAAATGATGCTATCCCAACTGGCTCAGACCTCATCCTTGTCATCCCACTTCTCCCCACCCAGTCCTTTCCCCACCAGGGGCTGATATCTGACAACTATCTTTATGAGCACAACCTTTGTGCTCATAAAGAGCCCTGCTGAAGTCATTATTTTGTTCTTAAATGATACTGAACAAAACGGAATCAATCCTTTTATTTATTAGCAGTATTGCATTGGTACCCAGGAGTCCCTCTCATGGACCAGGATCCCATTGTGCTAGATGCTGCACAAACACAAGAAAGACAGGCCTGCCCCCAAAGAGCTTACATATTTAGAATTTTTAAAAACCTAGTCAGTTAATGGGGCTCTGCCAGGGTCCTCCCCTGCAGATCCGACTGGGATTAAGGCATTGTAAACTCCTCAAGGCGGGGATTGTGTCTTCCTATATGTTGTAAAACATATGGTACTATAATAAAACCTCTGGCTGTATACATCTATACTGCAGTGATTACCCTTGAACTGTGGATTTGCCAGTAGGTGTGGGGTTGTTTTTTTAAGTTTTTAGTTTGTTTTCTGCAGGGTCAAGGTACAGTATTAATCTCTGTCTGAATCTGGAAAACACCCTCCGCAGGATTCAGAATGTTGACTGGCAGGCATATCAGGAAAGAGAGAAACTTTTCACCAATCAGACCTAAGCAGCTTATACACTTGCATAGATAGTCATGAGTTTTCCCTCATTAATTTTAATGGAGTCCTTCAAACTAAAACAATGCATCTGTTATTTCATAATTACAGTAATTCAGAGGAATAACTTCTGAATAAATTAATAGGAAGGAAGCTCGTGCACAGTTGCACTTACACATTTTTTAAATAAACCAAGTTGTTGTTTTGCTCTGTTGAAAGAACGCTTTCATATAATAGCTAAGTAAGCTCTATTTGCAAGGCTTATAAAAGAAAAAATAAATGGTGAATTTAAATACCACCTGCCTTTTTTGTTCATCCTTTCTCCAATTTATACAACCTGTGTAAATTGCCTAGAATGTAAGCATGTTACTTTCAGTACAATCAAATTTACTTTCAAAGCATTTTGGTTCTTAAAGAATGTCATATCTAAGGTAATTTTAACAGGGTACAATATAGTACAATATTCTTAGAAAGAGACTTACAAAGTAGTGCATACAGCATCATTCAGGTGGTGGTCAAACCAAATCATCCATAATGGTCTCTTCTGGCCTTAATCTATGAACAAGTAGTAATATGTACACAAACTGCTTGAAAACCTTATACAAGCTAATAAGAAATTATTTCAAACCTTAGAGAAATGGATGAAGAATACTTCTAACTCCAGCCCCTATTTATTGCTGAAAACAAAATGTATAACCCCTGTCGAACAGACCAGTGGTAGGCATTCTATATACTGGTCTCTATCCTTATGGGTCATAGCATGCTCTCAGTTACAAAATTCAGGCTCATTACACTAGTAAATCCAGGCTACCTCCACTGAAGTCAGTGGATTTACTCTGTATTTATACTGGTGTAACTGGGTAGAATTTGGTCCTAGGAGTCAAATGCTGATCCATTTGAAGTCACTGGGAATATTTATTGACTGTTTGAGGATCAGAATTTGGCACTATATTCACATTCAGTCTCCCAGAGCATTAGCTGGGACTATTAAAGACAGAAGACTTAATTTCAAAAGTTTAGAAGACAATGGAAATGTATTCTGAGGAAAGCAAGCTTGAACACTTGTATTTTAACTATGATAATGAAGGAGAATCCATTATTAACATTAGTTCTGTTCTCCAAAAAAAGACTGTACCCTTCAGGAGGTCCGCCCTGCAATGGGCTCCCCACTGGGTCAGAATCCCTTTGGAGAGAGAGTGGGCATGTGCTGGCTTGAGGCATGGCCCAGGATGCATCTTGTCCTCCCTCTGCCTTCATGGAGATTGTTAGCTGTTCTGTGGCTGCCCCTACATAGAGTGAAGATTTGGGCTAGAGGAGTTTTTAATAACATGGTTCCAGTGCAGTTGAGTGGTGCTTTGGACCAAAACGAGTGGCCTTCTGCATATCTCCTAGGATCCCTACAAATCCCTGGTGGTTATCCAGGTTTGGCCCTGTTGCTTGTTCCATGGGGATGCAAACCACACTCCCCCCTCTCCCCAATGAAAAAAACAGGAAGGCTGGGTAGGGGGTCCTCAGAAATATCTTCCTCTTTAGCCCCCTCCCCTGTGTTTTAGTGTGTGGGAATGAGGAGGAAGGTAGGGATGATCCAGCCCCAGTATCTTGCACATTTCCTTTTTTTGCATTGTGAGCATATGCAGCTTGCATGCCCTTAAAGGGCATGCAAGCTGAAGTAATATCGTCACCACTGTACTCCATTATGCATCTGTTTTTAAATTGTATCTTTGTTTACACTAACCTTTCTAATTTGTGTAATTTTAGTTTAGCGCAATGATGCTGGTTTTTTACTACATAGCTAGAAACCCCAAACAAACAGCTGAGAGATATGGTAGGTGCTGGTAGATTTCTGGTATGGGCAGCTGCCAGAAAACTTGCACCCCTGGGGAAGAGGCATAGAATGTAAGTTGTCTGTTCTAATTCTGGCTTCCCACCCAAAGCCATGGAGAGGTTATTCTGTATGCCTTTTATGACAAACTACAGAAGGGTATTCCAAAAGCTAATGATGTAGATGTTAGGGGCTGTGATTTGTACGTGTATTTACCCAAACCAGTACCTGCAAACACCCATGCAAGTAATTATTGGGGAGGTGGGCTCAGAAAGGAGCAGCTACTTTCACAATGTTAATTTATTGGGCCTGATTTTTCACTCTTCAGGTATAATAATGGACCTTTCTACTGTATGTTTGCAGTGCTGTTGCCATGTTGTACATTAGAGAGACAAGGTGGGTGAGGCAATATCTTTTACTGGACCAATTTCTGTTGGTGAGAGAGACTAGCTTTCGAGCTTTCACAGAGCTCTTCTTCAGGCCTTCAGGAAATGTATTCAGAGCGGCACAGCTAAATACAAGGTTGAACAGATTGGTTAGCATAAGTAGATAACATATTTCAAGGGACCATTCAAGGTGAAGTGTCCTGTTTACATCTCTCCAGTCACCGGGGGAACAGGAGGGAACAGGTTAGTGGGTCTATAGATAGTTTTAATAAGCCATAAATCCACTGTCTCTATTCAGTCTATAATTCTTAGTGTCTAGCAAAGTTATGAATTTAAGCTCCCAGGCTCGTCTTTTGAAGGTGTTGTGCAGGTTTTCTTTGAGGATGAGGACTGAGAGGTCAGATATGAAGTGAAGGTTTTGTGAAAGTAATGTATAGCAACAGGTGATGTGGTGTTTTTGTCTTTGATCATTTCTCAGTGTGAGTTCATTCAAGAGCGAGGTGATCATCTGGTTTCGTTTTACCCATGTAGTTGTTATTGGGGCATTTAGTACACTGGATGAGGTACACCACATGTTGTGATAGGCATGCGCAGGACCCAGGGATCTTGAAAGGTGTGTTGTGGGGGATGTTGATCATTGTAGCAATGCAGATTTGTCTGCAGGTTTTGCATGTGTTCTGACAGGATCTGATGCCGCTTTGAGTTGGTGTGTCCTGATCTATAGGGAGCTTGCTTCTGATGATTTTGGAGTGCCTGGGGGGTTGTTTGAAGACCAGAAGAGGGGGTTCAGGAATGGGGTCCCCACTGAGTATGAGTTGTAGTTGTTTGATACCCCATATAGGTTCCAGTGTGGGGTGGCAGGTGACAACTAGGGGTGTGTGGTCGGAGGGGGGGTTATTTCTGTATTGAAGCAGGTTCTCTCGGGGTATATTGGGTGGCCTATTTCATGATGCAATTTACTTTTCTAGCAGAGTGTCCTTGGTTGGTGAAGGCAGTTTTAAGTGTGTTAAGGTGTACATATGTGTTAAGGTGCTGGACTGTCTCCTCTGAGCATATTCTGTTGTATCTGAGTTTCTGGCTGTAGATAACAGGTGTCTTGGTGTGTTTGGGGTGGTTACTGGATCTGTGAAGGTAGGTGTGGGGACCCATGGGCTTCTTGTATATAGTTATCTACAGGGTCCCATTGCTGAAGCTGATCGTGATGTCCTGAAAGTTGTTCTAGAGAGTTTAATGGATGGGTGGCAGTGGTTGAGTTATGATGGAAATCTGAGGGAGTTTAGGTAGTCTGGTATTAGGAGCCATCCTAGCACCCATGACTGTTCCCACGGTTTGGGCAAAGTGTTTGTTGTTGAATTAAAAATTGTTTTGGGTGAAGATAAAATGAATGAGCTTGACGATGTGTTTGGGGTGGATATCTTGAGTGTTGTCCATTAGCTTGTAAATATTTGAGGCAGGTAACAACGCAGTCATCATGAGGGATTGGGAGGTGACATCTATGGTGGCAAGGATGGTGTTCTGAGGGAAATTGTGAATGTTGCGGAGTTTCCGGAGGAAGTCGGTAGTGTCCTAGAGGAATCTGATCCTTTGGGTGGTGAGTAGTTTGAGGATGATTTCTATGAGGCCTGATATTCCTTCAGTGACAATGCAGTGGCCAGATATGATGGGTTTGCTTGAGTTACCTTGTTTGTGTATTTTGGGAAGCATGTAGAAGATCCCTGGGGTGGGTTTATGGGGGGATGAGGTTATAGAGTTTCTCTTAGAGTTGTTTAGGGAAGAATTTAATGATTTCCCCCTCCCCCCCATGACTGGAGGGTGTTAACAGGCCACTTCACCTTGAATGGTCCCTTGAAATATGTGTTAATTACATATGCTAAACAATCTGTTCTACTTGTATTTAGCTGTGACACTGAGTACATTTCCCAGAGCTGAAGAAGAGCTCTGTGTAAGCCTGAAAATGAGTCTCCCTCACCAACAGAAAGTTAGTCCAATAAAAGATATTACCTCACCCACCTTTCCACTGTATGTCTGTTTAGGGGCAGTTTACATCACTTTCTCCACAAGAGTCTTATAAATTCTGCTTCATATTTTGGATACTACAGAAGGAAGTATCACATTTTAAATATATATATTTTCCAAAGTTAACTATGTAGCTTGAGTGCCCTCATCTCTTCTTGAAATCAACTGGAGTTGAAAGTATTCAGCACCTTTTAGGACTGAACCCTGGGACAGCTGTCATGGTAGTGAACACGGCTTTTCTGATGATCCATAACAAGCATACACCTACACTTTTTTATTCTTAAAGTAAAATATTTGAAATACTGAGTTTTGAGTATGTGTTATTGTAATATAGCTATAGAACTGGTAGTGTTTGAGCACCCCAGGACCAAAGTAATGTTGGGATATGGACACACTGAACTTTCCAGCACCGCTCTGCTAAATTACCTCAGTCTTATTAAGGTAGACTTTCTATACAAACCAGCACGACGACTTAGCCTCTCCATAACAAATAATGTGGACTCCTTTGCTACAGTGATGTAGTTCAGTCTCTAGCCTTCCTTTAGTAGTTCTTACCAATGATGTGGACTACTGCCAGGAACTAGGGTTCCTGAAGAGCTGCCATGACCACCTGAATCAGAATGCCTTGTTTTGGATTCTGACCATGTTATCAGCACTAGACAAGCCATCACATTGCTTTGCTTCCTCAGTAACTCACTGGAAGGGATGAAAGATTTATGTCCTCTTAAAGAGGTTATACCACAGCTTCAAATTTCAAACAAAAACATGTTACCATTTGAAATTGCACATTTCTAAAAAGGATAAAGAATAGAGAGCAAGACCTAATTCTCTGGGTAAAGGCAAAAGGAAAAGCATGTACGTAATCTGTTGCAGACTAAGACAAACACTTTAAGAGTTAAATAAATACGTTAGTGCTACTGAAATAATTTTTCACCTGCCAGAAAGCCTCCACAACACACGCACACCATCCAAAACTCTGTGGTAACATTTGCTTTCACTCAAACTTTCCTTTCACTGTCATATCTTCAAAAATGTTGTAGACTCAGGCTTCAGAATATCTTTCAGGTCATCATATTTTCCTACTCCTGGAGGACATCTGGTGGTGAAATGAAAAGCTCGTGCGTAACTATTTCTGAAAGACATCCATACTGGAAAGTTAGTAAAAGGATTTAGTTTATTTTTATTTATTTTTTACTTTTTAAATTCCTGCCCATAAGCCAAGATCCCGGCTGTATGAGAACTGAGCAGGTGCAGGTTTTCTTTGTCACTAATGTACTGTAAATAGTTCCATGAACAGATCTGCTAACAGAGGAATTGTGTTTCAAGATTGGACTTTTGAAAATAAGAATTAACTACAGTAGTTCATTTCTTCTGGCAGCTGTAGTGTTTAGGTTGTAAGTAAATAAAGCTATGCTACCTAGTACTAGCCTAAAAATAAAGTAGTTGGTTTTTGGTTGTCTTCATTTGGCAAATCAATCAGCTTTGTTTATATAAATCATGTTACTGCCATGCATTTTTAGTAGTTTTATACACTGGTTATGGGAAGCAATTCCTTTTAATAAAGACTAATGGCTAAAATACTCAAATGAAAACAATATAAAAGAATTAGCTTTATTTCAGGATTTCAGAACAATGGTACAATAAAAATTGAAATTTTTCATCATGACAATGATTTTTAGGGATAAAATACATTAACTCAGGGTATCTTCTCATCTCCATTCACAAGGATTTACGTACATAACACTTGCTAACACAATTATGTATGCAACTTCCCATACATCAATATTATGTACCCTAGAGTAAATTATACATTTTGAATTTATATAATAATTTTTTCAGGACTTCCATTATTTTTGTAAATTCAGTAGACTTCTACTATTTTAATTATTAGAAAACCTTTTCTACATGCAGAAAATATTTGACTTTTATAACTTTCCTCCACGTCCCACCCCTAAGCTGAACTTTTTTGCACCAGGGACAGACTCTTTCGAAATCACTTGCACACCAGTGTCAAACTCAAACTGCAGGGCTTCTGTGAATGAGGTGGCATCAAAGACACTATAATAAGCAGAACTTCGGTCTCCTCGCATGCATTGTTGAGGAAAGGCAGAGATTTGTTTAGCAAGCTCAATAGCACACTGAAGAGCTACAAATAGAAACATAAAAGAATATTTTAATAGTATTTTTTTAAAAATCGTACACAACTTGCAGATATAGGAAATAACAGGTATGTGACATGGGCTGTTTATAACATGCTGCATTTGAAAACAGGATATTAAAAAGGCAAAGCATGCACAGTAAATTTAATTTTGGCTTGCAAGGTTTACTTATGAACTGGGGAAGAATGGTTTAGTGTAAACTTAGTTCAAAGATAGAAGCAGACTAAAACCAATATTTGCTATGTATGCCCAATTTTTTCCCTCTCATTTGATGAATGCAGTTTCTTTAGTGCAAGTAGTCTAGTAGAGGCATTTAAAAAACAGTAACAATCTTATTATTCACACACACACGGACAGAGACCCACTACTTTCTTTACCTAGAAATATCCTCTAAAAATATGTAATGCAGATTTATCAGATCCAAATCTTTGAGAGAGAAATGGTTGTATATAAATACCTAATTCAATAACATTACTACACCACTATCATTATAAAAACAAACATCTGAAAGTGAAGAAATTCATAGTTAAGGTTCCTTGAACAATCACAGCTCTGTTCCAATCTTGATGTTCACCATCTCCACCTAACAGGAATATACTTATATCCTAATGATTACTGTTTAAATTTATTAGTCAACAATTCAAATATTTTAAAGCCACAGCTTTATCCTGGAATCTAGCCAATTTAAAAAGAGTTAAAAGTAGTTTGATACTACATTTTCCCCGACCCCTTCAGTCAATACTTGTTGGTTTACAATAACATTTTCCTATTTCAAAAATGTTTTACTCTCCCCTGTTTGTATATAATAGAATCATAGAATATCAGGGTTGGACGGGACCTTAAGAGGTCATCTAGTCCAACCCCCTGCTCCGAGCAGGACCAATCCCCAATTTTTGCCCCAGATCCCTAAATGGCACCCCCCTCAAGGATTGAACTCACAATCCTGGGTTTAGCAAGCCAATGCTCAAACCACTGAGCTATCCCTCCCCCCATATGCAAGCATATGCAAGCATATGCAAGCATATGCAAGCATATGCAAGATGCAGGCAAACTGGAAATTAAGTAATTGACTATATATGAGGAAACACCTGAAACTCACTACACAGTGCTGTGAAATGTTCTTAGTAAACCAATTTGAAAAGAAGTGATTTAGCCTCTCTCAGTTAAAGTAATCTAGAGGTCTTACTTGTAAGTATGAAACATTTAAAACAACATGACATTTTTAAGGCAATGGTGTCCCATTAACATGTTTGTATCTGTCTAGTAGAGGCTGAGACATATATGGGCTGCATGAATACGGAAGGTACAGTGGGGTTTCCAGTTCATATAGAGAACGTTGATAGGTCTCCTACTCATAATGGATTAGCAGAGAGGAGACTATGCTGTTTCTGGACTATGAATAAGATGCAAGATGCTGAGGGAGAGGGCTGAATTTTCCCCAAGCTCTCTGCTGCTTAAGTGGGTGCAACTTCAATTAATTTTTACACAATCTCAACAACAGGCCCGCTGAGCAAAAGAAACTAAATGATAGTGTTTATAGCTCATAATAAGAGGGTGAATTAGAAGATTGCCTGTGGGCCCTGTTTGGTAGGTGGTTTGTAGCTCTTATTGAGCATATATAGGGAGATATGTTAGATGGATATAAAAGGCCCCTAGGCTATAGGTTGAGACTGGGAAGAGATATGGGGCAGAGGCTTAAATTACTAATTTTCCTCACTTTAAAATGTTTGCTATAACTTATGTTCCGAGTATTTGATTTCATGTATACTTATTTAAAGCCTTAACTCCAGTTTAAGTTTTTATTGGTGAATTAACTTCATTTTTAATAGAAGCCAGAAGGCAAACAGAAAGCTCTTCTGTAAGGTTAGTAGAGCTTTAAACCCCATCAAACGCAACAATGGATAGTGTAACAGAAAAGCTCTGTTTCAAATGTTCCATCCATAACAGCTATCATTTCTGCCAGATATTGCACTCTTGGAGCTTATAAAACTATCTGAAACTAGTAAAGAAACACAAAAGCTCGGGGGGTGGGGTGAAAGGAACTTTGCATGCTTTTAAATATTATTGGCAAACTGCAGCATATTCTGGGTTTGTCAAGCAAGAGTTAACTTCAGCAGGTTTATGGGAATGCTTCATGGCACACAGTCCCTCCAGATAGGACACCACTCCTTTTAACAGATCCAAACTCCCACTTTAAGTGTTGATATCTTCTGGGTAAGAAGGTGAGTAGTGGCCAGGATAGTCTACAGCCAATATTTCCCCCCTCCTCCAGTGTCTCCAGGGAACATAAGCTTGCCTCCTTGGCTATGATAGGGATAGGAAAGGGAAGGGATGCCCATCTATACCTAACTGAAAGGAATCTGGAAGAAGGGTGAAAGTTTTGTTGGGGGTAGAGTCTTGCACCAAGGATCACATTTACCTTTTGCTCGGAGACAGTCATGGGAGCTGCTCCGTGTCTGGAACTCCTGTTTCCTTCCTTGCTTCAGGTCTCTACTCCTACATCCACCCCAGGCACAGACCCTGACTTCAACCCCTGGCTTGGCTCCTGACTCTGACCCCAGTTCTGACCCTGGATCCATTTCCAGGCATCTGACTAACCATTAGGCTTGACTGTCCACACCCCAGACCCTTCACTACTTTCATTATCCTACAGCCTGTGAAACTAGATGCCTTAGTTACCAGTCCAATGGCACAAGTCTCAGAATACACCTCTAAAATGCACCTCTAAAAATGCACCTAAAAACCTCTAAAATGCACCTAAATAGCTTTTCCGTTAACATTTAGGTATACGGCTGAGGTCTGGTACCTTGCAACCTCCCAAGCCTAGAAGCAACTGCTGGGTCCCATTGGAACTAAGCCATTGGAAGCTGGGATTCTCCCCTTTCCAATGGTGTAAAGTTATGCAGGGCTTCAAGATATCAAACCTTAAGCCTGTCACTGAAGCAGGATCAAGTATTGCCTGTCCTGGATCAATAGCAGGTATTTTTAAAGGGGAAGTTCCCCTATTTGGGAGAAAGGAGAAAACATTTTCATGGCAGGTTTATTTATTCGTTAAAATGGCACCTGTGAAGCTGTTCAGAGATCTGGAATGTCAGGATGTGTCTATGTGAGATGGATTAGAGGGCAGAGAGCATGAGCTGGTCAAAGGTGCACGATCAAGTATACAACCAGGTGATACGTACTATTGGTGCTGCAATCAATCATATGTATATCACCGCTATATATGTGGAGTTTTAGGCTATTTACAGTAGGACAGAATTGTTCCAAGCATACTTTGAGTGCACACTGATTTGTAGGACTCTTAATTGACCTCCCTTATTGTTTCTGAATACTGTTTCTTTTAAATGGATGAAAGTGTGAGACCTGACATTAACAAACTAGGTTGCAATATAATAGAAATATGGCTGTGAGCTATCGGCCTCCCCCCACTTTAAAAAAAAAACAAAAAACAAAACCCTAAGTCATAGGCACACACAACTAGTTAACAATGTTAGGGTAATGAATGGTTGTACTAATGAACTAAAGTAACTTTCTAAGTATGTGAAGACATTTAACACAGTGTATTTTAAATACTGACTAAGTACTACTAGGAAAATTCATATGAAATATAAAATGGAAACATTTATTCTTTTCAGCATTGAAAAGAAGCAAAAAATTAAGGAGTGAGAATGGCTGCTAGAATTGCTAACAAATATTGCAAGATGAGACTGGAAAATATCTTTTCGATATAGAAGAGGCAAGAGAAAGGGGTGCCAGACTGTTACTAAGGGCTTGTCTACACTTACATTTTATAGCGCTCTAACTTTCTAGCTCAGGAGGGTGGAAAATCACCCCCCTGAGCGCAGCAAGTTTGAGCACTTTAAAGCACTAGTGTGGACAGGCTCTGAGCGCTGGGAGCCGCACTCCCAGCGCTTGGAGCTAATCCCCTTGTGGAGGTGGATTACCAGGAGCGCTGGGAGAGCTCTCTCCCAGCGCTCACGCGTGACCACACTCATACTTCAAAGCGCTGCCGCAGGAGTGCTCCCGCAGCCGCACTTTGAAGTTTCTAGTGTAGACGTAGCCTTAGAAACACTCCGATGTGCTCTATCACTCCAATGCACCTTCAGCAAGCAACAAAACCATAAACTTATTCAAAGACATTTTATTGTAGTATTGCGATAGCCTGAAACGGCACTAAGCCATACAGGTTGGTTCCTACATTTTCCCTCTCTGCCTCTAGCCCAAGGGCACAGCCAACTTCCCAGTGATCTTCTGCTAGCATATCAGTCTTCTGGGGCCCCAGGCAGGTGAGAGATGTTAGAGCAGGCTGCTTTGTTCTGTTCCACAGAAGCAGATCAGAGAAGAATTGCTCTAAGATAGAGGGAGTGTAAAGGCAGTTTGTGTACCTCTTCTTCAGCTCAGCCAAGCATGTCTCAGTTGTAGCTGAGGATCAGGCCCACGGTCTTTGGTGACATTGGAATGTCCTACCACGAGGTTTTCTTTGCTTTACATCTAGCTCTGTAATCAACAGGTTAATGCTAACTGCCAGGGTAAAACACACGTTATAGAATACTCATTTGCTTACAACACATCCAGTAAATACAACTCAGTTTCATTCGCATTCACTTCTAAGGTACATCATCCACTGCCAACCAAAACACTCATGTTTGAAAAAGAAATCAGGATATCAGAATGCACACAGTACGACAGCAAGTCTATGGAGACGTTAGTCACTTTTTGGACTTGAAAAACGGCGGCAGCTTCGGGAGGTTTGAATAACCGCCTGTGTTATTATTGACCTCCTCTCCCTCCTTTCACACTCCATGATCAAAATAACCTACTTTTCTCTCCGTCCCACACACACACACTTGAACATTTGTATCTTTTTGTCCTAGCAAATTAACTCATGGCTAATTTCCTTTTAAAAACTCTCAGACACACAAGCTTAAAAAAAAAGCCATTCCCAAAGCCCATTTAGATTTAAAAGTACATGTTGTAATCTTTTTGCTAACTAGTCAGGAGAACAGGCTACAGTAAGCAGCAGTCATATCAGTTTAAGTTGAAGAGAAGCAGCTGCTACTGTGCATTAAACCAATTTCCAGGCCAATTCAAAATGAGGTAACTCAGTAGAGTGTCTTCCTTTTTCCTTCTACAGGAAATGTTAGAGACTGCTTGAAAAGGTTTTCTACATTTACCTTATGGAGGTAGCTCCCTATAATGGACAGAGGTGAACAGTAGAAACGTTTTTTGGGTTTTTTACACCCTTATTGGAAGGAAACCTCTTTCCATGTTTTCAACTCTCTCTAAATTAACAAAAAAAAAATCCAGGTTATACTTGCTAAATTGAATAAAACTGATAAATAGCAGCAGCTGTCAGTTATGGAGAGCTTAAAGTTTTTAAAACGACAAAAAGCACACTTGTAACACAGGGCTTGTTTTCACTGCACTGTTAGCTAGAGCTATAACTTGAGTGTTACCCAACAGACTCCACTGACCCCCCAAAAGTCTCTAGCTCGAGTTAAATGGTACTTTAAACATGAGCTAGTTGGCCCATCAGTGCAGCGGGATGAAGCCCAGATTCTGTTGCCACTTGAGCCAGTAGCACAGTGGGTATGCAGTCAATTTGTGCTGCTGATACAAGCACTGTCCGGAGCTCAAGAGTCATTCTGCAGTGTGAATGCTCTTTCTCCACTTGGCTAACATGACGCGAGAGAAAATAGATACCTCAAGCTAAGCCTGCAGTGTAGACAAGTCCACAAACATGCTACATGACTCTGAAATAGTCTAGTCCTGGCCTCAACAGACCCTTTCCACGTAAGCAGTATGGGAGGAGCTCAGACAGCTAATTGCTATTGTCTCAGTATCAAAGGAGAGAGGACAGCGCTTTCCAGGATTGGAAATGGTAGGCATTCTGAAAGTGTTAAAATATGAAAATAGGAAAGAGTTACATACATTTTTAAAAAACAACACAGAAAATAGGACTATCTTAAAAACAAAGGTCCAGTTCTCTCAGGGTATGGGAATACTTTAGTTCAACTCTCCCAGTGCAAAATTCCCTTAAAGCAAGTTTACTGGATCACATGAGGATACTCCCAGTTCAAGGGATCCCTAAGTGTTGGGGAACTACCATAGTCGCACCTACGCCACTCCCTCCTTGTGGATGTATGGTGAAAGTGGGTTTAGCTGGAGTGTCCTTGCACCCCAGCGATTCCTGGCTGATGTAATGGCCCCTTTGGACTAATGCCTAACGGCATAAGATACAAGTTAGAGTGGTCTTCGGGCTGCTCTAGCTTGTGCCTGGCACTCCACTGGAAAAAAGCTGCCCCAAGATCAAGCAACTGCAAGGCTGCTTAAAGCCACTTGCACACACACTTTCCTGAACTGCACTAAGTGTTCTTTGGCCAAACACCAGGGCATGGCCCTAATAAAGAAACTAACCAAGGGTTATAATATAAAACAAAAAAAGTCAGACAAAAACATACAGAAACCCAGTAAACTGTTAGAAACAAGTAAACAAAAATGGAAATTGGCATGAGTTAAAAAACAAAGGCAAATAAGTAAAGGCTAAAAAAATAAAACCTACAAGGATTAACAAAAGGGAACGCTAGAACTGGAAGAGGAAGTCTTGGGTTGCACACCTCCTCCCACCACCCTTTTCTGTATTTTGTCTATTAAGATTTCAGTCCTGCAAGGTGCTGAGTGAACTCAAAATCTGGTGAGCCCTTAAGGCCTGATCCTGCATAAACTTACTATTAGGTATAGTACTTATTTCCATGAGTGGCCCAGCTGATTTCAATAAGCACTATACTTAGTAGTAAGCATTTGCAGGATCAAACCCTTAGACAATAAACATCTGAACATTACATAATATTTACCCAATGCAACTAAGCTCATCTTTACTGGCGAGACACGTATAAAACGATACTACTGTAGGAGAAATATTTGAGAATAATGAATTAAGGGGGTGGAGGGAATGAAGGCAAGATCCTGAAAACCCTTGATAACTCACACCGCTACTCCCATTTAAATCAGTAGGATCAGTTGCCCAAGGAAAGACTACTCATGTGAATAAGTGCTTGCAGATTTGGGCCCTGAGTGAGCTGCTGTTTGAGTTCTTTGGATTCTAGCTTAACAGAGTTGGAAAGCATTGCTTCTCTTGGGCCAGAGCTGTGATCCATGTTGGCATGGATCAAAAACACCATAGTTGACTGACTGCAAAGGTTACCAGGGTTTTTGGCCAGCTTTTTATGACTGCACAGCAGCACCTTTCTTTTGAGTGGAAACATAGATTTCTTTTACAAGTTAAATGTTTTCTAAACTAGAGTCTTGCCTCAAGTAATTTTAGTTGTTCACAATATCTTTGTCTCCAGGCTTTGGAGAGATGGAGTAGGCACCTAATTAGGTAGAAAGGAAATAAAAAAATCTTCAAGGAACTGTACAGTGGCAGGACAAGACTGATTCCAAAGCAGAGAAACTGGAACATATGCTTTTTTTAGTGTAAAAGCAAGAGCTACGTCTGACTTCCATTAGAAAAACTTCTATTCATTTCCCTTGCCCAAAATATAAGGAAACCCATTTCATTTTTTTAAACCATAGAGCAACATTTGGAAAGTTTTGTTTCCCTCCATTTAAAACAAAATAAATTAATAAAATATGATGGCAGTCCATCAACTAACGTTCTAGTTTCAGCAATGTGATGTTACAAAACATTTACAATAAAGGGAATGGATAATTGGATGATGTATTATTGTTAGCAGCCTGCTTTAAGATCTACTTTAAACACGAATAATAACTTAATAGCAGTGTAGCAGTAAAAGCAAATGTGACAGATGTTGGATGTCCTCTCTGCAGTGTGTCAACCCTGTGCCAGATGTATATTTTAATTTATTATTTGTATTATGATAGCAGCACAAGGCCCCTGCTTAGGGAGCAAGGCCCCATTGTTCTAGGCACTGTAAAAATATATATTAAAACATGGTCCCTGACATAAGGACCTTTTCATTTTAATCATAACCAATCAGGGGCGTGCACAGGACTTTAAATTTGACTGCTTTTGGAGGGGCACATTAAACACATACAAGTGAAAGGGTCATGTCACACACACACACACACACACACACACACACACACACACACACACACACACACACACACACACACACACACACACACACACACACACACACACACACACACACACACACACACACACACACACACACACACACACACACACACGATGCCTCTGGCAGGGATGCCCAGTAGTGAGGAGGCAGCAGCACTTCGTGTGTCCCTGCAGCCTTGGGAGGGAGGAAGCAACAGGACTGCTTGCTGAGCTCCTCCTACACCTACAGCTGCTGCTTCTCCTTCCCTGCTGCTGGAGTCCCAGCCCTGCTGCCTGGTTTCCAGACCACCTGCTGAGGTGAGTCAGGGGATGGAGGCAGAGGCAACACCTGGAACTCCAGCAGCAAGAAAGGAGAAGCAGCAGCTGTAGGGGTTAGGGGAGGAGGAGTTCAGCCAGCAGTCAGCTGTCCTGTTGCTTCCTCCCTCCCTGGGCTGCAGGGACACGTGGAGAATTTGGGGGTGGGGGGCCATGCCCTTGCTTGCCCACTCTTGTGCATGCCCCTGTAACCAATTCTGTTTATTACAAAAATCATGATTATTTTTGTGTTAACTAGTCTTCACAAAGACAAACATGCAGATAATAACACTATCAAAAGATTCACATTTAAAACCATTTCCTACATTGTTCATTAAGCACTAACCTTGGCCATTGGGGACTATTCGATTGGCTAGCCCAAACTCATATGCTTCTTGCGCAGCAACAGGACGACCAGTTAGAATGAGATCTAAGGCTCGTGAGAGACCAATCAGTCGAGGTAGCCGTACAGTGCCACCATCAATCAATGGAACACCTGTGAAGACAAAAAACAACAACACAGGATTAAAAGAAAACCCAAATGTTCATATTTTAAAACTATTTTTTGGCCTAATCCTGCACGACTTTACTCAAGTGAGTACTGTAGACTTCTTCTTTGCATTTAATGTAACACAAAAGACTATTTCATTAGTAAAGGTTTGCAGGATTCTCCCTTTAATTTCACAACTGAAAGACAGCTATCTAAAACTGTAAGTACAATTTGATCTACCCTGAAAAGTGACTCTAAAAACAGCACTCCTGGCTTCCATGTTTTTTCCTCGATGATTTCTGTATCAAATGTGCTCACTTTATAAGTAAAAGAGTTTTTTTTCCTTCTCTCTCTGTCAGCTCTGCAAACTGCCTAATCTTTGAGATTCAAGGTAGGCTCTTTCCTACTCTAGCTTCATCACTAAAAAATTTGCTTTTACAGACCAAATTATGCCCTCAGTGACACATATGTAAACCTGGGGCCTTTCGTGAGTTTGCACAGTTGTTACTGGATGGGCCTCTAATCGAAGTCCTGATTGGACCATAATTTAGTAAACAGTTCTGTTGATGCACAAGGAGTACAAAAATCCAGCTCACTCTCTTTTAGCTGTGTTGACTCTGCAGGGATCTCAGAAGTTAAGAGTAATATTTGTCACAGAACAAATGTGACTAAGCACAGGGAGCAGATTTACTTTTACAAGTCACTTTTCAGAGCAGACCTGCACTTAAAGAAGTGATTTAATGTTGTTTACATGTTTATTAGAAATGTGCTGATGTTGTCAGGAACAATTCCCAAAGACCAGTGTTGAAAGATTTGCTTTTATACAGAAGCTGTGTGACTAAGGCCCAGATCTACAAAGGGAGTTGGGCATTATGACACTGAACATCATAATCCCTAACTTTTAGGAAAAACCATAGGACCCACACTACTATTTATAAAGCTGACTTAGGTGCCTAAGCTCTCTATATAATGAATAGGGAGAGACAGGTACCTAAGACTGAGATCCACAAAGCCAGGTAGGCAAGAAGCCACTTAAGCTAGCCAATGCAACATGCTGACCAGAGCGGGGTACGCTAAGCCCTGCCCTCTCACAGAGATAAGCGCCTAAGTCTGGGCTGCATTGGGTTCCTAGCTCTGCTTGGGATCCATGAACCATGGGAAGATAGGTGTTTGAATGCCTAAGTGGTGTGCAGGACCCAAAACCAAACATCAGGGGCGGGGGAGGTGGAGGAGAGAGAACCTCCATTATAACCTTTAGCCTAGTGGATGTATTCACCCTGGATATGTAAAATCCCCAGTTCAAGTTCCTCCTGCCCGTGGATGTAGAATATTTTGAGGTGGGGGTTCCTTCACTCACCTATTGACCTTGTTCTACTTTAATTAAATATGAATTGGGCCAGGAAAAGCGTTGGAATGGCTCTATGGCCTAGTGTACTCACCTGAAAGGTGGTCAATCCCTGTTCAAATCTCTTCTACCCATCAGAAGGAGGTGGTATTTGAACCAGGGATCTTCTACATCCTGGGTGAACAGCCTAACCCAGGCTAAAGGTTAAGGGAGGGTCACCCGAACCCCCTGCTGTTTTTTGTGCACTCCCCTGAGGGGCCCAATCCAGTAGGCAGCCTCTGAACATTGCTACCGGATCACGCCCCCGGAGGTGACTTACGCAGCCAAACACCTATCTTCCCTGGTTTGGGAATTGCTCTTGGGCTTAGGCAGGAGGTGGGCATTCAGATGCCAAGAGCAAGGCTGAAGTGCACATGCCTAGAGGCGAAAAATTAGATGCCAAGTCAATTTTTGCACCTATTGGGTTAGGGTGCAAGCAGGAGTTTTAAGGATCACAGTGGTGCCTAAAAACAGGACTTGGGCGCCTAAGTACCTTGATGGATTGCACTATAAATAATTATACACTTGGCCCCAATACAGAAACCTAGAACTAGATACAGTAAACGCTTTGTTATCTGGCATGTTGAGGGAATGGGGGTTGCCGGTAAGTCAAAAATTCCGGTTCACTAAGAGGAAGGGAATTTGGGTGTGGGAGGGATTGGGGGTTGGGGCACAGGAGGGGGTGCAGGGCATGGGCTCTGGGAGGGGGTTCGGGGCAGGAGGTTGGGGCACAAGAGGGGTTTTGGGGTGCCGGATCCAGGCGGTGCTCACGTCGGGGAGCTCCCCACAAGCGGGGACATGTCCCTGCTGCTCCTAGGCGAAGGCATGATTAGGCAGCTCTGAGCGCTACCGCCACCTGCAGGCATCACCCCCGTAGCTTCTACTGGTTGCGGTTCCCGGCCAACGGGAGCTGCGGCACCAGTGCTCAAGGCAGGGGCAGCGCACCAAGCCCCCATGGCCGTTCCTCCGCCTAGGAGCAGCAGGGACATGTCGCTGCTTCCAGGGAGCCACGTGGAGCCAGGTAGGGAGCCTGCTGGCCCCGTGCCAACCGGACTATAACCTGGACTTTCAATGAATATCAGAAATGCCGGTTTATAGAGCTTTTCAGTTGGTAAAGTGTCGGATAACACAGCTTTTACTGTACTCTAGATAGTTACAAACAGAAAGCCACCCACCCCTCCAAAACTCCCAAATGCAGATTGATTAGGAGGGTAATTATGTATATTGCTAGAATTGGAATGCTATTCATGTTCTTATATGGCCCCTCTATCACCATTGTAATGGAGGCCTGGTCTACACTAAAAAGTTAGATTGACCCAGCTCCTTCACTCTGAGACGTGAAAAATCCACATCCCTGAGTGGCGTAGTTAAGCCAACCTTACCCCCGGTCTACACAGCACTGGGTCAAAAGAAGAATTATTCTGTCAGCCTAGCTACCGCCTCTCAGGGAGATGGATTAACTATGCCGACGGGAGAACCCCTCCCATCAGCACAGGTAGTGTCTACACTGAAGTGCTGCAGCTGTGCCACTGTAGCATTTCAAATGTAGACAAGCCCTGAGTCTCACAAACATTAATGAAATTATCTTCACAACACACACGTGAGGTAGAGAAGTATTGTTATCCCTATTTTACAGATGGGGAACTGAGACACAGGAAGATTAAGTAGCTTGTCCAAGGTCACACAGGAAGTCTGTGGCAGAGTTAAGAATTGAACACAGGTTCTCCGAATCCCACACCAGTGCCCTAACCATAAGTCTATTTTTCCTCCATAACCGGTGCTCTCCCCTAACAGGTTCAAGATGTAACAGGATGTTGCCATATGAATTTATTTCTATGAAAGGTTTTTAAATATTCACATTTAGTTCAGACATCACTGCCATATTTCTTCATGGAGATATTCTAAACTGGTTTAATAAAAATCAGTCATGATCTGAAATAAACTAAAAGGGACATTTTTTTCCCAGATCTTTACAGCTACCATGTGGATAAGTGGTAAGGATCAAAGGATAGATTATATGACAACAGCAGCACATAAAGCAGATTTTAAGAGTGGTGTCTTCTCTCCGAAGATACACCACCCACCCACTCACTTAAAAAAAAAAGAAAAGAAAAGAAAAGAAAAGCACCACATGAAGCACTGTGTTCTCAAGTATTTAAAATGGGCCAAACTACAATAAGCATAGGGCCAACAAACTATTAGGATAAACTATGCTATTACAAACAGTAGTTTGCATGCACCTTGTTCAACAACTTGCTTTACAAATAGGCCTGTATTGTCTGTTGAATATACTAGAATGTCAACAGTGAAATCCACAGCTACTTCAGACAAACTATCAGGGCTGTGAAAATCCAGTTGCAGCACATCCGCTATCTGCAAGAATTTTAGCACAAGTTGTGCATGAGTCAACCACATTTCAAGTAAGTGAGACCAGTAGAGTCACTGCAGCTGCTAAGGGCTGAAGCTTAGCATTCCCGCCCTGCCATACCCCCACAAGTCAGAGGAACTGTCCATAACAAATACCTTGCCATATTCCCCATTGATTGTAATAAGTTATTATTTTGGAGGCACGTTAGGGTGACCAGATGTCCCAATAAAATCGGGACCGTCCCGATTTTTCATCTTTTGTCCCTTTTGTCCTGACCGATGCTGGGTAGCTTCCGGTCTTCTTCCGTTTTTTTTTTTTTTAGCTTTGGGCGGGAGAGGGTTTTTTTTTTTGTTTTTCTCTCAACAGCTTCGGGTGGGAGAGGGGTTTTTTTTTTTTTTGCTCAACAACTTCGGGCGGGAAGTCCCGATTTTCAGGTCTTCTCATCTGGTCACCCTAAGGTACGTCTACACTGCACACTCCTTTCAGCTGCCTGTAGAGTACCTACACTACATATCCCCCTAGTACGGGTATAAACAGCAGCATAGATGGTGAGGCACTGCTTAGGTGAGTAAAGACATGCCTGAACCCTGTGGGTCTCTCTCTACATGCCCCAGCAGTGCTTCCCTCATCTACTCTGCCATCTTTAGCAGTGCAGTGCCCTGCTGCTGGAGTCTTTCCCTGGAGCTTTTCCTCACTGCCTTCCCCTGGCTGAGCCTTTCACTGACATGTGTATCTACACTCCGCAGCATGGATGCGGCTTGCTTTTCACTGCGGCATGAAGCTACACATACCCTATATGCTGCCGCAAGTAGTGCGCAGAGTAGACACAGCCTGAGCACCTCAAAATATAGTTAAAAGACCTATAAAGTTTCCCATTAAATTCTTGAGATGGCAGGGACCTTCTTGGGAATAGGCTATTAGAGGCATCTCATAAGTCATCTGTACAAGTCTAGATATAGATTGGTAGAGGCTAAAAGTTACCATCATTGTTGGTAGCCTCACTCCAGTTCCTGGCGAAAAGGTCTCCCCATCACAAAAACAGCTACCATGTTTTGCAGTCTTTGCAGAGGAGCCAAGGATCTGAATGGCCATGGAAACTCAACTACCCCAAGATCAGAAAGTCTAGAAATGAACAAGCAGGGATACAGTCAGTTCCCTGCTGCCATAGGATCCTTCAGCACTCACTAGCACACCACCCTAGTAACGCACTAATCCTGCAAACAATTAGGCTACATCTACACTATAGCACTTGCAACTGCATTGTGGCCGAGATGCTCTAAGCCCATGGGTGAGAGCTCTCCCGTCAGCTTAATAACTCCTGCCTCCACGAGAGGCAGTAGCTAGGTCAGTGGGAGAAGCTCTCCCGCCAACATAGCGCTGTCTACACCAGCATAATTTACATCGCTCAGGGGTGTGAATAATCCACACCCTCAAGCAACGTAAGTTATACTGAAGTTCCCTGTAGTGTACACAAGATCTTACTTTTGCTTAACTTTACTACTATGGAGTAGTCTCATTGAAATCAACAGAACTGCTCTTGATAGTAAAGTAAAGCACATGTAATTGTTTGCAGCTGCAGAGTGTGCGCCTCATCTGCCTTTTTAACTTTGTAAACTCTTTTTAGGTATCTCCCCCACCACCCATGCCTAGAAAAAAGTGCCTTTCCTCAACAAGACCAACAAAATAACATTTGGAAAAAAAGACTTTTATACATTTATTAAATTTCCCAGGAAAATCTCTTCCCAAGACTGATGTGGTATGTGAAATTTCAGGGCAATTGATTTGTTTGTTTCTTAAATAGGGCTTATAATGAGAAGCAAGCTTTCATCTTAGCTATGGAGGAGCTATCATCCTTCATACTAACTAGAAAAATATTTCAAAGCTCTACTTCATGCCTTTATTCCACACTCTTCTATGTAAATACATAGAAAAAATTGAAAAAAAAAAACTTACTTTATTAGGAGGAAAACGATAAAATCTTAAAATGTAACAATGTTTTATCAGCAGTAACTATAGTAGATATTTATGGCTTTATTAAAATTTAACATAATAATCACTCATAATGATTATTTACATAAATGAACATAAGAATGGCCATACTGGGGTCAGACCAGAGGCCCATCTAGCCCAGTATCCTGTCTTCCAACAGAGGCCAATGCCAGGTGCCCCAGAGGGAATAAACAGAACAGGTAATCACCAAGTGATCCATCCCCTGTCGCCCATTCCCAGCTTCTGGCAAACAGAGGCTAGGTACACCATCCCTGCCCATCCTGGCTAACAGCCATTGATGGACCTATCCTCCATGAATTAATCTAGTTCTTTTTTGAACCCTGTTAGAGTCTTGGCCTTCACAACATCCTCTGGCAAGGAGTTCCACATGTTGACTGTGTGTTGTGTGAAAAAAATACTTCCTTTTGTTTGTTTTAAACCTGCTGCCTATCATTTTCATTTGGTGACCCCTAGTTCTTGTGTTATGAGAAGGAGTAAATAACACTTATTTACTTTCTCCACACTAGTCATGATTTTATAGACCTCTATCATATCCCCTCTTAGTCGGGGGCCGCTCCGCTCGCATGTGCTGCAGCTCCCGAAAGCAGCGGCATGTCCTCCCTCCAGCTCCTATGCGTAGGGGCAGCCAAGGGGCTCCGCATGGTGCCCCCGCCCTAAGCGCCACCCCCCACAGCTCCCATTGGCTGGGAACTGCGGCCAATGGGAGCTGCAGGGGGTTGCCTGTAGACGGGGCAGCACACAGAGCCGCCTGGCTGCGCCTCCACATAGGAACCAGAGAGGGGGACATGCCGCTGCTTCTGGGAGCTGCTTGAGGCAAGTGCTGCCTGGAGCCTGCATCCCTGAGCCCCTCCCACACAACAACCCCTTGCCCCAGCCCTGATCCCCCTCCTACCTTCCAAACCCCTCAATCCCAGCCTGGAGCACCTTCCTGCACCCCAAACCTCTCATCCCCAGCCCCACCCCAGAGTTTTCACCCCCAGCCACCCCCACACTTAGTGCCCCAACCCCTTGCACCAGCCCCGATCCCCCTCCTGCCCTCTGAACCCCTCAATCCAAGCCCAGAGCACCCTCCTTGCCCCAAACCCCTCATCTCCAGCCCCACCCGAGCCCGCACCTCCAGCCAGAGTCCTGCCCTCCCTCCTACAATCCCCTGCCCCGAGCCCCCTCCCACACCCTGAACTCATTTCTGACCCCACCCCAGAGCCCACATCCCCACCCCAGAGCCCTCACTCCCTCCTGCACCCCAACCCCAATTTCATGAGCATTCATGGCCTGCCATACAATTTCCATACCCAGATGTGGCCCTCCGGCCAAAAAGTTTGGCCACCCCAGGTGTAGACACCACCTTCACCAATAGAAGGGATTCTCCCATCAGTGTAGGTAGCCCACCTCCTCAAGAGATAGTAGCTAGGTCAACAGAAGAATTCTTCTATCTACCTATCTTCTGTCTACACTGAGGGTTAGGTTGGCTTAACTACATCGCTCAGGGATGTGGATTTGTCACACCCCTAAGCAGTGTAGCTATGGCGATGCAAGTTCCCAGTGTAGATGAGCCCTTAGTTGGTTAGCAGTTTTCTAATTTCCAAACTTGCCTGTAAAATTTGGCTATAAAGCAAGCAGACAAAGAAGCAAAGAGAAAGAGACCCCGAGGGATCAGGGCCCAATTCTCAGATCAATCTGTAACCATGTGCCTGCAAACTGTGTGCATACAAACCAGAAAATTGTGGGTCTATGTACCCAATTCACATATACAGATATAGGTTTTGCACTTGCAAGAACTGGGAGAGCAATTCTTAAGGGATTTTTTAAAAATCTGGTCTCTTCTATCTCTGTAGAGATTTTGTATGAAAACATACCAAAGCGTCTGCAGAACACTCCAAAAATGGCACTCTGCTCCACAACACGCAGGTCAGCCAAAAGAGAGAGCTCGAGACCCCCAGCCACTGCATAGCCACTTACTGCAGCAATCACTGGTTTGGAAAACTTTATTCGGGAAGGACCCTATCAAAATAGAAGATATATTAATACATTCATACCACAGTGTACATACCAGAGACCCAATCCTGCAAACACTGTTGGGTGTAGTGCTTAATATAGGATGGAGGTTTATTGACTTCAGCAGGACTGTGCCTTGTAATAAGCATTTACAGGATTGGGCCATATCTAGGATGGTTGCAACCAGCACATCAGCTAATGCACCCACATATACTAACTTCCATTTATTATCTTGGTTTTGCTGTGATCAATTTTACATTTTTATGAATACAGTCTACTCAGTTTATTCGGGATTGCTTTACTGGGATATATCCCTGGGTACCTAATTAGCCTAATGAGACTGAATGACAATGATTGCTGTTTAATCAGGACAGCAGTAGGAAAAATTAACAACACATTTGTCCAGTGCCAGTGGGTTAAACTGGTGTTAAAGCAGATGTTCACAGTAGTGAAATTCTAAGCTTCAGTCACAGAAGTTGCCCTGTATAGAAAGATGCAAACCAAATGATGACCTCGGATACATCTGTACAACTCCATGGTTGTCCAAACTTGACTTGGAACTTGAGCACTGACCA
This sequence comes from Chelydra serpentina, assembly GCA_037349315.1. Taxonomy (NCBI): domain Eukaryota; kingdom Metazoa; phylum Chordata; order Testudines; family Chelydridae; genus Chelydra; species Chelydra serpentina. Next base: position 26,325,927 of record JBAIAC010000002.1, on the reverse strand, counting down.
CTGAGGCATAATCTGAAGGCAAAAAGGTTATACAGGTGTAGCCAAGGGCACAATTTGGCTAACAGAGTGTTTATTACTGGTTATGATGTGCAAGGTAGAAAGAACCCAGTTACACTTTCAGAGCCCATGTTGAATTTTTAGGGCTGACAATAAGAAAGACATTTTACTTGTCAGCTGAGCAAGTTTTGATATTAGGGAGACACAGTACACACAGAAGAAAGGAAATTGACTTTTTAAAGAAGGCATTTCATCCTTGATTTGTTTCCAGTGTGTTCAAATGTCATAGTATCCACTACAATCATATAATATTTGAATGCCATAATTATGCATATTAGGACTGTATTAAGGATCAAGCATCAGTAATTTAGAGAAGTAGTCAGTATGCTAACAGACCAAATGCAATCCACAGCTGTTAGCGTTAATACAAAGGCATGCCTCAGAGACTATTGGGCTCAGAAGGTGAAAGACAGAGGATTGCATGCTGTGACCTATAGCCTCTGTGACTGTATTAAAAACATGTTGTACTTAAACCACATCTTTCATCAGAGGACCTCAAATTCCTTTAGAAGGGCTAAAAAAAGTTATTTATATTATAAAGATGGAGAAATTGAGGCACAGTTAAATAAGCTATTCACCCACTCAAATTACTACTCTTTCATGAACAAAACAATTCAAACAGCAGGATTATTTCGCTTGTATACATAGTCTCAGACAAGATTCTCAAAAACACTCTAGAACAACAACTTTCATGAAGAAAAGATTTCATTCTATTTGAGTTATACACCCTCCTCTGTCAAAATGCTAAATAAATGTACAGATATGAGAAGCAGCAGCAAACTTCAGACAGGAATATGCACTACTCTATCCAGTTTTTTGTCGACACCTTGTTTTTTGTCTCACCTGGAGAAGCCTAGTGACTTTATTAACCCTCGCACGACCCAAGATAAGAACAAAACTGACTCAATGTATGGTGAATGAATTCCGATACCTAAGTATCTAATTCAACATTTTGTTTTCTGAGACTACTGATTTTATCAACACGTCACCATTAATGTACTTCTGGTGAATGTGCTGTATATGGAAACAAAGAAATTTCTCAGTGCCCATATAAAATGATCAAAAGCATTGAGCACAGCCATCTAACATACTGAAAAAAAAGCACTTACTTAACACCTCCACCTTACAAGTGGTCCATCTCTGCAAGCTTCCCCGGTGACCCTGAAGTTCTTATGCTTTCATATTTACCACTCCCACATCACCAGCCACAGCAAGTACAAATCTAAAGATACTCATTTTTAGGAGGCAGAAAGATTCTTCTGACTTCACAGTCTGTTTCTGAGCAAAACAGTGAACTCCTGCACCAAAGAATTCATGGTAGAGATACCGTGCAAATGGAGAATGACTGGAGTCATATTAACATTGGTGAAAATCCAGCTTTCCAGACATGACTCAAGTACCTACATAAGACACTGGGCCAAAGTTTTCTTTACCATTCAACTTAAAGAAAAAATGTTTGATATACCATGTTGGAAAATAGTTAATAGTAGATCTTTGGATCCTCTCTATCCCTTAACAGTCTCTGCCTACTACATTTTCATTTGAACTACAAATGACCCTGTGCACACAATCATATAATTCATATTTATATAAACAAAGGGTACAGTATATATAATTTTCAAGATGTCTGGGAGGTGATGCATCATAACTAAACTCCTACTTTTCCTTTGGGGAAACAATCCCATTTGTTTTTAGTTAACTTCAAAGAAGACAAGTATTTTTTCCCCTTTTTTTGTCTGCAAGTTAACAGAAATTTGTCACTTGTTTCCATAAATCAAGATTTTAAAGTTTTCTTGTCTGTTAAAAACAAAACAGCTGCCTCTCACACATATAGCAAAACAACTGAAACACAATGATATGGTCCTGCAGCAATTTCAAGCCACCAAAATTGACTTTAGTTTCACTGAATTGCCAAAAAACCCTCCACACTGCACAGTTCTGTTTCCAAGTACATACCATGGGACCAGGACCTTTGGTGACATCTTGTTCCAATTTTATTGAGGTTGGGTTGTGGGCCAGCTCTTTCAAATCATAACCAGCGCAGAAATTACCTCCTACAAAACACCGCAAAAATTAGACTCTGCAGTGATGAATCCAGGACAGCATCAGTGTGGGGTCAGTTGAGCTCCAAATAGTCACATTTTTTCCTTGAGGTTTGTTCAAGAGTTGCTTTTGGGGTGGCTCAAGGGACCATTTTATTTTATTCAGAAGCTTATTTCACCCTGAAAGCCTTGTTGAGAGTCTGCATCAGACAATTTTTACACACATCTAAAATAGAATAGATCTGGAACAGAAAATTTATACATATATTTCAGACAAAACATCATTTCTATATTTCTCTCCATCCATTTAGCGACAGCAGCATTTCGCTACAATGTGACTTTCAAATGGGATTATTGATAGTGAAAGTATAGCCACACCTACTGTCAAAGGTGCATGAAAATTTCCATTGTCAAGGGGTCATTTTCAGCTCCCTACCCAGTGAAGCTGGCTTCAGGGCACATTATGCCAGCCCAAAGTGGCGTATAATGTATAGTAGATCCATCCAGTTTTACATGCGAGACTTAGACCCAGATCCACAAAGGTATTTAGCCCCTTAACTTCCAGTGATTTCAGTGGAAGTTAGGAGCCTAAACAGCTTTCTGGATCTAGGTTGTTCATTTATTCTACCTTAAAATTTTTCTGATTCATTTTGAAGTTAATATTGTTATCAAGTGTAAGACTTAACGGAGTCCTGGCCCATGACCGGAATCCTAGGCTGATACAAAAAATAATAATTATTGTTATTATTACAGACACAGGGCCAGATCTTCAGCTAACATAAATTGATATAATTTAAGTGTAGTTGTACCAAATTACACCAGCTGAAGATCTGACTCAAATTTTAATGATATTTCAACAGGAAGTACCTCTTTCATTACACCTGTCTTTTTCAGTTGTATAAAGGTAAGTCAATGAAGACAAAGGATCTGATTCTCGTTTAGACTTTTCATCACTCTGGCAGCACAAAAGGGCCTAGAAGTGGGTTTAAAACATATCTAAGACAGTAGAAGAAAAAAGTTGTATGATATTCTGAGAAATTTGCAAAACAATGTAAAGCACAACAGTACCCAAAAGGGTACCCTGAAAGGTTACAACATGCCAAATGTGTCCATAAGATTGTCTTTTTAAAAATACATTGAACTATTTGTTTGAAAGCTAGTGGGTGTCATATTTTAAAACATTACAGCATAACACATACACAAAAGGGGGCAGAGTAAAAAATTATCCAGGCAACCTTAATGTTATCATCTCACGACCTGAGTGCTTCCCTTTGGGCTCTCAACATTCTTTTAATGTCATTATTTCTGTTGACTAGACAACAGCTTAACCAGGTATTGTTCAGTCACATCACTAATGAGGAGGAAAGACTTCTTAATAGTAACGTAGGTTGGTTCTCCAAATGGTTTATTTCCTCCATAGAGGCACATTATTTGGACAAGCACATGTATCATTACATGGGATGTGGGACCCATGAAACATAAACGTAGAAAGCTTTAGTGTGCATTTCAACATCCATCCCAAGCAAGCAGTTCTTTTTTAAGTATTGAGCTAACATCACCAACTCAGGACCGTATCCTCATCCGGTCCTCCATTCATGTCAACGGAGCTACACCAACATTCAGCAGCTGAGGATCTGGCCCGCAGGTTTGTGGACTGAGATTTGAATACAAGATCTGAAGCAACAAGGAGGGGGAGGGAGACTATGAGCGTGTGGAAAAGATAAACTTGTCAGAAAACTTCATTTCCTGATAAATCAGCCTGTTTTCTCTTTAATCGGATCACTTCCACAGATCTCATAAAGCAACAGTGAGAGAATGGACACAGATGTTCTGAATTGCTCTGTGGAAGAAAGTGTCCATGTCAGGAAGCAATGCTTACAGAAAGCAGAAAGGGAGAGTCTAGGCAGCAGGTCTCCTGATTCAAAGTGCCTATGATAATTCAAATAATAAACAACAACAACAGTCAGAGAGATGACATCTCACACGAGCAGCAGAGCACAATTTGGAAATGTAGGCTACAAATAGCGGATCTGATTAATGAAAAAACGAATAGGTTGAGGGTGAGGCTGAAATTCCTTTTTATTTTATGAAGAATGACTTCACCAATGGACAAATGATGCCAGGGAAAGAAAGCAGATAAAGGCCTTAATTGTGCCTTATTGGCACAGCCCTGCATTGGGAGGGCACTGCAGAGCCACACTGCCCCAGAGGGAACACCCAAGAGGCATTCTGCCTCAGAGAAAACATTCTTCCTGTGCGTACAGAGATAGCAGCATACATGCTATACATGCTATAGGGAGCTCCCCTCAGTCATGACCCTGCCTAGTCCCTGCACCCTCTGGGGAAGCATGTACACTGCAGGTAAGGATGGAGCAATCCTATCACTCCATTAAGCACAGAGAGTGCAATTCAGGTTGGGCCTTGCAAAGGTAGTGAAGGAGTGGGGAGAGGATATTTGTGGCCTCACCCACACTATGCACTCACATAAGGCCGGGCAGAATTTGCCCTTTAATTTTGAGATGATTTTGTTGGAACTCCAAAGCCTCCTTGGTAAAGAATCTGGAAGGAAGAGAGGGGAAAAAAAAAAAGAAATAGTGTGATGATCTCTTGATAACATGCAATAATCTAATTGAACAAGATGAACTAAGGTAGCGTTTCCCTTACAAGAAAGGCTGCATGACAGCAGTTAACGCAGAAGCCTGAAAGGAGGAAAATATAGTAACTTAGGATGCAAGTTAAGTTTCCAAGGAAGGGTTAGACACCTGACTAATAAATAAATAGGGAGAAGCTCTCTCATGAAAGCAGTTACTGTGAGATACTAGAAAGGAGCAGTGGAAAGCCAACAACTACTGTATAAATGCATACTGCTACTCAAAATCCAGACTGAGCTATGGTTAGAAGATAACTAAGAATAACATTTTCATAAGTGCTAAGTTCACCTATGAGTTACACAACACACTGACACAAAATTAAACTCTCTCTTCATTCAAGTTAGCTGTGTGAATGAGATGAAGGAAGAATTAAGTCTAGAAATCTAAAAGAAATCCATGTCAGAAAATGAACTGTTGGGAGAAAAGTTTCATACAGTTTTGAATCAAACAATCCATGTTCTGGTTAAGGAAATCTCCCAAATGACTGCTGTAAAAGCATGACCCTAAGTATGAATTAAAGCCCTATCTACAAAAGCCAGATAACAGTGTTTAACAGCTGTGGTTAAGCAGGTTTTAAAAATGGTTGTGGCTGAACTGGGCTATAAGCCAGTTTGGCCAGCCAGTGTGGACTGGACCCAATTATGCTAAAACATATGTTCTAGCCACAACTTCTAAACTTTCTGTAAGATTCCTCCAAGGGATGCTGCACAACCAATTTCTGTTTTATGTTCCAAATCATTAGTCAATGCAATAGCATGTAATAGCGGGTATTAAATACTCTTAACATAAACCAAATGAGTGTCATTAGCTCTCCAACACTTTATCCAATAAAATAGTTTATGTGAAGCTGTGTAAGCTAAGCATCTCCATGACAATTTTCAAAACGCATTTAATATTGGGGAGATGAATAATGAATATAAATAAGTGCAAAGTAATTTTGTTTTGAAAATTAATCTCTGTTAATAGGTATGAGGAACAAGAACAACTATACTATTAATGCTGAAAGAGACCCTGAAAGGTCTCCCAAGACGAAATCATTTGTGAATGAGACACGAGGACAGCTTTCTGCAGTGCAGTACGACAAGTTATTGCACTCGGGGCTATATTAATACAGTAATGTTTACAGTTTAGTAGTGTAGTCCTGTTTGCATCTCCGTTTTCAAACAAACAAGAGAAAACATCAAGTTACTTCAGAATACACCATCAGCTTTTACCTCTCACAGATCAAAGTTCTTTGGGGGAAAGATGGGGACACTGGTGGTGTTCACTGTTCTCTACCCTGCACCAACTCTCCTGGTCTTAGTTCTATTGGGGCAGAGGGCAGGAGGGAGAAGAAGATTCTCTCACAGCTGTGGGCGGCAACTAAACTACTTCATGGCCACCACTGCAATCTCAAAGCTACAATAACCTCTGCAGCACAAAGTCCCTTAAGAAGGCCCAGTAGATCCGTGTAGCCAGGGTTCAACTAGCAAACCTCCTATTCCTCCCCTGTGCGCTGGGGCACAGTGTGCTTCCAGGAAGATGGGCTTTGTAAGGCACAAGAGGTTCATGCCCACGGCATGGAGCCCAGCCCTGCTCCAGCCCCGGAGAACCACGCAAGTCCCACTGCAGGCAGGCCATTCCACCTCCTCAAAGGAATGTGTGGGGAAGAATTTGCCTTTATGTCGCCTAATACAATACGTGTTATTCCTATATTTAAATCTGAGGTTCTATGAAGAGCAGCGAGGCCACCTACTCTCACATAGGTGCCCAAAGGCCACAAGTTGAATGTTTGCAACCATTTGGGCTGTGGCAAGACTAGATGGTGGTATCATATGCTAGCTGAGGTTATGAAATAGCTTCTTAAAAAGTAAACATAGAAATAAAAATCTTTTGATGGTGAAAGAAAAAGAAAAGATTGGTCTTTTGGCACTGAAGATCCTGGTCTAATATCAGCATTGCACTGACTTTTTAGTAAGCCTCCATATTCTCTTCCTTTGCGGATGCCAATTTTATGATTAAACACTGAATAAAGGCTGCATTCTATAAGGATGTGTCATTTAAAAGAAAGTGAAGACAAAGTAAACAAGAATTCACTTCCAGGGTTCTCACTGGTGCATGCCAAAAACCTATTCGCCCTTCCACCCCCTCCACTTCCTTATCACTGAAAGTGTGCCTCCTTCACACAGCTACCCGCAGCAGAAAGAGTGAATTCAGACCATTTCTTGCGTGACTGAGGTATCGTTTCTTCACAGTGCTGGAAGTAGTAAGAAGCACTGCTGCTCACTGCTCCACCACAATGAAAATCAAAACATTGCAACCCACCACATTTACTTTAATATTCAGCTGTATGACATACAGAAATTCCTTGCTGTCTAAAACATAAGAGGCCACAGAGCAAGAACCTCCCTGATATAGTTTAACAGATGGAACCACTGTACTAGGCTGCAAAATTCAATGTTCTAATTCTCTCTGTTAAGTCAGTTAGGATGGCATAAATAACCCATGTATATGTCCTGGGGATGTAAAGCTTTAAAAAATGGAAAGTTGTGTGTATATTTTAGTCTACAACAATTTCTGTAATTTTCCCAGGACTTCAGTAATACCACTGACTCCAGCCTAGTACCTCTTTTCTATTTGAATAAGAACTGTCATGTATGAATATTAAGTATGTATTAGTTTTGTTAGCATGTATTCTGTACGTATTAAATATTATGAAGCCGAATGACCATCAGTCTGAAGACGGGACAGAAAAAAAAACCAAAAAAACCCTCCCTAGGCTGAAGTTTTCAAAAGTGACTTGGGATTCTGGGTGCCTCCATTTTTGGATGCCTGAATTGCAATACTTTAAAGGGGCCTGATTTTCAGGAAGCAGGCTCAGCACTTTCGGAAAGCAAAGTCCCTTTATGGTATCTCAATTTTGGGTACCCAAAGTTTGAAGCACCAATAACAATAATAATCACAAGTCACTTTTGAAAATCTTGTGTTTTCAGAAGACACCAGAAAGACAAGGAATATAAGTGTTTGCCAGTAATACGTGGTGGCGCCCACTGATAGGACAGTCATTGCTTTTGCACTGATAGTTGGTTTGGGAGTTAGGATGCGGAGTGAGAAGAATCATATAAAGGCAAACTGAGAACTGAGAAGAGTGAGGCTAGAGAAACTATGAGATGTATGAACAGAGCCAATAAACCAAAGTCATACCCACTGTAACTCTATGAAATCAGTGAAGTTACACCAGTGAGGTTTTTCTTGTAGTGAACAACAGAGAGTGTTCTTGTAAAATGGGTAGGTGAGTCTGTTCTTGCTGAACCTTACACACCGAAAAGCTGAATCATTACATATACTGGCATAAATTAAATAAATACCACAGAGAAGTCCACAAGCCCAGTTGTCTTTGATAACTCATTCCCAGTGGAAGACTGACTGTCACTGATTAAAACATAGTGGATCTGGGCCGGAGATGATAGATTAAGTTAAAGAAAATACAAACTAATTAACTCAGCCAGCTAAATCCTATTATAGGCCCATGTCAAAGTGAAGGCTGATCTAATTTTACAAGAGGAACTCTGCTCTAGAAAACTACCTGCTTGGTTTGGAAAAAAAGGTGTAGGAATCTCCAAATACAAAACTCTAATGACAGGTTGGGTATTTGACCTGTTCCTCCCCTAAGAAAAATAAATGTCTTCTCTCAAACACGAGACACTGTAAAAACGAGGCACTGTTTTTATTTGGCCTTTGTTCCAGTTTAAAAACAAACAGTCCTTACTCCTTGGGCCTGTATTTTAAAGTGTTTTGCAGGGTTTTTTTAAGGAACACAACATAGAAATGAATTAATTTGTATCAATGACATCTAAAATCTCACAGTTTAAATGGTTACAACTTTAGAGCCTTGGGTGTTGAGCTATTTATATAATAAGATACACATGCGTTTTAACTAAAATAGTTAAACTGGAGCAAAATAGACAGGGTGAATTTTGATTTAAATCATGATTTAAATCACTAGTCAGAAAGTCTCGATTTAATCATGGTTTCCTACATAAAAGTACATTCTTGTTGGTTGTTATAACCTTAATACATGTTCTTCACAACTCAGAGATAGATGTAGGTTTCATTTTTAGAAGGTACACACTACACATTTTTAAACTGTGATGATTTACTTTGAAAACTTTTCAGATTAGTTTTACAGCTATATCAGAAAATGAATGATGGTTTGATTATTTCATTTACCAAAGGAGATATTTATGAAGTCATTGGGAGGTGAACTATCTCCAATTCAACAGGTTAATCATTAATATTTGGAGGATTTTCTTGCCATGCTGTATTAGGAGGAGAACATCACCAGACAGACATTTAAATTGTTTTATTTAACTAAAACAACATTAAGTATTCTGGATTTTTTTCTTCAACAGAAAACCTAATATTTTAACAAAACAAGCATATGTCCTTCTGACAGAGTAGAGAGTGAGGTGGATTCAACCTGGGAGGTTTGTGGGGGAGGGTCCCTGGGACCTGCGGCATTGCATTAGGAAAGGGAGACTTTACCTGGGGCTGTAACATGAGCCAGGACGGGGGTTGGGAGGTGACACCTTTGGCTGGGAGAACGGACAAAAGGCGAGAGGAGGAGCCCCGGGGGGAGGGGAAGAGCCTCCTGGAGTTTTTGTCTGTGTGTTTTCAGTTTTGGAGCTGGCTTGGGAAGAGGAGGGGAGGGGGGCAGACAGGGTCTGGCCTCCCTGCCCCATGTGGAGCTGTGGGGCGAAATGCAGGGAGCCCCCAGGCTGGGGTCTAAGCTCCCTGCCCCCCGGAAGGACCCGACTGAGGGGTCCTGGTTGTACTGACAAGCTCTGTTTGGACTGTGTTCCTGGCATCTCTAATAAACCTTCTGTTCTACTGGCTGGTTGAGACTCCCAGTGAATCCGGGGAAGAGGGGTGCAGGGCCGGACTCCCCTATACTCCATGACAACTGGTGGCAGCGGTGGGATGTTCTGCACCCCGTGAACGGCGCTTCCTGCAGTAAGTAACTTGGGAGCAGTGAAGTGATGGCGTATCGCCTTCTCCTTAAGAAGAGCATTGTAACCCTGTGCAAAAAGAGAGGGCTGCCCATTGGGAAGCTCACTAAAGCCCAGTTAATCACGCGGCTGGAGGAGAATGACCATTCTAGGGAGCAGATTCCTGACCCCAATGGGGCTACAGCAGGATCTGGGAGCAGCTGGAGTGATAGCCTGGCATCCCCAAGAGTCTGGTCCCCAACCAGACGGGGGTCTTCACGATCGGGTTCCCCAGCAGGGGATCGGAGACGGATGGGACTGGAGCTGAGTCCGAGAGAGCAAGAGGACAGTGAGAGACAGCGAGAGCCCGAGAAAGACCTACAGAAGAAGCAGCAGCAGCAACGTGAACTGGTGGTGGTGGAACGGAGAGGCATAGGGGACTGGCCAGGGGTAAGTGGGGACAGATCCCGGGATGCCAGCTCCGCAGGGAACCTCGATCCTAAATTGCTGCCCCTAGTTAAGGAGGGTGGGGATGTGGAGGCCCACCTCACTGCCTTGGAGCAGGCTGGTGATTGGAACCAGGGAGACCCTGCGGAAAAGCCCCGGGTTCTAACCCCCTTGCTGGGTCCCAAGGCCATAAACTCCGCCAGCCAGATGGGTGGGATGGAGGACGGATTTCCATTCCTGGCCCTGGACTCAAGCCCTATGGACCCCCAGTGGGAGCGGAAGGTGATGGTCAATGGAGAGACATTCGGGGGGTGGCAAGACCCCGGGACAGAGAGAATTGTGGTCAGGCCCCGGGTGGTGCACCCCCACCAGATGCTGAGGGGCTGTGTGACCTGGGTGAGGGTCCCAGGGACGGACCCATTCGCCCTGCCTATGGCCCAGATCCCTGTGCAGACCCAGGAGGGGTCGGGCTGGCTGGTGGTTGGGGGTCTCCAGGATGTCAGCTGTAAGGTGCTGTTGGGGGGTGACTGTGTATCTTTGGGACAGGATCCAGGCCCTGGCCCTGTAACGGCCGAGGATTTGAATTTGAACTCAGGAAACCAATTGGCTAATAGGGAAATGGTCAGTGAAAATGCAAATGACCTGGCTGGCAGGGGGGAGGAGCTGCCAGGCTCCGGTTCCCTGCCTGCCTGTAACCAGACCCCTAGGGTGGGGTGGGACAGAGAGATGCTCCCCGCCCCCCTGCACAATGGAGAGGTGGCTCAGGCAGTCTCTGATGCAGAGAGCAAAGCAGCGAGCTCGCTGCCTGGCCCCACAGGGACAGCCAGGGCAGCGCTGAGCACGGGGGGAGCAGAGACCCCAGCTGAGTGGGGGAACACACAGGCAGGGCAGGACAGCTGACAACCAGGCTTGCCTGGTCCAGAGGTGCTGCCGAGAAGTGATTCCACGGCAGGGAGGGAGCCACCAGGGGAAGGGCTCAGTGGGGCGGTGACCCCAGGCCTGGCCAGTGAGCTGCAGAGGGATCCCACCTTGGAGAAGCTAAGGGAACTTGCTGGCCACAGCGCTGCAAACCCCCTTGGGGAAGACTGCAGAGACAGATCCCTGTGGGAGAAGGGATTCCTGTGCCGGGAATGGGCTTCCCAAGGGGAAGTAGAACTGTGGGGAATCAGGAGGCAGCCGGTGAGGCCCCAGAAGTATCATCACCAGCTATTACACCTGGCCCAGGGTAAGGAAGAAGATCCCTGGAGGTCCCTGCCCATCAGAGAGGAACCTTTCCAGAAGGTGGCTATGAATAGGGTGGGCCCCCTCAGCAGGGCAACCCGGTCGGGGAAGAAGTACATTCTGGTGGTGGTAGATTTCGCCACCCGCTACCCCGAGGCGGTGCCCTTATCCTCCATTGAAGCAGACACCGTGGCGGATGCGCTGCTGACCATTTTCAGCTGAGTGGGGTTCCCCAAGGAAGTCCTGACAGACCAAGGGTCCAACTTCATGTCGGCCCTCCTCCGGTGCTTGTGGGAGAAATGTGGGGTCCGGCACAGCTGGGCCTCAGCATATCATCCCCAGTCCAATGGGCTGGGGGAGAGGTTCAATGGGATGCTAAAGATGATGCTGAAAACTTTTATGAACCAGCACCCGCAGGACTGGGACAAGTACCTACCGCACCTGCTGTTCGCCTACAGGGAAGTGCCCCAGGAGTCTACCGGATTCTCGCCCTTCGAACTGTTATACGGCAGGAGGGTACGGGGGCCCCTGGACCTGATGAGAGACGAATGGGAGGGGGAGGCGGCCCCCGAGGGAGAGTCAGTGGTGGAGTATGTCCTGACCTTCCGAGAGAGACTTACTGAGCTCATGGGCCTGGCCAAGGGAAATCTGGCCAGAGCCCAGAGGAAGCAAAAGGTCTGGTATGACCGCACGGCGCGGGCCCGCACCTACGCCACGGGGGATCAGGTGATGGTTCTCATTCCCGTGAGGAAAAACAAGCTGCAGGCCGCTTGGGAAGGCCCTTTCAAGGTTGTCAAGCAGCTAAATGAGGTAAATTATGTGGTGGAGCTGTCTAACCGGGCACACCACTGCCGGGTGTACCATGTCAATATGATGAAGCCATATTATGACAGGGGGAATGTGGTGCTGGCCGTGTGTGGACATTGGGAGGAGCAGGGAAGTGACCCTCTAGTAGATCTATTCCCTGAGACAGGAGCTGGCTCCTCCCAAGAAACGATCCCCCTCTCTGATCAGCTAACCCCTGCCCAGCAAGCTGAGATCAGAGGGGTGCTGCATCTGTACCGACAGCTGTTTTCCAACCAGCCTGGTCGCACTAATCTGACTGTCCACGGGGTGCAGACAGGAGCGCACCAACCTATAAGATGCTCCCCCTTCCGAGTCACAGGGAAGACAGCTCGGGACCTGGAAAGAGAGGTCAAGGACATGCTGGCTTTGGGGGTGATCCAACCGTCGTCCAGCCCTTGGGCCTCGCCGGTGGTGCTGGTCCCCAAAAAGGATGGGTCGATCCGGTTCTGTGTGGACTATCGGAAGCTCAATGCCATCACTGTATCTGATGCCTACCCCATGCCCCGGCCGGACGAGCTCCTAGACAAGCTGGCAGGGGCTCGGTACCTTACCACCATGGATCTTACAAAGGGCTACTGGCAAGTGCCACTGGATGCAGATGCCCGGCTTAAATCTGCCTTCATTACCCCTCTGGGGCTCTACGAGTTCCTGACCCGGCCTTTCGGCCTCAAGGGAGCGTCGGCCACCTTCCAGCGCCTCGTGGATCAGCTACTGGAGGGGATGGAGAGTTTCGCTGTGGCGTATATCGATGACATCTGTGTCTTTAGCCAGACCTGGGAGGACCATGTGTCCCAAGTTAAACAAGTGCTGGACCGACTCCGGGAGGCTGGGCTGACCGTAAAAGCGGAGAAATGCAAGGTGGGGATGGCTGAAGTGTCCTACCTGGGACACCGGCTGGGGAGCAGCCACCTAAAGCCAGAACCAGCCAAAGTGGAGGTGATCCGGGACTGGCCCGCTCCACAAACTAAAAAGCAGGTCCAGGCCTTTATTGGGATGGCGGGGTACTATCGAAGATTTGTGCCCCACTTTAGCGCCGTAGCCACCCCCATCACTGAGCTATGCAAGAAGGGGAAGCCAGACAAGGTGGTCTGGACCGAGGAGTGCCAGAGGGCTCTCTGTGCACTGAAGGAGGCTTTGATCAGGGGCCCGGTTCTGGCAAACCCAGACTTTGACAAGCCCTGTCTGGTGTTCACCGACGCCTCAGACATGGGACTGGGGGCGGTGTTAATGCAGGAGGATGAAACGGGGCAGAGACACCCCATCGTGTATTTAAGCAAGAAGCGGCTACCTCGAGAGCAGAATTATGCGGCCATCGAGAAGGAATGCCTGGCCATGGTGTGGGCCCTCAAGAAACTAGAGCCGTATCTATTCGGGCAACACTTCACCATGTACACCGACCACTCGCCCCTGACCTGGCTACACCAGATGAAAGGGGCCAACGCCAAGCTCCTGAGGTGGAGCCTGCTCCTGCAGGATTACGACATGGACGTGGTCCATGTGAAGGGAAGGGCCAACCTGATAGCGGATGCGTTATCCCGGAGAGGGGGCCCTGAACTTCCCCAGGCCACTGGTCAGAGTGACCCCGCTCAGTTCAGTCTCGAAGGGGGGGAGAGATGTGACGGAGTAGAGAGTGAGGTGGATTCAACCTGGGAGGTTTGTGGGGGAGGGTCCCTGGGACCTGCGGCATTGCATTAGGAAAGGGAGACTTTACCTGGGGCTGTAACATGAGCCAGGACGGGGGTTGGGAGGTGACACCTTTGGCTGGGAGAACGGACAAAAGGCGAGAGGAGGAGCCCCGGGGGGAGGGGAAGAGCCTCCTGGAGTTTTTGTCTGTGTGTTTTCAGTTTTGGAGCTGGCTTGGGAAGAGGAGGGGAGGGGGGCAGACAGGGTCTGGCCTCCCTGCCCCATGTGGAGCTGTGGGGTGAAATGCAGGGAGCCCCCAGGCTGGGGTCTAAGCTCCCTGCCCCCCGGAAGGACCCGACTGAGGGGTCCTGGTTGTACTGACAAGCTCTGTTTGGACTGTGTTCCTGGCATCTCTAATAAACCTTCTGTTCTACTGGCTGGCTGAGACTCCCAGTGAATCCGGGGAAGAGGGGTGCAGGGCCGGACTCCCCTATACTCCATGACAGTCCTTCACTTCTCACATTTACCTCGATTTCTTCTCCTTATCTAGATCTATTCCACCCCCAACAATCTTCTATTTATTAAACTTTTTCAAACTTTGCACTTTTAGAGAGGTAAGGGATTGACTCTGTATACATAAATTTGCAGAGGGACAATAGAGTTGAGGTCTGTTATTTCTCACCTCTATATATTATTTATTTATTTAAAACCATTTGTGTCTCCAGAGGTAACATGCTTGTTAACAGCAAAAATCCACAGTTTGAGAACTGCAAAACAAACTAAGCATCTCTGATGGTATCTTCTAGACTGAACACTGAGTCCCATTGGGTAGATAGGTTAATCTTTCTAAATAATCTATACAGAAGCCTGTGGAACCCCATAAAATTGGACATTACATGAATATATTGTTTTACACTATAGAATTAGAATTTATAATCCCTATCCCATGATGAGATATCTTTGAGCTATAATGTACCCTAATTAAAACAATCTTTAGATAAAATGCTTTTTGAGGAAAAAAACAAAAAAAGAAATCCAATTTTTTTTAATTTAAAACAAAAAAAATCACTGATTTTTATCCACCCTGAAAATAGATCTCCATACATAGTGGTGATGATAGCTCTCAGTAGTCAGAGATGCTTTTAAGGCAGGCCAGGGAATAGGGAATTACAGAGGAACCACAAAAAGCTATTAAAATAATAGAAGCTATTAGTTATAAATACTGATCCTGTAGAAGTAAATGGGAGGTGATTTGGCCAGGCTTTGACCCTGCAAATCTAAAGTGTCTTTAAACTGTTGTGGCAGTCACTGCTAGGAAGTGCTGGAATTGCTACTAAATGTTCTGACTGTAAACAACTAACATGCTATTTCCACCATGAATGTGAATGTTTTCCTCCTCTCTGGATAAAGACAAGACATCTACTTCTAATTAAAGTTTAGCAATGTGTCTCTTCTTATTTTGCTACCTCCATCTGACAATTCACACAAGTACTTTCATATACTCTTTGAAGTTTAGGGTGGGGTTGTTTTTTCCAAGTGCTAGGTTTTATGTCTCAGTCATCCTAAATTCAATTGCAGCGCTTCCAAGATAAATGAATAAAGCAAGAAAAAAACTGCACATGCATCTTAAATAATAAGCATGTTCTCATTTCCTGTTTTGATTTTCAAATACATGTGCCTTGTTTTACCCTAGTCCATGGGCAAAATAAGTCATTTGTATTGGACAAAATAAGTCGCTGGATTTTTTTTTGGTCACTTAGAGTAGAATAATCTCAAATATACAAGATTTCTCAAAAGTCACACAGCACCTGAGCAGTATAATTACAATAAAAAACCTCCAATAGCCAGATTCTTAGTTAATGAAAATCAATGGATCTATGTTGATTTATACCAGCTAGGTATCGGACCCTCAAGCATAATTGTCATGATATACATATTTCAAAGAACAAAAACAGGAATTTGTCTCTAGTTTCTTATTAGCTTATAAACAACTATTACTCAAGGACACATTTTACAACAAGCACCAAATGAATTCAGTTAGTTTCATCTAAAATATTTTACCTCTTCATAAATTTAAGTTCAGTGTATAAGTGAAAACGTACATTGACACAGTCAAGAAAGCATGAGTAATAAAGCCTAGCAGCATCTGGGAACAGCTGCTATTTTGCTGAAAAGGCAGCAATATAAACAGTGATGTTTATTAGAGAAAAGAGACTCTGACCAAAATCAGGTTATAATTAACCACTTCACTGCCTGTGAAGGTATATTATTGCCGAAATGTTCAACAGTGGTCATTTATTTTGGGTTCCTCCATTTTTGAATGCCAAGCCTGAGACAACTTCGGACTGATTTTCCAAAGTGTTGAGTATTCACAGCTCCTCTGGAAGTTAGCATGAGCATCAGAACGGTGAGCAACAACTCTGAAGTTCATTACCAACATGTCTCAGGCTGGGTACACAAAATATGAGGCATCCAAAAAATCAGTGTCCTTCACTGTCTGTGAAACTATAGCATGAGTCCAAAAAAAATAATAATTCATAATTGGGGTCCTGTGCCTACAGACTCTCAAATAACTTTGATCCTGCAAACATTTTACATACAAGTTATTCACGGGCATAAAGTTTTTGCAGAATCATGCTTTTGGATGTAAATCATACTTCACTATTAATGTACTCGGTCGTGTGTTTAGATTGATAAGGAGACATGGTGTGGGTTAAATAAACTCAAGGAGGCTTTTTCATCACCTACTGTTCAAAAAAGGTAGAGCCATCTACCAGACCTCTCTGTAGAAATTAATACATACCATTTTTTCCAAAATTGTAGAAGATTAATCTCAGGAGGAAGAGAATAGCCTTGTGACAGTTTGGGTAATATGTTTGTGTCAACATATAAATCCCTAATATCATTTATGATTGTAACAGCCATTATGAATTAGATCATCCATTTCATGGCAGGGACCTGGCATGTAGTGAACAAACTATGTCTGGGGAAGTAAAATAGGGCCATCAACAACTGAACAGCTTTGCCCTGAAAGGCCAATGGAGTTTGCAACCAGCAGAACCACTGAGTTTAAAAAAATCTTTGCCTAGCAAGCTTTGGGGGATTAGGGCATAGAAAATCCCCAGCACAAGGATAGAAAAAGAAAAGATGTTACAGATTGCTTTTTAAAAAGAGATGAGCACTTTGGGCAAGACAATCAGCCTGTCACAAGAAATAGAGGACACAGCTGGAGAAGTGGGCACAGAACAGACTTTCCCTTCCCTCAAGGAAACTGACCAAAACCCTAAGAACTCTCAGCAGCGGTGAGGACTCTGGCCTCTGGGGGGCAGGAGAGGAATTGCATTCATGTGTTTATTGTTTTGCCTACATCTGTAATTCTGCTGTGCTGTCTATGAGTAAAGTATACATGTTTAAGAAGTTCGTTTATAAAGTCTGTGTTCCCTGCTTTAACTGCCACGTGTCCCCAAAGAGTTAAACTATAAACTAGAGTGCCCCAGGGAATGAAGCTATGAGGAAACCACGCACAGACAGCAGTGCTTCAGCACTGGTCTTGAGGCTGAGGGCAACTACACTGAGGAGTCCCACATCCCAAAGAGGGCCGGACAGGGAGTCTGCATGCCAGAAGCATGCCCTAAAGAGGTTCAGTCAGACAGTGACTGGACTCTGTCCCGACCCAGATGGCTGGAAAGCACGTTGGATTCAAAGGATGGGTCTGATTATAACAGCCTGGAGACCACGCACTTGGGGGAGGGGGCATTCA
Source organism: Chelydra serpentina (assembly GCA_037349315.1). NCBI lineage: Eukaryota > Metazoa > Chordata > Testudines > Chelydridae > Chelydra > Chelydra serpentina. The sequence continues at coordinate 26,308,313 of JBAIAC010000002.1, read as the reverse complement.
GCCAGGGCTAGAACAAATCTCACCTATTCCATGAAGTACAGCCACAGTTAGTGAGGTATCATCTTCAAATGCGGTGAATGCCTGCAGAAGCATTGCTGCAGTCTCCTGATTCACAGCATTCCTAGCTTCTGGCCTGTTAATCCCAACTGTCATGATGGTTCCATGTCTTTCAGTGACTACATTCTTCTTCCCTGCGTGAGGGGGAAAGAAAAACAATCAGCGTAAAAGTGTACTTACATTCTTTTTAGTAAGGCATTAATACATTAAAAGAGGGGTCTGAAAGGCTTAAAATGTTTTACTATTAGACGACAGACATTTAAAATAAACAGAGAAATCCAACGTATTACTTTTACCACTTACATGATTTCTTCATGAACATTTTTAAACATTTTAATATACAATATCTTTGCCAGGCTTGTATTTAAGCAACAGTAAATAAGGACAGAAGGTATTTCCTGAGAATTAAGAACAATGACCAGCACTGAAGAGCGGACGGTCTCAAGCACAGTTGGGGATCACTCTTCTGGGTGAAATGCGCTGTGGTGTCATTGTTATAGCTAAAAAATGAAGGAAAAATGTTAGTTTTAAATGCAAGAGGTAGTTTCAACTGGTATTAGAGGTACAAGGAATTTCTACAGAATTAATGTAAAGCAAAGCAGGCAATCAGGTTGCTTAAAACAGCCCTCAATAACCCATTTTACAATAAACATTGACTTCTAATTAGATAACTAACAAGATGAATTGTTGAAAGTAGTAAATAATCATATTTACCTCACGATACAGTAACACTCTCTTTCTACCAAAATAGGAAACCAAGGGTACAATTCAGCTCTCAGTGTAAGTAGTTGGATTATTTACTCTCTGGGGTTTCTTACTTAGGGCTGGTCTACACTAGCCCCCAAGTTCGAAGTAAGATACGCGACTTCAGCTACGTGAATAACGTAGCTGAAGTCGAAGTATCTTATTTCGAACTTAAAAGTACTTACCCCTGGTCCACACGGCGGCGCGCAGGCTCCCCCGTCGACTCTGCCTACTCCGTTCGCAGAGCAGGATTACCGGCGTCGACGGGGGAGCACTTCCTGGTTCGATTTATCGCGTCTAGACAAGACGCGATAAATCGAACCCAGAACATCGTTCCGAAGCCTCCGACGCAGCGGGTAAGTGTAGACTAGCCCTTAGTGTGCGTACTGTACCCAGCACAATGGGATCTCAGTCGTAGCCGGGGACTCTAGGCACTGCATGAATTTACAAGGAGCTATTCCAGAACAGCAGCAATGAAACTAAGCAATTTGGCTCAGTACCTCTAATTTTACATATATTCTAAATGTTTTCATCATACATAATTGAAAATGTGACAGTTTTTCCTTTAAAGCAGTAGTCTATTGGGACCTGAAGTCCAGAAAAAAAATGTGACAGATTCTCAGCTGGTGTAAATTGGCCTCGTTTCCCTGCTCTTGATCGAACAAATCCAGTTTACAAATGCTGAAGATCTGGCCCAGTTATTCACTTCTGATGGGACAGTTAGGAAGACCTTTATACCTGAGAGATCACATTTTTCCATGTTCCACACTACCCCAGCTGTAATTGGCAGAGGTTCTTCCATATAAAGGAGAAATGGGGGTGGGGGTCTCCCAGCAAGATATTTGCTGGGAGGAGCCCTCAGCTTTGGAACCCAATTCCCCCATTGGTCCAAAACAACCTGAGTCTGTGGACAGTCAGGGCATACTGCATAGCTATCTATTTACACAAGCTTGGGGGATGGTGTTTGTGCAGGAAGGGACACTTGGGGGGCTTTGTTTTATTACTGTTTTGGGTGGAGAAGCTGTTGGCTATGCTTCCAAAGTTATTGGCATAGGCTCCTAGAGTCCAGGATAGGTGTTATACATTTTACATTGAAAGAAATAAGAACTGCTGTCAGATTGGCTAGAGACAGATAGTTTTTACTAACCTCAGATGCATCCACCCAGGATGTATTTATTTGTTTGACATATGTGATCTGATTAATATTGCTCTAGATCACTGCTGAGGAGCCTAAACAGCAGAAGTCTAACTCATCACATCATTGTTTGAGCCAATTATGAGCCAGGATTTTTCCCTTGGGATGTAACAAGAGTAATAGGACACTCCACTTCCAAGGGACTGTTACATTCCTAGGGTGATTAAAGTAAAATCAGCCTTTATTCTCACAGTTTATTAAACATATTTATGGCAGTCTACAACCACCCCAAACTGCACAGATAGTATTTCATTTTAAATGCAATGTCATCCATTTATACTTCTAAAGCTTGACTCTTTCAGAGTGAAATTCAACTGTGTGATGGGTCAGCACAAATCCCCTGACCCATATAAATCCCACTTAAGGTCTCAGAACAGGACTTCACCCTTCATGAAGCATAGGGATTGGAGAAGAGAGCTCAATGGGGCTTTAGAATCAAGAAATTCACTGCTATTCAAAAATGAAACATCAAGCTAGTGATGGGGCTCAGTCAGTAGAGCACTATATCCAATTGCAGTTCTTTAAGACTGCAGCATCCTTAATTTTAAAAAAAAGAAGCTTGAATCACCTGCTATATAGTTTACCATTTTTTCATCAATTTCATTTTGTCCAGTGCAAGGTGAAGACCTCTCTCTAGGCCAGGCCTGCACAACATGCGGCCTGCGGGCCACATGCGGCCTGCGCATGCTTGCTGTGCGGCCCGCGGGGGGGTTGAGTGGATCGGCATGCCCCGCTCTCCCCCGGCCGGAGGAGCGCCGGCGGGGGGGCCCCGCTCTCCCCCGGCCGGAGGAGCGCCGGCAGGGAGAGAGCGCGACATGCCCCGCTCTCCCCCGGCTGGAGGAGCGCCACGGGGAGGGTGGCATGCCCGCCCGCTGCCCCGCTCTCCCCCGGTGGGAGGGGCGGGCAGGCAGTGGTGGAGGGGCAGAGGCGAGCGGGGGTGAGGGGATGGCTGAGTGGGCGGGCAGTGGTGGCGGGGGGGCAGGCAGGGCGAGCAGTGAGCCATCAGGGATTCTAGGGGCAGGCATGGGGGTTTCTGGTAGGGGAGGGAGGAGGTGAAAGGAGGCGAGTGGTGGGTGGGGGACTGAATAGGAGGGATGCAGCAAGCCAGCAGGGGGCTAGGGGATGAAGAGAGGTGTGATGGTGGGGCCGAGCAGGGAGGGAGCAGGCAGGGGAGTGGCCGAGTGGGGAGGGGGCGGCGCTGGGGGTGTTTCCGTGGAGCCGGAGGGTTTCGGCCCTCAGCTGTTTTCTTTGGGGTAATATGGCCCTCGCCGCTTTACGAGTTGTGCAGGCCTGCTCTAGGCAAAGCATCTATCTCATGAAGGAAACAAACAGAGGTCCTGCCAACATCACTTCTCCAACTAGGATGCTAACAGTCCTTTTCTACTATCCTTTAGTCTCCATTCTGTTGTACGCATCATTGGGTCAGATTCACTGGTACACGCACCAGTTTTGTGCCACTCTGATGATACAAGGGGGCCAAGCAGGCAGAGGGGAACACCAAATCTGTACCATGGTCTTCAGCATATGGGAGGAGGGATAGCTCAGTAGTTTGAGCATTGGCCTGCTAAACCCAGGGTTGTGAGTTCAATCCTTGAAGGGGCCATTTGGGGATCTGGGGCAAAAATTGGGGATTGGTCCTGCTTTAAGCAGGGGGTTGGACTAGATGACCTACTAAGGTCTCTTCCAACCCTGATATTCTATGATTCTATGATATGGTACAGTGCTGTTTTTTCATGCTGATGTCAAATTTCCAACAAAAGAAATGGAATGTCATCATGACACATGAAAACTTGGGGTCCCCAAATAATCAAGAATTCCTGTTTTGTTTTTGGTTTTCAAGTCTAATAAATAAATTGCTCAGAGCCCCCCGTAAGAACATAACATAAGAAAGGCCGTACTGGGTCAGACCAAAGGTCCATCCAGCCCAGTATCCTGTCCACCGACAGTGGCCAATGCCAGGTGACCTGGAGTGAGTGGACCCAACAGGTAATGATCAAGTGATCTCTTTCCTGCCATCCATCACCCCCCTCTGACAAACAGAGGCTAAAGACACCATTTCTTACCCATTCTGGCTAATAGCTATTAATGGACTTAACCTCCATGAATTTATCCAGTTCTCTTTTAAACCCTGTTACAGTCCTAGCCTTCACAGCCTCCTCAGGCAAAGAGTTCCACAGGCTGACTGTGCGCTGGGTGAAGAAGAACTTCCTTTTATTTGTTTTAAACCTGCTGCCCACTAATTTCATTGGGTAGCCCCTAGTTCTTTTATTATGAGAACAAGTAAATAACTTTTCCTTATTCACTTCCTCCACACCACTCATAATTTTATATACCTCTATCATATCCCCCCTTAGTCTCCTCTTTTCCAAGCTGAAAAGTCCTAGCCCTTGTAAATTAGCTTAGACTCTGCAGTTCCCACCAGATGTCCCACGTTGGGGCACATTACTCAGCATTTAATGCTGCTCCTTCCCGAAAGAACAATTCGTCCTAGAAATGGACATCTGATGTGACCCAAAAGCCTCTCGAAGCGAAGGGAGTTATCACTGATCAGCGCGTAAACCCTGACATTCACTAAGGGCCATGGGGTGAGGGGCCTCCGAAAAACCACGCAGGCTCCGAGACGCCTTACAGCGCTCGCAATGTAGCCGCGTAGGCGCGCAGCCGCGGGGAGGGTCCGGCTGCAGGCTGCCCTGTCGGCTCTACACCGCAGCGAAGGGCACGGGGTGGCGTTGCCGCTCCCAGGGCTGGCAGGCGAGTTCGCTTCCACCTCGCACGCTCCGGCAGCAGCCGCGGCGGCGCTGATCCTCCCTCCACCCCGTACGTGCTGTCCCGTCGGCAGCCCAGTGAGCACTGCCCTCTGCCGGGGACACAAACCTTCGTCTCCCGGGGTCTCCGCTCCTGCTGCGGCCGAGGAAGAGGACGAGGTCTCCCTAGCAGAGGCACCTGCTGCTGTTGCCGCCCGGCTCCTGCCCAGGGCCCCACTGAAGAGGAGGCGCGCAGGGGCGCGCAGGAGCTGCCTGGACATTCCCCGCAGAGCCACAGCGAGGGCAGCGGCAGGACTCTGAAGCCGGGCTCCGCCGCGCGCCGCTGCGCCCCGGGGACTCGGACGGGGCCAGCGCGCAAGGCGCCGCGCCGCGCAGCGAGACCCAGCTGTGACGCGCACGCGGTGACCAGCTCCCAGGCGGCCTGAGCGGCTGCTGATCTCTGCCCTCTTTCAAAATGGCCACGGCCCCGTTGTTCCCTCCCCCTCCCATATGTCTCTTCACCACTGAAGCCGCAGGATGCCCTGAGGGAAGATAGCCACCTCTCCAGCTGTCCGGGGGAGGTCACTGTGGAGGCAGCTGCAAATGGAGCCGGTGACGTGGGTGCTGATCTCTGGCATGTAACAGGGGTATCGACCATTGTTAGTCCCTGGACCCAGATCATGCGATCGTCCTTGGGCCAGGAAGTACAGAGTCCAGTCTTCTACTGGGCTGTGCCAGACCCTTATTCCAGCCCGGCGCTGGGAGAGAGCAGGGGAATGTGCTCCCTGTCCACATCCCCAGCAGAACTGCCCCCTGTTGCTTCTTTAGGTGCCATCTTTGTACTAGGCACAATAACAACTACTGCATAATGACAGGTTTCAGTCATGACACTACTGCATGACACTACGTTGGTGGCAATGAGTATTCGTGAGTTCTAGGAAAAGTGACCAGGATTAAATAGCAATCTTTGCAAATCAGACAGACATTGCTGGTTTTTAACCTCTGTATTGCCCTCTGGCACCTTTAGTTGATGAAGGGGTTATGTCACTTTAATTATACCAAGAAAGTTAAAGCAGTGCAACCCCACCCTCTATTGTAGACACAATTATTCCAGTATAGTATTTCCTCTAATAGAAGAGAAATAAGCCATAGCAGTAAAACAGCACCTTTGTACTGCTATAACTACAGTATTTGTATCTATTCCACCAGTGGTGCTGGAACAATTTGTGTAGTGGGAGTGCTGAGAGACATTGAACTAAACTGTAAATCCTGTATATGATGGAAACCACTTCAAGACAAAGGGTGTGGCAGCACCCCTAGTTCCAGCACCTGTTAATTCCAGTGAAAATCACACTCCTAACACATGTAGTTATCCTGATTCAAAATCTGTGCATAGACCAGAGCAAAATTGTGTTTTGTCAAGTTCAAGGCATAGAAGAAGATGTAATCAGGTATCTAGCTGACCTGATCTGGGCCAGTATGCCCTGTAAATTACCTCTGAATTACAATTTGTTCAAATAATTACATGTAACAATTGGGAGTGGGGGGCTTTGATGTGTATCTGTCTGTAATCACTAAGATCGTTCAAAGTGACATACTTTTTCAAGAGCATGCTGCACACACACTCATTGCAGTGATACAGGTCAAAACCAGGAAACTGGTAATATTCAAAAAACTATGTAACACTTGCCAGTCAAAAATTGCATGCTACCTTCATGTCTCCTCTAAGATCAGCAACATAGTCCTCAAACACTAAATTTTAAGCTTTGTGGCAATGTTCTTGCACACTGGATGTTAATCACATATCTCTATTTTCTGTTTAACTCTGAGTTTTGTAATGGCATTAACCCTGAGCACTCAGACCCATTGTGATCATTTCCCACACTTTCTATTTCTGATCAGCTTTTAGATTGACCGAGTCAGCCTTTCTATACTACTCATGTCTGCATCAGTCATTCAACTACTAGCTCCACTACAGTCTATAGGTAGTATTCCCTGCTCCCCATCTCTTTTGTCTTACCTAATATGCTATCAGAGCTTTGCTGAGTCCTTTTCACTGTTTCACCTGTATTAGCCACAGATCCAGTTCTACAAGCTTTATTCTTGTGTGGTCATTTAAACGGTTGTAGAAAGAACCAGGGGAAAGTCCAGCTTTTCTTTCCTTTGTTTTTTCCTCCCATCTTTGTCATAAAACAGTGCTTCTGTAGTCAGAGGTAGCCAGCTAGACGCTCTCTCTGAAATTATTAACAAGTTTAGTGTGGTTACCCTGGTTACCCTGCTGAGCTTTGCCGCACTCATCAGGTAATTGTATCAACTGAGCAGGCGACCCACATCTACCATTTAACTGGTAGGCAGCTGTTCAATACTGTATTAATTACATACAGAACATTTTAATAACATGTAGGTACATTGCAGCCTGGTTCACTGGTAATTGTTTATTAATTGAAAAAAATTCATTACTTAGAGGCTGGGAGGATGAACTTCTGCTTTCAGTTTAGTCTACATCTTTCAGTTTAGTCTACATCTGTAATAGCAAACCATAGGAGAATATGCATTCATGCAATGCTTCTACATTAGTGACATATGAACATTACTGCTAAACAGCCACTAATCTGAATTCCTCTCTCTGTTACTGCGTGTAATGGGAGTGCCAATGTAGGCTTTTTGGTGACTCATTTTGTAATGGGAACTCCCTCTACATTAATGTAGATTGTATATATGTAGGATGTAGATATAGATGACTAGGTAATGCTGTTTTCCTAGGAGCTAAACTGGCTGATTTAAAGTGTTGCTAGTCTTTTATTTTGAAATGATTACCAAATAGCAATTTTGTATATTCTTTAGCTACAGGCAAATATTGTTTGAAATGGCTATGCCTTTTAATTATATGCCCATGTTAACTTTCTTGTTAATGGAGAGTGACAAGGATGGCAGGTGGTCATACAGAAGGTCTATCATACTTGAGTGCATACCCAGCATGACAGTTGTAGATGGAAAATAAGAAAGAAAGAAATACTTGTGGCACCTTAGAGACTAACAAATTTATTTCAGCATAAGCTTTCGTGGGTTAGAACCCACTTCATCGGATGCATGGAATGGAACATACAGTGGACAGATATTTATACAGTCAGAGAAACATGATAAGGTGAAAATGCCTATACCAACCTTAAGAGGCTAATTAATTGAGAGGAACCATAACCTCACACCGGGTTTACACTAGTGTCACTGCCTTGACGACTGTGGAATCACTACAGATTTCTGCTAAATAAGTGAAATAAGCACAAAGGGTGCAGCATTTCTGGGGCATAGACCTGAGTGACCTGCTAAATGGAGTCTTTGGGCCCTTTACAAGGCATGGAGCAATTATTACCATGTTTACAAAATCTGTCAACCCTGTCTGTAATGGAAAAATGAGTGGCTAGGGATATATTGTAATTCATGCATTATGTCCTAGTTCTCTCTATGCTGCCATCTGCATGATTTCCAAAAAGCTATGCAGAAACATCTCCAGTATTTTTCCCTCTTTGCCAGAACACAAACAATAAAAAAGAGGGATTTTTTTTATGACATAGGAGGATTTCTTAATATGCTTGGTGTTACTGATTGCCCACAAGTGGTGATGCAGTCCCCACTCCTGAGATGGGAGGAAACACAGAGAAACAGAAAGCAGTGCTTCAGTATAAATATACACCTGGACAGTGATGCTATGCATTTGAATGCAAACCTGAGAGCAGGTTCTTCATACAACTTTTTCATATTCAACGCATCGGCTTAAAAGGCAACTCTCACAGAGTGGCCAGTAGTAGATGGTTCTAATTATGTTTCCAGTAAGGATGACAAGCTCTGCTATGCTTGTGAAATCCAAGCAGCTTTGTGTGTTGTAGATTGTTGTTTGACAACTGTGCCCATATTATGACATTTGGCAATGAGTTTCTTCTAACAGATGTTTACATTTAGGTTAGTGTACCTAGTTATGGTAATTTTGTATTTCATCTTGGGAAAAGTTTGTGAGGTAGCGAGTGTCATGGTTACAGGGCTAGCTGTACCTCTGTCATCTTTCTGGGTTTACTGCCTCCGGCATCATCTGTTTGCCTAGTTTGAGGTGGAATTCTGCAGTTCTGCCACTTGTAGACCAGGCCTTTGGCCACAAGGGCCCATGTGTCAACTACGGTCAGGTCAAACTGAGTTCAGGCACCTGTGGTTCTTCTACCTATGTGACCAGTGGTGTGCAGAGACAAAGCAACTTTCTTCAAACCAAAGTATTATTTATTGTAACAGTAGGAAGAAAGCATTTAGAGAAAGAGGATTTTAAGATAAATAGTCTACATGCATACTACCGTGGGGCATAGTCTCCTCTCTATGAATATAACTCCCTACAGGGACGCCCCAGGAAGTTGTATATTTTATAACTGCAGTGGGCCCCAATTTTTGGGACCTCATAAGTTAAAGTGGGGTGTAGTTTTCATGATCTTTTGGGGGGAGGGGGAGGTTTAAAAGTCCTGTCTTGGTGGTGTTAAAGTCTCTCTCTAACCGCGAGTCAATCCTGAATCACTAGAGATCAGCATGCACCCCTACTTGCTGATCGTAATAGAAAAACAGAATGCTTTCATCAAATAAATAACTATTCAGCTGCTCCTTATAAAGGACATTAAGTTTAGCTAGCACTTCAAAAATGTTAAGCTATTTTCAATATCTTCCTGTAAATGTTCTTTCTTACAAAATATGTACTCTACCATGGGGACAAGACTGGAATTTTTAAAACCACTGAATATCTTCAGGTACCTCTACAATACTTTTGTAAAGCACATTGTAAGTGGGGAACTCCCCACTAGAGCATTCCCTCATGCCAGGGCACAGCATTACAGAAGTTCTTCTATTCTAGCACCCTCTATTGGCTGTTGTTCCAATCCTGTAGCATCTTACATGGCCCATACCTCCAGCTAGCAAACCTTTCAAGTTCAGTTCCCTTCCGGGGTAACAAAAGACCAAACAAACCAAAGGGAGATATATGGATGCATGTATACAATACATGGAGATACAATAGATGGAGTTACTATAAGGTGGGTGCATAAGTGGTTGGAAAACTGTTTCCAGAGAGTAGTTATCAGTGGTTCACAGTCAAACTGGAAGGGCATATCAAGTGGAATCCCGCAGGGATCAGTTCTGGGTCCGGTTCTGTTCAATATCTTCATCAATAATTTAGATATGGCATAGAGAGTACACTTATAAAGTTTGTGGATGATACCAAGCTAGGAGGGGTTCTAAGTGCTTTGAAGGACAAAGTAAATTCAAAATGATCTGGACAAATTGGAGAAATGGTCTGAAGTAAGTAGGATGAAATTCAATGAGTACTTGTCTTTGTTCTTCACTTAGAAAGGAACATAGTTGCACAGATACAAAATGGGAAATGACTGCCTAGGAAAAAGTACTACACAAAGAGGTCTGGGGGTCATGGATCACAAGCTAAAGATGAGTCAACAGTGTAACACTGTTGCAAAAAAAGCAAATATCATTCTGGGATATATTAGCAGGAGTGTTGTAAGCAAGACAAGAGAAGTAATTCTTCTGCTGTACTCCGCACTGATTAGGCCTCAGCTGGAATATTGTGTCCAGCTCTGGGCACCACATTTCAGGAAAGATGTGAACAAATTGGAGAAAGTCCAGAGAAGAGCAACAAAAATGATTAAAGATCTACAAAACATGACCTATGAGGGAAGATTGAAAAAAATGGGTTAGTTCAATCTGAAGAAGAGAAGACTAAGGTCTGGTCCACACTAGGGGGCGGGATCGATCTAAGATACGCAATTTAAGCTACGTGAATAACGTAGCTGAAGTCGAATATCTTAGATCGATTTTTAAAAGTACTTACCCCGGTCCACACGGCAGCAGGCAGGCTCCCCCGTCGACTCCGCTTACTCCTCACGCGGAGCTGGAGTTCCGGTGTTGACGGGGAGCGCTTCTGGGATCGATTTATCGTGTCTAGATGAGACGCGATAAATCGATCCCAGAACATCGCTTGAAAGGGGACATGATAACAGTTTTCAAGTACTTAAAAGGTTGTTACAAGGAGGGAGAAAAGTTGTTCTCGTTGGCCTCGGAGGCTCTGGGGTAGGGCTGGGGATGAGGTGTTTGGGGTGCAGAAAGGAGCTCCAGGCTGGGACCAAGGGGTTTGGAGGGCGGGAGGGGGATCAGGGCTGGGGCAGGGGCTTGAGGTATGGGAAAGGGGTGTGAGGGCTCGGGCTGGGGGTGCGAGCTCTGGGGTGGGGCCAGAGATGAGGGGTTTGGGATGCAGGAGGGTGCTCCAGGCTGGGACCAATGGGTTCAGAGGACAGGAGGGGGATCAGGGATGGGGAAGGCTGTTGGGGCACAGAGGGTGTGGGCTCCGGGGTGGGGTTTGGAGGGCAGGAGGGGGTACAAGAGGGGGCTCGGCTGGGATGGAGGGGTTCGGAGGGGGATCAGGGCTGTGGCAAGGAATTGGGGTGCAGGGTGGTCTCAGGGGTGCAGGCTCCAGGTGGCGCGTATCACAATCAGCTCCCGGAAGCATGTCCTCCCTCCAGCTCCAAGGTGCAGCCAGGCATCTCTGTGTGCTGCCCTGTCTGCAAGCACCACCACTGCAGCTCCCATTGGTCGGGAACCATGGCCAATAGGCGCCGCGGGGGCGGTGCCTGGCCACGCCTCTCCATGTACTATGTAGGAGCCGGAGGCGGGTCATGCCGGCTGCTTCCTGGGGGTTGCGGGGAGCAGGGCAAGCCCCTGACCCTACTCCCCGGCTGGAGTGCCGGAGCGGGGCAAACCCCCAACCCCCAGTGGCGGATTTAGAATTAGTGGGGCCTGGTGCGCAGCTTCATTTTTGGGCCCTCCCAACAGGCTCTGCGCCGCCCCCCCTCCCAATGCCGCCACCTCCCGCAATGCAGCTCCCGCCCCCAGCCAGCTCCCCCGCCCGCGGGAGCTCAGCCTCCCCCCCCCGGAAATGCCACCCCCCCAGCCAGCTCCCCTGCCCATGGGAGCTCAGCCTCCCCCCCCCCCCCCACGGGCTGCGGGCGCTCAGCCCTCCCCCCCCCCACCAGCCATGGGAGCTAAGCGGGGAGCGGCTCGCCGCGGCTGCCCCCGGCTCCCCGCTCAGGCGCTGAGCGGGAGGGTGGTGGGGCGGCTTGCCACAGCTGCTCCCTGGCTCCCCGCTCAGGCGCTGAGCAGTGGGGCGGCTCACCGTGGCTGCCCTCCAGCTCCCCGCTCAGACACTGAGCAGGGGGCGGTGGGGCGGCTCACCGCGGCTGCTCCCCGGCTCCCCGCTCAGCGGTGGGGTGGCAGGGCGGCTCGCTGTGTCCCCGCTTCCCGCTCAGCGGCTGAGCGGGGAGCCAGGAGGCAGCCGCACGCCGCCCCCCAAATCTTGGCACCCTAGGCGACTGCCTAGGGTCACCTAGTGGGCACGCCGGCCCTGCCAACAGGGGGAGAATTCTCTCTTATCTCCGCCCTCCCCTGTTTTTCTTTTTTTTTCTGCATTCTCCTCCTGGGGCTCAGGGCTGGGGGTTCAGGGTCTGGGCAGGAGTTAGGGTGTGGGAGTGGGCTGGGGGTGCAGGGTCTGGGAGGGAGTAACGGTGTGGGAGGGGGCTCAGGGTTGGAGTGCAGGGTCTAGGAGGGAGTTAGGGTGCGGGAGCGGGCTGGGGGCTCAGGGTGCAGGGTCTGGGTGGGAGTTAGGGTACGGGAGCAGGCTGGGGGTGGGGGGCATGGGGTCTGGGTGAGAGTTAGGGTGCAGGAGGGGGCTCAAGGTTGGGGTGCAGGATCTCAGCGGGAGTTAGGGTGCCGGAGCGGGCTGGGGCTGGAGGTGCAGGGTCTGGGTGGGAGCTAGGGTGTGGGAGTAGGCTAGGGTTGCAGGGTCTGGGTGGGAGTTAGGGTGCGGGAATGGGCTGGGGGTGCAGGGTCTGGGTGGGAGTTAGGGTGTGGGAGTGGTCTGGGACTGGGGGGTCTAGCCAGGAGTTAGAGTGTGGGAGGGGGCTCAGGGCTGAGGCAGGGGGTTGGGGTGAGGAGCACTTACCTGGGGCAACTCCCATTTGGTGCGGGGGGTGCAGGTGCGGGGAGTTCAGGTAGCTCCATGCAGCCCTGTGCTTGCCCCGCAAGCACCGCCCCCCGCAGCTCCCATTGGCCACGATTCTTGGAAACCCCCCTTCCCCCCGCCAGGCAGGGCTGGAACGCAAGAGCTTTAGGGGCTGCAGGCCAGGGCCCAGGGATAAGTGGGCCCCAGAGTCCCAGGCTGCAGCCCCTAAGGCCCCTCCCCCTTTCTGAATTCGGCCTTGCGAGCACGGGCTGGAGGACTCAGGAGGAGCAGGGGCAGCCACGCAGCCGGAGAGAAGTGGCGGTTTCCCTTTCAAAGCTCCGCTTCTCTCCGGCTGGCTGCATGGCTGCTCTGTGCTCCTGAGTTCTCCGGCCGGCATTCACAGTGCTCCTGCCACCCGCACCTCCCGCCTGCTCCCCTGAGGCTGAGGGTGAGCCTCCCTCCCTGCTCTCCTGCCCCCCACAGCTTCTACCCCCGCAGCCCCCCTCCCATGGAGCAGGCCCTCCCGTAGGGGGTGCGCCGGTGCTGAGCTGCCCAAGGCCCCAGCCCTAGGGCCCCCCTGTTGTTGGGGGGCCCTGTGCCAGGGCACTGTGTGTTTCATGGTAAATCTGCCCCTGCCAACCCTGCTCCCCGGCGGGAGATGAGGGCCGGATTAAATGGTTTGATGGGCCGGATGTGGCCCCGCTGGCTGTAGTTTGCCCACCCCTGGTCTAGATAATACTTACTGCTGCCTTGAGTGCAGGGGACTGAACTAGATGACCTCCCAAGGTCCCTTCTAGTCCCAAGATTCTGTGATTCTTCTGCCTTTCTTGAACAATATATTCTTCAGCCCACCTTCTAGGATCAGTTCTTGACTCCTTCTGGTTTACCTTTAAGCCATTCCCTCCTCTGCTCTAGAGCACTAACTCCTAGGCTGCTTTCCCTAGAGTCCCTCTCATAGTCTATCACTCACTGAAGTTCCCTGCTCTGCACCCCTATTCCCAGGCCCTCAGAATTCTTCTTTGCTCTTTTATCTGAGCACCATCTCCCAGGGCTTTCTCCCTCGAGACTCTTTTTTCCTAGTAGGTTCCCACTAACTGTAGCAGCTTCTCCCAAAGCCCACCTTGCTTCCTACATACCCTACCTCAGAGCCCCTTTACCAGTCCCAGAGCCTAATACAGCCTATTTCCTGTAGTTCCTCTGAGTTTGCTCAGCATTTTTTATGAAGCACAGGTGTTGATCAGGCTAACACCTACTTTATTTTTCCAGCCTTCAGGCTGAGAGGCAGCTAATTATGGAGGGGACTAACTGAACAGGGCAGACTGGCCCAAGGCCTCTTGACCCTTAAAGGAGCAGGCTGCCCTGTTACACACATATTCATCTTACTCAAAGTAATCGGAAAACTCCACCTCTTAGGATACCTAAAATTTGCTACATGGGTTCATTTTTATTTTAAAATACTAAGGTCCCTTAAGAATCTTAATATGCCTCATGTTAAATTGCCTATTTGTCCAGCTGGTCTGGCTAATTCTATATATCCTTCACCTTTTGAGCCTGTCTTTTCTCTATACCCAATCACCTATAAACAAAACATAGATGGTGAAATCCTGACTCTGCTGAAGTCAATGAGGGTTTTGCCATTTACTTCAATGGGGCCAGGATTTCATCTGGCGTTATTTTCTTCAATATGACAAAGAAAGTGGTACAATTACCATATACAATTATACTATTGCCTTGACTTACTTGTTTGGCTTGAGGAGTCTATTTTAATATTTTAAGCAACAAAAGAACACATAGGTTATTCTTTACTGCATAATTAATATAATTACCCTTCTTGGCAAATCATAAGGCCTTTTTAATTACTTCTATTTTATTTTGGGATAGATTATATGTCTCCAGGAAGACTATTTGGCTAGTTTTTAAGTCTACAGAATTCCAATAAGTAAAGGAGTTGATGATGAATAACAGAGATGGTTACAGTAGCCTCTGTTCACTGTTTGTAGAAACCCTCAGAGTTTATTTGCAAAGGCCCTGGCCATGATCCAGAGCGAAGCTTTGAAAGCAGGGAGCCAGCTGCATATCTAACTTGGACTAATACCTGGACCCATGGGAAGTGATGTAAGAAAGATATTTACAGAAGTGTTTTATTTAATATGGATATGAAAAATATTAGCAAAGCAGCAATGAAAACATCTCCTCACCAAAAAAAAACAAACAAACAGATACTTCTCAAATTGTAATGCAATGCAAAGTGGTTTTCAGAGTGATGCATGGGGTTTTATGTAGCCACTCGGTGTGCAATGAAATCAGAGGAAATCATATGGCTAAACCCCCAAGGCCTAGATTGTGCCTTGCTATCATGCCCATGCAGGGAAGTTGGCGTGAAAAAGGATTCCATCTTATTCAAGCCATGTAATGACTGTTCGGATAGCAGCTCCAGCTCTCAAAGAAGCACAGGGTCTGCACCTTAGAAGCTTCTCCTTTGGAGCAGCTGAGTTGGGGAACAGGATGAGCTCAGCCATAGCTGCACCTCCATCACACGGACTGGCCAGGAGAGCTGGCTAACTCGGTGAGGAAGTACGCTCTAGGTCTGAGGAGATATTGCAAGAATACTGTGCTGTGAAAGGTGCCAAGTTGACAGCCTGAGAGAATAAAATTTTCTCTGTCGCTACAGAACAGGCAGTGGCAGCCATGGATCAAAATTTTGAGTGGGGTGCTGTGACTTGCGACTTAATGGGACACACACATGAGTTTATTATTTAAAGGTACTTTTGAAAATGGTCCTCAGCACTCTTCTGTGGTTACTGAGCTATTCATTGCAAAGCTGCTGCTTTGGAGCCTCTGACTTCAGTGTGCTCATTCCACATATATGGTTTAGGGCACTGAAACAGCAGCCCACCATGGTTCTTTCATCTGGAAAAGCTATTCCATTAAACAGCAGTGACTGGGGGAGAAACTTACAGTTAAAGTAATTTTATTGTACATTAATTTTCTTTTATGTGGGGCAGTGCCCCACTTGTTCCAGTGCCAAGCCTCCTTCTGAGAACAGCACAAGCAGTACTATGGCAGTGCATGTGTCCATCCCTCACCTCTGAGCAGGAAAAATTTTTAAGTGATAGGAGACTAGTTGAGTCTCAGTGTCCACTCAGTCCTTTCTTTCTCCGCCAAGACGGAAACTAAAAGGATGCCATTAATGAGAATAATGAGAAGAAACTCCATTTTCACTATTTCAGTGTGCAAATTTTTAATGTATTAAAACTTTTTTGATCTGGGGATTTCACTTACTTGTTTAAATGGCCAACTGAGTCAATTTTGTTAATTGTTGATGTCATTATTGAATGTGTTTCATATGATGTACAAGTGCTCGGAGAGCTTGATACAAATCAAAAGCTAAATAAAAATAATAAATGACAATATGCAGCATTGCATAAATTACTGAAAACTGCAAATTCAACTTGCTTGTACCATGTTTCCCTTCTTTCCTCAGTCTCCAAGATCAGTGGTCTCCAATGTGGTGCCTGCGGGCGTCATGGCGCCCGTCGGGGCATTTATGTGCGCCTGCCATCAGGGCTGGCGCCAAGGAAGGAAGAGGAGAGGGGCATCCACCGGAGAAGCATTGCCACCGAAATGCCGCCACACAGCGCTTCTGGCAGATAAGCTTCCGCCGAAATGCTGCCGCGGAGCGCTTCCGGCAGAGAACCGTCGCCACCGAAATACCGCTGAGAAGCGTCACTGCCCACCACACTCTGATTAAGGGATCAATTTGCTCTTGGCCACAGAAAGATTGGGGATCACTGTCCAAGATCATGCTGGAAAACATCATAATTAAACAGTTGCATTTCAAGTTACTTTCAGTGTCAGTTAATTTATTTTGTTCTATTTTTCTCCCAGCCATATTTCAGCCACATGTCTAGAGTTTTTTATTTCTAAATGACTGTGGTCAACTCCCCCAGGCATGCTTATAGGCCACAAGTTTTAAAGGGAAACATTTTAAATTAGAGGTCATGTGAGCAGAACTTGGAAAAACATCTGCATTTTGCTTTGCAAATATTCTGTGGTGAGCTGAAATCTTCAGCAAACTTTCATGGGAAAAATCTTTGCTGCTTGAAAGTTTTCCCCAGGATGAGTAGCCTCACAAAGAATGATAGCACTTTTCAAAGAAACTAGAGAGTTGGATGGTGTGGGAATATGTCAGCTTCAAGCATGTATTTATGGTTCATGATTTGGTGCAGCAACAGAACCGGGATAAAATAATCTCTTCTTTATCCATCTGGCCTCATACAAGTGAAGGGTCTGTCATTTCAAGAGATGTCACTCCTTTTAGTCCCAAAGTTACCTGCAACTACACTGATGTGGGTCCCCTCACTTTTATTGTTGAAAATTATATGCATTAGAAATGCATAATAAACTAAATTTATAGAGTATTTAGCCTTAGATGGAGTTTACCACCAGCTTTGGGCTGCATTCCCAAGCAACCCGACTCCAAGAAGACCCCGTCCCAGCGCGCCGGGGGCCGCTACCGGCCTCACACCGTCCACGGACGCGCGGACCCCACCCGTTTACCTCTTAACGGTTTCACACCCTCTTGAACTCTCTCTTCAAAGTTCTTTTCAACTTTCCCTTACGGTACTTGTTGACTATCGGTCTCGTGCCAGTATTTAGCCTTAGATGGAGTTTACCACCAGCTTTGGGCTGCATTCCCAAGCAACCCGACTCTAAGAAGACCCCGTCCCAGTGCGCCGGGGGCCGCTACCGGCCTCACACCGTCCACGGGCACGCGGACCCCACCCGTTTACCTCTTAACGGTTTCACGCCCTCTTGAACTTAAATTTATAGAGTTATTTATATCGTAGGAATGATTCTTGCAACACTTTGTTTCCCACTTGAATGATTCTTGCATGACCTTCATTTTGGGTTTTGGTCACAAATTATGTCATCCATTTAGGTCTTGGCAGGTTATGAAGTACTTCTGGCTTCCCGTTATCATGGCATCTGAGTGCCTCCCAAGTTATTGGAAATAGATATCACAACAGCATGAGCGTGTTAATTGTATAAATAGTGTATTTCTCAATATTATGCCAATAAATGACCCCACACCAGGAAAGCATTCATACCCAGACAAACACTTAAGTATATGTTTAACTTAAAGCACATGCTTAAGTGTCATTGAAGTCAATGGGTCTTAGGCACATGCTTAAAGTTAAAGAAAGTACTGGCCTGAGTCATGACCAATATGATCACACTGCACTCATTCACAATCCAGACCAGGGGTGGGCAAACTACAGCCCGCGGGCCACATCCGGCCCATGGGACTGTCCTGCCCGGCCCTTGAGCTCCCGGCCGGGGACGCTAGCCCCTGGCCACTCCCCTGCTGTCACCCCTTCCCTGCAGCCTCAGCTCGCCATGCCATCAGCACTCTGGGTGGCAGGGCTGCGAGCTCCTCCTGGGCAGTGCAGTGGCGTGACTGGCTCCGGCCGGGCGGCACGGCTGCCAGTCCTGGTACTCTGAGTGGCATGGTAAAGGGGTGGGGAGTGGGTGTGGGGGGGTGTTGGATAAGGGGCAGGAAGTCCTGGGGGAAGCCAGGGGACAGGGAGCAGGGGGCGGTTGGATGGGGTGGAGGTTCAGGGGGGCATTTGGGATGGAGAACAGGGGGGTTAGATAGGCGTGGGAGTCCTGGGGGGCCTGTCAGGGGGCGGGGGTGTAGATAGGGGTCAGGGCAGTCAGGGACATGGAGCAAGAGGGGTTGGATGGTGGAGAGTTCTGAGGGGGCCGTCAGGGGCAGGAAGTGGGAGGGGGCAGATGGGGGTGGGGGCCAGGCTGTTTGGGGAAGCACAGCCTTCCCTACCCGGCACTCCATACAGTCTTGGAACCCCGATGTGGCCCTGAGGCCAAAAAGTTTGCCCACCCCCGATCTAGCCTCACAAGGTAACAGAACTGCAAAGTCCATTTACTATGCTGCAAAACATGATACAGTTTTTAAAAAATTAAATACCATTACACATGTTGACTATAATGAACTCTTTTAGGACCAATCACTTTTTTCTTGTAAAAGCGACAAAGAGTCCTGTGGCACCTTATAGACTTTCTTGTAGGTTCTAAATTACTGTGATTGGTTCTGCTCATCTTGCAGAGCTAGTGTAGTACAGTAGAGAGGGTGAAGGACTGGGCCTCAGGAGACCTGGGTTCTACTCCTAGAGCTGCTGGGTGACCTTAGCCAAGTTGTTTCTCTTCTCTGTCATCAATCAGGAAGTCCCCCTAGGTGACTGAGAACACTGATTTAAATGCAAGAATGTCAGGCCTGGCCAGCTGGTTTGTCAAAGTACCCATTTCACGTGCTCTGTGGGTCTGCATTGCCAGCCCTGACTAAGGGGGGAAGGAAGCAAGCTCTACTAACCTTGTGTCTTCTTGTAAAATTTGTATCTATGATGACTTAGCAGATCTCTGGGTGCAAGTGCTGTCTCCCACTGCCACGACAGGTCTGCATAATGGGAGCTGGAAGTGGATCTGCCATTGATTCATAAGAACATAAGAACATAAGAAAGGCCGTACTGGGTCAGACCAAAGGTCCATCCAGCCCAGTATCCTGTCCGACAGTGGCCAATGCCAGGTGACCCGGAGTGAGTGGCCCTAACAGGTAATGATCAAGTGATCTCTCCAACAGCTGGAGAAGAACCTGGAAGAAATAAAGCAAGTTAGAGGTGGGAGTGAATACAAAGTGGTCTTAAAATTTAAACAAACATTTAAAAAATGACTATAAAGTTTTGAGAATGCTCTGTGGTCTTCTGAGTTTTAAAATTTTACGATTCAGTCCTATTGAATTATTACTACTCTTTTGCCAGCTGCGGCAAACAGCCTATACAGTAGAATCTCAGAGTTACGAACACCTTAGGAAGGGAAGTTGTGTGTAACTCTGAAATGTTCGTAACTCTGAACAAAACGTTATGGTTGCTTTTCCAAAAGTTTACAACTGAATGTTGACTTAATACAGCTTTGAAACTTTACTATGCAGAAGAAAAATGCTGCTTTCCCTTTGTTTTTTTAGTAGTTTATGTTTAACATAGTACTGTATTTGCTTTTTTTTTTTTTTGTCTCTGCTACTGCCTGATTGTGTACTTCCCATTCCAGCTGAGGTGTGTGATTGACTGGTCAGTTAGTAACTCCGCTGTTCGTAACT
Source organism: Chelydra serpentina (assembly GCA_037349315.1). NCBI lineage: Eukaryota > Metazoa > Chordata > Testudines > Chelydridae > Chelydra > Chelydra serpentina. Next base: position 26,288,370 of record JBAIAC010000002.1, on the reverse strand, counting down.
CTGAAGTTCTACTGTAGTCAAAACTGATTAGTTGTATTGGGAACTAATGCCAATGTAAGGATTCAAAAACACAACCAGTAACAATTAAACACTAAGAGCCCACCTAGAACTTAATAGCTCACACGGCACAATTAATTCACTTAATGCATTTTGAGATTAAAAATGGAATTGCTTGGTTTGTGTTTTGTTTACCTTTCAACCAAACTATGGTACTCTAGCTAGAAAACTATGGGCCAGATCCTCAGCTGGTGTAATCTGGCATAGTTCCATTGACTTTAAATGGTGCCACACCAATTTACACCAGCACTGAGGATCTGACCCTGTAACTTTAGTTGTTTCAACACTGCAGTTCTTGTACCTAGATACTTTATAAGAGAATAAATGAAATTATCCCCATGTGTTGCTGCTGCAATTTAAAAAAAAATCTATTCAAAGATCCATTTGTTGATTTTATTTCCACTTTCTTTTCATAGCCAGCTGCCCTAGCCATATTAGCATCCAGACTTCTGTGGGCATTTGAACAGTGGGCATAGTCTCCCCATTCTGCACAGATCTCAAGGCCAAGATGGGCTGCATTCTTTACTTTTCGCATTCTGTGCTGCTGAATGTGAATAGTTGCAATGGCCTCTTCAATTGCTGTCTGGACTGAGGGGCTGGGGTCCTTCTGCCCTGTAATAAATTCAGTCAAATGGAACATTGTTTTGCTTTGATAGACAATCTCGGCCACAAGCCACTAGAGGGCAGCTTAAGGACATTATTCTGCACATTGTACATGGCTGTTTAAACATTTCAGCCTAAACTACATGGTAAATTGCAGAGCTATGTGCTAAATTACCTCTAGTGGGACTTACTCTAAACATTCCAAGCTCCCAAGCATCATCACACAGCTGACAAAAATATTTCCATCTTTCTGCCAAATGCAGATTCCCTTCCCCTTATGCTCACGCATACCTCCCCAAATCCTCTGAGGCCCAGACAGTCAATGGGCCGTGACAGGTTTAAGGTCTGACATTGCATAACCCTGAGGAGCTTGAAACAGGAGTTTATACCATTGAAAGGGAAGATTCCCAGCATCCTGATGGAAAACACAGCACTTGGTTCTAGCCTGGGATCTGCCTGAGATATCAGATTTTCAAGTTATGACAATTTGTGGTCAGAAAAGCTATTTCGGGTAATATTTAGGGGAGTTTTACACACGCTAGTTAAATGTTTCTTCTTTTTGTGCCCTGCACAACTGGGCTAATAGTAGCTAAGGCACCTGGTTTTATAAGTGAAGGGCTACAAAAAATAATTTAGGTTGTAAATTCTTCAGGGCAAGGATTGTCTCTATTATATGTTTGTATAGCACTAGCACAATGGCGCCCTGACCTGATTGAGGCCTTTAAATGCTACTGCAATATGTTATTAAGTTATTAATAGCGCTAACAACAATTTTCATAACAATAAAGGGTCCCAGGTCTGAGCTGATTAGCTAGTAGACATTTAGCCAGCGTGTTTTCCCCCAGAGATGGGAACATGGAACCAATGCAATAGAGAATCTGTTTTGCCTCTTCGTGTAGGTTTCAAGACAACCGGATTATGTAAACCATGAGAAATAAAAAATCCAAGGGTGTATTGTGTTCACATCTTGTTCAACAATGGCAGTTTTACTTCCTGCTTCATCATTCGTGTCAGCTATCAAAGTTTGCAACATCTCTTTCGTCATGGGATCATGGCCAATAACAGCTGCCACCGAAGACCCTAAGTCTTGGAATGACATGCAAAGTGTACTCAGAACCATTAAAAAGAAACTAGAGCTCATATGGGATTCAGCATCTGGGTTTTCACAAGAGTGCAGGGATAGCACCTATGTAAGGGATGCAGGCTTACAGCTCCTAAGGGATTTTCTTTGCCTGCTGATGGACCTAGTATCACAGGTATAGCAGCATCCCAAGATCAGGAATCCATGAAAGCAAGTATCCATTGCTATTCTGTGCCTTCTCTACAGGTACTGGAAAGTTAACACTCTGGGGGAAAGCACTCACATTTTAGAACCTTGCAGTTCAGAAAGGGGACAGGAGATTTTAGATTCATGGACTAGGCAAGGGAGGCACTGCATTTCATTTAAAGGACTACAACTCCACTCCAGTGAACCAATATATTCACTTAGTCTAAGCCCTGGTCTACACTACGAGTTTAGGTTGAATTTAGCAGCATTAAATTGATTTAACCCTGCACCCGTCCACACGACGAAGCCGTTTTAGTAGACTTAAAGGGCTCTTAAAATTGATTTCTGTACTTCTCCGCGACAAGGGAATTAGCACTGAAATTGACATCGCCATGTCGAATTTGGGGTAGTGTGGACGGAATTCGATGGTATTGACGTCTGGGAGCTATCCCAGAGTGCATCATTGTGACCACTCTGGACAGCACTCTCAACTTGGATGCACTGGCCAGGTATACAGGAAAAGCCCTGGGAACTTTTGAATTTCATTTCCTGTTTGGCCAGCGTGGCGAACTCATCAGCAGAGATGACCATGCAAAACTCGTCAGCACAGGTGACCATGCAGTCCCAGAATCGAAAAAGAGCTCCAGCATGGACCGAAAGGGAGGTATTGGATCTGATCACTGTATGGGGAGACGAATCCGTGTTATCAGAACTACGTTCCAAAAGACGAAATGTCAAAATATTTGAAAAAATCTCCAAGGCCGTGATGGACAGAGGCTACAGCAGGGATGCAACACAGTGCCGTGTGAAAATTAAGGAGCCCAGGCAAGCATACCAGAAAACCAAAGAGTCAAACGGATGCTCCGGGTCAGAGCCCCAGACATGCCACTTCTATGCTGAGCTGCATGCAATTCTAGGCAGTGCCGCCACCACTACCCCACCCCTGTCCATGGACTCCAGCGATGGGGTACTCTCACTCAACATGCATGAGGATTTGGCGGACAAGGAAGATGAGGAGGAGGACGAGGTTGATCATAGCACACAGCAGGCAAGCGGAGAGATGGTTCTCCCCGACAGCCAGGATCTTTTTGTCACCCTGACTCCAGTACCCTTCCAACCCTCCCAAGGCAATATCCCGGACAGTGAAGCCAGAGAAGGCACCTCTGGTGAGTGTACTTTTGTAAATATAATAAATGGTTTAAAAGCAAGTGTTTTTTAATGATTAATTTGCCCTGAGGACTTGGGATGCATTCATGGCCAGTACAGCTACTGGAAAAGTCTGTTAACGTGTCTGGGGATGGAGCGGAAATCCTCCAGGGACATCTCCATGAAGCTCTCCTGGAGCTACTCTAAAAGGCTTTGCAGAAGGTTTCTGGGGAGAGCAGCCTTATTCCGTCCTCCATGGTTGGACACTTTACCACGCCAGGCCAGTAGCAAGTACTCTGGTATCACTGCATAACAAAGCCTGGCAGCATATGGTCCCGGTGTTTGCTGGCATTCAAGCAACATCTTTTCTTTCTCTCTGTGTGTTATCCTCAGGAGAGTTGCAAAGAGTCCTGTGGCACCTTATAGACTAACAGACGTATTGGAGCATAAGCTTTCGTGGGTGAATACGCACTTCTTCAGTTGAATCTGAAGAAGTGGGCATTCACCCACAAAAGCTTATGCTCCAATACGTCTATTAGTCTATAAGGTGCCACAGGACTCTTTGCCGCTTTTACAGATCCAGACTAACATGGCTACCCCTCTGATACTTAACCTCAGGAGAGTGATATCATTCATGGTAACCTGGTTGAAATACAGGAATTTAATTAAGGGGACATTCCTAGGTGGCCGTTCCTACTGGGCTGTTTGCCTGTGGCTGAAAAGAAATCCTCCCCACAGTTAGCCAAGGGGTGGGGCGGGAGGGTCCATTGGCACTGGGCTGTTTGCTTTTGGCTAGCAGGGATCTTCCCTGATACCAGCCACATGGTAGGGGGTGGGGAGTGTTCACGCTGTTCATGTTTGGCTAGCAGGGATCTTCCCTGATACCATCCACACAGTGGGGGGGGGGGGGAAGAGTAAAGCGATCATCCCAGAAAATTGGATGGGGGGGGGGGGGGGTTAGTTGGGTTTCTGCTGCACATTAACCCGAAAACCACAGCACTAAATGGCCAACTCAATGGGCTTTGCTTGGTATGGGAAAGGAGGGCGCTGCTGTTATGAAAGTTGCAGAAGCAAAAGACTATGGTTTACCATGGCTGCCTGCAAGCCAAATTCTGTTGCCCAGCCCTGCGTGTGTGATCTCTCACACCAAACCCTCAGGCACTCAATATAAGATGCAAAATGCGACCTTGTACCAAAAGCACATGTGCTATGTAATGTCAGTAGTTTTGTTCACCGTGAAAGAGTATACCCATTGTTCTGTAAAATTTATCTTTTTAAATACTACTCTCCCTTTTTTTCCTCCCACAGCTGCAAATGTTTCAACCCTCCCCCTATCATCTCTGTCCCAAAGGCTAGCACAGATAAGGCGGCAGAAAAAACACACGCGTGATGAAATGTTCTCTGAGCTCATGCAGTCCTTCTGCACTGAAAGAGCTCAGCAGAATGGGTGGAGGGAAACAATATCACAGTACAAGAAAGCGGTAAACGAACGTGAGGACAGGAGGGATGAACGTGAGACCAGGAGAGATGAATGTGAGGACAGGAGGGACGATCGAGATGAGAGGTGGCTGCAGCAAGATGAGAGGAGGCAGGAGGCAATGCTGGGGCTACTGCAGGATCAAATGGACATGCTCCCGCGTTTGGTGGAGGTTCAGGAAAGGCAGCAGGATCACAGACCGCCTCTTCAGCCGCTGTTTAACCGCCTGCCCTCCTCCCCAACTTCCATAGCCTCCTCACCCAGACTCCCAAGAATGTGGGGGGTGGGAAGGCTCTGGGCACCCAACCACTCCACCCCAGAGGACTGCCCAAGCAACAGAAGGCTGGCATTCAATAAGTTTTGAAGTTAAGTATGGCCTTATCCTCCCCTCCTCCCCTCATCCACCACCCCACCCGCGCTACCTTGGCAGTTATCCCCCTATTTGTGTGATTAATTAATAAAGAATGCATGATTTTGAAACAACGACTTTATTGCCTCTGCAAATGGTGATCGAAGGTGGGAGGGCGGTAGGCTTAAAGTGAAGTGGAGTGGACTAAGGGGGCGGGTTTTAATCAAGGAGAAACAAACAGAACTGTCAGACTGTTCCCTGGCCAGTCATGAAACTGGTTTTCAAGGCTTCTCTTATGTGCAGCGTGTCCTGCTGTACTCTTTTAATTGCCCTGGTGTGTGGCTGCACGTAATCAGCAGCCAGACGATTTGCCTCAACCTCCCACCCTGTCATAAACGTCTCCCCCTTACTCTCACAAAGATTGTGGAGCACACAGCAAGCAACAATAACAATGGGAATATTGGTTTCGCTAAGGTCTGAATGAGTCAGTAAACTGCGCCAGCGAGCCTTTAAATGTCCAAATGCACATTCTACCACCATTCTGCACTTGCTCAGCCTATAGTTGAACAGCTCCTTGCTATTGTCTAGGGTGCCTGTGTACGGCTTCATGAGCCAGGGCATTAAGGGGTAGGATAGGCATTTCAACATCCCCAACAGTAATTTTCTGGTCTGAGAAGTAAGTCCCTTCCTGCAGCTGTTTAAACAGACCAGAGTTCCTGAAGATGCGAGCATCATGAACCTTTCCCGGCCATCCCACGTTGATGTTGGTGAAACGTCCCTTGTGATCCAACAGTGCTTGCAGTACCATTGAAAAGTACCCCTTGCGGTTTATGTACTGGCTGCCCTGGTGGTCCGGTCCCAAGATACGGATATGCGTTCCGTGTATAGCCCTACCACAGTTAGGGAATCCCATTGCAGCAAAGCCATCTACTATGACCTGCACATTTCCCAAAGTCACTACCCTTGATAGCAGCAGCTCAATGACTGCGTTGCCTACATGCTTCACAGCAGCCCTCACAGTAGATTTACCTACTCCAAATTGATTCCCGACTGACCAGTAGCTGTCTGGCGTTGCAAGCTTCCAGAGGGCTATCGCCATTCGCTTCTGAACTGTGAGGGCTGCTCTCATCTTCATATTCTTGCGCTTCAGTTCCATGAAAATGCCCTTACGCATGCAAAAGTTTTGGAGACACTAGGAATCATCCCAGACCTGCAACACTATGTGGTCCCACCAGTCTGTGCTTGTTTTCCGGGCCCAGAATCGGCGTTCCACAGCATGAACCTGCCCCAATGCCACCAGGATGTCCAATTTGCTGGGGCCCATGCTTTGAGAGAAGTCTGTGTCCATGTTCTCATCACTCTCGTCACCGCGCTACCGTCGCCGCCTCACCTGTTTTTTCAGGTTCTGGTTCTGCATAAACTGCATGATAATGCGCGAGGTGTTTACAATGGTCATAACTGCTGCGGTAAGATGACCGGGCTCCATGCTTGCCGTGCTATGGCATCTGCGCGGCCAATCCAGGGAAAAGGGCACTAAATGATTGTCCGCCGTTGCTTTTACGGAGGGAGAGAGGGATGGCTAATGACAAGGGCAAATGCGAGGTGTTTATTTACAATGCTCACAACTCCAGCGGTGATCTGAGCGGACTCCCGCTTTCAGAGCTATGGCACATGCGTGGGCAATCCAGGAAAAAGGGTACGACAGGATTGTCTGCTGTTGCTTTCATGGTGGGAGGGGAAGGAAAGGGGGGTGACTGACGACATGTACCCCAAACCACCTGTGGCTACCTTTTCCGTTATCTCATTTATTTTTAAGTAATAAAGAAAGAATGCATGGTTTCAAAACAATAGTTGCCTTATTTCGAAGGGGGAAGGGTGGTTGGATTACAGGGATTTAAATTCAACAAAGGAGGTGGGTTTGCAGCAATGAGAAACTGGTTTTCAAAGTCTCTGTGATGCACAGCGTGCCTTGCCCACCCCACCATAAACATCTCCCCCTTACACAGGCATCATGTAGCACACAGCAAGCAGCAATAAACAATGCAAATACTAGTTGCGCTGAGGTTTGATCAACAGCCGCAGCGATCTTGTTAACGTCCAAAGGCACATTGCACCAACATTGCTCCTTACTACTGTCCGGGGGTCATGTTTTCTCCTCCAGATCCTCCTGGGGTTTTCCTTCCAATGTAGCTGCAAAACAGAAGCACAGTTTCTTAGTCTTGTGGAATCAGTTAGTCTCTACTCAGGCAGCTTACATACTGCTCTATCAATGACTTTATTATACTCTCAATGCACAGTGTCCTGAGGATCACCTAACTGTGAAGGCAGAGTCCAGAGCTGAGAGACACCATCAAGATGAAGTGTTTGTGTTTTATTGAACAATGCAGTGTCCTTCTGCAACATTACATTCATCCAAAGCTATTGAGCAATTTATTTTTTTTATTTTCCTCTTTCCTATTCAGAAGGGAAGGCCCCACAGACTCAACCTAATGGAAATAAGCTGGATCACATTCATCCATGGTCTAACTCCATTGCCATCAGTTGGTTTACACCAGGGATGAATTTGGCCAGTATGTTGAGGATGCTGCCTTTGTTGTTGTTTCTGTAGGATAACCTACTGATCAGTCTGACTTGTGAATGAGCTCTAGGATCCCTAACTAACAATAGAAAAACATCTGTCTTGTATCTTTTTATAAGATGGATGAGGTGGAGAAAAGAACTGTCTACCAGGTAAGCAGCAGGGAGTCATTTTATGACAACATATAGACAGAATATGCTGAGAATGACAGTCTTCTCCTCTCGCATGGCATAAAGTCAGAGAAGCCAGAACAAATAAGGCCATGAAGAATCAGTCCCCATTTTATCCTGTGAAGCCTGTAAAATAAGGTCAAATTTTCAAAAGCACATTGGGTGATGAGCGGTCTGAAAATCTATCCACATGTATCACAGTGGAGACTTGTGGGTGCTAAACACTTTGGAGAATGTGTACTTGCTTGTAGAGGCATAGAGTTTAAAGCCAGAAGGGACCACCATGTCACGTAATCTGACCTGAATATCACAGGCCATCAACACCACCCAACACCAGCACACTAAACCCAACAACCGAAACGAGACCAAAGCATTACAGCCCACAGACTAGACTATTATGTGCCACAGGCAGAGAACAGGAGGGACTGAGGTGCACCAGTGCTCAAGGCCCCTGCAATGACAGGGAAATGATTAAATGAGATGTACCCAGATAATCGTGGTAAATAACCCACACCCACCCACTACAGAAAAAGGTGAAAAATACTCAAGGTCACTGCCAATCTGAATTTAGGGAAAATTCCTTCCAAACCCCACTGTGATTGGGTATGTACCCTACACAGGCCCTGCAGGGGTTAATGCGGGCCTTAGAGGCCAATTAACATACCTGGCAACACCTGGGAAACAGAGAAAGCCAGGCTTAATTGATGAAGCCCAACTGGGGAGGGCCTGGGTGGAGATTATAAAGCCAGGAAACTTGCAGCAGAAAGAGGCTGCAGGGAGAGAGTCTGCAGTCACTCTCTGGCGGATAGAGAAGGTAGGAAGTGTCCAGCGAGGCAGCAAGCAGTCTGAGGGAGTAGACATTGGCCGCCAGCTACAGGTGTCCTTGGTCTGGAACCCAAAGTAGAGGGTGGGCCTGGATTCCCTACCAACCACGGGGAAGGTAGCATAAACCCCCTGATGTAAGGGATAAAGATATTCAAAGCCTTAAACCAAGAGGGTGTATGACCCTGGAGCCCAGAGCTGGGAGCTGAAGACCTGTTGTAAAGGCATTGGACTGTTATTTGTGGGACTTTGTTACCCCAGAAGGGGAGAACTATATAGTGACCTGGGCGGAAGGCCAAGTCATGAAGAGGAAGCACCCCAATTTGCAGAGAGAGAGAAAGGGGTCACATCATGAGTAACTGATGGAAGGGAGGGTGCCAGATGAGACAAAAGCTAGTCCCCAGATGTAGCCACAAGGAGGCACCACAGCTGTGAGTGTACCCTTTTACACCCACATATGATGATCAGTTAGACCCTGAGCCTGTGAGCAAGAACCAGCCAGCAAAGAGAATGCTTGGTGAATACTTGGAGAATCCCTGGCCCACCATGCCCAATGTCCCATCTTCAGTCATGGCCATCTCTGACGCTTCAGAGGATGGAGATGAAAGATGAACAAAAAAAACAGTAAAAGCAGTAAAAATTACTCTGCTAGACCAAGGTGCTAAGGTAAGAGAATTTGGGAGAGCAGCAGTGCCATGAATGACAGTGAAGCATTACTCTCTAGAGAGAGACTAGCAGTATAATTAATGCTTAGTTTACTATGGACAAAACATTTCTGTGCAAGGTCAGGAAAGTCAAAGATCTCCCATATACTAGCTTGTGATGTTGTTTTAAGGAACTGTCTGTGGTGCTGAAACCATAGTTTGGGCAGCCAGTGGCACAGTGACACTGACTATGCTAACTGAAATGCTTGTGTGTGTGTGTGTGTGTGTGTGTGTGTGTGTGTGTGTGTGTGTGTGTGTGTGTGTGTAAGTGCATGCATGCATATCCAGAAGCATGGGAGTTGCAGTTCCAGATGAGGGAGTGCAGAACACAAAGACCCTCAAGCTTATGTTTGTCATATCACACTGTTTATAACACATGACATTGAGGCCAGGAGGTTAACATCTCCTTTTCTTGTGATGAATGCACATAACATAGGATTTATAACAGATTCCTTGTCAATGCGGGAAGCTTTTGCTCTTATTTGTACTTTGTGTACTGTACTGTACACTGAGTGCAGGTTAAGGTGGTAGTTCTTCAGGTCCTCAGTGAGATGATCAGACAGGGAAATCGAGAGGGAGATGGAACATGGTGTAATCTATCACCATGGACCCACAATATCATCCAACAATCTGATAAAGATAAAAATGAACATTTATGGCCTGATCCTCAGCGGGTGTAATTTAGTGTGCCCTTAGTATCTAAATCTGACTATTGGAGTGAGCTGTATAAATGAGGCCATGACTAATTCAAGCCACGAATCAGTTACTTAGTTGGTGCAAATTGGTATAGCTCCATTGACTTTAATAGAGCCATGTCAGTTTACACCAGCTGAGAATACAATTGTTAGAGAAGTACAGAAGTACACAATACGTGCAGTGTACCAGATCCTCACAGATTGTGCTTTGATAACAAATCCCAAGGAGGTTCATTTCAAACAGTTCAATCATGCTCCCAAACATAAACAATAATGGAGAACTATGTTCAAAGTATCTTTCAAATATGACGATTCCTTCTATCTTTGACTGGAAAGGGCTACCATACCCACTCCCTTTACACCCCTTTGTAATGCACACAGGTATCCACTCTGATATGATCTGCTCCCACAGACAGTACATTGACATCATCCACCCACTGCTGGTTATAGGCAGGAGACAGACTGCTGCATAGTTCATGAAAGTGTAACAATCTGCTCTTCAATTAAGATCTTGAGATTTAACAATAAAAATCATTAATCTGCTCTTTTCTGCTTTAGTCAAGTTTATTTTAAATGAAAAGAACAATGAAAACAGTTACATGGAATAATGATGTCAATGCACCCATAAGGTTGCTGGTTTGAAATAGCCAGGATATGCAAAAGGTGAATCCTCCAGGAACATTTACTTGACCACATTGCACAGCTCAGTGGGAGGCGGGGTCAGGGTTGGGGTAAATTTTAAAAATGTAGGCCCTGATCCTGCAAATACTTATTCACGAGCTTAACTTTAAGCACATGAGTAGCCTTGCGGGTTTGCAGGATCAGGGTCACAAAGGATAAATTATGAAGCCAGAGATTCCCAAACTGTGACCCACAGAGCATTTAATTGTAGGTCTGCAGAGAGCTGACAGGTCGCATTGTCCTGGCCCTTGACACAATAACGGAAATGGAAGCAGTGGAACAGCTTGAGGAGGAGGAGAACGGCAATCAAACCAATGGACAAAGAAGATGAGTTTAGCTGTAGCATTTTATATAGACTGGAATGAAGCAATGTGGGTGGGTTTTACAGAGGCCAGCGAGAAGGGTGTTGCAGTATTCAAGGTGGGATATAATGAGAGAATGAGCGATTTAGTTGCAAGGATGGAAAGTAAAGAATGAATCCTGAATGTGTTGAGGAGGAGGAAGCAGCAGGATTTGGCTATGGCCTGGATGTACGGGGTAAGAGAGAATGAATCAAACATTCAAGTAAAATTGGAGGCCTAAGTGACAAGGGGGATGATGGTCTTGTTGACAGAGATAAAGTGAAGAGGGTTTTGGAAGGAAGAGAAGGAATTTGATTTTGGATATGTCAATGCGAAGCAGATGACAAGACCTCCAAGAGGAGACTGCCTGAAATACAAGAATGGAATTAGATGTTCAGGGGAGGAGTGGTAGATTTCCAAATCATCACCATAGAGACAGTCACTGGAGCACTGTGAATGGAAGTGCTTGCCCAGGGTGTAGAGTGAGGAGATCAGGGAGGGGGCCAAAAAGAAAGGGAGAGGGATGGAGGAGGTCCCACTGAAAGAGAAGCTGAAGGAACTGTCAGAGTGGTAGGAGGAAAACCAAGAGGGGACAATATCACAAAAGTCTTCTAATGTTACAATGTCAAGGGGGAGAGAATAATAATCAACAGCATCAAAAGCAGCAGAAAAGTCACAGAGCATAAGTGGAATCCAGAGCTGGAGGAGAGAAAATCAAGGCAATGGTTAAACATGGTGCTCTTGCTGAGTGTAGAAATGAAGAGAAGGGAGATGGGGTAATAGAGAGGCAAGCATTGACTTTTTCAGGCAAGATATGGAGGGGAAACGGTCCATGAAACAGTACCTATTAAGATGTGTCTACACCACAAAAAAAGTTTTAAAAGACCTATATTAAGTTAAACATTTAACCAAAAGAAGAATAGCAAATACTGCATATGTGGGTTAAAATTACTCTAGGAATTTTAACTATGCTTTGCCCTGTCATTTTAACAAGGTGAGCTTAACGTTCCTTTTATATAGTTTTTACACTTATTATTTAAAAGGAAAAAATGATGAGAGAGGCAAAAGTGCCATATACTGTTTAAATCATAAATCATTTCAGGGTGAAGGCTGGATTGGAAGGAGAGGACAAAGAATAGAAGTTGAAGGCAATCAGAGATATTTGCATTTGAGAGTGGGGTATTTCTCACCACTTTGGGGATTGCTATAGGCTGCCCATGGCTTTCTGAGATCAGCATGCACTAGATGGCAAACGGGAAGGCTGATGGAATCTTGGAAGTGTCACTTCACTGAGCTATGGAGAGGAAAAGGAAGAGAGAGAAAATATGCAGAGACACAGCAATGAAAGGGAAGAATTAAGGGCAAAGCGGGTTTGTTACCATATCTGTAATTGCTGGTACATATCTGGACAGCGCTTTTAGGGGTTAGCAATTGGAAAATTATGGCAGACTTGTGTTCAAAGGTACAGTCAAATCTTTCTTCCCCCGCTCCCCCAACCTCCATTGCTAATTTTCAATCATTGTCTTTAAGCTCAGTTCTCAACATTATATTAGCAAGATAATTTAGCTTTTAAAATAATGTATAATGGGTGGGGGAAAGGTGGTACTTTCAAAAGATATTTTCTGAAATGTACTTTATATGTATATGTTTGTGGCCATGTTTCATGGATATCCATTTCTGAGTGTCGTGTGACCAAGAGGTCGTGTTCCTTCCTATATTCATTAAATCACTGTTTGCAGAACTGCATGATGGTAAGTTGGATGTAGGACATTTGCTTAAAATGAATTTAAAGGAAAGATATTCTATACTTTGTCCATGAAAGGGTAAACAAAAACATTTGCTCTGTGGGGTTTTTAAAAGCCATAGAAATATTCAAAAGGAATGTGAAAAAGCTGTAAATGCATAGTACTTTTTATACTCTCCTGTTTTAGAGGGAAACAGTTGTAAGCAAAGGCTCAAAGTCATTCACTAATGTGGACTTATCATAGGACAAGATCCATCTTCTTTTGAAATCAATGGAAAGACTCCTATTGTATTCAATAGGAGACATACGACTTGGATCTGTAAGGTGCTGAGAACTCTAGGACTGATACAGCAAAGCACTTAGCATGTGCTTAATTTTAAACACCTGAGCAGTCCTATTGACTTCAAGGCATAGGTTTTATTTGGGGTTTACTCAAATAGATCCAGCTGCAGTCAGTCAGACTGCTTAAGAATTTGCAGGATCGGCGCCCTGGGTGCTGGCTCTTTTTGTTTCCTGCTGCTAAATGTAATTAAAAGACAACTGGAAATACACACATACTTCCCCAATATTACTTTAACATATAAGTAATTACTGTAGTTTCCACAGCATTGTTTTGGGTTTGTGAATTGGAGGCGATCCATGAAACAACTGTTCTATTAAAACGTGGTGTGCTCTAAGAAAAAATTTAAGAACTCCTACCTTGGTGTTTTGCTTGTCTGTTTAAACAGTCACTCTGTGGATAAGCAAGAAATCTACCAAAAATTTCCTTAAATGATTTTTACCCCAAGACGGGCTACAGGATAGTTCCTCCTGTTGATCAGAGACTTGTTCTGTAGCTATATTTTTAAGAATTCATTTTTTCACATCAGTGCCAAATATTAAGCTTTATACCCTGATTTGAGTAACTTTTTTCCATTTTACAATTAAATGGAAACCCGTCCATGGGAAGAAGTTTACATCTTTTTTGGAGAACTGCCCAGCAGGAGTAAACTATTAGCAAGACAAAATGATAGTGTACAGATTACCACAGTATATGTGCTCAATCCTGCAAACACTACACACATGAACTCAACTGGCCTACTTCCACGAATAGTTACTTATGTGTCTGTGGATCAGGCTCTGTATTAACCATCATTGCCATGTGTAATATTTATATTTTTTAGGAACCTGGATGATAACATGCTGTCTACTGAAAAGTCAAATATCTTTGCCGTAATAAATACACTGGGCATTAGTGCAAACTCCTACCTCCCTGCAGTCCTGGGGCTTCCCCTGCAGGAGTACAGTATGATGCCATATGGTATATGTAAAATGAGACCCAATATCTTGTCTAAAATGAGATTTGGAAGGAGGGAGAGGTTGGTGGCTTTTGCTTTGTATTTAAAACAATGCTACTTAAAATTGCCAACAGTGAAGCTGCCTTTCTACTTAGCAGGGTAATAAGAAAACTCACTGGCATTTGAACATTGTATAGTTATAATCTGAGTAATTTGCCTTCATAAATTATGGTTCGTTTGCCCTCTACAGGAAGTTATTTTGGTGATAATGTGACTATTCAACATTACCTTTTCATTGAAGATGCATGTTTTCATGACTGCACTGCTCTGTTGTCATTTAAGCACTGATTCTGCTAAGCACTTAGGCACATGCTTAAAAGTCCCATTGATTTCAAGTTCAAAGTTAAGTGGTTAAATGCTTTGTTGAATCAAGGCCTTAAAAAACTGCGGGGAGGGGAAGTCATTTAGGTCTTTTATGCTGAAAACAAGTCCCAAATTTCATTCAGGATTTTTTCTGGATGAAAAAGTCTTCTAAAGTTTCACAAAATATATAAACGGACATAAATCTAAAACACACATGGTCAGATTCTCATATCCATCCCTCCATTTGGTATACAACTTACATCAGCCAAGGATTGGCACAAAACCACAATGAAATACACCCTAATGATTTTTTTCTAATATATTGTATCATTCACATTTTCCCCTTGCTACTAGGTTATATAGACATATAGTTACATTTCTATAGTTCTTAATTATATTAATATAATATTCTAAAATATTGTGTCTTATTGTGCATTATTTTGTGAAGTAGGGAAGTATTATTAGCTCCATTTAACAGATAGGGAACTGAGGAGCAGGGAGATTAAAAGTAATTTGCTAAAAGTCAGAGGAAATCTGGAACAGAGCTAGGAAATGAATACATCTATTGAGTTCCAATTCCGTATCTTAGCTACAAATCCATCACCCTTCCCTCTCAAGAAATGAAGGGTACACCAACACTGAAAAAAAAGACCCACAGCAGCAAGACACACACCCACTCCAGGCCAATGGGGGCTGCGGGAAGTGGCGCGGGCTGAGGGATGTGCTGGCCGCCGCTTCCCGCAGCCCACATTGGCCTGGAGCAGCGAACCGCGGCCAGTGGGAGCTGCGATTGGCCGAACCTGCGGACGCAGCAGGTAAACAAACCAGCCCAGCCCGCCAGGGGGCTTACTCTGGCGTGCCGCATGCCAAAGGTTGCCGATCCCTGAGCTATAGCCAGGGTTATGGAACCCGGTGAGAGGGAAGAGGGGAGGGTCTTGGACCTTAGGCTCCATCCCAAGCCCAAACATCTACACTGAAGTTTTCGCCCTGCAGCAGCGTGAGCTCCGCAAGCCCGAGTCAGTTGACCTGATCTCTGAGACTCACTGCTGTGGGGTTTCTTTGCAGTGTAGATGTACCCGAAGTCAGAGGTTCTCAACCTTTTTCTTTCTGAGTCCCCACCCCCAACATGCTATAAAGACTCCATGGCCCACCTGTGCCACAACAATTGTTCTACATATAAAAGCCCGGGCTAGCATTAGGGAGTAGCAAGCAGGGACTTGCCCTGGGCCCCATGCCACAGGATGCCCTGTAAAGCTAAGTTGCTCGGGCTTTGGCTTCATCCCCGCACGGCAGGGCTTGGGCTCAGGCTTGGATTTCTGCCCTGGGCCCCATAGAGTCTAACACTAGCACTGCTTGGCAGACCTCCTGAAACCTGCTCACGCTCTCCCTGGGAGACCCCAGACCCCGGTTGAGAACTGCTGCCCTAAGTAATCATGGAGTGAGAATCAAAGTACTGCCATGGATAGAAACTTGCTAAGACAGTAGTTCTCAAACTTTTGTACTGGTGACCCCTTTCACATACTAAGCCTCTGAGTGCGACCCCCCTTATAAATTAAAAACACTTTTTTATATATTTAACACCATTATAAATACTGGATGCAAAGCGGGGTTTGGGGTGGAGGCTGACAGCTCGCGACCCCCCATGTAATAACCTCATGACCCCCTGATGGGTCCCAACCCCCAGTTTGAGAACCCCCATGCTAAGAGAAAGAAAACAAAGAGAAGGTCAGTATTCAACATAGCAAAAGTTAGCCGTGTGGTCCCTAAAATTCTGTGAGAGAACTGGTGTTATAGAAAGGGGGGTTAATAGTGATGTGGCAAAATGGGTAGATGATACAAAATTATTTAGATCAGTTAAGATTTGAGAATACGGAGAAATTTCAGAGGTCCCTAACAAAGCTGGGTGAATGGGCAGCACAACAACGGACGAAATTTAGTGTTGAGTATGAAGTAACAACAAGGACAACCTGTATTCCTTGCTGCATTCTAAAGCAACTAACCACTCCAGGAAAAGATCTGGGCATCATTGTGCGCATATATTATATTAAAATTAAATTAATACTTCCAGCAGAAATGTATTGGTAAGAATTTTTGTACAGAGCATTGTTGCATAAATGATTATAATCTTTGCTATATTATGGTGTTGAATGACTCATTAAGTTTTATCTTAATTTACGCTCAGTTGTAAATAAGTAAATGCAACTTTATGGTAAAGTTTCTGTATGTATTGATACATCAGGCAGAAAAAGGCAGACAGGATGACTACTTTTCAGTTGTTATCACTTGTCTCAACCTGGTCAGATATGGAGTCTTAGCTGAAGCCATTTTCTATTAGAGATTTTATAAACAATGGCAAATGCAATACTGAGAAATGGATTTTAATTTGTTACATACAGCCACTATACTTACATACATTCACAAAAGCATCCCTGTTCAGGAAGGGCACTTAAGTACTTGCTTAAGTGGTTTCCTGAATCAGGGCCAAAAGCAGCAATGGAAGTAAGCTTTTGCACTTGCCTGTTGGTTTCACAAGCTGGAGTGAGCAAACCACACATCTGTCCAGTCCTCAAAGCAATGAACCCTTCTTTTGTGAAACTGGTGTTTGCAGAAGTCCCTCTGCAATATTTTTTTTTCCAGTGTGGAATGTCCAGCTTTGCTGGCAGTTGGTTCTTTTTATTCACGTCCCTGACTAGACTCAATGATTAATAATTCTTATATACTGGGGAAAACTGTTGCTCGTTTCCTCCCCTCTAGTTACATTTCTAGTAGCGCTTTCATTATAGACACCCGTTTCTTTGGCATTTTTCATAATTGCCATGAAAAATTAACTGGGCAAACACAGGCTCAATCCAAGAGCAAAATTGTGGTGGGCTTTTAAAAAAATAAATATTCCAGATAATTTTTAAAATGACTATTTTTAGACATAACATTAAATAGTAGAACGAAAATAAGAAAGAAAAACTTGTAGCACCTTAGAGACTAACAAATGTATTTCAGCATAAGCTTTCGTGGGTTAGTACCCACTTCATCGTACTAACCCACGAAAGCTTATGCTGAAATAAATTTGTTAGTCTCTAAGGTGCTACAAGTTTTTCTTTCTTATTTTCGTTTTGCTGACACAGACTAACACAGCTACTACACTGAAACCTATCATTAAATAGTAGGACTGTAATGGAGTTAAGTTTATATTTTTTAAATTAAGGCCCCAGTTCTGCCAACACTTGGCTTGTGCCAACACTCCAATACCTTTGTTGCATGTATTTCTCCCACACAGAAGCTTGCTGGATATGTGATTTTTCATTCACACACTGTATGGTACAAAATTTCTCAAGCTTTGACCAAATTCAGGAAAGAATCCCTGTTCAGGAAAGCACTTAGGCATATGCTTAACTTAACATGGGTTGAAGCCCCAGAGACTGCCAGAGAAGAAGGAGGACACTTTCTCTGCAAAGGAGAAATGCATCCTGGTGGTGTAGAGTGAAGCATTTTATGTTCTCTCTGAGGAAGTGTGTGGATTTGGAACAGTGTATAATATGAGGCATTTAAGTAGATGTAAGTAGAACTGGGTGCATAAACACCACGTTTTCTTAATGTGATCAAGTCCTGTCACTGATTATGTACAAGTTGATGCACAAAAGGCAAACCATGCTGTTATTTTAACAATTACAATCATTTAGTTTTATAACAAAGAATTATGTAGTGGTAAGTTTACCTTGTAACTAATCTTTTCTTTCTTTCTTTCTTTTACTCTTCACAGCAGTTTGCTATATTACTGTCTTGCCTCAGTTTGTAACATAGTCCGCTATGCTGCAGTGTAAATTGCTAGGCATAGGGGTTGCAGCATCTCCACAGAGACCCTGTTGTTTTGCCATAAGCTGTGGCTGACTTTTAGTTCTAATCATGTTGCCTGATTCTTTTTGCCAGATTTCATCTGTGTCATGGAACACAGCTGGGACATGGGTACTTGTCTGTGTCTTTCTTGCTGTGCAATCCTTTCTTGTCAATGGACAAGAGCACTCTGGATACCATTCAGGTACAAGCTGATAAATCAATTAACTTCTCCAAAAGCAAATATGATAGAAAAGTAAATATTTGACCAGACTGATTGCCAATGACCTTGGCGACACCTTTTCATTTGGCTCTTTGATGAGTTATTTGAAATGTAATGATGAGCACAGTGCTGAAAAATTACCATGAGCTGGTGAAGCCAATTATTTAAATACCCACTGATTAATTGGAAAAAGCACAATAACATCTGTAGATAAAAAGCAATAGAAATGTAGCTTGAAAGGGGCTGATGCAAGATTAGTTTGTGTGACTGAGTCTATGTCTACACTGTAATTAAACACCTGCGGCTGGCCCGTGTCAGCTGACTCAGGCTCACTGGGCTTTGGCTGCAAAATTGTGGTGTAGACATTTGGGTTCAGGCTGGAGCCCAGGCTCGGGACCCTCCCTGCTCATGGTGTTCCAGATCCTGGGCTTCAGCCCAAGCCCACATGTCTACACCGCAGTTTTACAACCTCACAGCTCGAGCTCTGTGAGCCCAAGTCAGCTGACATGGGTCAGCCACGGGTGTTTAATTGCAGTGTAGACTTACCCAGTGTGAGCTAATAAACCCATTAACAGTTTTCAAATACATAAAAAGTTGTTACAAGGTGGAGGGAGAAAATTTGGTCTTCTTAACCTCTGAGGATAGAACAAGAAGCAATGGGCTTAAACTGCAGCAAGGGAAGTTTAGGTTGGACATTAGGAAAAACTTCCTAACTGTCAGGGTGGTTAAGCACTGGAACAAATTGCCTAGGGAAGCTGTGGAATCTCCATCATTGGGGATTTTTAAGAGCAGGTTGGACAAACACCTGTGAGGGATGGTCTAGATAGTACTTAGTCCTGCCTTGAGTGCAGGGGACTGGACTAGATGACCTCTTGAGGTCCCTTCCAGTCCTATGATTCTCCCAATCCTGCAGTTCTTGAATACCCATTGGGAGACTGCAGGATTGGGCCCTATAGTAAGACAAGCTATATAGTAGCCCCTATGAGTAGATAAATTCCTATGTCTTTGCAACAAAATGATATTTACATGCAAACATATTAGAAATTAAAATAAAAACATTGCATGGCATGATAGCATTTAGAGTTCATCCAATTTCTAATAGAAATAATACACAAAAGAACACAATACACCTAAAAGCAAGACACAAGCCTTTAGTTTGTTCTCAGAGCTCATATACTAACACATCAATGACATAGGAACAAGCTGACTACTGAGCTGTTGATGACTACCTCATGAGTCCAATTTACAGTAGTGTTTAGGCCTCCAACCGAATGCCTGTGTTTGCATACATAAATGTGATTGAGCCTGAATTTTAAAATTCAGGCTCAAAGTGGCAAAGGTATGTTTACACTTATGAAATTATACCAGCATAATTATGTCAGCATAGCCCAATCATGTAGATGCCACCTACACTGAAGAGGTATTTATGTTGGTGTAGGAACACTACCTCCTCGAATGACATTAGCTATGTTGACAGAATCCATCTTCCATCGACATAGCTGCATCCACACTAGGGGTTATGTCAGAATGGGTACTTCAGTCAAGTGTGTGGATTTTCCACACCCCTGACTGACACAGCTATGCCTATATAACTTGTTCAGTGTAGACCAGGCCTAAGAAATTCAGTGTCCTCGGTTATGTTCCAAAATGAGTCAGAAACAGCTATGATAACATCTGTGGTGGCTCAGTACCCACCTAAGCACGTTGACAAATAGAAAATAAATATAAACTTGATGGAAAGAACAATTAGATTCTTAATTATGGGGTTTCTAAATTTTTGTTATTAGCCTCACTGTATTTATTCAGATCACTGTTGTTTACTTTTCAAAAACCTCAGACTGGTGATATGGTTGGCTAGAACCATCTTTATCATTGACGTAGTTATGGCTATACCCAAAAGCACTGGTCCGAGAATTTAGGCCCAGATCTTGAGGGAGAGCTAGGTGCCCAATTCCCACTGATACCAATGAGAGCTAGGATCTGGGCCTTAGTATAAAAAGTGCTTTATTGAGCCTGCATATGTGATTAATGGTTTATTATTATTGGTATCTCAAAAATGTATTAGGTGATGAAGACACCCATAGGAAAATAGCAGCAGAATCATACCCTTATTTGTCTGAATTAGGAAGTACATCTTATGATAGCTTCAAATCAGGAGATGATTTCAGGATGACATCCACAAGCATCCCTTACCTCACAGACTACCCTGGTAGATATTACCCAGAGGAAACCACAGCTGGATATTATGAGTCAACATCTTCAGGTTATTACCCGGAAAGAGAGAAACACACTTTCCCAACAGAGTACTATGTTGATGCTAGAGATGATACAACTTTAACAGCTAGGACATCATTCAGTGGAGAGAAAAATCTTTTCCCAGTTCCTGAAGTCTCAAGGGAAGCACAAGGTATGTATAATCTTTACTCTTTCCTTACTTTCCCCCCTACGACAAATAGTATGCTACAGCAGTAGTATACAATATCCATGTAGCAGCTGCATGTCCAAATACAAACCAGTTTGGAGTGAGAAATGTCTAAGGCTGAACAAGCCAAAATATATAATGTGCCCAATTTCTATCCCAGACTCATTTCCTTATTATGATGTAATATTTCATTTTCTTCCTGGTTTTTCCCCCTGCTCACTCTTATGTTACTCCTAGATAATAGGACTTTAGCTGTGGCCAACACTACTTTTTCTCCAACTCTACTTAATCAGAAAGGTTGGGAACATCCCCCTTCCCCTGTTGGGAACATCACCATCTATTCCATATGTTGGTGGTAGCTCCTTATCCAAACACGTGATGACTTTTTTCACCATTTTCATGTTAGTCATGGTGATCACTGTTCCATTTTAGTCACTGATCTATTGGAAGAACTAGGCGTACGCAGTGCTTCTGAAGTCAGTATTGTCCCCGGATCACAAAGTGACCTGACAGCTTATCAGCTTGGACCAAGCGTGCAAGTCAGAAGAGAAACCAGGTATATAAAATGCCATCTACAAACTATTAGGCCTTTTAATTGGGATTATGTAAACCCCTTAATCTTGTTAACATCTACATTTTTTGTCTCAGTGAACTTCAGTATATGCACTGAAGTATACATTCAAATTAATGTTAGATGCTCAGTTGGTTTAAATCGGTATAGCTCCATATAAGTCAATGGGCAATGAAGAGGCCCAAGTCTTCCTGAATCCTCAGCTATTATGGCATGAGACTATAACAATGTCCCCTGACTATCTGCAATACTTCACTCCTCACATCCAGACATACGGTCTTCTTTAGACAAAAAAGCGCAGTCTGCACTAGAGATACAGCTGTGATTTTGAAACCTCTGCTCTATATAGTTAATCCCTTTACATCGAGAGGGATACAGTAGAGGGATAAACACCAGGGAGAGAAAGGAGTTATTTAAGTTACGGGCCAATGCTGGCACAAGAAAAATGGATATAAACTGACCATCAATAAGTTTAGGCTTGAAATTAGACGACGGTTTCTAATCATCAGAGGAGTGAAGTTCTGGAACAGCCTTCCAAGGGGAACAATGAGGGCAAAAAACCTAACTTGTTTTAAGACTTAGCTTGATAAGTTTATGGAGGGGATGGCATGATGAGGTTGCCTACAGTGGTGTATGGCCCATCTGCAGCTGTTAGTAGCAAATATTCCCAATGGCCGGAGATGGAACACTGGATGGGGAGGGTTCTGAGTTACTACAGAGAATTGTTTCCAAGGTGTTTGGCTAGTGGGTCTTGCCCATAGGCTCAGGGTCTAACAGATCCCCATATTTGGGGGTCACGAAGAATTTTCCCCCAGGTCACATAGGTGAAAACCCCCCAGGGTCTCCACCATTCTCTGCAGTATCCGACACAGATCACTTGCTAGTTTAAACTATTGTAAATGGTGGATTCACTGTAACTTGAAATCTTTACATCAAGGTTTGAGGACTTCAGTAACTCAGCCAGAGGTGATGGGCCTATTATAGGAGTGGGTGGGTGAGGTTCCGTGGCCTGCGATGTGCAGGTGGTCAGACTAAATGATCATGATAGTCCCTTCTGGCTTTAAAGTCTATGAGAGTCAGTATTTCCCATGACAAACGTTAATGGAAAATGAGCATTTTCAAGGGGACTTGATGTTGAACACTGATGCTAAGGTGTAGAGTTTCTTAGGTTTTTCATACATTTCTTTTCTAGATTTATTCTCCCATATGGGTTCCCCCAGGAATTCTCTATAGTCTCCACCTTCAGAATGAGAGAGGACACCTCAGAGGTGGTCTGGGATCTGTGGGAGGTGACGGACAGAGAAGGTGCTGATCAGTTCAGGCTGCGTCTGTATGGTGAGAGCTATGCAGTTGACATATATAATGCAGCAGGAGCAGCAACAGGTAGTGAGGTCACCACCTTTGAGAACCTGGAGAAGCTTTTTGATGGGGCATGGCACAAACTCGCTCTGCGTGCCAGAAGACACCATATTACTTTGTATATAGATTGCCAGCAAGTGGGCACAGCCCCTGTCACTCATGATGGAGCAATCAGAACAGATGGAGATAGTGTTTTGGCCAGGAGAATAAAGGATGATGTTACTCCGCTGGTAAGTACCAAGCCATGCACCTTACTATACATAGATTTATCCTTAACCTAGACTGTTCAGGGACATTCAAAAAAGGGATCATACATAACTCTGACTTACTGGAAATATGGACTCATGTTGGCTTATGTGTCTGTGACATGAGCCTTTTACTTCACTAACCTTTCTTCCAATGTGCCCAGAATGCCTTGGATGCCACTGAAATCAGACTTGCACTCCCCATTCTGAACTGAGGATCAGGAAACAGGGTTTGTTCAATTTCATTTGCACCATACTGGGACTGAGGCTCTGGCCTCTACTCTCTAGCAACGTCCTGGGTACAAAATGCTGCAGTCCTTCACCTTAACGTGAGACGTTGCAATAAATATATCACTCCCACAATCGTCTCTCTGCCCTGTTTCCCCACTGAATAGAGGGTCCAGTTCAAAGTCTCTGTTCTGATATTCAGAGTAGTCTATGGGATTCACTCTCGCTATCTGAGTTCTCCCTCTGTGATAGGGTGACCAGATGTCCCGATTTTATAGGGACAGTCCTGATTTTTGGGTCTTTTTCTTATATAGGCTCATATTACCCCCCACCCCCTGTCCTGATTTTTCACACTTGTTGTCTGGTCACCCTACTCTCTGACCATTACCTACCACAGCAATGACCTACCTCCCACTGGAGCAGTGAGACTGTCAGCCCATACGGGGAGGCTCAGTAGTACAGGAGACAGAACTTTTACAGGGGCTAGGGTTATGGAACTTACTCCCACAAGAGAAGAAGGATTTCAGATCATACCACTCTCCCAACTACATGCAAACATACGGCTTTATTGTAGTTTTCCCTCAGTAAGTCCTTCACAGACGGACACCACACACAACACAACCACTCGCTCTCACACAAACACAAATTGAAATCCCCATCAACTTATCAAGCTCTCTCTCCCACCGGCTGGGGAGAAAATATTACTGCTGTGCCAACCATTCAGTATTTGGGAGGTATTTAGATAGTGTGGTAATGGGGGGACAAACAGACAGATAGAAAGTAATGCGGGTGAAGCTTTATTGGAATTTCAGAAAATTTTTCCATTGATTCAATAGGTTGATGTGCAGCAACTTCAGCTTTATACAGACCATAACCAGGCAGTGGATGAAACCTGTTGTGAAGTACCTGGAGTGGTGAGTTTAGACTGCAGATAATACACATGCGTTCTCAGATTACAATTAAATTCTTGTCCTCATTTTTCACTTTTTTTTTTTCCTATTTGTCCCTTACAGGAAGATGACCGGGTAAGTTCCCGAAAGCGTATTTGATCGATTTATAAATCCGGAAATCAGATATAAATGTTCTCTTCCACTTTAAATGCAGAAGGAAAATATAGTTCAAATGTGTGTTTGTGTTTTCCCTCAAGTGTGCTAGTTCAGGACGTATGGAAACTATGAAGAATTGCAACTACCAGCCTGGAGAACCGGGTTATGCTGGCCTCCCTGATCCAAAGGTAAGAAGAGCTAATTATTATTAACTAATGTACAGTTAGCTTTAAATGGAGAGTGAAGTGTAAGGAAAATGTAAACAAATGTATAATGGTGGCTGTGACTGGAGGTCCAGGGGAGCCAGCTGAGGTCACTCAATTAGGGTGAACTGCAAAGAACAGGGCAGGCAATCCCCCAAGCTGGTGGATATTCCAATACTTAGATTTACCAAACCAGCACAAAACAGCTTCTATACCACCTCACTGGTTACTCAGAAGTCAACAACACAGTGCCCTTAAAGTAACCCAGCCTCGGGCCTCCACCTAGACACCCATGATGAGGATTAATGAAAATCTTATTCATCATATAAAAGAAAAGGTTCTACCGATCCCAAAGAATCAGACACATTACCTCCCACGTTAATGAATATTTCAAATCTTACACTTACAGCCAATTCTTATTAACTAAACTAAAATGTATTAAAAAAGAAAAGGGAGAGAGGATTGGTTAAAAGAACAGTATACATACAAGCGACAAAGGGTCCTGTGGCACCTTATTGACTAACAGAGTTATTGGAGCATAAGCTTTTGTGGGTGAATACCCACTTCTTCGGATGCAAGCAGTGGAAATGTCCAGGGGCAGATATAAATGGGCAGGGAAGACTTAGGCTAGAGATAATGAGGTTAGCTCAATCAGGGAGGGTGAGGCTCTCTTCTAGCAGCTGAGGTGTGAATACCAAGGGAGGAGAAACTGGTTTTGTAGTTGGCTAGCCATTCATAATCTTTGTTTAATCCTGAGTTGATGGTGTCAAATTTGCAAATGAACTGAAGCTCTATTGCTTCTCTTTGGAGTCTGGTCCTGAAGTTTTTTTGCTGCAGGATGGCTACCTGTAAATCTGCTATTGTGTGGCCAGGCAGATTGAAGTGTTCTCCTACAGGCTTTTGTATATTGCCATTCCTTATATCTGATTTGTGTCCATTTATCCTTTTAGGTAAGAACTGTCCAGTTTGGCCGATGTACATAGCAGAGGGGCATTGCTGACACATTACGGCGTATATTACATTGGTGGATGTGCAGGTGAATGAACCGGTGATGGTGTGGCTGATCTGGTTAGGTTCTGTGATGGTGTCCCTGGTGTAGATATGTGGTGTAGATATATTGGCGGGCTGTCTCACAGACAGCCCGCCAACCTGAAGCATATTCTCACCAGCAACCACACACCGCACCATAATAACTCTAACTCAGGAACCAATCCATGCAACAAACCTCGATGCCAACTTTGCCCACATATCTACACCAGGAACACCATCACAGGACCTAACCAGATCAGCCACACCATCACCGGTTCATTCACCTGCACATCCACCAATGTAATATACGCCATAATGTGTCAGCAATGCCCCTCTGCTATGTACATCGGCCAAACTGGACAGTTCTTACCTAAAAGGATAAATGGACACAAATCAGATATAAGGAATGGCAATATACAAAAGCCTGTAGGAGAACACTTCAATCTCCCTGGCCACACAATAGCAGATTTACAGGTAGCCATCCTGCAGCAAAAAAACTTCAGGACCAGACTCCAAAGAGAAACAATAGAGCTTCAGTTCATTTGCAAATTTGACACCATCAGATCAGGATTAAACAAAGATTATGAATGGCTAGCCAACTCAAAAGCAGTTTCTCCTCCCTTGGTATTCACACCTCAGCTGCTAGAAGAGGGCCTCACCGTCCCTGATTGAGCTAACCTCATTATCTCTAGCCTAAGTCTTCCCTGCACATTTATATCTGCCCCTGGACATTTCCACTGCTTGCATCCGATGAAGTGGGTATTCACCCACAAAAGCTTATGCTCCGATACCTCTGTTAGTCAATAAGGTGCCACAGGACCCTTTGTCGCTTCTACAGATCCAGACTAACACGGCTACCCCTCTGATACAGTATACATACGGACATGAGTCAATCTTGAGATTCAGATTCATAGCAGAGATGGAGAGCTTCGTAGATGCAAAGAGTTCTTTCAGAAATAGTCCATAGTTTATAGTTCAATGTTTATATTCAGGGCAGTCCAGTCAGAACTGGGATCTCAGTCCTTATGGATTAGGCTTCCTCTGCATGAAACCTCAAGCAGATCTGAGGTCACAGGATCAGGACACAAGGGTCTTTTATACAATGCCAGGCCTTCTTCGACAGGTGGGTGTCCTTAGGCGAACAATATGCAATCAGGGCGCCTTTGAAGTAGGTCTATTTCCTAAGCATCACAGGAATTAGCGACACAAATTAACATAAGGCAATTGCCTGTTTTTCCACCATTCCCAGATGCTTGGCTATACATTTCAAAGAGTGATTAATACAGTGATATCCTATGTTTACAGTTCATTTAAATGCTAAGATGTTCTTTTGATCTCTGAATTAACAGAATACAGCATAGACAGGGATTGTTTGATTACATTGTTGACCTCTACCAATATATATATGTAACTACACAAAAACACAAACATTTTCTCCCCATATGTTTTTAAGGGTTGAATTTGAGTAATTTATTCTGCAGGATGCTTAACCCTTTCTGGTCATGCGTCACATTGGCCATTTAAAAAAAGTTTAAGTTTCTTTTTAAAGCATTAAAGGCTAGGGATGAAATTTTGGTCCCATTGGAGTCGATTTGAGACCCTCCCGAGTCCCACCTCACAAGATTTCAGAGCCTGGGCACTAACCTGAGTGGGAACACCTAAACTGCAATTTTTAGCCCCACAGCCCAAGCCCAAGTCAATTAACCTGGACTCTGTGGGTTTTTCTTTGCAGTGTAGACATACCCAACGGCAAACTCCCGTTCATTTAACTGGAGCCAGAATTTCATAAGTACTTGTACCACTTCTTGCCTTACTTGTGGCTGCCTTTGAATTGTGGTGTAAATTTCAGCTACAGCTCTCTTGAGGGTGTAGATTTTGCAGGATCAGGTTGTTCCCTGTCCCCACAGAGGATGGGCCTTTTGGAAATCTGAGCCCTAAACTCGGTAGTGTTTTCTTTTATGAGTGTGACTCTAAAGCAAGCATGTATGCAAATTATTGTTTGCGTTTTGGAGTCTGGCACTGATTTCACTGGGTTTTTAGAAGAGTCATAAAAAAGGGTTTAAAAATACTGTCGATGTGGGTGCCATTCATATAACAGACTCTGAACTGTAAAAAAAAAAAAAAGAGCATTCTATGTGTCTTTAGAAGTAAAGTCACACAGTGAAATATTTCCATAGGGATACAAAGGAGCAAAAGGTGCTCCTGGAAGAAGAGGTGACCCTGGGCCAAAGATAAGATCCCTTATCTTTATTTACTAGCTTGGGGGGCAGGAAGCCTATCTATTCATTGGTATTAATGACTAGTAGCTAGGCACTGACAGCATGTTCACTATTGTAGGAGGTACAAATAGGAGTGCAGTTATTAGTTTATCACTACAGAGCCTATCAGTGAAGTGGCAGCCTGTTGTGCTGCCAGGCAAAGAGTTAGAGTTTGGGCCCCAAGTTTAGAGCCTGATTCAGCACGGTGCAAACATGTGCATAATTTTAAGCACATGAGCAGCCCTGTTAACGTCCATGAGATTACTTATGGGCTTAGAGTTAAACCAATGTTTATGTACTTTGCTGACCCAGGCCTGTCCCTTGCTTCTGAGATTGACTTGCACTCGCATATATGCCTTATAAAAACAGCTCACTCTGTCCCCCCCAGTGGGAGGGAGGGAGGGAGGGAGCCCCCCCCCACGCACCCCCCCACACACACGGCCTGTTCTCTGGTCAGTCAGAGCAAGGGTCACTGCAAAGCAGGGCTGGGGGTGAGTGGGAGCACAGTAGAGGAGGGCGGGGGAACAAAACCTGGGGAATCCAAAAGGATCAAGAGTTTTCAGCACATTCACCTTTGCCCACACCTGGAGTTGGTGCAGACACATTGTACGGCTTCATTCAAATAAGTTAAAATTCATTCCTGTGCAGAATGGCCCACACAGTTTAGGTACCATTTATGCCCTTAAAACTGGATGTAACTGGGGTTCTATTGTGGACAGGCCTTCTGCTGAGTCCTTTCTGGAACCCCTACATAAAGTCCCTGTTTAATTTTTAAAAAGAAATTGGTAGTGCTGTGGTTACAAGGATAACTGCACATGTGACACCCTCTCTGGTGACTGAGAGCAAGTGCTCAGATGTCAGTGTGAACAGCTTCTCAGTCATAATTGCCCCTATCTCTGGACAGAGAGTGTCTTTTAAACTGGGTATAGTCCTTTTGAGTGCCTGGTCCCCAGCACTGGCAAATAAAGCTTTTTGACTTGGCTGTATTCTGGAGGTAGGACCTTCACAGCTAGAAGCTCAGGCATTGTCTTTTAACCAGCCTGAAGTGTTTACCAATCTCAAGCCATTTTTGTCCCTTCCTGCTTGTTTTTTTCCCCAGCAGCCCCTATTAAACTCAGTCAATAAATTCGTACCGTTAACACCCCAATAACCAGATCAATGCACATCATTCTTAAATTCTTACAAAGCAACCTCACTTCCGCCACAGATGGCTAGTACCATCTTGGGGTAGCAGGTGTTTTAAAGCTACATATGGCAGAAACAGCTTCATTCTTCATTTATGCATGAACATGGATCACATAAGAGTAATGTCAGCTTGAAAACAGGGTGCCAGTATTGTGTATGTTTTTCTGTAATGCACTAGAGCAGGCCTGCACAATTCGTAAAGCGGTGAGGGCCATATTACTCTGAAGAAAACAGCTGAGGGCCGAAACTCTTCTCCCGCCGCAAAAGTTGTTGAGCAAAAAAAATAAAATAAATAATTTTTTTTCCTCTCTACCCCCCCCCCCCCCCCGCGGGCCGCACAGTGAGCCTCCGTGGGCCATATGTTGTGCAGGCCTGAACTAAAGACTTGTAATTAAATATCTACACAATGTTTGGTAGGGTGATCCAGGACTACCAGGTTCTGAAGGGTCCTCTGGATATTCAGGAGCTATGGTAAGTAGGCAGAAAATAAAGAAATACAATACATCTTTACATATGCTGTGTGAGGCATTGCAGGGGATGGGCAAGAGTTTGATTAGAATCATCTAAGTATAATAGATTCAGAATAAATACCAATCATTGTTTTCTTTTGACCTCTATCATTCATTAACTACCATCTTTTCTGCTATCATAGGACATAATATGCACATCAGTTTCCAATATTATTTTAACTTCATTCTTATACAGCTCTGAAAAGTGAAAGTAATTTAAAAATTTTGGAAAGGCAAAACATGAAGGTACAAAACTATACTGCTTTTTCTTCTTTTGAGGGTAACATTACATTACTCCCTCAGGGTTTCCTTGGTGTGCCTGGAGAAACAGGTGAACTTGGCCCCCCAGGGAAAAAGGTAACATGGAAATATTATTCTGCTTTTATGCTAAACTTTGCTTGTTTTATTGTTAGCTTGTCCTCCCAGCCCCCTCATCCTTGTTTACCTGTCTTGTCCTACATCTAGATGGTAAACTCTCTGGGGAAAAGCCTGTCGTATGTTACTTGTTTGCTAAGGGCCTAGCATTCTAGGGTCCTGATTCTTGAGTGGGGTTCCTAGTCACAATATCTATCATCAATGATTTCTCATGGGGAAAGGATCTGAGCACAGAAGAGAAAATGAGCCTGTTAATCGTCAGAATGAGTGGTGTGTCAACAGCAGGACAGACCCTTTCTAAACAAAGAAGGTAACTTGTTTCTGGTCCTTCTCTGTCATAGGGTGAACCTGGTTTGCCTGGACCTCAGGGTGAATCTGGAATAGAAGGAGAAATTGTAAGTGATCAGTCTCTCTCTTTCTGTGTTTGTCAGTGGAAGCTTCTAGATGCTCTAGAGAATCTGAAGCCAGAAGAACAGCTAGTTTTGCATTTCAGGGGGATGCTGGTGGGAGTGGTGAGGATGGTGGCTCTGGTGATCCAGGAGAGAAGGTATGAAATGGCAATTTATTGCAAGCAATTTGTGTCTGTCAGGCTTTGTCTTTTTGCACTGTCTATATAAAGCTGAAAAATGAGGTCCAACAATGTGAATGTTGTAAATAACCACATTCCCATGGCACCAGGTGTTCAATCATAACTTTTAGCTGTGTAATGTTAAGCCAACATTCAGTTCGATCATCAATATACTTTCTCTTTTGTCAGAATGACTCTCTTTTCAAGTTTAAGTTCCTGTCTTCCCCTGTTCAAATTTGTTTAAAAGCAACAATTAAAATCTAACACTTGTTCTTACTATCCCAAGATTCTTTTGTTTTTCTCATTATATAGTATAAATATAGGGCTGGAAGGGACCTGAAGAGGTCATCTAGTTGATCCCCACACATGAAGGGAGAAGTAACTCTACCTAGACCTTCCCTGACAGCTGTTCATCTAACTCTAACCTGTCTTAGAAACCTCCAATTACTCCTTCTCAACCTATTACAGAACTTAACTATCCTTATAGTTAGAAAGTTTTTTCTAATATCTAACCTAAATCTTCCTTGTTATAGATTAAGCGCATTACTTCTGGTCCCACCTTCAGTGAATATGGAGAACAGTAGATCACTGTCCTCTTTGTAACAGCCCTTAACATATGTCAAGACTATCATCAGGTCCCTCCTCATTCTTCTTGTCTCAAGAGTAAACAAGCCCAGTTTTCTGAACCTTTCTTCATGTGTCATATTTTCAAAACTTTTATTGTTTTTGTTGCTCTCCTCTGGACTCTCTCCAATATGTCTGCATCTTTTTTAAGGTGTGGCACACAAAACTGGACACAATACTTCACTGAGGCCTCTACAATGCTGAATAGAGTGGAACAAATAAATGGTTCCACATAAGTGGAACAATTTAAACCCCTCCTCTCTACACCATCATCTCATCCACACATTGAGACTCTGAAGCTCTGCCTGCCTACCTGGCCCTGCATGTGGAACTGGAAGCATTTCTGAGAATGCCACCATAGAGGTTTTGGATTTCAGTCTCCTTCCTAGCAGCCTAAATTTGGCCTCCAGGACGTCTTTCCTACCCTTCCCTATGTCATGGCACTTGCTTGACTAGTGCAGGGAGAAACAACAATCCTTAGTTCCTGGGATGCTAGTGTATCTTCGGTACAGGCAACAAGCTTGGGCTAAAATAGGTATTTGGCTTGAATAGACCCCCAAATTCTATTCCCCTCAATTTAATGGGACATCTATAACTGGGACATAACTATGAAAGGGCCACAGATGCCTGAAGGAGCTCACTATTCCAGGCCTCCTCCTCAGAGTAGCAGGAGCACCACACAGGAATGTCCCTGCTAGAAGAACCATTTTGTGTTCGCTGTGCTCAGAGAGCCTGAGTGCCTGGGAGTAGTGGCCCTGTGCGCTATGGTAAAGCTCACCTCACTTCCGCCAGAAAACCTGATCTGAGCCTGCAATAACCTTTTCCCAATAAGGTTCTTTGATGCAAATTATGTATTAGTGACCCACTACTTTCAAACCAGAAATAGGCCAGAATAAAACCCTGGTACCAGATGATAATACTCATTGTGGCAGATCTTCAGTTGTCATAGCACCCTTGCCTTGTAACAGAACTCTGATGGTTTATACCAGCTGAGGATCTGGCCCATTAATACCAAGATGCATATGAGCTCTGGGTGAGTCAAGCTGCCCTGCTATTCTCAAAAGTAGCATCCTCTGGAGAGCATGTCATTGCTTGAATTGACATCACAATGTTAGCCATTGCTGCATTATTTTCTGGGTACTATACAGAAGCAACCAAGATAAGGGTCTGAACCAATTACTGTGGTACAGTAGTGATTCGGTTAGCAAAATACTCACAGATCTAAGTATTATAGACTCATTATGGAAATTAGAGATGGAAAATACTTAAGTCATGTAGCTCATCTCCCTACAGTACAATATACCCAGATTCATGCTGTTTTATTCCATTCTAGTTTTAACAAACTATGAAGCTTCTATCACTTACACAGTCTTACACACCTCACTGTTAGGAAGTTTCCACTGATATTCAGCCTAAAATGTTTTTTCCCCCCTTAATTTCAACCCATTACTCTTAGGGCTCATCTAGAGAGAGTTAGAGCATGGTAAGCCAAGGTGTGAATCAACAGCACATTAGCTTGCCAATCACTAACTGGCCGTTATGGATCCTGTTATGCACTGTGCTCCACATTGCACTTTGATATACTCATTTGGAAATCTGGATCAAATTTCAAAAATTATAGCTGGAGCCCATTTCTATCCATGAGTCAATTCCTCAAGTGCCCTAAGTGTTTCTGTTGCTCTTTGAACATCTCCATGTTTATACAACAAGGCACATTTTCCCAAACTCTTTCAAGCAACGTTTCTTTGAAGCACCCTGTTCAAAAGATCTTTTCCCTTTCTTTACTTGATAGCTTTTTACAGTTGTTATTCCTACTTTAGAGAGTCCCATCTCCAAGCTGCTATTTGTTCTATTTATTCTGCTTTCTTTTTTACTGAATATGGCTGTAATTTATGTGCACAGAATTATGACGTTACACACACAAATTTCCACCTGTTGAACAATGGCCACGTCTAACATGCTTCAGCAATTGTGTACAATTGCAATTATCTTTATTACCGATGACTGTATATGTTGATTCCCCCACAAAACTCCAGACAAATTTACCATCTAATATTACTTCTAACAAGGCGGTGTTTCCAAAACTGAGTGCATGAAAATGTATTTTTAAAACCATACTAGATGTACTCATTGTTCATTGTTATTTTCCTTGTTTGTATTAAAATAGCAAGACATTGGCTTTGTTTTTTTGTGGAGTAGGGTTCCCAAGGAAGACCAGGGAAACAAGGACCTCAGGGGCCTGTGGGACCCAAGGTAATTCCACAGTGTTGCTGCAGGAAAAACACAAGCAACTCTAACTAGCCATGAATATATTAGACTTAAAATATCATTTAAAAAAAAATAGGGAAGGAGAGGGAAGCAAAGGTAACTCCCTAAAATGGTTAAAGGCTGTATTAGGCGGGAGCGAGACCCCCATGAAACCCCTGCACTGACTATCTGGACATTGGATCTCAGTGCACTGGGATAAACAGCTAATTTCTGGAGGCAGATGCAGTGTAGTTGCAGCCATGTTGGCCCCAGGATATTAGAGAGACGAGGTCGGTGCGGTAATATCTTCTATTGGAGACAAGCTTTCACAGAGCTCTTATTCAGGTCTGGGGAAGGTACTCCCAATCTCACAGCAAAATGCAAGGTGGAACAGATTATTTAGCAGAAGTAGCTAGCACATATTGCAAGAGACCAGTCAAGGTAGAGGATGGTGGGAAGTAGGTGGGAAGTAGGTGGACAGGGCCAGGGAATGGGCAGGGTTTTTGCTCCCCCTGCCCCCTCGCTTGCCAGACTAGCTGAGCCAGTATGTGTGGGAAAGGGAATATAATAATTTACGGCTGGTATAATCCCTGGGAGCAAGGAGGAAGCAGAGGAGGAATTGGGATCCAGAGATATGTCTGAGTTACAATATTTCCCAGGCTACTCCTGAGTGGTGCTTTTTATGCACCACCCTTAGCTCAGAGCTGTGCCTAAGGTTACAAATCTTTTCCCAATGTGATATGTGAACTTCACTGAAAAGGAAAAGAACCAGATTGGGCTTTTAAGCCATGCCCAAGGTGTGTATGGGAGAGGTTGTTGTAGGATACGTACTGCAGTGAGGGCAGTGGAGGAAGTCTAACTGATTTATCCAGAATTCCTCCATGTAGAAGCAGCTCTGCCGCCCATTTGTAGTATCCACTAGTCCATGTGGTCAGAGTGACTCAGCTACACAGAGCTGATATGACTGTGTATTCCCTTCTACTGTATATTGTGCAGTTTAATATATTTTAGAAAACACCACGAGTTAACATTTCTGCCCTCAGAATCATTAACTAACATGTGGCTTCAACTGTATTTGGACCCAAACAATAGTTTTCATGGGTCAAATTTTAATTTATCTGTGGCTATTTCATTTCAACACTATGCTGGTTGCCAGTTTGAGAGATGATCAGGACTTGGAACTCAGAGAGAGGAATTCTTTGAAGAATGGATTGGGAGGATTTAGGGATAGAAGTTTAGTTTAGTGAAGAACAATAACATGCACTGGAATAACAGCTATCAAATCTCTATCCCAGGGCTTTGCTGGTGCCGAAGGACACAAAGGAGATATTGGAGAACAAGGATATAGGGTAAATCTACCAAACCATGTCTTGTGTCTCTATCAGAGCTGAGGGTAATGGCCTGATCACACAACTTCTCAGTGTGCATAGGTCCATTAAGGTCACTGGGAGTTTTATGCACAGAGGTCTTGCAGAACTGAGTCCTAATGTAGTAGTGTAGACTTAGCTCATACAGAGCCTGATTGTTTGGAACCCATATTTGCATTGGTGAACACTCACACAAGTAGTCCCATTGAAATCAGCAAGACCGTTGGTAATGAGAAAGTGCTCATCGAGGGTTGGCCCACAATGGGTAGTACATCTGCCAAGCAGTACTGCTGCAACCGGACTTCAAATACCGGGACAGAGTCTGCTACTTTTACTCACCTAGTGCAATACCTTACTCCAGAAGTAGTCCTGTTGATTTCAATGGAACTACTCAAGGAGTAAGGTACTACTAAAGATAAGAACGACAGAATTTGGCCCAGAGCAGTGTTACCATTACTAGAAGTGGTAGGCTGAGCCCATAGAATTGGCCTATGTATTAGTTCCCAAGTGTTGTCTACTATTTAAAGTTGTTACTCCCTCCAAAATGAAAAGGGGATTCAGATCAAAAATGTCTTGAAGCAACCAAACAATCTCTCCTAAACAGCAGAGGGCAGGTTTCTGACTTAGGTCTGCGTGATAGATAAACGTGTGCTCAGCCCTTCCCCCCGGGTGGATTTCATGTCATTATCTACATATAACAGGGTTCACTCACCACTGGGGTGTCCCCATGTGGCTGGGTCCAGGGGTCAGCTCTCATCCAGTCTAGTGCCCCCTTCTGTCACTTGCTCCACGGCCCCTCTCGCTCTCCAGGACTCACAGTGCTTTCCTTGTGACTCAGCCCTCCAGCCAGGTCATTATATAATTTTGCCTCTTCAGGGTTATCAAAGTCCCTCTGGACCAACTGTCCATATATTGTCCCTGGCAGTCCTTTTTGCCAACTCCAGGTGCATACCACTTCCCCAGTGACAGATAGGGGAACTGGGCCCCACCCACAACTCTGGGTTTCAGCCCAGGAACTCTATCAGCAGCAGACAAGGTCTTCACAGTCTCAACCCTTGCAGCATTTTCCCTGGGCTTCTTCCTACTCAGCCTTCTACAGGCTTTCTTCCCCTCAACTACTCTGGGTAAACCATTCACACAGAGCTAGGATCCCAGAGCTGTTATTGCTCCCTGGCTTTATGCCTACCCACCTCTCTGTACCTAGAGAGTGACTATAGACCCTGCAGGTTTATTTGGCTTGCAACTTCCAGTCTTTTTATACTAACCAGCCTGCTTCTGCCCAGCTGGGCTTCATGTTGAGTTAAGCGTGGCTCTCCTTCCAGGTGCAGCCAGATACCCTAATTGGACCTTCAGACCCATACTAACCTTTTCAGGGCTGGGTGGGGTGCATACCCCATCACATTGCTATAGGTTTTTAATTCTTTACTTTAAATGACTATAAAGAGCTGCCATTCAGAAAGGGCCTTATAAAAGAATCAAAATGTAATGGAACTGTTGTTATTATTAAAGGAAGTTACACCTGACTGTATGTTTTGCAAGAAGCCAACTGCAAGGTCTATGTCTGATTTGAAGTAATGACAGATTGGAGGTGAAGGCTCTAATGTCTGTCAATCAAAGAATCATAATCTTACTGATGTCCTTCACTTTACATAACATAAATGTTTGGATAATTTTATTATACGACCATTTCTTTAATTTTCCTTCTACTCAGGGCTATCCAGGAGCTCCAGGAGAGACTGGAGAAGATGGGCCAAAGGTATAAAAAGAGTCTATTTTGCCTGGATTAAGTGCTTGATCCTGTACTACAGAAGTCAATGGGAGTTTTGCCATTGCTGTCAGTGAGCACAGGACCAGATATTAATGGAACACCAATGCATTAAAAAGTTTGAACAGTAAAGAAGGTACAGGATTTTAGGAATGCATAGTGCAAACGGTTTATTGTCCCCTGTCAGAGGGATGCACATTTTGGAAGCCACCAGTGGCTTACCTACAAAACATTACTTTATTCCTACTTCCAAAATGATTTCACTCTATGTTATTCTTTAGCTAAATTATTTCAAAGTATGTATGAACTTCCCCAACCACATTGTCATTGTTTGTTAAAATGTCAGCAAACCTTTCTTTTGCTGGATGAGCTGGAGGAACACGGGTAATGTAACAATTCCACTCTCCTTGGAATGGGCAAAAAAAATGTTGATGATTTTTTTGTAATGAGGGTCATACCAAAATCAGGGCATTATATGGATACTTGAATGTCCAATGCCCATGCTGTGCATGTTCTGCGGTTTGATAAAGGCCTACAAGGCTGTCAAGCAAGACTCTTTAATGAGTACTAAATTCATTCAAACATACAAACAAAACCAGAAAACTAGATCTTCTGTAATATTGTTGGGAAGAGTAATGGACATGGGAAAGAACCCCAATTAGTCATGCTCCTCACCTGGGGGGTGATTAACTAATTCCTTCCTGGCTAGAGGATTTATAATCTGTCTGAGGCAGCTCACGTGGAGAGAGGGACTGGAGAGGATGCAAATCTCTCTGGTAGGGAGAAGCTCTGGGATAGGGTTTAACAGACAGGAAATAACAGACGAAGGACACTGAAGGAGCAAGTTAGACTCCTGCAGGGGAAGTCCTGAGGTAGAGACAACAAGGTAACTACAGTGAAGCCTGAGAGTGGTGGAAGGATTATTAGTTTGAAGGTTTGTTTGGACTTTTATTTGGACTTGTTCATGCTACCTCAGAAGAATTTTAGAATTTTATGTGACTGGCTAGAGGGCCAAGTCACAGAACATTCAAAGGAAGAATCGGGAGAAGATGCAGGCAGTAAAAGGCCATTGAAGGTCCAAGGGAGAGCCCAATGTGTGTGTAGGGAGGAGGGGAGGCAGAGAAAAGGATGCTGTGCAATGCAACTGGAGATGAGGGGTACCCATGAGATGAGGATGTGCTTATAGGATGTTATGAGGTGGTGTTGCTATTTTGATTATATTAATATTATAATTTTCAGGGCAATGAAGGATCTCCAGGAATACCAGGCAGAGATGGCATTCCAGGAATGGATGTAAGATCTAGTTCATAATGCTCAATGAATCCATTTTCAGGCAATAAAGCCATATCCTAAGAGAGATTCCATTGTCTCCTAGGGTCCTCTAGGAATACCAGGATTAGAAGGCGAGATTGGACTCATGGGACCAAAGGTGAAAAAAGAGCTTGACAATTAAACGAAAACAAGAAAGCCATGAGTCGATCATTTACAAATGGTCTCGAAATTATGAAGTGAAGATGACAGCAAAAAAAAGAGGCTCGATCCTCCATCGCTGCAAGACCCCACGCTGTCCGAACTCTCAGATGAAAGCTTGTCGAAGCAAAATGACACAGCAGGCTCAGTAGAGTGTGGTTACGTGTAATGACATTAACATAATTGACCAACCTAGCAGTGTT
This sequence comes from Chelydra serpentina, assembly GCA_037349315.1. Lineage (NCBI taxonomy): Eukaryota > Metazoa > Chordata > Testudines > Chelydridae > Chelydra > Chelydra serpentina. Next base: position 26,250,371 of record JBAIAC010000002.1, on the reverse strand, counting down.
CCAAGCTCTAGCTTTCCTATTGGTTGTGTGCGCTGTAAAAAAAAAAAAAAAAAGCATTATCATTTAGAAAAATGAGTGTTACTAGTTTTCTTCACCTCTAAAAAAAAGCCCCCATGTGTCGCAACATGGTTAAATTAAAAGCCCTCTTTTGGAAAGGATCGACTCAACTGTGGGATAAAGGGTACTAAACTAGATCAAAGTTTGTCATCAATTCCCCATTGAAAGAGGCTTTCAACTGTCTTTGCAGGGAGATAAAGGCAAGCGAGGTCCAAGAGGCCCACCTGGAAGGCCAGGTTCCATGGTAAGGCATATGCTAAAGTATCCCCAAGAGCTTCCCTATTCAGAAATCTACATATGAAAAAAATCCTTCTGTAAGCAGATGTGCTCCTTTTGGGTTCAGTCAGGCCTAGGAGGTGCATCACTACAACGCATAAGAGAACTTGTGGAAAGCTGGTCAGGATTTTTCTCTTTTCCATACAGGGCGCCAAAGGTGAAACGGGGGATCCTGGCCTACCAGGTAACCCTGGCCCTAAGGGAATAAAAGGCCAAAAGGTAAAGTCCCATGTTAAAGGTGAATAAGTAAACTGGTCACTTCAGTGTTCTATGTGAGTCATGTCAGTCCCTCTCCTGTCTTTCCCACAGGGGGCTCAAGGTGAGACTGGAGATGACGGCCCAAAGGTATGGATTGTTATTTGCTTTTGAAGTACATACTTGGGAAAAGAAACTATAAATCTCCTATTGCAGAGCTGCACTGTAATGACTTTATAATGGGACTGGTGTGTGTCTCTGGCTTATGAATGGGATTTACCACACACAAATCTTCCTGAGTGTTTCAAGAATGAGTGATTTCAGCTGTGATTTGGATGGTAATGGAGATTATGGCTAAGAGGCTCTGGGGAATGACTCAGATGTTCTTATATTTTCAACAAACCTGACTTGCATATTTAAAACCACCATGCTGCTTCTGCTGCCACACAGCAGGTCAGAGTTCACGTCCCAGCCTTGGGTCTGTATTCCCTGAGACGGGAAGGAATGGAAGGAAGTACTGTGGAGGCACTAAACTCAGTCTTTGGAGAGGAGGGACATCATGTGTCACACCTGACTACTCACTGTGGCCAATGAAGGAGCAGTAGTGATGGACTCTGAAGGGGTCTGTGTTGACCCCTGCTTGGCGGCAAGAAGGGTTGCCGCCAAGCAGGCCCAGGCTTGGGGGTGTGCAGGAGGTGATGGTGGAGAACACTGTATTTTATCCATGGATTTCAAAGCACTTTAACAAATACCCCTACACTGCTGTGTGATAGGAATTCCCAGTGTACAGATGAGGAAAATGAGAAACAGAGAGGTTGTGCCTTTCCCTAGGCCACATAGCAAGGTAGTGGCACAAAAAGGAATAGGGCACAGGATTTCCAGTTCCCTTTTGCCCTCTAACCACTAGATCATACTTCCTACGAGAGTCACCGTTCTTTCCTAGCGCTCCTTCTTGGGCAGGCAACGACAAACACCCTCCCCACCCCCAGTGCACATACAGGGCTGAGCCTAAGGGTTCCATTGGGCCCTTAGTGTTTTAGTTAGAGGGAGCAGGAAGTGCAAACAACGAACACAGGAAAACTTTCTCTGATGAAAGACTGTGCAAAGCTATAAACTGTATTCCTCCTTTACAGGGTGATGTGGGAAGAAAAGGAAGCCGTGGGGATGCTGGACCCCAGGTACAGCCCTGGCCCTTTGAAATTAAAGATGATGTCTAAGTACTTGGTGAATGCTGAGCTCCATAAACCTGAATTTTTAACCTATTTTCAATTACTCTCCGACAGGGGGATGATGGAGACAGAGGAGACAAAGGACAAGTATGTTTGTTTGTTGTCCATTGTGGCTATGTAGAGTCACAGGGAAATATGTCTTGCTTCCAATGCTAGGTCCAAACCCTTTCCCCCACTCCACTGACGTGTTCTTATCCAGGGAGTGCCTCTGCTACAGAAGGCTGGGGGGCGGGGCAGGATGAGGAGAGTTCATGGCTGGACCTGCACACCACACAGGCCATGTAGCTCTGCCCCACACCCCAGCACATGATGTGTTTGGAGTGGGCTGTGGGTTGCATGAGCCAAGACAGGTGGGCTCCATGACTTTGTAGCGCCACTGGCCATTGACTTCTGAGCAGCATACCAACCATCTGGGTTCCTGCAGCCCTGAGATTGCAGAAGCAGCAGCCACAGAGTACCGAGGTTGCTGCTCACAAACTGAGCAGGTTGTTCCTTCACAACTGAGCAGCCACAATGGAGCCCAGTTACTCATGCTGTGTGCTGGGTAGAAGATTTTCCCCATCAGGAGAGCAACCTAGGGTGTGAACCTTCATTAGAACCAGCTGATTACCACTTCAACCCCCTATTTAAAACTTGCCCCGAATTGACTTGTTCTCTGTATATTTAGAGCAGCTTTCCTGCCTGTCTCTGGAATTAGAAAATAGACTCAAGCACTGGTTGGGTGATACCAAGTTCTGTAAACATTCAAGTAGGTGGAGTCTGTTGGACAGGGAGGGGGAGATGCACGAAGGCCAGAGAAGTGGGGACCGTTGGAATGTCAAGGGGGTTGGTGTCTCTCGTATTCTGATAGTCTTTGGCTCACGACCCAGATGGGTGAAAGCTTATCTGAAACGAACCATCTCCCTATGAAAACCCTTCCTCTGAGAGTCAGAAAGGCCATACAGGATGAATAAATGTGTCCACAAAGAATGAATGCAGGTGCCATGCAGCAAAACTCCTCTAATGGTAAGCCACCATGGTGCATATAATTGATAAAGAAGTTGAATGGCTGAACTGAATGGAATCTGCTACTAAACCTTTCCTGATGCTCTGTACTCAAAACCTCACACAGCAGAAAAGACCTGGATTAGGTATTGGTGGTCCAAAGCTAACTATTAATTGTCAGAGTTTAAGCAGTCTCTCCTTCCTGCATGCTGGGAGAGGATGACATTAAGATGTGGGGCTATCAAGCACAGCCTCCCATAGCTTCTGGGCGAATGATGTTCTACCACAGTCCAACAGGAACCTAAAATCATTCTCTTATAATGCTCACCCTGCAAGGTATAGGGTTAGGCAGAGTGAAAAGGATCTGCACAAATACCAAGGAGAAGTAAGAATTGTGCTGCATGAGCTCAGGTATGATGGTGGTGAGTACGTTTAGACTGGCAGGGCTGGACAGAGGGAGGAAGGTAGATGAAAGAAAACAGGTGCCTCTTTGTTCATGCTTATTGCTATTTTTCTCCCTTCAAACTTTACCTTTCATCTCCTCCAATAGCAAGGAGAACGTGGCTTTCCTGGCCCTGCTGGTCCAAAGGGACAAAGAGGTGTCCCTGGATTACCTGGTCCAAGAGGCGTCCCTGGCCCCGTTGGAGAGGATGGAGCAACTGGGCCCCCTGGATCTCCGGGGTCTTGGGGACCTGAAGTATGTTCCAGCTCCTTCTTTTTCTTTGCATTTTCCTTATTTGGTTATTGGAGTGCTAGTTGTTTTGCTTGTGAATATCCGCATATTCTCTCTCTGATGCTGCTTATAGACCTTTAGGGACAGCTGTTGAATATTCATTCCCCTTATTTCTCAGTCATTGCGCAAAATGTATTGTGTAAACATGAAAGAAATTAATCCTGGGGGATGGTAATGGGATAAAGAGCCTTTCATCTTTAGGTCACTAGTTCAAATCCAGCTCAGACTGGTGGGTCCTGAAAGTTTTTTCTAGGTGATGGCTATATAAAGGCTTGTCCAGAATGAGTTTGTTTATCAAAGTTCAGTTTTTCTTGGGGACACATCACAAATCATCCTCAGATTTGGCACAAATTGATGTCTTTGCTATTGTCCAATTGATGAGAAAGTACAATACTATGTGACTTGGGTGATCTATCGCAGACAGAGAACAGTCAAATTGAACAATTCATGAACAAGCCATAAGTGGTAAATTGTTCATCCAAACTATTTGGTGAATGTATACAGCCTAATGAATACCCTTGGGAGATGCACAGACAGAATCCCAATGCTATTTCTGTTGTGTTTATGAATTTGTACTTTCATCCTAGGGTCCAGGGATGCCTGAGGAGCAGGTGTATGAACTGTGTCGTAATGTGGTCCTAGCTCAGATAGCCCAATATGCAACTGCTATCAGATACAAATGTGCCAGCGCCTGTCCTACTGCTAACATGACACTAATTGGCCCCCCAGGGCCTCGTGGAATGGCAGGACCACCAGGGAAAAAGGTGAGAACTTGCTATGATACAGATAGAGATAGTGTGCATGTGAATGTTTGCAGGTGTCAGTGGAAGTATGCCATTCACTTCAGTGGGGCCAGGATTTCAACCAGAGTGTGTATGTACACTCTGTGTCAGGTCCTTCTTTGCTTGTTTGTACCCCTGTGTCATGATTGACCGAGACATAAAATAGTGTGTGCTCTTCCCTTCAGATCACACACACAGGTATTTGTCCATGTCAGTCATTACTTGTATGACATCTAATGTGGATGCCTGATAAGCACTGATACCAGCAGAAACTGCCAGCCAAGAAACCACTCTGGCACACACAGGCATGTGTGACCGGGTACCTGGAAGGACCACACTGAGAATGCCACCTTCAAGGCAGAATGCAAGAAGACAGTAATAAAAGTGCTTCTGCAGTACCCCGCTGGTTAACCAGAAGCCAAACACAGTCCCCTCTGGGCAGTCCAGTCCTTGGCTCCCACCCAGACAACCAAGTCTAATATAGTGAGAGGTTACTGAAAACCCATTTCACCATAGGTGAGGTTCTTTCTAATCCCAAAGGACGAGACACATTGCGCCACCAGGTCAATATGAATCTCTGATCTTACCCAAATATCACGCTGTCAGCTAATCCTCATAAGACTGTAGTAAGAGGAGGCCCTGAAACATAAACTCTTGTATCAGAGGCCTAGTCTGAGACCTGAAGCCTGAACCAAAGTACTTCTAGGCATTGCTACGCAAAAGCTGGGCTGTGAGCTAGAGGCAGGTCCCACTCACAGAAGTTGGCAAGAAAAGGTTGTTAAAGCACATGCACACACACGCATAAGTGCTAATGAGAGGAACTTGTGCCAAGGCGGCATTAGGGCCGGCATGCCCACTAGGCGACTGTAGGTGGTCGCCTAGGGTGCCAGCATTTGGTGGGTGGAGACTCCTGGCGACGATGCCGCCGAGAACGCAGCTTCCCCTGAGCTGCTGCCCCTGCCGCCGGCTGAGGTGACTTGCCGCTGGCGGGGGGGCTGGCCGCCGCTGGGGGTGCTGGTGGGGGGCCGCCAGTGGGTGGGGAGCCCAGCCCAGCCTCGGCCCGCAAGGGGGCGCAGGGAGCCCAGCCCTACCTCGGCCTGGCAGGGAGCCGAGCACAGCACCCCCGCCATGGGGGAGGTGGGGAGAGCCGAGCCCAGCGCCCCTGCCGCGGGGGGAGCTGGGAGCTGAGCCCAACCCGCCGCGGGGGCGGGGAGATAGCGCCCCCGCCGCGGGGGGAGCCGAGCCCCGGCGCCCCCGCCGCGGGGGGAGCCGAGCCCCGGCGCCCCCGCCGCGGGGGGAGCCGAGCCCAGCCCAGCCCAGGGCAGCCTGCGGGTGGGTGGGGAGGCTGCCACGGGCAGGGGGGTGGTTTGCCGCTGGAGCGGGGCGGCGTTAGCTGGGAGGGGGCGCACAGGGCCAGTGCAAGGAAGTTTCGCCTAGGGTGCTAAACTTTCTTGCACTGGCCCTGGGCGGCATCAGAACACTCTGCAGACACAACAAGGAACGGGCAGGTGCATCTTAAAGACGGGGTCAAAAGGACAGCATGATGGATAGATTCGTTTGAACTATGATGAGTAATCTGTCCTGCAACAGTATAAAAGTAGGTCCCGGAGCGCACATCTTTGTCCAGCCTAGGGGGTCAGTGGAAAGTCCCGCCACTGACTGAGCTGTGTGCATTTCCAGGGAGCACAAATTCGTAGTATGCCCCGTTGAGTCTATAGGGAACTATTACTGTGCTTCGTTTGACAATAAACCTGGCTCGGGTTCCTTCGTATCTTACTAGAGTCTGTGGTTCTTGGGGGTTCTCTCGGGGTCTGCTGTGTTAGCTATCTGCGCAGAGCTGGGGCAGCACACAGAGGGAACACGCACGCAGCCGACTGTTATCATCATTGAACAAGAGCAGAGCACCACACCGGTAGCTACCGGCAACAAAGATAACTAAAGATTTATTAATAAAAGGGAAAAAGAGAAAGTTATAAATGGTTAAGGAATCATATAGGTACAAGTGATTGCAAAGACCTTATGTTAGGTTTGTGATGGTTTGTGAAAGTCTCTCTGGAATCACCCAAAACAGATTGGGGGTCATCAATCCTTGTTTAAAACTCCCTTGCTGAAATCCAGTCCAGAGAAATGAAGCAGGAAATTAAGACAAAATGGAGATGTTTCAGGGGTCTTTTATATCCTCTGCCATGTGCATGGGAAAGTTACAGTCCCAAACAAAGCCCACAGTCGCTGTTTGTGGAAAGTTACTGGTCCAAGATGGAGTCTAGGGTCACATAAGCCCATCACATGTCCTTACCTGGCTTGCTGCATCGCAGGGGGTGGTCATTGGTTCCTTGATGTCTGAGGTAGGAAGACCTACTGGGCAGGATGAGTTTCTTCTATGGCCCACTGTGAGAGCTGAATGTCCTTGATGGGCCAGCAACACATAACTGTCTAGCCTTGATGTAAATCTATTTGAGAGGTTTCATCCAGGAACAAACACATTTGAGATACAAATACATAGGCTGTGTTCATAACATCATATACAGCGATGATACATGGATTTAACCAAAATAATCATACTCACTAGATTGTAAGATTTCAGAGTAGCAGCCGTGTTAGTCTGTGTCAGCAAAAAGAACAGGATTACTTGTGGCACCTTAGAGACTAACACATTTATTTCAGCATAAGCTTTCGTGGGTTAGAACCCACCTCATCAGAAGCAGGAATGGAACATACAGTGAGCAGATATTTATACATTCCATTGACACTTTACATGATGCACTTTCTATTAGATTAATGAAAATTGGGTAACAGTGGTATAAATGGTCACCTTTCTTATGCACAACATCACAGCATGGCACCCTGGAGAGCCTTCAATAAGAAGAGATGGCAACAGCTGGAATAATTTTGCACTCTGCCTTCAGTTCCCAGCAGTGCTTGTCTAGCTGACTGGAGCAGAGCTGATGCAGAGCATAAGCAGACTCAGCTCAGGGCTGGACAATTTGATCCTGAATTTCTATAGTGAAGCCTGGAGACTTCCATTAAAAATGATCATAGGAGAGTGGGGTAGGAAAAATGTATAATCAATTAATTGATAGCTCTGGTTAAGTCCAGACTGGACATACAATGAGAGCAGAGTTTCTCATTACATCTCAGTGCTTCTGCTTTCAGGTGAAATTCTGAAGTCCTGAGATTCCTTGGCCTGCTTGTTTTCATTTTCTTAAAGAACAGATTTCTCAAAATTGACTTTTTTTTATGATGATGGCAAACACCCTGGTTTGTGCCTTTAAAAATTAAAACCACTTATATCATTTTAATAGGGAAAAACAGGTCTTGATGGATTTAAAGGTGAGCCTGGTCCAAGAGGACCTATTGGATTTCCTGGAGCTAAAGGAGCAGCTGGGGAACCAGGTAGGGACACACATACGCTTAGATAAATTCATAAGCAATGTTCCCCTACAACCAAATCCAGCGCTCGAGGTGGTTTCTTTATGTGCTTTGTGCCGTGTAGGAGACAGAGGACAGAAAGGTGAGAGAGGAGATTCAGGCACGGGACTCCCTGGCCCAGATGGACCTCAAGGCTTTAGAGGTAAAGAGAATTTCAAGGGAAGTTTTATCTGAGGTTTTAACTTCCTTGCTCTATATTTTTCAATTATTCACCATAAAAATGTTTATAAACTCAACTATGAAACATATATGTGCAACGTATTTAATAAAGTCATTGTTTTTTGTACGATTGCCACTGAAATATTTACAGCTCTCCGTGAAAATATTTAACTTTGTTCACGAGCTTTACAGTTTTCCTACATAATCGCAATTTTAAGTATGGGGGAGACCACGCTGCAAATTTGACAGAGTCTTGTGGCACCTTATAAACTAACAGATATATTGGAGCATAAGCTTTCGTGGGCGAAGACCCACTTCGTCAGATGCATGACGAATTTGATCACTGCTAATTTGATCACTGTGCAAACCTGTAAAGATTCGAATGGCACTTGATGTGTACACTGACCGTGGTGTGTGTCAGCAGGATCTTTGTAAAAGAAATGTCGAGAGAGAGAGTGACTGGTTGGGAATTCAAAGAAACGGTCGCAGAGACGACCCCCCACTATTTTCTCCTGGCCTTGCTGGAAGAAAAAAATCAGATTTCCTACCCCTGAAATGGCGTGCTAATAATATTGGAATAGTAAATGCTAGATCTGGCTGGAGGATGACCATTCCATTTCACCACAACTTCCAAGATTTCAGAATTTGTTTTCATTCTTCACTGGAACAAACCCAAAACCTTTTGAATGTTTTTGTGGAACAGAATTGTGAAAACATCCGTTTTTTTGGATTGAAAACATCAGGATTTCAATTCAGGTCTCTCCCTCTCTCTCTGGTCAGAAGTGACCAAAGAACCATGGACCTCAGAAATCTTCTCATCAAAATTGATATGGCTCCATAAAACACTCCAGCTTCAGCAAAACAGCATATGTCAGCAAAAGGCGATTTAATTTAAAATGTTCCAATCAGCTCTAGTTAGCATCTAGTGTCAGGATCACCCTGGCACAATTTTTAGTGTATTAAAATGCACTTGCCCTTATCAAGTATCTAGATTACACTGAGAGACTGAAGTCCTTTGTACAGGTTTAGCAAGGTCCTGTGAAGATGATTTATTTCATGTGGATTCATTCTGTACATGGGGAGGGGAAGAACACATGCAGGGGAATTTAACAGAGGTGGTATGTGCCCCTAGACTGATTCACTAGATTGCTCCCTGTTGACCTTTCTCACCCTCACAATTTGCTGATGTTCTTGAATTTCTTCAAGCCATGAACCTAATTCTGACCTCTCTTAGATCAGTTTTGAATCAGTGTAATTCCAACAGCAAGAGTGGAGCTAGGACTGATTTACACCAGTATGAATAAAAGGAAAATCAGGTCCCATTTTGGGGCGAGAGGACTCAGCTCCATCGAGTCTCCCCTTTTCTTTATATAATTTCCTTGTTTCGTTCTTCTTCTAGGATTCCCTGGACATCCTGCTGTTGCCAAAGATGGCCAGCCAGGCACATCGGGTCCTCCTGGATACAGTGGTCCTCCAGGTCAGCCAGGGTTTCCTGGCCCTTCGGGTGTCCCTGGACTATGTGAAGCAACAGACTGCGGGATCTATGCTCTTAACCTACTGTCAGAACAGGGATTAGTAAAGGGGCCATCTGTTTAATTATAAAATAATAACCATGCCAGGATAGATGTGGAAAAATATCCCAAGGGCACCCATTTCCTAATGGAATAACGCCACCACCTGATTCTTCATTGGTGACCTAGTAATGTTATACTTGGCTAATGGGACACTGATATTAGGCATTAAACCCCAAATGTTGTGATTTCTTTATTACATGCCCCAGTTACATTTATGCAAACCTGTGCAACTGGTGTATTGCGGAAGTACTATTTCACCCTCAAATCATTGGTGCATAAACATTAAACAGCCGATAAGTAAACATTGCAGTAAGTCCAGCTAAAAATAAATGTTGCCTTCAGATCTTCAAGTACTACCCTGTTTTAATGGTTCTAGTTAAAGTTCTCGAGTGTTTGATTATCCATTGAGATACAAGGCTGCTTGACTTTTACTTAAAATGTATTCTGGGTCTCTTATAAGCCAAGTGAATGCTGAATCTTGCAGATAAACAAGAAGGGACAAATTCTGCTCTCAGTTATAATGGGCTAAACTCAGAGCAACTTCAACCAAGTAAATCATTTCTCTGGATCTACCCTATACAGATGAGCTGAATTTATCTGTCAAATTGAAAAAGTCTTGATGCCAGGATGTGTTTTTTAAAAAAAAATCTCTACATAGACAGCCACAGTCTATTCATTCAGCCTATTTTATACTGAACTGTACACTGGCTATTTTATAGTATTCCTGCACCTCATTTTGTAATTCACAAAGCCGGCTGACTAATCAGACCTTGGCATGTTCATATTATCAAACAGAAGAAGACAGACAAAATCCTTGTTTGAACTTGGCTGTTGTTGTGGAAACAACATTGTGCTCTATGAACATAGAGCCAAACACTGTAATCTTTTCTCAATCCATTGCCTTTAATAGGCTTGCCTGATTAAGGCTGGCAGGATCAGTGCTACTGTTTGTATCTCTAGAAGACTAGTTCAGTAAAGAAAGGTTTCATCGGTTATTCCCAATTCCCTTATGAGCAGAAGCCTGCTCTCTATGGCAGTGGTTCTCAGCCAGGGATCTGAGGCTGCCTGGGGGGGCTGTGAGCAGGTTTCAAGGGGTCCACGAAAATAAACCAGAGAGCAGGGCTGGTGTTAGACTTGCTGAGGCCCAAGGCAGAAAGCCAAAGCCCAAGCCCCGCTGCCGGGGCTGAAAGTGAAGCCTGAGCAACCTATCATTGTGGGTCCCTGGACGATCACCCGCCTTGCTACCCCATAATGCCAGCCCTGGCTTTTAACTTACTGGATATGCAGAAAAACAGGTGTTGTGGCACAGGTGGGCCATGGAATTTTTATAGCATGTTGTGGGGACCTCAGAAAGAAAAGTTGAGAACCCCTGCTCTATGGTATTGGCCCTGCTCATAACTAAAGACACAATTCTGCTTTCACTGAGGGTGATGACAAAACTCCTGTTGGTTTCAGTGGTGCAGAACTGAACCTTAAGGGCCAGATCCAAAGCCCATTAAAGTCTATGGAAAGTCTTCCATTTGATTTCAATGATCTTTGGATCAGGACCTATGTGTATTCAACAGCTGACCCACACCCACCACTCTTCACCATTTTGTGGGTTTGGCTTTTCACTGGGAAAGGCTGTGGCACCTCATTCAAAGCTTTCAATATTTTTCTTTATCAGCTGCTGCTGTTAATGGTTCAGAAGCTGCTTGTGGGGTTCCCAGCCTGTGTGCTGTCCTATGCTATGTACTGTTAACTGTCTTGGGCTTGTCTGTAAGGTGCCTAGCACACTTCCAGTGCTCTAGGAACTCACATCACTAGCGATACTTGTTAGGACTGAGGGGGAGAGGCGGGTTGACATAAATATAAAGGGAAGGGGGAGAGGGTCTGATGCAGTGCTATAAAATCCTCTTACCAGTAAAGGGTTAAGAAATGCAGGTAGCCAGACTGACACCTGACCTGGCTGGCATCTGACCAATGAGGGGACAAGATACTTTCAAATCTTGGGAGCGGGGAAGGCTTTGTGTGTGGCTCTTTGTCTGAGTCAGAGTGATCTTGGAGACAGAAAGAACCTGCAGAAAAATCAGTCTTCTTCTCACCAAACCTCACTTTTCTAAAGTAAGTTTAGTCAGCACTGTGAATAGGTTTTGTTTCTTTTCTTGGTGAGCTTTCCCTGTGTTAGAGGGAGGGGTTATTCCTGTTTTTTCTGTAACTTGAATGTTTTGTCCAGAGGGGGACTCCCTCTGAGTTTGGAAATTGAGTACCCTGTAAAATAGTTCCCATCCTGATTTTACAGAGATGATTTTACCTTCTTTGTTTTAATAAAATCCTTCTTTTAAGAAGCTGACTGTTTCATATGGTTTTAAAACTCCGGGGGTGGGTTTTTAGATCACTGTGTAACCAATTGGTTAGGAGATTATTCTCAAGCTTCCCAGGAAAGGGGGTGTACGAGCTTGAGAGGGTATTTTTGGGGGAAGGGGAACTTCAAGTGGTTCCTTTCTCGGGTTCCTGTTTAAATAACTTGATGGTGGCAGTGAGAGAAACATTTCTCAGGGTGCAGGGAATTTTGTACCTTGGGGGTTTTAACCTAAGCTGGTAGAAACAAGCTTAGGAGCTCTTCATGCGGGTCCCCATGTCTTTACCCTAGAGTTCAGAGTGGGGAGGGAACCCTGACATGGTGGCAGAGTGGTGGGATATATTGAACCAGAGATTCTTTTTGAACCAGACACAGTGAGTTTAGAATTTTTTTTCTTCTCTCTGGCTCTTCCCTGTAGCTGCTTGAAGCAGGGAGGGGGGAGGGGTTAAGCTGCTAGGAGCTAGAGTATCTACATATGAAAGCAAGTAGTTAACCCCCTACAGGGAAAACCCAAGCAAGTTTTTTTTTCTTTCTAACTCTCTCGGGTTAAGACAGATTAAACACAGAAAGGCTAAAATGACTGCCAGTGAAACAGCTATTAAACTGGAGCTAGCTAGACTGCAAGCCAATGAGAAAGATAAAGAACATGCAAGACTGCTACAACTTAGACAGATGGAGATTGATGAAAAGGAAAGAGAGAGGAAATATGCTCAGGAGGAGAAAGAAAAAGAGAGGAAGCATGCTGAGGAGGAGAGGGGGAGAGAGAGAGGAAGCATGCCCTAGAGATGGAGAAGACCAGGATGGAGCGGAATCTACCGGATAACACTAACAATCCTTCCCCAACAATCCACAAATGGGAGTGACTATGTCCAGAGTATGATGAATCCTGTGATACTGCTGAATATTTTCTCACCTTTGAGAGACTATGCACACTCCATAACATTCCTGATGCTCACAAAATGACCACATTGGTAGCAAAGTTGACTGGAAGGGCTCTGGACATATTCAATAAGATGCCTATTGTTGAGGCTTCTGACTATGAGAAATTCAAGGATTTGGTTTTAAAGCAATTTCAAGTTACACCTGAAACATACAGAGTAAAATTTCGAACCCTTATACGAGGGCCTGGACTAAGTAATGTTGCTTATGTAAACCAGATAAAGGATCTGATAAATAAATGGGTCAACGGAAGGGGTGTTACTAGCTTTGAAGGAGTGTGTGATTTGATAGTTCAGGAACAATTCCTGAATATGTCCAATGATGAGATAAAACAGTGTTTATGGGATAAGAAAATGGACTCGGCAGACAGTCTTGCTGCTTATGCTGATCAATACGAACAGTCCCAGATCAGCAGAGGGGCAAGGAAATTTGGCACACAAGAGGTGCAGGAAGCAGAAAGGAACAGCCCTGGTCGTAGTTTGGGGAGATACCAGAAAGGAAAACCCAAGACCACATCACATCACCAGGGGCAGCCCAAGGCCCCACAAGGAAAACCCCAGACCCCTTATTACCCCACCATCCCATTCTCCAGCAACCCACCTCGCCCCACTGACCAGTCAGCTGGGCGATGTTTTAAATGTAACGAATTGGGGCATGTGAAGTCCAACTGCCCCAAGAACCCCAACAGAGTACAGTTCATTGCACCAGGGTCACACCAAAGGTCCTCAGGCCCAGATGCCTCCCAGATACCCTTGGAGTGAAGGGGAACGGTGAGTGTGAGTGGGAAGAAGGTTACAGCGTGGAGGGACACTGGAGCACAAGTGTCGGCTATCCACCAATCCTTAGTGGACCCCACAAGCGCCGACTTCCGGTGGCGCCGGTGAGGGCTGACATCCAGCATCGGGGGCCGGGCCCCGCCCCGCCCCCGATGCCGGGCCCCGCCCCCGACGCCGGGTGACGTTGCGGGGCCCCGCCCCCGACGCCGGGCTACGCCCCTGACGCCGGGTGACATCGCGGGGCCCCGCCCCCGACGCAATGTCGCCCGGCGTTGGGGGCGGGGCCCCGCAACATCGCCCGGTGCTCCGGTAAACTAGGTGCGGGCCTGGGGATGGCGGGTGGCTGCCGGTGGGTGCAGCGCACCCACCAATTTTTCCCCGTGGGTGCTCTGCACCCACAGAGTCGGCGCCTATGGTGGACCCCAGCTTAATCAACCCAGAGGCACAAGTGACGATTCAACCCTTCAAGTCCAACTCTTTTGATTTACCTACAGCCGTGTTGCCTGTCCAGTACAAGGGCTGGTCAGGAAATTGGACTTTTGCAGTCTATGATGATTATCCCATTCCCATGCTGCTGGGGGAAGACTTGGCCAATTGTGTGAAGCTAGCCAAGAGGGTGGGAATGGTCACCCGCAGCCAGGCTAAGCAAGCTGTCACACTTAGCTCTGTTCCTGAGACTTCCACCAGAACCCCATCTGTACTACCAGAGACCCAGATAGAGGTGGTAGAACCGGATACCCTGCCAACGACTGCAACAGCCGTCGTAAGATCCAGTCGCAGAAACCCAACCCAAGCCAGTCTTGGAACCGGAACTGGTGAAGCAACCAGCACCAGAACCATTGCCAGCACTGAGTCCAGCGCTTGCAACCCCTTCTACAGTGCCAACACCAGAGGGCACCACTGAGCCTGCAATGGCAGCTGCAGCAGATAACTCCATACAAGGAGCTCAGCCAGAGCCTGAATTACCACATCGTGCACCAGCGGAGAGCAGTTCACAGTCATCGGAAACAACCCCATCACCTACCTCGCTTCCAGAGGGACTAAGCCCAAGTCCACAACCCAGTGAGGAACTGATGTCTCCAGCATCTAGGGAACAGTTCCAGACTGAGCAGGAAGCAGATGAAAGCCTACAGAGAGCTTGGACGGTGGGACGGAGCAACCCACTGCCTCTCAGCTCTTCTAATCGATCCCGGTTTGTTGTAGAAAGAGGACTTTTATATAAGGAGACTCTTTCTGGTGGACACCAGGAAGACTGGCATCCTCAGAGACAGTTGGTGGTTCCAACTAAGTACCAGGTAAAACTCTTGAGCTTAGCCCATGATCATCCTAGTGGCCATGCTGGGGTGAACAGGACCAAAGACCATTTGGGGAGGTCATTCCACTGGGAGGAAATGGGCAAGGATGTTTCTACCTATGTCCGGTCTTGTGAGGTGTGCCAAAGAGTGGGAAAACCCCAAGACCAGGTCAAAGCCCCTCTCCAGCCACTCCCCATAATTGAAGTTCCATTTCAGCGGGTAGCTGTGGATATTCTGGGTCCTTTCCTGAAAAAGACACCCAGAGGAAAGCAGTACATACTGACTTTCATGGATTTTGCCACCTGATGGCCAGAAGCAGTAGCTCTGAGCAACACCCGGGCTAAAAGTGTATGCCAGGCATTAACAGAGATTTTTGCCAGGGTAGGTTGGCCCGCCAACATCCTTACCGATTCGGGAACTAATTTCCTGGCAGGGAGCATGAAAAGCCTGTGGGAAGCTCATGGGGTGAACCACTTGGTTGCCACCTCTTACCACCATCAAACAAATGGCCTGGTGGAGACGTTTAATGGAACTTTGGGAGCCATGATACGTAAATTCGTAAATCAGCACTCCAACGATTGGGACCTAGTATTACAGCAGTTGCTCTTTGCCTACAGGGCTGTACCACATCCCAGTTTAGGGTTTTCACCATTTGAACTTGTGTATGGCCACGAGGTTAAAGAGCCCTTGCAGTTGGTGAAACAGCAATGGGAGGGGTTTACGCCTTCTTTGGGAACTAACATTCTGGACTTTGTAAGCAACCTACAAAATGCCCTCCGAGACTCTTTAGCCCTTGCTAGAGAAAACCTAAAAGAGGCTCAGGAAGAGCAAAAGGCCTGGTATGATAAACATACCAGAGAGCGTTCCTTTAAAGTGGGGGACCAGGTCATTGTCTTGAAGGCACTCCAGGCCCATAAGATGGAAGGACCATTTACGGTCCAAGAGCGCCTGGGAACTGTCAACTATCTCATAGCATTCCCCACCTCAACTCTCAAGCCTAAAGTGTACCATGTTAATTCTCTAAAGCCTTTTTTCCCCCGAGAATTAAAGGTTTGTCAGTTTACTGCCCAGGGAGGAGAAGACGCTGAGTGGCCTGAAGGTGTCTACTATGAAGGAAAAAGTGATGGTGGCGTGGAAGAGGTGAACCTCTCAATGACCCTCAGACGTATGCAGTGCCAGCAAATCCAGGAGCTGTGCACTAAATTCGCACCGATGTTCTCAGCCACCCCAGGACTGACTGAACGGGCATACCACTCCATTGACACAGGTAATGCCCACCCAATTAGAGCCCAACCTTACCGAGTGATTCCTCACGTCAAAACTGCTATAGAACGGGAGGTTCAAGACATGCAACAGATGGGTATAATCCGCCCCTCTAGCAGTGCATGGGCCTCTCCAGTGGTTCTAGTCCCCAAACCGGATAGGGAAATACGCTTTTGTGTAGACTACCGTAAGCTAAATGCTGTGACTTGCCCAGACAACTATCCAATGCCTCGCACAGATGAACTATTGGAGAAACTGGGACGTGCCCAGTTCATCTCCTCCTTAGACTTAACCAAAGGGTACTGGCAGGTACCGCTAGATGAATCCGCCAAGGAAAGGTCAGCCTTCATCACCCATGTTGGGCTGTATGACTTTAATGTGCTCCCTTTCGGGCTGCGGAATGCACCCGCCACATTCCAGAAACTGGTAGATAGTCTCCTAGTGGGATTGGGAGAATCTGCAGTTGCCTATCTTGACGATGTGGCAATATTCTCTGACTCATGGGCCGAACACCTGGAGCATCTCCAGAAGGTCTTTGAGCATATACGACAGGGAGGACTAACTGTTAAGGCTAAAAAGTGTCAAATAGGCCTAAACAGAGTGACTTACCTTGGACACCAGGTGGGTCAAGGAACTATCAACCCCCTACAGGCCAAGGTGGAGGCTATCCAAAAGTGGCCTGTCCCAAAGTCAAAGAAACAGGTCCAATCTTTCTTAGGCTTGGCCGGATATTACAGGCGACTTGTACCGCACTACAGCCAAATTGCCGCCCCTCTAACTGACCTAACCAAAAAGAACCAGACAAATGTGGTTCAGTGGACTGATGAGTGTCAGAATGCCTTTAACCAGCTTAAAGTGACACTCATGACTGACCCTGTGCTAAGGGCCCCGGACTTTGATAAACCATTCCTAGTAACCACAGATGCGTCCGAGCATGGTGTGGGAGCAGTCTTAATGCAGGAAGGACCAGATCAAGAATTGCATCCTGTCATGTTTCTCAGCAAGAAGCTGTCTGAGAGGGAAAGCCACTGGTCAATCAGTGAGAAGGAATGTTACGCCATTGTCTACGCTCTGGAAAAGCTATGCCCATACGTTTGGGGATGGCGTTTCCACCTGCAAACCGACCATGCTGCACTACAGTGGCTTAATACCGCCAAGGGAAATAACAAAAAAACTTCTTCGGTGGAGTTTAGCTCTCCAAGATTTTGATTTTGAAATACAACACATTTCAGGAGCTTCTAACAAAGTGGCTGATGCACTCTCCCGTGAAAGTTTCCCAGAATCAACTGGTTAAAATTGTCCTTGCAATGTGGGAAATATTGGTAGTCTTTATACAGTTATTAGTATATTCGGAGATGCATGTGTCTTATTACTTTTGCTTTCTTTTAGAGCTCCAGGAAGAAATCACAGCCAGTATTTCACACTATCGGTGATTTGGGGGGGGGCGTGTCATAAATATAAAGGGAAAGGGGAGAGGGTCTGATGCAGTGCTATAAAATCCTCTTACCAGTAAAGGGTTAAGAAATGCAGGTAGCCAGACTGACACCTGACCTGGCTGGCATCTGACCAATGAGGGGACAAGATACTTTCAAATCTTGGGAGCGGGGAAGGCTTTGTGTGTGGCTCTTTGTCTGAGTCAGAGTGATCTTGGAGACAGAAAGAACCTGCAGAAAAATCAGTCTTCTTCTCACCAAACCTCACTTTTCTAAAGTAAGTTTAGTCAGCACTGCGAATAGGTTTTGTTTCTTTTCTTGGTGAGCTTTCCCTGTGTTAGAGGGAGGGGTTATTCCTGTTTTTTCTGTAACTTGAAGGTTTTGTCCAGCGGGGAAATCCCTCTGAGTTTGGAAATTGAGTACCCTGTAAAATAGTTCCCATCCTGATTTTACAGAGATGATTTTACCTTCTTTGTTTTAATAAAATCCTTCTTTTAAGAAGCTGACTGTTTCATATGGTTTTAAAACCTCAGGGGTGGGTTTTTAGATCACTGTGTAACCAATTGGTTAGGAGATTATTCTCAAGCTTCCCAGGAAAGGGGGTGTACGAGCTTGAGAGGGTATTTTGGAGGGAAGGGGAACTTCAAGTGGTTCCTTTCCCGGATTCCCGTTTAAATCACTTGATGGTGGCAGTGAGAGAAGTATTTCTCAGGGTGCAGGGAATTTTGTACCTTGGGGGTTTTAACCTAAGCTGGTAGAAACAAGCTTAGGAGCTCTTCATGCGGGTCCCCACGTCTTTACCCTAGAGTCCAGAGTGGGGAGGGAACCCTGACACGGGTGTTAACTGTGGGGCAGGGTTTCATGTTTGACGTTATACATTTTTTGCACGACTGTCGGTTATTTGCAATTCACTAGTACTACCCTGGATCTTGTAGCCTCCTTTCAGCTCGACTAAAATGACAGGCTGAAATGCTAGATTTGTCCTCTGTCACGTTGAGCTACTGCTTCGAGCATTTTGGTTTCTGCATGTTTTGCTGCTGCCACCAGTTGCAACGCTGATCTTTGTCTGACAAAAAAAATTAAGGGCTAGAATGTAATTAAGGCTACAAGACATCAGAGGGGACTAAGAACCCCACATATACTTAGACTAGTACGACCTGGATACTGGGTTTGGATGTGCAGAAGGAAGTGGACCTATTTACTCCCTCCCCAGAGGAGGGGGCGGGAAGAGGCAGAGAATGGCCCCATCCTGCCTTACTCACTGGCCAAAGTAGCTGAGCCAGTGTGAGAGGTAGTAATCTCCTGCTGGTGTAGCCACCCCTATCTCCTGCCCACCCTAAGGAGCAAGCAGGGGAAGAGTTATAACTGACAGGTGCCACAGTGTCTCCTAGAGATACTCCTGGGTTGCATAGGCGCCGACTTCTGCTGGCGCCGGTGGGTGCTTGACCCCCCCTCTGCCCCACCCCACCTCCATTCCAACCCCTTCCCCAAAGTCCCTGCCCCAACTCCATCCTCTCCCTGCCCCTATTCCAACCCCTTCCTCAAATCCCTGCCCTGGCCCCGCCTTTCCCCCTGAGTGCGCCACATTCCCGCTCCTCCCCCGCTCCCTCCCGGAGCTTGTTACGCCACAAAACAGCTGTTTTGCAGCAGCAAGCGCTGGGAGGTAGGCAGAGAAGCGGGGACACTGTGTGCACAGGGGAGGAGGCAGAGGTGAGGTGGGGCGGGGAGGGTGAGTTTGGCTGCTGGTGGGTGCTTTAATATTTCACCGTGGGTGCTCCAGCCCCACAGCACCCACGGAGTCGGTGCCTATGCTGACTCTGGATTCCTAATGGTAACAGTGTCTGTGGACCAAGAATCAGTTTGAAGGGTTCTTTTCTATAAATAAATTTTCCTTCACATTCTTCTTCCCAGAAGGGAATCAAATAATACATATGCAGATTTGTTTTTCAAATTACAAATCTTTTCTTGCTTAAAAAATAATGGATTTATCCCTCTCCCCTCCCTCCACTAAATATAACCAAGACAACTTTTTCCTGGTTTTCTCTCTCTCTGGGGAAGTGGTGGTGAATCAGTGGCGATTAAAATAAAAGCACACAAAAATTAATGCATTGAGGGCTTAGCCTATGCATCCACACTAAAATGTTGCTTCATAATTACAAAGTGTTTTTAAATACTCAAAGTTCTAGTTTGGGGTGTGGTTGTGTTGAGGTATGGGGTACAGGGAGTGTGTATATGCAGAACCAGGCCAAATCTGCACTTGTGCCTTGATTCTGCCAGTCCTCGAGAGTGCAGAAAGGGGTGCAAGGCTGCTGCGATCCCAGGCAACTGTGAGAAGAGATTATTGCAGAAATTCTCAAAAGATGGTCTCTCTCTAGATAGTGAGAAGGGTCCCCGCTACACGGTATCTGATGCAAATGGCCTGTTGCATGCTCCAGCTGGAACTTAGAGCATGTTTGTGTGCTCAAGAGATTTTCAGAACAGTTTTTTAATTGCACTCAGTGTGCCCTGGGCCTGAGCTCTCCCTCTCCCTTCTCTGTCTTTCCACCAGAGTCTTTTCTCCTCTTCTCCATGCCCATGACAGTAAGCATGACAGAGGGATCCATCTCTCGCCCCTGCTTTTGAGGATCATGCCCGTTTTGAGTTCAGCAAGGTAGCTCCTGAGGAGGACTGCCACCAGCGAGATGTGTTAGTCAGTTCATTCCACCAGTTGCCCTAACCATGCTCCACCCGATTGTTGGATTTTTAATACCCAATAGTCTCCACAGAGCAGAATTGTTTTGACAAAAGCAAAACAAAATCTGTTCCTGTATATAGAAAATTCACATTGACTCCTTTACAACTTTAGCGGCCAGGCAATATCAAAAGAATACTCACAGCTTGGCTGGAGTCTTTAGCTATCCAGTGTGACAAAGTTCCTCTTCTACCTCGGTGGGTCCTGTGCTTATTGGCGGATTTTTGTTTGCCTCAGAGATCTTCCCCTCTGGTAGAACCCACAGTCTAGATCAACTCCTCCTGTGTTTGATCAGGAGTTGGGAGGTTTAGTGGGAACCCGGGCCCACCCTCTACTCTGGGTTCCAGCCCAGGGCCCTGTGGACTGTAGCTGTTTAGAGTACCTCCTGGAACAACTGCACGACAGCTACAACTCCCTGGGCTACTTCCCCATGGACTCCTCCCAACACCTTCTTTATCCTCACCACAGGATCTTCCAGTAGTATGCCCTCTTACTCTCAGCTCCTAGTGCCTCTTGCTCCCAGCTCCTCACATGCAACCTCCTTCCACAGCTGACATCCCCCCCCTTCACTGACTAACTGGGAGGCTTTTAACTAGTTCCAGCCAGCCCTTGATTGGCTTCAGGTGTCCCAATCAACCTAGCCATCGCCACTGCTTTTTCTAGAAAGATCTTAATTGGCCCCAGGTGTCTTGATTAACCGGGAGCAACTGCCATTTGGTTAACAAGGTATCAGGGATTTGTTTAGCCTGGGGCTAACATACTGGTTCCTCACCACTTTCCTATAGCCATCTGGCCTTGCCCCGTCACACCAGGTAAAATGGGCAGCATGCCATTCTAGTGCCTGGTGTTGTAGGATTGCCCATCAAAGCCAAGTTACATTTGACAGAATTATTATAAAAATCTACTGATCCGCAGAGAGTATAATAGGGGCTTTAACACGCCTCGGGGAAAAAGGAGCTTTAAGCAGCCCCACAGATGCTTGCCTGACAAAGAGAACCCACACTGCCTAGAACTGGTCCTACAAAGTGTACTTACAATACAGAGGCAATTCTGCCTCTGCAAATGCACATACAGCTCCCCTTGATTCCAATAGGAATTGCTCACACGCACCCAATAGCAGAATTTCACTCTGTTTACTGAATTAAGGAACCCCTCTCCTGTATCCAAAAAGATTGAAATCCACTCAAAACTGGAGAAATGGTTCAGAATCCCATGTCTCAGTAAATGTTACAAAGCTGCATCTCTAATGGATGGCAACGGTCAGTAGAAGCTATTTCGACATTGCATCATCCCTTCAGCCTAGGGCACAGCTGATGAGCTGTATTTATAGAGTGCAAGTTACGAAGCTCTGGTCTCTCCCAGGGGATCCTTCTGTGCAGGATTCACCTGCTCAGCTACTTGAACCTTTCACCACTGATGCCTGGGGTCAGGATAGAACCACTCAATTTATCTTCCTAGTTCTCGAGTTGAACAGAGCATAATAATTTGGATTGTGTGTGCGTGGTGATTTTATATGTTGATTTTTATCTCCCGATAACACATGAACTTTTGAAAAGGATAAAGGCTAAACTCCAACTGGGGCCAAAGATGTGAAAGTCCATTTGTGACGCATGGCTAGAAAGGGTTAAACATCCTGCAAAATAAATAACCCTCAAAAGACATATGGGGAGATAATGTTTGTGGTTTTGTATATTTACATATGTCTGAGTAGGGTCGATAATGTAAGCAGCAGTCCCTGTCCATGCAGTATTCTGATAATTCAGAGGTCAAAAAACATCCTATCATTTAAATGAATTGTAAACACAGGATATCTCGGTGTTTATCGTTGAAATTTATTGTGAATGGTGAAGGAAAAAGCAAAATAGCCTCATGTTAATTTGTATAGCTAAGTACTGGTGATGGAGCTCCTTCAAAGTCATCCTAATTACTTTTTGTTCCCTAAGTGAATCCTAACTTGCCAAAAAAGGATACGAAATTGTATAAAAGATCCCTGGGTTCTGATTCTGTCATCTCAGATCTGCTTAAGCTTCATCAGGGGAAGTTTGAGTCACAAGATTGAGGTCCCAGTTATGCTGGTACACCCTGAATGAGATATTTGGATATTGGACTATAAACTATGAACTATTTCTGAAAGAACTCTTTGCAACCACATTGCTCACCATCTCTGCTATGAATCTGCACCTAAATGAATTGAACTCATGCCTGTATGTATACTGATCTTTTAACCAAAATAAATTTTAGTTTAGTTAATAAGAATTGGCTGTAGTGTGTATTTGGGTAAGATCTGAAACATTCATTAACCTGGGGGGTAATGTGTCCAATCCTTTTGGATTGGTATAATCTTTTCTTTTATATAATGAAATAAGATTTACAGAAATTTTCATCATATTTGACATGGGTACCTGGATGGAGGCCTGAGGCTGGATCACTTTAAGGAAACTGTGTTGTTTGGACTTCTGAGTAACTAGTAAGGTAATAGAGAAGCTGTTTTATGGTGGCTTGATAAACCTAAGTATTGGAATATCCACCAGTTTTGGGGGTTTGGTTGCCCCATTCTTTGCCGTTCACCCTAATTGAGTGACCATAGCTGGCTCCCCACTAGGACTCTGGTCACACCATTGTTTTTTTTCTTCCTTAGCCACCCCTCCCCACCCCATCTCTCCCCAGAGGATGTTGGGTAAACTAACAAACGCTTAGCAGCTATGCCCATTAGATTTTAGTTATTATTTTCCTGTTATATTTGGTATATAACCATAGTAGCAATCACCAAGAGAAATGGAGGCCCAGCATGTACGGCTGTAGGTGGGTATGTGCTGAATACACCACAGGGCTGCATTTTGAACTTCCTGAAAGAACTGTTTATTTTGGTGACTGGCAAAGTTTTCGAACCTTCATTAGGGCTTCTGTTAACATGCCACTGTGGGAGCTGTACTGTACTTGTTTGATTACTGATCATACGGTTAAGAATGGCATGTCTACCAAGGCAGATCTGGGTTAGACGGTGAATGGGAGGAGCAATGGAAAAGACATTACATTTTTCTTGCTGCACTCCAAAACATGAGCCTTGCGGACTGATCCTCTCTTCTGAGGAGCACTCAGTGCAGCTGAGGAGAGGGGGCTTTAAGCCATGTTTGCGCTCCTTGATCCTGGGCCCACTTTGCACTCGTCCAGTCCGCCCAATGGAAGTCAGAGCAGCCTAAAGGAGACCATAACTTGTGTTGGCTGCCAACAGGCCCAGTGGAACTGTTACAGCAGCCAGGGAGCATCAGGGAACAAAAAATGTCCTTGCCAAATGCTATTTCACAGATTAGGCCCTCTGCACCAGCCACAGGGAAGTAGACATTATAGGAGCTACTAAAGTGGCTTTACATAATCAAAAGATCCCCTTGTGCCGGGTCATCATCCTGTGTTTGGCTAAACCGGTCTTTGTGCTGGCTGAAGGCTACCCTCATGCAGAGGAGAATCTGATCCAGAGTGTTCTACTTGTAGTCGCAAACATGTGCTGGATCACTAGTGAGAGGAAAAAAAATTCTTCTGTCCTTAACTGCAATCAGATGTGAAAAGTGGCTGCCTGCTTATGGGGCCATAGTTCACGTTGTCTCTATTTTCTTTTGGAAAATGCAGGATTAGTTTCCTATGCTCATGAAGATAATGGGACTGACATAAGAAACAAGTTCCTGAGACTCAGAGTTAACATCATGAGTTTGTACAGTAATTATGGCACTGCAAACATTTGCTCATTTTTGGCAAAGAAAGGCTCTTTCTATTTCCCTTCCTTCTAAGGGTGTGTTCATGTCTAAATTTTAAAATAAACCACAACTACTTTAAAAGTTTAAAAGTTTATTGCCAGAATGCAGCAGTCAGCCTTTTTTGGTGTTACATGGAAAATGAACAAGCAAAATGAGTAAAAATATAGAGCATGGTGAAAGAAAAGTACATGCTAATAATATCCCCCAATAATGAAGTTATAATTGAACAGTCAACCACATACATTATCTGTGGAAGAGGATACAGCTTCTCATGTTACAATACATTATCCAGATTGCTAAGAAAATGTGTTTTCCATCCACAATGCAACTACTTTTCTTTAAAAAATAAAAAATAAAATAAAATAAAGTGGCTAGGCTGGGAAAAAAGGAAATTACAATATTTTCAAATGTTGATTATCAGCTTACAATTTTGAGGGTATGCAAATGGGAGAAGCAAACAATAGCTCATGCAAAATATACAGGAAGAGATTAATCAAAAATCCAAACAAAAAAAATATGAAACTCGTAACTGTTGCATTTTGCTGTCCTGCAATCTTCTCTTCAAAAGTCTACACCCAAACATTTTACAGATTTTTAAAGAGAGTAGAGAAGTTAAATCACACCCAGAAAGGACTTTATGATTTATTTTGGGCAGGACTTTATTTTCCAGCAAGGTCACTGCACCCAAGCAAATAATAATAATGACCACAAACCAGTTTGTTTTGTTTAAGTGAAAGTAATAGAGATTCATCTAAATGAAATTAAAATTCAGATACACTTCTTAACTGACTACTAACGCCCGATAGAGCTGCTGCTGAAGGTTGAATAGGAATAAGAATATAAAGCATTTGCTGATGCATCTAAACTTCCTCTCCTGGATCCACTTTGTGAGCCTGAGCGGGAGCCTGAGCGGGAGCCTGAGCGGGAGCCAGGGGCAGAGGAGACATTATAGGGACTAGAGATGCCTTTGGACGAAACAGAAGCAGCTTCCAACATTCTCAGCCCAGTGACGTCCTCCACCATTGACCGACTCATTGCATCTTTGTAGGATATTTTCAGCTTGGTCTTGGGGCAGGTCAGAATTTTGGTATAGCTGTTAGTGTCTTGCAATCTCTGAGCATTCCGCCCATCAATCAATCCTTTCCTAATGGCTTCCTCCATACTTATTCTTCCACGCACTTCTGGATCAACGAGGCCTCCAGTGAGGTACTGGAATTCAAGAAAGCGCTGACCAGCCTCATAAGGCAGCCACTTTTCCTTCACTGCCTCTGCTGCTGACATTCTACTGCCACCCTTTAAGCCTTCAAACCCTAAGAAGGCCTTCTGAGCTGGCTTGAGCCGTGTGGCCATATCGTTATCAATGATGCCTTGAGCAACTGCATCCTGAAGTGAAAGCCTTTGGCCTGTGGTAGGGCACATTATGCCTCCTGTGCAGGCCTGAGCTTCGAGCAACCGCTGTCCTGTAATGCTGTCAACAATGCCCCGTTGTATAGCTTCTGAAATGGAGATTCTCTCCAAGTTTTCAGTATCAAATACGGCTGCAATGGGGCTGCATTCCTCCAGGGGTGCTGAAAAAGAACCACTCTTTCTCACTGAAGAACTCCTGACACTCAGCACGGTGGGAGACTTAGTTACTGACTCATGCTTAAATACTTCATCACCGCCATTCTTGCAGGAAATCATGTCTGCAAACTGTGTAAGGCTCATGCTTCCAGAACGGTACTGCTCAAAAAATTTCCTTTCAACAAGACCCTTATCAATAGCATCCTGAATGTCGTACTGATTGCCTGTTTTCCTGTCCACAAGGACCACTCTTGTGCTTCCATCTGACCCTGTAATAGTTATTTCTTCCCACTCACACTCCTGTTCAGAAAGTTCCATGTAGGTGTCATAATCTATGAGGCCTTTATTGTACGCCTCCTGCACTGACATTTCCCGGTTTGTTTCTGGATCTACGATGACAACCCTGCGTTTCCTAAGTGTGTTCTTCTGTGAAGTTTGCACCACCTTTTTCTTGTCTCTCAGGGGGAGAAGACAGAGCCCTGTTGCTTCATCCTTTATGCACCTTTCTTTCAGCTGCAGATAGGTCAGATTTTCTTCGGTGTTAGGATCGAAAAAACCCTTCGTATCATCACTCGGGTCTGAGAGAATTAAGCTGAGCTCTTCATTGAAGTAACCACGTGTGTATGCCATGTCAACCGGCAAACGGTGGCTCTCTTTGGGGTCAATGATTCCCCCAGTGGCAATCTGAGCCTCTAGCAAACGAATGCCATGGCCTTTCTCAATGAGCTCCTTATTCATTGCCTGGAACAAGGAGATGATATTTCCTGTTTCGGGGTCTTTGTACCCTGTGACTGCTCTTTCAGCAGAAAGAAGTTTGTCTTTAAATTCAATTCCAACAAGGCCTCTCTTGTAAGCTTCCTCAACTGGTAGCCTCGCATTGCTGACAGGATCCACCATGAAACCAGTGGCTGCTTGGGCTTCTAGAAGTTCAAGGGCTGTACCCGGTCTAACCAGGCCTATTTTCATGGCCTGGTAAATGCCAAGCTTCTCTTTAGTGGCCTCATTGTAGATCCCTGCTATGCAACTAGAGCCCTGGAGGAAATCCTTAATTCGGTCACTGACTTCTTCCACACTAATTGTGCCTGCTTCGAGATCACATGCTGTTGATTCCTGAATAATTCCAGAGCTGACCAGTTCACTTATGGCGACGGGCTGCCTAATCCCTTGAAATGACATGCTTCTCTTATGCACGGGAAGGAGAAGTAAACCAGTGTGAGGTTCAATCCTGCATTTTTCCCTCAGCTGGATGTAACTGAGGGCCTTCTTGGTTGCAGGGTCAATAAAATTCTTTGAAGAACCTTGAGGGTTATTCAGAACTCTGTACAGGTCTTTGTCAATCAACCCACGAGATAAAGCAACATCTTTTGGCAAGAAAACACTGTTGACAGGGTCAACAATGCCTCCTGCAGCCATCTGGGCTTCGAGTAGACGAATCCCAGTTTCCCTGTCAATCAGATTTTTCTTGATGGCATCAGACACTGGCACTGTTTTTCCTGAGAATGGATCTTTAAATCCCGTAATAGCCTTTTCTGCTGTATAGATTTGTTCTCGGTCATCAAAGTCAATCAGGTCTCTGGCAATCGCACTGTCCACAGTCAACAACTCATTTCTGTGAGGGTCAATCACGCCTCCTGTAGCTGCCTGGGCTTCTAAAAGCAGGACTGTATTTTCTGGGGTAAGAAGTTGCTTCCGTTTGGCCTCCAACAAGGTGTACTTCTCCTTTGGAGTAAGAGACGCTCCTGCAATAGCCCCTGCCCCTCTAAGATAAGGTTCAATGTCAGCAGCAACTTCTTCCACTGACCTTTGCCCCCTCAGGAGCTTATCCAGGGTGCTTTTGTCTATTAACTGACATTCATAGAGCTGAATTGCTGTAATTTTCTTACGCAGCCCATTAAACAGCAATTTGGAAGGATCAATGGCAAAGTCTTCTTCTGTCTGAGTACATCTGTGGGATCCACATGGGCGATACTTAAGTTTCTCAATCTCCCTTTGCATTCTGAGGCGCTCGGCATCTATCTCTGATTGGCTTTTGCAACTGATCTCTTCCAATCTGCACTTGTATCGGTCTTCAATCCTCTTAATCTCTATTTGTAGCCTTTCAATCTCACTCCTCAGGGCATTCCTCTCCCTCTCGCTCTTTTCTCTCTCAGATTCAAACTTTCTAATGGTCTCTTCATTTCGGGAATACTGGCTCTTCCACTGATTTAAGTCATTCAGGATTTGTTGTTTCTCACTTTCCAGCCGTTGTTTCAAACGAGACTCTGATTCCAGTGTAACTTTTGCACGATTCAGCTCTTCTTCTAATCTTTGCAGCCTTACCCTGTCTTGTTCCAAGGTACTTATTTTTATCAGCAGGGTCTCTCTTTCTTGCATAATGTGAGTATACTGATTTTTGGATTCTTGAATCCTGTTGGATGCCTAAAATTTAAAAGCAAAAAATTGGGAAAGAGAAAGGTTAGTTATAATTCCCACTTATGATGTGCTTTATCCTTTTCCCATAATTTAACCCATCACATATTGGCACCGGAGAACCTTTTGAATATCCCTATGCTGTACCCAACATTATGAATATGTTTTAATATACACGGACATCTTCTCTGAAAACATTTCGGTTACCACCTAGCACACAGTGCCTCATACCCACTTTTCGCTGATAGACTGAAACAGTTGTACTGCATCCCACCCTAACTGTCTTGTTTCTAATTCTGACTGTGTGTTGGGGAAGCCTTGGTTTTATGATGATCAGTTACCTTCTGACTACATTTTTACTACTACTCATACTGTATATGTACAGTGTACACAGACACATCAAGGGCCTGATCCTCAGCTGGTGAAAACTGCCATAGCTCCATTTACTTATGCCTCCTCTTCTTGTCAATATTTTTTATTTTCAATTCCAAATATTTTTACTTGAATTTCTTTAAATTGTAATGCATTTAATGTCACTTAACATAGGCGTACACATATGCACACAGATGTACAGAATGCATACTCTATACGCATCAACTGTATTAAATTAAATAAACTCTGTGTGTGTGTGTGTGTTTCTGTCTAGAGAGCGAGATAGATAGACAGACAGACAGAGACTCTATTAAAAAAAGACAAACAATATTAGGAGTTTAAAAAGAGAAAAACAAATGGAAAGAATGATGCTGAGAACAGAATCAGAAGACAAATACCGAGGATGGTATAATAAAAGATTACAGAGGGTAAGTATAGGGAAAATCATGGAAGTAATAGAAAAATATTTTGAAATAAGTTCAGAAGATGTGAAACTAAACTGCTAAGTGGCAGAGTTATGAAGGATGTTTTTATTTTGATAGTATATCATAACTATGTATTTCATAGTTACATATGCATGCATAAATATATAATATAGAGGTGTATACGTAATATATTTATTTACACGTATATTCAACCATATATATATAAACACACACACACACACACACACACACACACACTAAAGAAGAATTACTTTCTGGAAAACAAAGCAATACAGATGTGGATTTGTTCTGTTATATTGTATATACAGTAACGTATGTAGATTCAAACCTGCTCAGCAGATAGGATTTCATAAATGCTCACTTGTACATGTAATAAATGTAAACTGCTCTTTGGCAAGTGATGAAGGAAAAGAATGAAGGATAGAATTAGATATTTTAAAATTGCCTCTGTAATCACATATTGATATTTTGGGGAATACGGGCTCATAGTAAAATTTTCAGAAGAGCCTAAGTGGCTTAGTACCAAGTCCCATTGAAAGGCAATGACACTTAAGCGTCTAAGTCACATAAGCACTTTTGAAGATTTTACCCTTAAATCCTTAGCTGCAGCCAAAGATATGCTCAACCCACTTGAGGAGAGGGAGCAAAGGCTCTAAGCCACTTTTGCACTTTAGCCCTCAATTCTGGGGCTAGCAGCTGGTTCAGCACCTGGTGCAATTTACAAGTCTCTGGACAGCTTTCACTTGTGCTGGATGAAATAGCCCCCAAGGAGTATACAGCCCACAGGGCACAGCTGAAACACAGTGGCAATCCAGGTACTCCCTCTTCCCCTGTGGCTGTAAAGTGGGGATTAGTACAGAGATAGGGTTTCCTTCACACTGGGGGAAATCCTCAGCTGGATGGATAAGACAGCTTTATGGCCCATTGACACAGCTTCAGGGGTGCAGAGGAGCTAGAAAAGGGACCAGGATCTGACTCTATTTTAAAAATCAAATTTAAAAGGGAAATTAATCTCAATTATAATTAAACAGTAAAGAGTAAATTAAATTGATTCAAAAAGCCATTGGAGTCAGTTATAACATCGGAGAAACAGTAAAGTCGTGATCAAATATTTGTGAATACCTCTAGAGCCTGCTTTTGGAATTTTTCAATTTCCTGTCTCAAATTTTCCCTTTCTCTCTGTAAATCATTAATCAGCCCCTGAAGTTCCAGGGTTTGCTTGCTGCTTGTTTTGAGTTGATTCTTTAGTTCAGCAATAGTAGCATTTTTTTCACCATCAGCGTCACTTTTGCCCCTTCTTAGATCATCATATTCCAATCTTAAATTGCGCAACTCTTCCTCTAACATCAAGTGTTCCTTGGTAAGGTTCTCAGTAAGAGACTGAAGTCTTTCGATTTCTATTTTGCACTCATTCAGGCTCCTGCTTTTGTCCTCAATAGCTTTCTGCAAGTGCTCATTTCGGAGGTGAGCCTGTTTTAAGTGTTCCTGCTCTTGAATTAACTGGTGGCTTAAACTTTCAATCTCAGATGTGTATTTTCTTATCTCCTCCATGAATCTCTGCTTTTCTCTTACTTGACCATCTAGTAACTCTCTCTGGTGCTTAAGGTCATCTTCACTCCTTTTCTTTACAATGGACACTTCCTCTATCTGCTGAGTGAGATTGGTGATTTTAATTGACTGCTCTCTGAAAGATCTCCTCATACTGTCTAATTCCTCTTCTACTTTCTTCCTCTTAGAAGACTCCTCCATTGCGTTTTTATTCAGCCTACTTAGTTCGTCTTCCATTTTATGTTTCTGGAGCTGCAAGTCTTTTATAGTGCTTTGGAACTTTGCACTTTCTTGATCTTTCCCTTTTCTCTCTTGTGAAATTCTTTCATATTCAATTTTCAGTCGTGTCAGTTCCTGTTCCTGGATCCTCAGTTTGTTGATTGTCTCTGTCGCACTGACGTTAGTTTTCTGCAGATCAAACTGAACTCTTTGTAATTGTTTATTTTCCTCCTCTATGTCTTTCCTTTTACTTGTTTCCACTTCAAATGACTTTCTCAGTCTTTCAATCTCTTTGTTTCTCTCCTGAATTGTCTTTGCAGCATCATCAAGTGACTGCTTGTATCGCATGCTTTCTTCAGAGTGCATCTGAATGACCTGTTTTAGCTCAACCTCCAGTTGATGTTTCTTCTGGGAGATCTCAGAGCTAGTTGCTTTCTGCTGTTGAGCATTTTCTTCTATTTTTCTAAGGTTCTCTGTTGTTTGACTTATTGTGTTCTTCAGTCTCCTAATTTCCTCACACAAATTCCTATTTTCTCGCATGGTATTGTCAAGCTGTGTTCGGTAACTATTTGTGTCCTCGTCTTTTTGCACAGTAATCTGGTGAATCGTAGTCTTGGTGATATTAATTTCAGTCTCGTACTTGTTCTTTAAACTAATAATTTCCTCATCAAAATTGTTCCTTACCTTAGCCAGTTCATTTTCAAGTTGCCATTGGCTTTTAGCCTCTTCCTGAAGCTGAATCTTTAATCTTTCTAGCTCCTTAGTTTTTTCCTGGATGGTTAATGCAGCCTCCTCAAGTGCCTGCTTGTACCTTGAGTTGTCTTCATTACGCAGCTGAATTATCTGCTTCAGCTCCAGCTCCAGCTGTTGCTTCTGCTGTGACACTTCGGAACCACAGGCCTTCTGCTGAAGAGCGTTTTCTTCTGCCCTCCTTCGTTGCTCTGTTGTTTGCAAAATGGCATCGTTGAGTCTCACAATCTCCTCTTTAAGGTCTCTGTTCTCCCTTGCCAGTCTATCCAACTGGTTTCTGAGATTTTTTGTATCATCTTCTTTTTGGGAAGCTAACTGATGGATTGTGGTCGTCTTAATATTAATTTCAGTCTCATACTTGTTCTTTAAATTACTCATCTCCTCGTTAAACTGGTTTCTTACCTTAGCCAGCTCATTTTCATACTCCCTCTTCCGGACGCCCTCATCCTGGAGAAGAACCCTTAACTTTTCTATCTCGTACTCTTTCTCCTTGATGAACTTCTCAGACTCTAACTTTTGCCAGCTCAGGCTATCTTTCTCATTTTGTCTTGCTTTCTGCAGTTGGTCATAGTCACTTTTCTGCTGGTCGTATCTATCCTCCATCTGCTTCCTTTTCCTTTTCTCATCTTCAATCTCATAAGTCAGTCTTGTTATCCTGTCATTGAGATCCTTTATCTGACCATAGCATTTGTCCAGGTTTTGCTTAGCAGAACTGCCATCCATCTCAGCTTGTCTCTTCAACTCCTCCAGACTCATGAGCTTTGTTTTGAGCTGGGAACAATCCACCTGGAACTTCTGCAGATTCTGTTCCAGAAATTTATACTTGTTGCTATTATCGGAATTTGCATCTCTGGCAAGCCTGAGCTCTTCTTCTAACATTTCAATTTTAGTGGTTTTCATCTGTGAGATCAAAATTGAAAAAAAAATAAAAATGAGCTGTGATAACTATTTTGAACCCATCCCATGAATTACACCTTAAAAAAAAAACAACTGTAAGGAACATGCCCAACAATACACAAAAGACTTTTATTTAATCGCATCAGGACAGATTCGGATACCCATATTCACACCGGCTAGTACCTTACACTGTAAAATCAATAGGATGATTTCCAGAGTAACATTCTACCTGATGTGAGTATGGGTGGCACAATTTGGCTTTTTGTTTTGGCAAGATCAAAGCTCCCAATGCTACATAATGTTGGTAATGAATGAAATATCTTAGCTTCAAAACACATTTAAATTCCCCTCTACCCAGAATTTACTAGCAATTGATATTGTTCATACCTAAGGCTACAATTCTTTCATGGAGGTCACGGAATCCGTCACTTCCAGCAACCTCCATGAATTCAGCCAGCAGCAACTGGGAGCTGCAGGGTCCCCCCGTCCCCTGGCATGGATACCCCAGAACAGCAGCAGGGGTACCCCAGAGCTTCCTGCTGCTGGTATCAGTGGGGGGACCCTGGAGCTGAGCCCCAACAGGGGATGGGAGCTCCAAGTGGGCCCCTGCAGCTGTCTAGCCACTGGGGGCGGTGTGGAGACCCCACAACTAATTTTGTCATGGATATTTTTAGTTAAAAAGTCACTAACCGATCACAGGTTTCCATGAATTTTTCTTTATTGCCCATGACCTGTCCATGACTTTTACTAAAAATATCCATGACAAAATCTTAGCCGGATTCACACCCCACCTCTCCTGTAGGTGCACAGTGCCCCAAAAGAGGTAGGGTGGAGGTAGGATCCCTGCTGTCTGCACTGGCCTGTAGAACAGGACTAGTATAGTAGAGTGAGCGGATTATATACCGTTAAAGAAGTGCAGAAGTGGGCACATTCCCCCGGTGCTCCAGAGAGCTCCGTCAGAGATGGCATAACCAAAAGGCACACATGTCCCCTTAAACAAGCTCACTTTAACGGGCTCACTATATTTGCAACCAATCACATTCCTACATAGACCCTACATTCCTCACACATGACCTCTGAATTGGGCCTGAGTCTGGTCTCACCATGATGCCACCATATCAGCAGTAACACCACTAAAAATCAGTGGAATCACAACACTGCAAAAGGACATAAGATCAGAATGGGTGTGAGGTTTGCAGAAGTAGTCAGGGTTGATCTACTAGGCCAGTGATGGGTACTTTGGATATTCCCACCTCATGTGTAAGTCTAATATACACCAGCTTCTACATCACCTCAAAATTGGCCCTGCAAGTCACTAGCTCCCCATCTTTAAAACGGGGAGAATGGAATTTATTTGCCCACTCCAGAAGTGTGTTGTAAGGATTAATTAGCTTGCTGCTGATATAATCCAGGGTGTTTTTTCCTTTCCAATACTTTGTTTTGCATTTCACTAAGGGAAAAAGCTTTCGACCAGTGATACCTCGCTGTCAGATACTGTGGTGACAACGGAAAGTACCAGAAATAAAACAAGCAGGTTACCTTCAAATCCTCCATGCTCTTTAATATTTCACTTAAGAATTTGTAATAATCCCCTGATCTCGTAAGAAGCTCTATGTACCGAGAATGAATTTCTGCAGCCTGGAAAATAAAAATAGAACCATGGTCAGTCTATATTTGGAAGCTGTGAGACCAGATAGGTGCTCGTGATTTTTTTAATGGTTTAAATATATTCCAAGAAACATCGATTTAGAGAGTATGGAGCTAATTCTCTGCCTACAAATAACTCCAGATAACCCTAGGCAACTTTGGGAAGTGAAAATACCCCTTTCTGAGAAGGCTGTGCCTCTTTTTTCCAAGATTCATTTGCCCCACTGCAGCTGTGGTGTGAAATCCTGGGTTCAGTTCCCCGCATGAACATATAGTTCCTGTGTGACTGAGGAAAGTCACTTCAGGTAAAAGTGTCAAAAGCACCTAAGTGATTAACGAACCTAAGTTCCATTTTCAAAAGCGATTTAGGCACTTTAGAAAATTTTACCCTTAACCTCTCTGTGCCTCCGCTGTAAAATGGAGATGATATCCCTGTCCTGCCCTAAGAGCTGATTAGGGAGATTTAATGAAACAACACTTCTAAATTTCAGTCACTGATTTCAGCTCTGCTCCTAGGATAAGAGAGGAAGGTTTCACACTTATAGTTTTATTTTGAAAAGCAACGGATTCAAAAATACTTTGTGACCAAATTATCTATTCAGTGGTGACATGCTGAAGTTAAACATTACAAACAGAGTATCTTGGAGGCTTCTACATTTTTTTGATGTATAATGGAATGTAACATTTCTTACAGTAAAGCAGTAATGACGGCACACAACTTTTCTCTCTCATTTCCTGCATCGAAAGAGGGATTTGGACACAGTGAACCCGGTGCGGTTCCACTGCACAGGGGGCTCTCTACACAAGGATGTGAAAGGAGAATTGGTGATTCCAGAAGAAATAACTTGGGATGCTGAATCCATGACAATGTGGATCCATCAGCTACGCACATCTCTGTGTGAGCAGCTCTGTTGCTGCTCCACAGGAGGCTCCATCCACTCAGCCCCCTGGAACTCTCCTGCCCAAAGTGTGGCAAGTCAGGCATGGCATGATGGAAAGGATTTTCCCTTAAGAGTCTAGATTGGCTTAACAAAAATGCTTCTAGGACCCTAAACAACAGTAGTGCTAGTGATTAGGATTCAGCAGCATATCTAGCAGGATAGTTTCCGTCAAAACATCTCATGTGAATAAATACTGTTTACAAGGATCTTGGGGGGGGGGGCGGGGGGGGAAGCAATGTACCTCTTGAAGAATCAACCCTGCAGGTGACTGAACTATAGTCCTCTTGATAGGTATGTTGAGCAACGTTTCCAATCCTGAACTGTAGGAAGCAGCCAGTAATTCATAATCCTGTAAGGGTGGGAACAGAACACAACGCATTTTTAATGAATGCTGAGAAACCTCTCCTGGTCCCCCTAATACTGTACACAAGTATTTATTGCTGTAAAAGGCCATATGCTCTCCTCTGTTTATGTAGTATGGGGGAATCGGATCAGCCTGAATACTGCAGAGAAGACTCAGAAGAGTGTGCGCGCGCGCTGTGCAGAAGGGAAAGGTGTTTGTCGCTCTGTGACTGACTGAGGTAGCATGGTTAATTAGTTGAGATGGAAGGGCATAATTGTTCTGTCACCTTTTCCCCTAGAACAGCCGTTCTCAACCAGGGGTCCAAGGCCCTCTGCGGGGCCGTGAGCAGATTTCAGGGGGTCCTCCAAGCAGGGCCAGCATTAGACGCACTGTGGTCCAGGGCAGAAAGCTGAAGCCCCGCCACTCCAAACTCCACCACCTGGGGCTGAAGCCGGAGCAACTTAGCTTCACTGGGCCCTGTGTGGCGTGGGGCCCCAGGCAATTGCCCTGCTTGCTCCCCTCTAATGCTGGCCCTGTCTTTTATATGCAGAAAAACAGTTGTTGTAGCACAGCTGGGCCATGGAGTTTTTATAGCATG
Organism: Chelydra serpentina; assembly: GCA_037349315.1. Taxonomy (NCBI): domain Eukaryota; kingdom Metazoa; phylum Chordata; order Testudines; family Chelydridae; genus Chelydra; species Chelydra serpentina. The sequence goes on along the minus strand of JBAIAC010000002.1, from coordinate 26,214,693 downwards.
TTGGGAGGGACCACAGAAAGAAAAAGGTTGAGAACCCCTGCCCTAGAACATTAACAGAATAATATCCTCTGTGTCTTTTTTACATCACAGAAGGGGTGTGAACACGTGCCAGACACAACGGAGCTACTACTGCAGAGCACGAGATGGGGCTGGGAGAAACATGGAGACAAGGGCAAGCCACATAGAAAAATCACCAAAGATCACCATAATTGTCCCGTGTGGATCTTTCTTGACCTCTGTGGCTATTGTACACTACTACTCCTCCCTGATCTGCACTGCCATTGGCCCTGCCTCCCAAACCAACTCAGGAGCCCCAGATTTCTCATCCACTCCCACCCTTTTAATGTGTGACATGGAAAATTTGGTCTGGATATAAAGTGCCTTTATCCTCCTTCAGAAATCCAGCAGATGTCAGTGGGAGCTGCATGCTGGGATGAAAGGAAGTGATGGCCGTAAATATAAGTAACTGAGGGTTCAAATTGCTTTCAGTAAGTTCTGCTTCCCCAAGTGCTCTACACTAGCAATTTTTTCACATACAGTCCAGTACGAAAGGGGTGAGTGTGGGAGTTTTGCCTGAGTAAGAGCTAAGTGAAAACTGCAGGAGGGGTCCACATAGTGAAAAGCCATTCCTTGTTGAAGTGCTGGAGTAACTGTACCTTAATTGCAGCTGCACACAGATCCGCTTGCTTGAGAACGTCCTCCACTTTGTCTCGTTTCCCTGTTATTTCACTATGCAAGTTCTGTCCAGGAAACAATAAAACATATTTTAAAACTTACTGCACTTCCACTTGCCAAGATTCTCCCTTGTTGAGGAGAACAGCAGGTGCCTGTCGCTTTCTTGAAAGGGTGACTGCAATATAGCATGATGGAATCATAAACGGCTTAAGCCTAAAATCCTCACTCTGTTACTCAGGCCTTCCATGGACTAAGGGCTGGTCTACACTAACCCCCCAATTCGAACTAAGATACGCAACTTCAGCTACGTGAATAACGTAGCTGAAGTCGAACTATCTTAGTTCGAATGAAAAGGTACTTACCCGGGGTCCACACGCGGCGCGCAGGCTCCCCCGTCGACTCCGCCTACTCCGTTCGTGGAGCTGGATTACCAGCGTCGACGGGGGAGCACTTCCTGGTTTGATTTATCGCGTCTAGACAAGACGCGATAAATCGAACCCAGAAGATCGATTGGACTCCTCCGACAGGACGCGTGAGTATAGACGTACCCTAATTCTCATTGATATCAATGAAAACTTGACTAAGGACTGATTAAGGACCTCAGGATTTGGGAAGTGCCTGACTTTAGCTAACACCCATTAAAAACCCTCTTTTTACTTGATTTTCCGGCTGAACTTCCATCAATTAGACTCCCTTGGACTAAATTCAAAGGTGATGTGTAAGGAAGTGTCAGTAGGTGGGTGAGTCTAGAGGGTCTGTGCTCAGTCCTTGGCTGTGCTGTTGCACAACAGTAGGGATGGCAATACTGCCTTGCTCCCTCCGTTTATACAGAACTGAGGTCAAGTCTACACTACAGCGCTACATCGGCGCAGCTGCACTGCTGTAAAGCATCTGGTGAAGACACGCTATGCTGACAGGAGAGTGCTCTCCCGTCAGCATAATTACTCCACTTCGGCAAGGTCAGCAAGAGAGCGTCTCCCGCCAACATAGCACCAGTGTGGAGAGCGCGAAACTTGTGTCACTTGTGGGGGGAGGGGCTTTTTCACACCCCTAAGCAATGTAAATTAGAACAACTTGGGCTGTAGTGTAGACCTGCCCTGAGGCACAGATAGATTGGAGGCCAAACTGTGAAACCCTACACACAATGGTGAGCAGCTACTCACGAGTAGTACTATGGATTTCAATGGGACTACTTGTGACGGTAAGTGCTCACCAGTATGAGGAAGAGCTTCAGTCTGGCTGTGGGTGACTTGATCAAAGTCACATAGAAAGTCAGTGGCAGAGACAGGAATTGAACCTAGCCTGAGTCCCAGTTGAATGCTTTAAAGGACAAAACCATTCCTGACCCTGAACTCTGAGGCACACTGGGCTCCAGGTTCACCCCACCCCCGCCTGAAAATAGGCTGGAAATTTTGTGAGAGCAAAATTAGACTCTACTTGAGCAGGGATGAGTTGGCACAGAAATACCTGGTACACCTCTACCCTGATATAACGCGGTCTTCGGGAGCCAAAAAATCTTACTGTGTTATAGGTGAGACCACGTTATATCGGGGTAGGGAGAGGAACCGCTCCCTGCCCCAGCTCACCTCCGCTCTGCCTCCACCTCCTCCCCTGAGTGCACCACTGCCGCTCTGCTTCTCCTCCCCTCCTCCCAGGCTTGCCGCACCAAACAGCTGATTGGCGTGGCAAGCCTGGGAGGAAGGAAGGGAGGGGGGGAGAAGCGGAGCTGTGGCACGCTCGTGGAAGGAGGCGGAGCAGTGAGCTGGGGCGAGAGGGCCGCAGCAAGTAAGGGGGGGGGGGCGCAGAGGAACCGCTTGCGGTAACACAAATTCAGATATAACGAGGTAAAGCAGCCCCGCCTCCCGGAGCGCAGCTTTACCGGGTTATAGCCGAATTCGCATTATATCGGACCACATTGTATCAGGGTAAAGGTGTATTTCTAAACACTCAACTCACCAGCAAGGACTCGGGTTGTGGCAGTCACCGTATTTTAAGAGCTGGAGGACAATACTTCCAGAATAGATTTCATGGGCAATGTTCCAATGTCCTTTTTGATTGTCAGTTATCTCTCTTATTTATAGGCTGACAGTTACCATAGAAGTAACAATCCTAACAATGTCATACTTATGAATAATGCCCAGAAAATACACAAGTCAGTCTGATTTCCATGTTAGGACCTAAGAGTTATAGTGATAGGATGGCCCTTGAAATGATCGCAGATGGAAGACAACCAAGGAGGAGGCCAAAGACTCGGTACATGGACTGGTCATCAGTAGACTGTAGAGAGACCAACTTGCATGACAGCCATGTGTACAATCACGAGTTTTGGAAGAAAGCTATAGAAGTCACCGCCCCAAAGAGGGAAGTGGAAAAAAAGAAGAAGAGTCTGTTTTCTACATTTAGGTATAACACCATTTCAGAATAGTAATAAGTCACTTAAGGGAGCATCTCAGGATGGTTGCTGCATTTCTCAAGTGGCTAAGTTTAATCAACTTTTCAACTGACGTCATACAAACCCTGAGGCAACCTTTTGCCTTTTTGTTATTTTGGTAGTGCAAATATTTTCTAACTCAAAACAGGCCATTATTATGAAGAAACACTGCTGCACACTTAATACATTTTAAAAATCTGGTTCATTGAACACACCGCAGTAAGGTGCCACATACCTTCTGCTCATGTGAATATCTCATGATGGTGTTGCAATCTCCTAATTTCATAGATTCAATAGCATCTTGCCTGCGCTTAGTATCACAGATCCATTTGTTCAGAGCCTGGTATAAATCACGGTAAGTTTTCAGCTGTTTGACCTGTCTTTCTAAATCCCATGATCTAGAGGGGAAAAAAAAGAAAAACCCATCAATGTGAAAAGTACAGTCTCATTTTTCACAAATTTTCAAATGTTTGAACAATCCCATCTCTTTGTGCTCATTATTACAAGAGGTAAAACAGCAGCAGCAGCTGAAAGATTTAAGGTCAAAATTTTCAATTTTGTATGATGAAATTTACATCTAAACCCTTATTTAGGTACCTAAATAACTGCTCTTATTTTCAGATGTCACTGCAAATTGTGAGTTCTCAGCACCTCTAAAAATCCGACCACTTATTTAGTTGCCCCGTATGGATTTGGCTGCCTAACTGTTGTGTGAGGATACCATAAGTGCCTGATCTAATTCCCACCAAAGTCACTGGAGAGACTCCTACTAAATTTTCCTTTTGGGGTGGGTTGGGGAGGGGGAGAGGAGGTGGCAGGGGGAGGAAGCAAGGGTTTGATCAGACCTTAAGTATGACAAGAATCAGGACCACTGATGCAGTTATCTGGATTGACATCAGCATAAGCTTGTTTACTGTAATTGAGAGCATAATTTGGCCTGAAGTCATCGGTGCTGGAACTAGGAGCGCTGGAAGTGCTACCACACCCCCTGGCTTGAAGTGGTAAGAACAACCCAAATCACAGTTTCCGCCTTCAGTACCCCCACTATAAAAATTGTTCCAGAACCACTGCCTGAAGTCACAACTTCAGGATTTGATTCTAATATATTAAAAGTGAAATATTTTAAAAATCTAATTTCCTTTTTACTCTTTATGCTGTTCAATTTTTTTTCCAATTTATTCAACCTGAACAATGAATACAGATTAATCAGTTTCATTTTTTCTAGTCAGTGTCATTTTCTGGCTCTCACACACTAGCACAGTGTTGGCAGTGTTCAAGTGGCAAAACACGATACGGGAACGTTTTAAATCCAATCAACTATTTTCAGTGACATTTTTAAAAAAAATCCTAAAAACATTTATTTCCATATTAGGTTATATAAATCTTTCCCTTCCCCCAACAAAACTCTACATTTTGGACCTGTCCTACCCAACAGTATCCTTTAAAGTGTGCTTAACCTATTTTTTAACAATTCTCCCATTGCCAAAAAAAAAAAAAGCAAGCTCTATGCAGAGAAGACAAAAATTCCCAGAATGCTGGTTACATCAGCTCATTGTTTTCTCTTCTAGCTACAACATGATGATTATCACAATATCAAGAACAATGGGGGCAGGGGAAAGAGAACCATTAGGAAATATAGACAAACCTGTGGTCTATCTGTTTCTCTACCCTGTGCCAACGGTCTGTTAGCTGATTGACTTTGTCAGTGTACTTTGTCAGGTCCAAATCATAGAGGACATAAGCCTGGCTAGACTGCGAGTGGATTTGCATTGCTTTCTGCAGCTCAGATTCCAGGGTGTTCAGCAACGACTTTTTCTGGTTTAGGTCTACTTTCATTTTCTGGATGTGAGAGAAAACAATGAAACATTTAGTTCCCCACCGGGTCTTGACCTTCTATAGTAAGAATAGTGTGTTATAAGGGTTGGTTTTGGCATTTCGGCCCTGATTCAGCAAAGCACCGAACCATATAGATGTCAACAGGTCTTCAGAATGTGCTTAAAATTAAGCATGTACATAAGTGCCTTCTTGAATTGAGCTCTCATTGTCTGTGACTTTCATCTCAGCTCTTTTAAATGGCAAAGGGGGGATTTTAAACGTGAAGGGTCTGGCCTGCTCTTCCAGTTGCTCTACACCTGAAAGTCTCATTTAATTTCAGAGGCTTTATCTGTACATGGAACCTCTGCAGGATCAGGCCACAATACGGTCAAATACTTTTCATCTAACTGTATTTAAAAAAAAAAAAAAAAAAATCTTTGCGGATCTTTAAACAATGACAAGACTTTTTTCTTTAGATTACTTTTATAGTGGGCTTTTAAAAAGCCACAGAAGATCATGCATTAAAAAATAATAATCCAATAATAATAAATTTGGGGTGTCACCAAACTGTCTATTGTGCAAGTAAAGTCCAGCTCTGCACTCCCCCAATCCTAGGGTTGCTCTATTCAATGGTGGTCTCCGGGTGAAAGTGCAAGTAGCCTTGGGGCTGCTCTAAATTACAATGGCTGCAAATGGCCATAAGGGGCTGAAACTATAGCTCTGGATTGTTGTGGTGTAAGGGTACCCCAACTATGCCCCCTTCGCTCTGATCACACCCTCTTTTTCCCACTACACCAGCAGTAGGATGGAGGAGCAGCATAGGAAGATATACTCTACTAGATGACCTTACTCTGGGGTGATCATCCCAATGCCAAGTAAATTGGCTCTAAAGCCAGATTCTACCCACAGTGCAGCACAAAGCAGTTGCTCTACTTATGGACCTGGTCCACTGTGACTAACTTAAACCTACAAAAGGTATCAAATCCAAATAACTTCATAATAAAGGCTGCCGCTCCATCCCTAGCTTGCTAGCAATCGTGCCTCAGAAGCGTAGCGGCTCCCCTATGGACAATCATGCACTCTTCAGACATCTTCAGTTAGAAAACTGATTAAGAAGAGGTATTTGCGGAGTAAATCTAGGAGACACTAACCCTGTTACTCAGTGAACCATAGGAGTCCACTCTCATCCCCGCACAGGGGATATTCCTGAAAGTCACCAGGAATCTAAAAGAATTTCAGTGTGTGAAAAATGTCCCTAACAGTTGCAACAGGACCCATAAATATTCATAATCTCTAGCTGTAAAAGCATTTAATCAAAGTCTATTTTCTGTCAAAGCTGACGACACCTATTCATGTAGGGTCCTGCAGCTGAGGGGTTGCATGTGCCTAACTCTCAGTGGAAGATCTGAGGTAAGCGCCGTCGCAGGACCAGGTCACTGGCTAATACAACATTATGATTTAACTGGTCACATCTGAGATGTCAGGAAAGCTCAACTATCACCCTGTGAAGCTTTCAAAACACTACAGGGCCAGATCCTCAGGTGGTGTAAATCAGCATCATTGCACTGAAAGTCAACAGAGCTATGCCGATTTATACCAGCTGAGGATCTCTCCCACTCCAGCGTCTTTGGAATGTCAGGAAATACAGCACTTCAGCAGACATTTAACCTCTCACCTTCAGACAGGCTCGGTAAGCCTCCAATTTATCAAGGTCCAAAGAAACCGTTTCCTCTTCCGTGAGTCTGACTTCAAAAACTTTGATCACATCTTCTGCTTGTAGAATAAGCTGAAGCAGTGATCTCAGTGCATTCAAACTGCAATAAATAACGTGCCCCCAAATAAATCTGTTATAACTTACGCAGGAAAATGATGCCATTTGGTTTTACAGGAACAGAGTTTAAGGCCAGAAGGAACCACCAGATCATCTAGTCTGACCTGATGGATATCATAGGCCACCAGCATCACCCAGCATCCACACACTAAACCCACTATAATTTCCACTATATCTTACTGGTCAAAAGGGGGAGCCTGTGACATATAAGAAAACCCTGCTACACCAGACGCTTTCAGAAACAGAGATGGAAGCCCACATAGGTGTATGGGCCAACCCACATGGGCCATTACGCAGGATCAAGGCCTAGAATATTAATTCTAGGAAGTGCGTTGATACATATTCATATGAAAGGCCCTACATAAAATAACTTTTTTATTGATAAACAAAAGCAGATTTCTGGACTAAGGGAATCTATGAGATTTATGGGACTAGTTAAGAGAAAGGAAAATGTCAAGTTCATGATTTGTTGTTGTAACTTTTATTTTCTTACCTGTCTAAGTAGCCAGCAGAGACACCATTAATATTTTCCAGTTTCTGAAACAAGTTTGTCATCTCCAACTGCAAATAGACATACTTTTCAGAGCCTCTGAAGTTGGGCAGCAAGTCCTTATGCTTGTTGAGGGTGTCGGCCATGGTTTGTGAATCATTCTGTATACCCTGATATATGAGAGAGAGAGAGAGAGATGTCCGTTTTATGCAGATACATTTCTCGTGGCTAGATGAACATTCTGCACTGTATACGCCACTAATCTTCCCTCCAAAATATTTCACTTGATCGAATGGATTTGAGTGAGGACTAAAGTAGTGTCCTCAACCTGCATTAATAATAGTCACCTGTTACCTCAAGGCATGGCTCTACTCACTTTTATGCACAAGCACAAAAATTGTAGAACCACTGGCCACTCCTCCCCCAAGCCCCTCCTGCTCTACGCTGGGCTACATGGAGTTCAGCTCTCCAGGGACCAACAACAAACAGTGCCTGCTTCGGTGCTGCCCAGCCCCCGACAGCAGCACTGCCATGGTCCTGCTTTTCTGGAGGCCTTTGCAGCCTCCATGCCCCTGGGGGATTTCACCCTTGAAAAATAAGTCCATTCAGAAAAAGAGAACCAGCTTCTTTTCTTATCGCTTTCTGAGCCACTGAGGTATCTTGTATAAAGGGGACACTGACGTACAGTCGAATACAATTAACTGAAGCTGGTCATATTTTTAATCATTACATAATGGGCCCAATTCAGGCTATGAACAGTCAGGTCAGGAGGGGTACGGCCAGGTGTCACTTTTCTGATCCATTCCCCCCTTCAGAGTTCGTAGCCCATAGGTCTGCTATAGTCAAAGCAATGGAAGAGAAATTCAGGGACAGAGCCTATAAACATGGAGCATGCAGTCTTCATTTCACACAGATTACAGCTGCCTATGGCAGAGATTATCTGTGCAGGAAGATGTTAATCTTGCTTTTGCGCGTGTGCAAAACGTGAACCCATGCCCAAGCAACTGCATCTAGTTCAATGGAGTTTGCTTCTAAAATCAGATTGTTGTCACTTTCTGTTTAATCCCCCAAGGGAAGAATGAAAATCCAAACCATAAAACTATAGTTAGTTCCCACTTGAAAAATGTCTTCTCTCAATTACGCTGACAAACACCCAGAGAAAAGAACAGGATTTAGCTATTTCCTAGCTGATCTGGAATGCAATAGAGCAGAGTCTGCTGGAAATGTTCACACTGGGACTGAAAGGCTCAAGGAAAAACATCTACACTTACTTCTAACTCATTTATTTTGACTGAAAAATTGTGGGAAGCCCCCTGATCCACTCTGAGTGGGGTTCGTTGCACCATACGCATCTCGCAGATTTCTATTTGCCGACGAAGTTTCTGGAGTTCTGTCAGCAGCCAGGCCTCCTGCTTCTCAAGATCCCGGTTTCTTTCATTAAGGAGAACTTGTTTTGATGCATCCAACTGAGTGATTTCAGTTGTTACCACTGTAGAACACATTAGGAGATAACCATTGGTATATGAAACCTGTCAAAGAGCTAACATGCAAAGTGAAGGCAAGAACAATTTGACCTAACAGTTCATTTGGCTTGTGGAATTAAGATCCCTAACCTTCATCTGTTCTTATGCAGCTGTAATAGAACAATCAAAAATCAGGTACCACAAAGAAAAGGCTACATTAAAAAATGCAACAATGAGGTTTTACTTTCTGATCACTGTAAATACACAATATGGGCTAACTTCTGCTCTCATTTGCGCTGGTGCAAACCCACAGCAGCTCCACCGACTTTGTTGGGATAAGTTGAGATTCACACCAGTGTAACTAAGAACACAATTTGTTCCTCTGTGCAAACTACTGCACATCCAGTTTTGTTTTCTTGGGAGAAGCAATAGAGATTCTTAGGCACACATCTTAAGCAGATTTTCTTAATTACCCCTGTGCCTGTAGGGGCCCAATCCAGTGCCCAGGGAAGTCAACAGGGGTCTTTGTATTGATTTTAAATGACATTGGATCAGGCCTAGCCGAAGAGAGAGCTTAAACATAATACATATTTTCATGAAAATAAAAAAAAAACAACCACTCAATCACTAAAAAAAGAAACCCAGACAACAAACCTTGCTGCTGTTGCTGCTGCTGTGGCCGTTGTTGACTTGGCAGTTGTATAACCAAGGTTTGATAGTGCTTCTGAGCATCAGTAAACTGAGTCTGGATTTTCCGTTTGTCATCATCACCAAACATCTCTGAGCCTTGACTGTGCCTAAGGAATTCTTGGTAATGGATCTCCAGATCAGTTATGATTCTCTGATAATCTTCTGTGCGCATTGTTTTCAGCTAAAACAAAGATACAGAAATTGTTAAAAATGGAACCACTGGAGCAGGCTAACGATAAGTTAATCACCAGGAAATATATTAGCCTAGCTGTGCTATGAAACAATAGAGGATGCACACGTTAGAATGAAGTTCCCCAGCCGATCTATAATTGAAAGCGAGTGCTCTGTAGAGCAGACACATTCACTCCCTGGCTGCCAAAGTTTGGTGGTAACTTAATGGGTCTGCTGTTCACACCTCAGCACCTATCAGTACCAGCAGTCCATAACGGAGTGGGGCCTATGGAAGGACTCCCATGGCAAACTTTCCCACTTGCTAATCTTCCAGTACATCCCTACCACGGTCAAACAGGAATGCGTTTTGCTTCTCCATTATAGAATGAAAGGTTTTATAAATCTATAGTCCCTTGCACAACTAAGTCATAAAGTCTAACACAGTGGTTCTAGACATGACTACATGGGACACCAGTGCCAGTACAGTATGTGTGGTCAGTGGCAATACTAGTACTTCAGGCTTTGGTGACCGATTTTCTGAGCTGTGGCCCACCTTAATGATGAATCGCTATTCTGGACCCCAGTTCATTCCCATTGCCCTCCTCATACGAATGTGTAGAGCCCTACAAATCCATGGCTATCTGCTTTATATCCAAGGATATCTGCATCCGTGCATGCAGCTGTATTGTTTACCATCTTTGCGGTTCACGAATCGGATGTGGATCCAAATGTTTGTATTCAAGCAAGGCTCTAACTAATGTGCATGCTGTAAACGGAGATAGAGTTTAGGCTGTTCTAAAATCACAGTACAGGGGGTTTAGCGCTCCCCCCACTCTAGTGTGTGTCACAGACACAGCTGAACGGGACCTAGTGAGCACGGCTTGGTATAGCAAGAAGTCTAGACAACTGGCATAGCTGTGTGGAAAGGCTGAGCATCGCTGGTCCGTCACAGTGAAGGCCAACTGAATACTCACCTTAGCAATAGTCATGGCCCTGATTTTCTCAATGTCAATCATGCAATAGTGCCAGGACACCAGACTCTTCATGTTGATGTATAGCTGGTTCCACAGAGCCAGAATGGCTTCATAGTACTGCTCAATCCTGAGCGGGGAAAAGAGATTTCACAATCAGTTAGAACTTCTAAGCCTCCTGCCCATCACAGAAACATTAGTTTGAGAAACTCCAGCCAGCCCGTCTAGCTGTGTGCTGAGACTGGCCTGTTACTAGAAAGGATCCCTGTCAATTAGCTTTTGCTTATTTTTAAACCAGAAAATACAAATTAATTTACAGGTAGTATTCCATGTTCGACAATGTATTTTAATCACGAGGACATGTGAAGTTACTAGTGAAAAGGAAGAAGGCTTTTACACATGATGAAGCAGCAAAAAAGGGGCACAATCCATTTTTTCCCCCTTCCCACGCAGGCCACATTAAAGTGATGTTAGAAATGTGACACAAACCAGCAAAAGCCACAAAAAGTTTTGGCTGAAGATGATTCAGACTCTCCAGGCCAGATCCACACCTGCAGCCCAGGAGTACTTCAGTGTGGCTGTCAGAGGGGAAGTTCCCAATCCTACAGCTGCTTCACACCAGGCCAATCCCTGGTACAACTTAGAGTAGCCTGTGGGCCACTCTAATCGGTGTCAACTGCCAATGGCTCCAAGGCAGCTGAGATCGTTCGGGAGCAGGGATGCAGACAGACAACATTTCTTTTTCAATTTGATTTTTAAATGTTCTCAGTATGCACCAAGCTCCATCCATGGGGTGAATTTCTACAAATAAGGGGCCTGATCCTTTTATAATTTGGGCCTGATCAGGCCCAAATTATAAAGCAGGGCTTTTTAAACAGACTCTTCCCAAACCTAGGCAAAATATTCAGAACCTTGTCAGTAACTCACTTAGTAGCAAGATCCACAGCTAATGGATTAGGAGGAGGAATAATAAGACTGACAGATGGCACCAGCATATCCACTCCTCCTGGGCCAGTCACAAGCCACTTGCTGCGTTCGGAGTTGTCCTTCAGTATGCATTCATCTCCTTTGCGCACCGTTTTCTGTAAGTAAAGCAGGAGAATTATTTTTTAAAATATTTTTCTTAAGCTTAAGCAAACTATGGTTTTCTAGGCAAGACAGACAGACCATTAACCAGGGGGTGGTCTGTGGCTTCAACCCACTTCCTATGGTGGCATAAGAAGACCCAGTGCCTCACTGGTATTTCCCAAAGCACCGTGCTCATGGGCCATAATTACCCAGATCCACCAACCATGTCTGCCAGGAGCTCCTGCAGGCCTGAGGCTACAGTCATGGCCACAATGCCTCTCCACTGCCCTCCATATCCAGGAAGGGAAGATTCCTCCCTCTGTTTGCCCTCAAAAAACTCTCCAGTGTATAGCCCAATTACTCAGGCACTGGGCAGTTACGAATACAGGTCTAGGGCTGGTGTGGAGACCATTTCCACAGCATGCAAGGCTGTTCAGGCACCCTTCAATGGCTGCTCCTCCTGCAGCTCCCCATCAGCATTTGAGTGGTGGGGAGAACCTTGCGCTGGCCCTCTGATCCACAGAGGAATTTTACATTTGCATATGTAAATATCGGCTCCTGGGCAAATTGTGAATTCATCCAATCAGGGGACAGAAACAAGAGCATGCAACCTCTCTGACCAATAACAACTAAGTGACACAGTACAGGTATGCATATTTGAGCAAACGATTCAGAAAGATTCAAATCAATTTAAAACATTCAAATCTTGACCAAGAGAGGATTAAAGGGTTACATTTGTCAGATCAGTGATTCACTGGGAATTATTTGGTGAGCTCTACTTTTTATAGTGTTCATTCTCAGTCTGTAATGAGTACTCTACCAGATCCTGTTTGTAGTCACACAGGGCCTTGAGGATAATGGGCTTGTTACTCCTGTAGTCTGGGTTACGAGGCTTCAACTGCACAATCTTCCTGGATTTATTCACCAAGTTCTGCACTTGCCTCTTGTATTCCAAAATTTTCTCTCGTTCATTCTGGAAAGGTAAATTGTATTTTAACACTTCATTTAAAAAAAAAAAAAACAAAAAACAAAACAAAACAAAACCACATTCTCTTCACACATCTGTATTAATGTCACAATGGCCCACATCTGGCTCTCCCTGAAGCCAGCAGCAAAACTTCTATTGACCTCAATGGGACCGGGATTTGTTCTATTAATCATAGAATATCGGGGTTGGAAGGGACCTTAGGAGGTCATCTAGTCCAACCCCCTGCTCAAAGAAGGACCAAATTCCTAAATGGCCCCCTCAAGGACTGAACTCACAACCCTGGGTTTAGCAGGCCAGTGCTCAAACCACTGAGCTATCCCTCCCCCCCCAAAATTGTAGTTTTTTTCCAAAAGGCTGTAAGTGAATTAAAGTATTTCTACAGCTCTGCCAACTACTGAGGCAACCCATAGTGTGTTATCCAGATCTATGACTTGTTTAAAGTAAAGTGCAAAAGCATGAGGCATAGCACACTACGCATGCTCTCAGAATCAAACAATAACACCCTGAATCTTCACACAGTTCTTGTTCAGGCAAGCTCCCATTAAAATCATTTCTGTTTTCTCTGAATAAGGAGTAAGTCAGGACTGTATGAGCAGCTCCTGATGAACAAACATTTAAGTCAAATATAGCTTCAAGTCTTAATATCAATTTATGTGTTAGGTCCTTTATTAAGCATACTATACTTTTTTTGGAGGGAAGGAAGAGAATCTGTTTTTGTGCCTATAGATTCATCTGATGTCTGTTTTCTCTATTTTCTACCATGCCTTACACCTGGAATGAGCTGGGCCCACACTATATAACAACACAATGTTCAGCAAAGTTGCCTATGAAGTGTTGAAATACAAATTCAAATGATGATGACTCACGCATGAGACATCACCAGAAAGATCCACCAATGTAGTGTCATTCTGTCTTATACTCTAGAGTACTGCATGCATTAGTACCCAAAATGTGCCCAATCCTGCTTCCACTGAAATCAATGACAGTTTGGCTATTGATTTCAATTGGAGCAGGCCCATAATCTGTTAGTGCAATCTGCGAGGTGCGACAGTACCTCAAGTTCTTTGATCTGTTCCAGCAGGTTCTGGAGTGACATGTTCTTATCACATATGTACTTCTTTCTGACAGAGTCCTGTAGGTTCTTCAGGTAGTTTTCAGTTGATTGGGCCTCTTCAAAAAACTACAAAGAAGGATTGTGATTTCAGTTGCACAGAACTCTCAAAAACTACTCCTTTAAGAAGGGATGGATATTTTCACAAGTAAAAGGAATCAGAATCATTATCTAACATGAGAATCCTAATTTACATTATGGAGAAGTGCAGTGTATACTTGGTACTTGATACATAACTATATGAATTTATGAAGATTTGGACCTAGGAAAAATGGCTTTCAGGTACCTAGGGACAAAGTTCATGCTTTTAATCAACTATAGAAATAAGGGAAATGCCAGACAGGCCAAATTCTGCAGTTCTTACTTGAGCAAAATGCACACTGAAATCAATGGGAATTTTACTCCAGGAAGGGCCAGAGAACATGGTCTTGTATTATTCAAAATTGGTAGTAATCTAATTGAGTTTTTGAAATGTGACATTTTCAAAAAATGTTATACAATGCTTGAAGTATAAATGAAGAGGAATAAAGCTTCTCATACACAAAGAGCATTATTACTGCAAACATCAGAACTCACTTGAAAGTATGCTGCATTCTCCTTTAGATGAACATCAATGCATTTGGTGATCTGAAGAATCCAGCTCCACTGAGTTTGCAGTGTGTCCATGTATGCCTACAAAAATTAATTTTAAAAAAAAGAACATGATTCATTGCACCAATCTTCCACTCACCTCAAGCCTAGAACAGGATTCTTTTTCTTTAAACTACCTACAAAGGCAGGATCTGCTACTGCAAATACATGCAACTGTCAGTGACTTGATTCATGCAAATAATTCCACTTTTCAGCAAGGCAGCAACTGACCAGCTAACTGACTATAGAGAAGAAATGGCGAATATTGACTTTACACAAAGGACTGCTTACTTCATGCATGTTTTCAGACAGAAATGTTATTTTCAAATTGATGTTTAATCTTTAAATGTTAGATAAGACAAAATAACGTATTCCAAAATCATGAAAACAAAATGTCTTGGCCTAGCTACTGATTTACATTCTAAATTTCAGTTGGAGAAAGAGTGGCTACCTTCAAAACCTGGGCAGCTAAACAATCAGAGCAACAAGAATGAGATGTCTAGCTACAATTAACTATGTCCCATATAAATCAATCCATGTGAGATGAAGGAATTTAGGATACACCTCAATATTGCCTTAAGACCAGCCATGAATTTTCTAAACACACACACTTTCCTTTAGGAAAATGATCAGTTTTGCCAACAAATGGGTCTCCCTGGAGCTGCCATACAAATATGGAATTTAATTTACAGACCTTCCACTTCACTAGGAATTTCACTCACAGAAGAACTATGGGATCGGGTTTAATCCCAGACAGCCTAACCTACCTCAATTTTGTCAGAAGCAGGGTGCTGATTGAGCACTAGTTGGTCACTTTCTTGCTTAAGTTTGTTGAGCTCTTTTTCTTTAATCTCCAACTGGCTCATGCGTTTCTGTGAATACAAAGCACAGCATTAAACAACACTTCAAAGGCAAATTAACAATCATGTCATTATCTTGTTTAATAAGAGAGTTTCCAAAAAATGTTAAACGCTGAAAAAGTACTGCAGAAAACTACTAGCGTATAAAAGTGAAATAATTATATGTAATATAGTCAAAGTGATATATTAATATAGTCCATTTAAAAAAAACAAAAAAAAAACCTGTTAAAAGAACAACCTCTCCAGTGCTACTCCTGGGGCTGTACAGCTCTGCACTGCCCCCTTTTCAGGGCAACAAAGCCACCCTCTAGCTCCTTGCAGTGATCAAAGGAAAATTTGCAGCACCTTGCAAAATCTACCATAGCATGACTAAGAAAGTATCTGCTTAGGACTGTACATTTTGTTTTTTTCTTTAAATGAATGTGGTGCTTGGGAAAGATGTTGCATTTAGACGGCTAGACAGTGAAGGACACAGGCTTCACTGCAAGCAAGCTCTCTTGACAATGCAAGCTCTCTCCCCCAACACTCCCTGTGTGCCGAGAGACAATCAGTAGAGGTGAGACAGTAGTTTCTTCTCTCTGTCCATGTGACCATTGGTCTCTGCACAGTTTGCCTACAGAAGTGCTAATGGAAATAGTGGGGTTTTTAGATGTGGCTATCAGTCCATAAGGAACTGGCCTGAGGTCACCAAGCCATATCACAAAGGGCACCAGATAGTCAGAGATTTTAAAGCCAGAAAAGACCGTTATGACTATCTAGTCTGACCTCCTGCTTAGCACAGGGTATAGAATATCTACCAGCGGTTCCTGCAGCAAGCCCATGACTTCTAGTTTAGCTACAGCCTATCTTTTAGAAAGACAGCCAATCCTGATTTAAATACCCAACCGGGATAGATACAAACTAGCAACCTGGAAAGTGAAGGAATTCAGACACAGTACCAGTCTCCTGAGCAGCGCAGTGCCCCGTCATCAGGATTTATTATGAAAAGTCCACAGGGAGGGGTTTTTTGGCACTAACTTACAGAAAAGGCCTCCTGCTTCCTGGCAATATCTGTGTTCCTGTCACTCCAGTCATACAGAAGCTCCTCTTCCTCACAGTCATTGATCCACATGATCTCTCTGCTAGTGGCTTGGATGAGGTTCTGAAACTGACGCAGTTGATCCATTCTCTCAAAGGAGGATCTCTACCAGGAAAACCAACAAGAAACAATAAAACCAAAAAGGTAAAAAAAAAAAAATCAGAATCACAAAATGCACCTTCTTTTACAATTAATACAAACAAATTATTGCAAGACAACTGTTGAAAATAGACAGGGTCTAGATTTATTAAGTAGTGGGATCCAGAAGTCAGCCTCTGCAAACATTCGGTTCAAGCATAAATATAATAGCCTGAGTCAACATTTGTATATGTTTTGTTGAGCGGGTTTGGGTTGTTAAAGAGGTGCATCTATTTACTTCCAAAAGGAGGAAATAGTTCAAGAAAGCCCCACTGAACACCATGTGCGATTGTTATTGGTACAGCCATTAGCAGAGCACAGCAAAGGATCAATCTGCTGTAGACCAGAGAGTAGCGACCTTCAGGTATCACTGCAGCAAATAGTAGGGAGTGAATCTCACAGGCAAGAAAGATACCAAAAAAATAGAGAGAGAGACTAAAAATGAAGGGGTCAGTTTTGCTGCTCCCCCCACTAAGTCCCATTACTACTAGTGGGAGTTACGTTCATATGCCAACAGCAGAACAAACCCCTGGAAGTGGAACTCAGGTCAACAAGATGCATAAAAGAGTACGGTACAAGAGTGCGAATTAAGACACTGTCAGCATCTATGCTTTAAAATCCAACCTGCCTCTTAAACGGTGAGGATGAAAGTCACCCCTCTGCAGATTGGGCTGAAGTGGGACTCGCAAGGTGCACAAGCGGTGTGCTGGGCCTCTGCACGGGAGGCTATTTTATCCTTATTGTATCAAATGTAAGCAATTAATCAAACAGAGCACGCATTCCAAACATGTCAGAGGTGAACAAATGTTGTGCTTACCAGCAGGGTTTCATATTCTTCTTCTAGCTGATGAACTGCAGCCTTCTCACGCTGAAACAAAGACAATAACTATTTAGTGTGCTTTGCATACTGACAAACCTAGAGATGAGAGAACTGTGCATACGCTAGGAGGCTTACACACTATAGTGATGGGTGCCACAGACAACCCTAAGACAGATCGATATTAGGGCTGAATGAACTCACACTCGGTCTCATGAACTGACGTCAGATAGACTCAGTTGTCTGCTCGTATTTCCGTTACAGGAACTAAAAAATC
Organism: Chelydra serpentina; assembly: GCA_037349315.1. Lineage (NCBI taxonomy): Eukaryota > Metazoa > Chordata > Testudines > Chelydridae > Chelydra > Chelydra serpentina. The sequence goes on along the minus strand of JBAIAC010000002.1, from coordinate 26,197,189 downwards.
GTGCTGTTATGACCCAATGAACTTAGCGTCAGACTGCACACTTTGGCAAAGCTTTCCACAGGGGGTGGTGCAGAGCTCCAGCACCCCTTGGGCAGCATCAGGACAGTCTGACCATGCGTTGGATGAGCAATCTCCCCAGTGCTCTTTGGTACGCACATCATCTCTGTAATACACAGAACTGCTCCTGAAAGTGGGTGTCCTGTGCAATTAATTACATGGAACGGACACATTTTTAGAACTAGTGGATAGCCTTACAATTTCCACAACGCTATCTACTCAGCACACCCCTGGCAGCCAGGGCCGGCTCCAGGCACCAGCTTTCCAAGCTGGTGCTTGGGGCGGCAGGCGAGAAGGGGGTGGCAGTCCGAGTCCCGCAGCGGAAATTCGGCGGCAGGTCTGCTCTTCCCGCTGCCGAATTGCCACCGCAGGACTCGGACTGCCGCCCCATTCTCGCCTGCCGCGGCAGCAATGGGGCGGCAGGTCCACCGCCCTTCCCTTGCTGCCGCGGACTGGGACTGCCTGCATCGGGGGGCAGCAGACGTAGCGGGGCCCCGCCCCCGACGCAGGCAGGCGTCGGGAGAGGGGCCCCGCTACGTCTGCCTGCGTCGGGGGCGGGGCAGCCACCCCTGCTTGGGGCGGCAAATTTGTTAGAGCCGCCCCTGCTGGCAGCAGCGTGTAGGGTCTGTCTAGCTACGTGCTGCAATGAAAAGTAAGTTGCATCCACACTGCAGCGTGTAGCTACACACATCAGTGAAAGGCTTTTGCAGTGGGGAGGTAGCGGGGAAAGGCTAGGCAGCATCCAGCAACGGGAAAAGGCTCTAGTAGCAAGGAGGCAGTGTAGATGAGGGAGGCATTGCTTGGGCGTATAGATAACTGTGTAGGGTATATACCCAAGGGTGCAGGGGTGTCTTTCTTCACCTAAGCAGTGCCTCACCATCAACACCGCTATTTATATCCATGCTAGGGAAGAGTGCAGTATATGTACTCTACACGCCACTGTAAGGCGTGTGCACTGTAGACATATACCCAGAGACAGCACCGTCTAGTGGTTTGAGCATGGAGCTGGAAGTTCTTGTTTTTAATCCAGGTCTGCCGCTGACTCCTTGCGGAACGTCAGGTAAATCACTTATGGCTAGACTGTGCCCCTTCTTACTTGTCCAAGCAGGGGAGTAAAAAGGAGTATGCCCCCCCCCCCCCTTCTGCTTGGCCGAGAAAGACATACTTAGGTCTTGGCTCCAGGTCTGTAGCACACAGCCCTTGAGCTCCCATGTGACCAAGTGCATGGGAAAGGAATAAAGAAGGGTGGAGCTTTGGCTTCCCCATTCCTCCCACTTGCTGGCCAAGTATCAGGCGGATGTAAGCAGCACCTTTTAAAAGCCTGCCCCATTCCCCACCCTAGAACCAAAGGGGAACAGGGAAGGTGTTGTGCCTCAGAGAGGTCAGACAAAATACCTGCCAAGTCTGCTCCTGGGGTGGAGCTGTCTTCACAGTACCCCTTGCTCAGGGCTGTACTTACAGGGCACAATCTAGTCCTTAACCTCTGTGTATCAGACTCCCCTCACTATAAAATGGGAACAACAACGCTGACCTACCCCCCTGAAGTGTTGTAAGGATTCATTTGTTAAGGTTTGTACAAAATTATGCAATTCCACATCATTGCTCAATATCGTTTTCATGGAAATATTGGAAAAAGAAGGGAACAGCAAAAAGGGCAGGGGGGATTACAGGCATCTGGGCCTAAAGCTGCTGCAATCTTGACAGCCAGGCCTTTTGAACAGAAGACACCTGGCTATCCTCACTGCTGCAGTAATTTTAGCAACCTGTGGATATGAACTTAGAAGGGTGGAGAAAGTCTATTACCAGATCCGTTTTCACTTTGTCCAGGTGCCAGCGATAGTCCCCGATGGCATTGTGAAATCTCCTGTGGTCATTAATTTGTTGCTCAATAGCTGCTGCATCAAAACCCCATTTCACTAACTCCATATCACCCTAAGGAAAAAAGGGAACGCATGAGTCTCTTCATTTGCAATAAGGCACATATTACCCAAAACAAAGCACCAGAGAAACCTGACTCTAGGAGGTAAGGTGTACAACTGAGCAAAGGGAAGCTCAGAATAGGAGTTAAAAAGTTTCCTAAAAGTGAGATCTATTAGCTGGTGTAACAGACTCCTAACCTAAGTGGTTGAGGAACCATCACTTGAGTCACTTAAAACTGGATTAGATAAGGTATATTTTCATCTCTAGTGGGTCTGAGCTAAACTGTTCCTTTATGTTCCCCAGTGTAACTTAACTGACATCACAGGAGCTGCTCCGATGTCTCTGGAAACAGATTCTGACCCTATAACTCTATGAGATTCATGTAGCTTGAGAAAACACACAGAGCCAAATTCTACTCTCAATTACACATCACATTTCCATCAAAATAAATTACAGTAACTTACAGACTTCAATAGGGGGCAGCACAGGTATATCTAAGAGTGGAATTTGGATTATATTTTTTAGATGGGAATGGCTCTGGAACACATTGTCTGTCTGGCCTATTGGTATATGCAGTTGTAGCTGTATTAGTCCCAGGATATGAGACACACAAGGTGGGTGAGGTATGTCTTTTATTGGACCAACTTCTGTTGGTGAGAGAGACAAGTTTTCCAGCCACACAGAGCTCTTCTTCGGGTCTGAGAAAGGTACTACTAGCATCACAGCAAAACATGAAGTGGAACCGATTGTTTAGCATAAGTAGTTAGCACATATGGTAAGGGACCATTCAAGGCAGAGTGGCTTATTGGTAGGGCCCTACCAAATTCAGTCCATTTTGGTCAATTTCACAGTCATAGGATTTTAAAAACCACAAATGTAATTATTTCAGCTACTTAAATCTGAAATTTCACGGTGTAATTGTAGGGGTCCTGACCCAAAAAGGAATTGGGGGTGAGGGGTCACAAGGTTACTGTAGGTGAGGTTGCGGTACTGCTACCCTTACTTCTGTGCTGCTGCTCGCGGGGAGCTGCCTTCAGAGCTGGGTGCCCAGTCAACAGTTGCCGCTCTCCATTTGCCCATCTTTGAAGGCAGCGCAGAAGTAAGGGTGGCAATACCATGACTCCTCTAAAATAATCTCACAACCCAACCCCCTCCCCCCCACAACTCCCTGGTCTCCCCGTGAAATCTCTTTAGTATAGGGTAAAAGCACACAAAAGACCAGATCTCATGGGAGGAGCCCAGATTTCACGGTCTGACACGCATTTTTCATGGCTGTGAATTTGGTAAGGCCCTACCAATTGGTAACATTTTTATTTGGGATGCTTGCAATGTCGAGGGAAAAGCTCTAGAAAAGTTCTTTGAAAAAGTGACAATGAACCCAGACAATAGCTGACAGCAAGGATCACAATTCCTTGTTTTAATATTTTTAAATACCAAGGTCCATTAAATCCATTAGAAGGATGATCAAAATCATTATGCTTCCAACTGTAAAAGCACAGCCAAATCACTTTTTTTGATATTTGGCTTCTTCTATATGATATATGAAGATTTGGTTCCACACTGATAATTATCAGATATTATCTCAGTCGGAGAAAGATATTGATATGTATATATGTGGTGTCTGTGCATACACATACATTCCCATATCACTCTTGGGCTGAGATCATATCAGGTAATTATTAGCCTGGAACCAAATCGCTATGACTCAGCATTGCAATACAACAACTACTACAATACCTGCTATCCCGAGCCACACCCATGGTTAGGCAGAGCTGGAAAGATTCCAACAAAGGAAGCCATTTTATACAGTCGGCCATCTATAAGTTACACAGGACTTTGACCCTTTTCATTTCAACTAAAGGCCAAAGTGTTTGAAGCAGCAGCAACCTTAGGTGATTGCCAGTGTGTGAATAAGGGGTGGCTGGATTCCAGCTCACTGCTCCTCTATTCACCACGGAATGTCAGTTAGGATATTTAGCATCTGACTCTCCTATCAACAAACCACCATGAAAGAAAAATAAAGCAGAGCCAGAAAGCAGCAGCTGCTGTGAATGATTTCCCATGTATCATATTACTAGGGAAAACATTACCTTGGTCCTGTAGCTGGGCTCTGCATAATAGATCCTAGACTCCAGGGGAGTGAAATACAGTATGTATTGTGGAGTACAGGGAGCAGGGAAGAGTTCAAAACTAAGGTGAACTGTCAAAGAAAAAAAATGCTAAGGGGCCAAATGATGGTCGCCCCAGCCTGGGTGAGCTAAGGGAACTGGCATGGGGAGTGAACCCTCTTCTTTCTCTAGAGCTTCTACGCAGGGGGGAGGGATAGCTCAGTGGTTTGAGCATTGGCCTGCTAAACCCAGCGTTGTGAGTTCAATCCTTGAGGGAGCCATTTAGGGATCAGGGGCAAAAAAAATCTGTCAGGGGACAGTACTTGGTCCTACTAGTGAAGGCAGGGGACTGGACTCGATGACCTTTCAAGGTTGTTCCAGTTCTAGGAGATTGGCATATCTCCATATATTTAGGATGCAGCCAGAAATCCTGTGCTCCCTGTGTACAGATAGGCCTGTCTGAATGGGATGTCCCATGTTAAGTACCATGGCTGGTGGGTGAGCTCTGGTCTTAACACTGGCTTGTAGCTGGAAGTCCCCCCATGCAAGCTACACCATTTCCTAAACTGTAACAAGAGCTAGCAGTGAGTGTGCCCCTCCCACAGCATGTTTGGAGGAATCATACCTACTCTTGGCCTCTGCAGGCACAATGCTAGTGCATCTCCACTTCCCCACCCACCCCTACAACATGCCTCTGTCTGTGTACTAGAGCTATTACAGAACCCACAGCAGTGGAGAGTGACTGGTATTCACACAGGTATGAAGGATTGAAGGGAGTGTGCAAAGAGCTCATCTTTCCTCATGTGGTTTGCAAAAAAGCCACCTGGTAAACACTGTAAACAGAAGCTAGGAAGATGGGGCCATAGCCGTAAGTATTATAATAAAAGCAGATTAAATAGTTCTTGGTTTTGGAAAAGTAATGGATAGAAATCCAAATTTCAGGGCTGGATTGGTGCAAATTCCAATTGCAGCCATTTTCTCCCACACCTCCCACCATCCAGATAATGGGTGCACTCGATGGGATTTATCAAATCATAAAAATAGAGTAACCACCTCATCAGCACAGAACCAGACTACTGGGTTATAACAGGTGTTTTTAGCAACTTGTGTACACAGCTACCTGGTTATACAGACAAATGTGAATATTGCACATGCGGCACCGACGGTGTACATTTGTGAACATTTGTCACATCTGAAATGTTGCTATTTAGGGAAGCATTTTTGAAAGCTTAGTCCTCTAACTAGCAATGCTACTTTCCTACTCTAGCTGGGATGTAGGTACACTAGTGGGGTACTAGCTACAGTGTACTGGCCAAAAGGATAAAACCATGGCAGATTGTCTTAACTGGGCAGTGGCTAAATATAAATCAGAGGCATAGAGGGTATATGTGAAGGCAAAAAGGCAGGCAGGCAGAGTGCAAATGCTGAGCACTAATCTGAAATAAATGGCCCATTATTTCTTTGTGTCACAGTCTTTGTTATACCATCTGGGAGCCACCTTTTCTCCCTGTTACATAGGGTTCTCGAGCCTATTCTTTATTTCAATGAAAATACATTATATATATATATATATATATATATATATATATATATATATATATATATATATATATATATATAATGAACTGCAATTAAAAGAAGAAAGAAGAGACAACACAACACTGTCTCACAAGCTGTTTTTTAAATCTTCTGATGGTTCCCACAACACCACTGAGTGTGAAGTGAAGTTCAATGCTGCACCATTTTTGACTACCCTATTTGTGCATAGGATAGGTTTACCTTCTGCTGCCTCATCCAGCCCAAACATTCACTGGTGGTGCGTTTGGTGTACTCATCCCAGCCTGAGCCGCTCTGAGAGGAATAGCAGCCACCGCCCTTAGAGCTGGCCCTCCGGACGCGAGGACCACTGATGGCTTTATAAAGGGCACGCATTTGCTCTTGAAGCTGAAGAAGCCTGAGAAGGGAAAGGAAATAGTTAGCAAGAACCAGGAAAATACCCAGAAGAGATGTAAATAAAACAATTCACATCTCCTACTGAACCAGTAAGTGTGCAAGAAAACCCCCCAAGTGATCTGACTGAGGAACAGAACCTTAACTGAGACTTGAGACTTCATGAAAAGTATAATGCTGCCAGGCCCACTGAGTGGTATTGCCCTGCACTAGCATGAAGGGAACTGGAGTTTAGTTTCATCTTCTGATCTCTTGCTTTTCTGGCAGCAGGAACTGTGAGCATTTCAGAGGCAGCAAATTTGTGTCTGGTGAGAAGGAGAGTCCCTGATTTCACTCCTTACTCGTTCCTCTGACTGAATGGGGAGTGAGGATGACAGGTTGAGAAGGAAATCCTGCCAATCCTCAAATGAAGGATCATTCCTGTAGGTCAAACAGACAGAGCTACATCCTGTTTGCTAAAGCTCCACACTGAAAAAACCCCAGTGGTGTCCACATGCAGCAGTAAGTCTCATATACGTACATGGAAAGTAATTATTTCTGCTGGCCTCTGCTGCAGAAATGCCTGTGTACACAGCACACATGTTTCATGAAAGCTATCTTTTCCGACAGCTTAGGTGGCTTGGTTCCCCCCAAGCTTTATATACACAAGGTGTGACACAATTCACATACCGAGAGGAATAAATGGTATGTACTTTCATATGTGCCAAAGATTCCGTACTATAAGGACAGCATTCTGGACCAGATTCTGATCTCAGTTACAGCATAAAAGCAGAGTAATTTCACTGACTTCAGTGGAGTTACTCCAGATTTACACTTTTGTGTAAACAAGATCACAATCATTTGTCCCATTGCTGGTTGGGTTTTTTTAAAGCTCCAAAGGCATAATGAGAAGGCTGTTTGTTTACAATGTGATGGGAGCCCATTCCTCTTGTCATTCATCAATGGTAGTACCTTTTATGATACAAATCACAGGGCTGGCCCATTTGCCTCATCTCTCTGATCAGTCCATCGAGGATATCCATATTTTCATTAGTCTGCGCAAAACATTCTTCCAGTTCTCTGTTCCTGCTTATTTGAATGCCATCCCCATATTTCAATTCCTAAACGAAAAAGAAGAAAAAATCATAAATTGTACAAATCCCAGCTCAGTAATTTATTTAAAAAGAGAGAAAATGCTTTGATCTGTTATCAGGAGCAATTACATTTAAAAGGTATGACACACTGCACTTGGAGACAGCTGATAAACTCTTTTTGCTTTCAGTTTAAGGGGGGAGGGATAGCTCAGTGGTTTGAGCATTGGCCTGTTAAACCCAGGGTTGTGAGTTCAATCCTTGAGAGGGCCATTTAGGGATCTGGGGCAAAAATCTGTCAGGGGACAGTACTTGGTCCTGCTAGTGAAGGCAGGGGACTGGACTCAATGACCTTGAAAGGTACTTCCAGTTCTAGGAGATTGGCATATCTCCATTTATTATAGTTCTGTCAACAACAAATAAGAAATGAATATTAATAAATTTGAAATGTGACTATTTTGGAATTCCTTATGAATGTCCTCTTCTGTGATTATACTTTTAAATAATAATTAATGTCTCTGCTTTTGTTTTATTTCCCACTATACCAAAGTGTCAGCACTGTCGATACAAATCGAATCCTTCCAAAAAAATGATAGGTTCCTTAGTACACATAGCTTGGGTTTCCTTGAATCCAGCATTGGGACCACCATTCTAACCCTCAAAATGAAAAATGTCTCCATACTTGTCCATAAAGGTCACATTTCCCACGTTGCTGTGTTAAGAACTGCCCCCAAGTCCACAGACAATTTCAGAGCAAAGACTTGAATGCATGTGGTCTTTATAAACACCAGAGATGAAATCCTAGCTCCATGGAAGTCAATGGCAAAACTCCCATTTACCTAAATGGAGCCAATATTTCAACCCAGGAATCATATCCCGATGACCTTATGGAGGGGCGCCTTGCACTTTCAAGGGAGTATAAGTAAATGCTGTGCCCCAGTGGGAATTGCTAGACATTATGCTGATTCAAGCGAAATACCTTCTGAGAATCACAGAATGTACTCACTCTGCATGGGGCCAGTGCTATTCATTTGGGATAGAGCAGGGACAGGCCATGGCCAGCCCCTCTCACATCCCTCCCTACCAACTTGTGGAGGTTGGCACTAATTGCTACCTCAGAGGCACGAACCACAATGCGCACAGCCACTGCACAAGGGGTAAAGGATCCCTGACTTGTCTCCCTACTTGTACACCTACACGGGACCAGTGACAATCGAACATGCATTTTTTTTCCCCTCCACCTTTAGGCAGGCAAAATTCTTCTGGACTTCACACTCTTTGGCCCCAAAAGAATAAAAATTAAACCGTGCAACAAGTGGCACAGAGCCAGATCAAAGCACTTCTTTGTTTTAACTCCACTGAAATAATATTAGGTGAAAGAGACAGTATTTGCTTTGGCACGGACATTTCCAAAAGCCTGGACGCACGTGCAATAACTCAGAAAAGGAAACAAAACTCTGAACCAGAGAGTTCATTCCTGGAAGAGATTGGAGCCCACAGAGGGCCCCAAAATGTAAATTTAATTACATCCTCTGCAGAGATTGTGGGTTTAATTCAGATCTCAGTGACCTCAATCTCATCATGTGCTCAGCATCCTGAATTCCCTTTGATTTCAATCAGAGTTCAGGGTGCTCAACACCTGGCAGGACCGAACCCAGTTACTCCAGTGTAAATCCAGAATAACTCCACTGCACACCATTGAGCAACTCTGCATTTACATTGGGGGAGCTGAGAGCAGAATTGGAATGGATACATTTAAGAAGAGACAGCTAAGGGGACCTCAGCCTAGCTTCATACCCTTCCTTACCAGCCAAGATACAGCAATTTTGTGCAGGGCTGGTTCAATTTCAGGGCAACTGCAGCTCAGAACACTTTTCTGAACAAATACAGCAAAGTTTGAAGGAGCATATAAGTGGCCACACCATTTATGGGGATGGTTGGCACTGACCGTGGTCTCAGTCTAACACTGAAAATTAGAGCTGGTGTGATTAATGTTCCATGACAATTTTCACAGAAAGTGTGATCCTTTTTCTTAATCAGAAAATCTTGGAATTAATTTTCTTCCAACCAGCTCTACTGAAAAGTCAATCGGAAGGGAAAGGTACATGTTTCAAGAGTGAGATCTGAAAAGAATACATCGTATTTCAGGCCAATAGACGAAAGGCAAGCTTTCCTTTGCAGAACATCTGAAAGGATCAGTGAGAAAAGGAAAAGTGGGATTTCAACTTTGAACCAAAGTTAATTGTGTGAAAGTTCTGAAGTACCATTACCTACAGTGTTAATATTCATTTAGGATAAGCAAAATAAAGGGGACTCACAGGCTGCACTATAAGTTCAGCACGCATCAGGCAGTCCGCACAATTCTGCAAAAGATCCTGAATGGTGTTCTGACGTCTCGACACGGTACCGGTACCATTTTGACTGGGAGGGAAAAAGAGGAATAGTAGAATGAAATTTGCAGTATGAATTAGGCTTTAATTGAAATACATTTTCAAAGGAAGTAAGAAATGGATATTCCCAACAATTAAGGAGAGTGAGGTGAAATAATAAATTTAGTCAGGCTTCCCAGAGATCAATATGCTGCATCTGCCCCTCCTATTTTATGCGGCGGTGAAGTTAGAATGCTAACTCTGCAACATCATAACAATCTTTGTGGAAACAGGCTGTAATTCTAGAAGCATAGGCTTGATGACGACTTCAAGGTAGGATCATGCAGAAGGGAGATGCTGGCACCTGGTAAAGGAGAAAGTTCTTCTTCTAGCACAGATCTGTGACCGCAGCAGGGGAACATACCCATCATAGAAGAGTAACAAATTCCTTAAATTCTTCAAAGTCTATACCAAATAGCAGCATATAATCTGTATACATTATGAGCCTGATCCCGAATTTTGGAGTGCACAAGGAATACAGGATCAGGCCTTCTACACCATCCTATGGAACAGCATATATTAGAGCTAGGAAGATATATGTGAAGTATTATTGAATTTGATGGAATAGTGAGCCCAGGTGCATCAAGTATCCTTGTATCAGAGGAAATATTTGAATTTGCCACAATGTCCTAAGCAAAATCCTGCTACTAGATTTACCTGAGGTTCTAAATATGAGTGCCCAAGTTAAGTAGATGGGTCGGAGTGGGAATTCCGTTTTGGGTGATTATTTGCATATGATCTACTGTATATTGCCATTCACCTATAGATCCCATGACCAGATACTGGCAAAACAAACCTGCACATGGGCACTATTTGCCTATCCTGGGATTCAGCCACCAAAGCGAAGCAGTGCTAGTTGAATATGGGTGAGGTGCTTCAAACTGGGAACCACCCCTTGCAGATGGAATCAGAGCTCCCAGACAAGCTCAGACTGTTCCTAGGTTCATATTTCCAACATATCCTGCCACTGAAAAAGAAGATGGCAAGAAACGTATACATTTCCTGTACTAACCCAGCTCTCTGTGTACCATGTTCACAGTATATAGAATTTTCCCATTACAAATTGCTAAAGACCCAAATCTTCATCCCAAGTAATTCCACTGACATCTAATGAGCGAGAACATCCTCTGAAGTCAACAGGAGTCTCTCCATTGACTTCAGTGGACTTTGGATTAAGCCCTATAACAACAGGTTTTCAGAACTGGGCCTTAAGATACTAACTCTAAAGATGGAGGCCTGGAGTCTCTCCCTGCTTTGTGCCCACCAGCACAAAGAGGCACTAAATCCTTTGATGTAGCTGGACACAGGAGGCTCATTGCAGTATAGGAAAATGCTTATGTGGTGAAGAGCTGGTGTAACAACTTCTATTGCACCTACCTCCCTGCAGCTAGTAAAGGAGGTGTGGTTGGGGCAAAGAGGTGCGACTGGGGCTTCTCTGTGCCCCAGCAATAAGCAGCTGCTGGAACAACCCATGACAGCCAGCACAATTCAGAGCTATTTAGGTTATTCCAGGGCACCAGAACTGGAGTACAAACAATCCAAGACTGGAGAAGCACAAAGGTGACATAAAGCTAACTTTCCAAGCTGCAGCATGCACTCCTCGGCAGCAGCACATTTCTGGGACATATGCACTCCTGGGTATTTTGAAACCAGACTGAAGAAAAGCCAAAAACAGTATAGACTTGATTTTAACCCAAGCTCTTTTTCTACACCCATAATTCTTTGTGGGCTCAGCTGATGTCTTTGGATCCACAAGTATCTGTCTGCACCTAAAATCTACATTACAACAATTGCACCTGCAATTATTTGCACTCATAAAACACAAAACATAAAAAGGGAAGATTCTTGTTAAGTCTTTTTTTTTTTACACTAGCATCTGAGAACAGTATTTTTGCCTACTGATTTTTTAGGCACCCTCTCTGAAAGTAAAATGCCTTATATTCACAGGAATTTTATGTAAGGGACCAAATCTTCAGCTGGGGCAAATAAGCATAGCTTCATTGACTTCAGTGGAGCTCTGCTGATTCATACCAAGTGAGGTAAGGCACAAAGAATGTATGAAAATTCCAAAAGGTCCATTAGGTCAGTCTAAGAATCTCCAAAGCTGACGAAGAAAATCCTTTCCAAATAAACTAATCTACTACAACAATTTAAAAGACTGAAGAACATGTATAAATCCAGGAAGTCTACATGTTTGTGCACATTAACTGGCATGCACTGACTAGAGAAAAAGATCCCTGTATCTGAAAGTAAAGGTGTAATCACAGGCTTCTGTACTTCAGCAACGGTTTCACTTTAAAAAGTGACAGGCTAACTCCAGAAATAAAAACTTTGCTTTGGTGAAGTGCAACAAATGGTTCTCCGCAGAGTCCCCAGGCAGGTGTAGCTATTTGGTGCCAAAGCCTCAGCTGGTGTAAGACAGGGTAGCTCCAGGAAGTCAACGGAGCTATACTGATTTACACTAGCCAAGGAACTGGCCTTTGAAGAGGATTTATCTGCACAAACACGCACTTACATTCAAAAATTTTCCTCCTCTTTTAAAACTAAAAAGAATATGGAAGTGAACTTTCTAACAAGTTCTCAAAGGAAATATTTATAATATTTCATAATATAATGCCTAAACACACTTTGATTGACTCAGGAACTCTACAACAGTGGCAGCAAGCAAATCTAACCGGTTGTTGAAATATATACCACCTCTTGTGATATCAAGGATTAAATATCGCTATGATTTTTCATCAACATGTTGCAATCTCCTATGTTAATATACCATAATATTTTTCACTCTCTAGAACTGTAAAGTACTTTATAAGCAATACAGGGTAGCATTTTCAAAAACCATCAGCCATGGCCTAACTCTTTGTTCCTATTGAAGAGGAGTTTATTCCTATTGAAGTCAATGGTAAAACTCCTCTTGACTTCAATAGGAATAGTTAGGACAAGCCTGTATTCTTTTGAAAATCCCATCCATGCTGCCTAGCAATCATATAGCAATCTTGTCATGGAGGCAACAGCCAAGTGGATGAACAGCTGGGAAAAGAAGCTTGGGCCAGAGAAATCAGGGCAATATCCTACTCTTGTAAAATGTGATATGGCATCTTTAATATGTATGCATGGAAGACAGAACCTTGGTTTTTAAAGTCTCATCCAAATTACCAATACACCCTGCACACAACTCAATTTATGTTCCTCACAAGGATTTAGGATCTAGTTAACCCTGATGTGATTCAAAACAAATGAGCTGCTACAGAAGCATCATGTTGACGCACACATCTTCTGAGATTGTTTGAGATTAAACAGACTTCCGGATATGAAACTGAAGGATTGTTGTTATTATTTTATACTGAAATAGCACACAGAGTCCCAGTTAGGGATCAAGGTCCCTTGCATGAGGCATTGTACACACATACAGTAAGAAGATGGTCCCTATTACACGTGGAGTTATTTTTTCACTTAGTCTAGAACAGGGATCTCAAACTCAAATCACCAGGAGGGCCACATGAGAACTAGTAAATTGGCCCGAGGGCCGCATCACTGAAACCTTTTCATACAATGATACAAAAGTATAGTCAAAAATGAAAAAAAGAAGAGTAATATAGTATTCTATTAAAATTCAATGTATTAACTTTTTAAAAACTAATGCAAAGAGGGGTTTTAATAAAATATAAACACTCAGTAATGTTTGGAGCTTGGCTGCCACTGGAGTCGGTGCCTATGGCGGGCCGCAGGAAATAACTCAGCGGACTGCATGTGGCCCGCGGGCCGCGTGTTTGAGACCCCTGGTCTAGAAGAACCTGTTATTCACACTGTCAAAAAATCAAACAACCTGTCTATTTAGCTAGAGGGAAAAATCAGAGATCAGGTCTTTTGTCTGGACTTCCAAAACAAGAGTGCACTGACTTTTACTAAATATGCATTTGGGACCTGATTCACCGTTACATTATTCTAGTTTTACATTGTTTAAGTGAATGGAAACCCATGGAATTACACTGGCATAAAAACAGAGTCTGGCAATGGTGAATCAGGCCTTAGGTCTGGAATGATTTATAAATTCATATTTTTTATTACATCTCAAAGCCTTAAACAAGAATATTTACTCTGATGCTAATTCATGACTTTTAAAGGCATGATATTAAAATATCATAAGCAGGAAAGAAGCATTTTGTGCTTATATAAAAGTATGTGTATATATCAAAACAATTTGATTTTGGGGCAGAGATGCAGCTTTTCAAACATAGGGGAGGGTTGTGTGTTTTGCAAAAAATCCAGCATGTACCACTCCAGGAGGAGCATCAGAAGAGAATGAGGCAGAATCTCTCCAAGTTCTGCTCCTTGTGCATTGAAGGCATGCACTTTGCTCCATTCCTTAGGATGGAGGTTACTCCCCTGTTCATTAGTCCCTGGTTCTCCATGAGGGAGGAAGGACACGGCTCCCCAGGGATTGCTGTTGCAGGAACAGGAGATTTCATGAGCCGCTCCCCACGCCTACAGAAGGGCAGGTCTCAATCTGGCCCTAACTAATGATTCTTAGATTTTAAACCATGTTTTTACATGTGCGTGCACAGGACCTCCCACACCCAATCCTATACATGACTGCTAACTTGCAACAACCCTCTCAACTCCCAGGGGAGGAAAACAAGAAAACACTACTTTTAAAATGAAACAGAGAACACTTCCCCAAGGCCACCCAATGAATCAGCCACAGAGCTGCAGTAAGCAAGAACACATTTACAGTTCTGCGCCTGTTCTCTAGCGCCGTGTTGCTCATTGCTAGTGTTATTAGAAACATTTAAATAGTCTGAAGATTTCTTACATTCTATGTTTTGAAAAGAAGTGATTTCTCCTTTGTAAACACTTAAGCCCTGATCTTCGAATGCAGCTGAGCTGTTCTCGGTATAGAACCCAAGGGGTGAGCAAAGCGGGGGAGGGGATGGTTACATAGTACTTTTGCAGTCCCGGAGGCCCAGGACTCCTGAAGACCAGTACAGTCCCAGTGTAAGATGGCGCAGCCTTAGGGCTGATCTAACTTCCGCCAATGGACATTGATTGGAGCGTAGCTGCACTCCCCCTGCAGTGCAGAGAGGTGGGCTGGGGCTTGTGCACAGCCAGATGCCCTCCGCAGAACTAGTGGGTACCTTCAAGAATCCCTAGGGCAGCTTTACAGCCCCTTTATGCCTATAAAGCAGCATATAAGGGATGCAAAAAGGCCAAAGCTCTGAGGATACACATCAAAGGGCCAACAACACCTAAAGGAGGAGTTAAATGGTTGGCCCTCCAGAGAAACCATTTTTCCTGTTTTCGCAATTAAAACAAATTTTTAAAATGATTTTTATGCTCAGGTTCAAAGACCTAACCAATTGCCATATGCAACAAGCCAACGCTTGAGAAAAAAAATCATGGGTTTTTTTCACTCCCTCGAACTTGTCTGAACAAGCAACAGATTCATCAAGGCATTACTTGATATGCTCACTCAGCAGTGGTTAATACAAACCTGAACTGGATTCTAAATTCCAAGAGCAAGCGCTGTATGCATCGTTGTTTAAACAACTTTATATTTGCTGCCTGCTAGTCACAGGTGTTCCTGAACTCCAATCAAATACTAACAAAAGCTGTGACCTGCACGTTATAAATTTTATATGCTCACAGGAAAAGACAAATGAGAGATATTTTGAAGAGGAGCATGTAAAAAAGTAGCTACATATCTAGTCATAATATTTAAATAGATGTAACCAAAAGTTAAAATACCATAAAACAAGGTATGTTTCCAAAGGTGAATGTATGAAAAATCAGGAATGTTATAACTGAATTTTCAATATATCACTTTTGTTACAAGTGCTAATTTTGCATATTGAAGCCTCACCAAACAGACTCATCTTGTGAGGTGGTGAACACCTTCTGAGAGATGGTAAGCATCCTCCACTCAACAGAAGTTGAGGGAGCACAGCTCAGGAGGCTCTGTACCTTGCTGGATCAAGCCCTTAATCCGGGAATAGAGAAAGACTTGGGTGAAATCCTGGTTCCAGTGAAGTCAATGGAAAAATTCCCACGGACTTCAATGGAACCAGGATTTAGTGTGCAGACCCAGGAAATACACTTCTTCTAGCAGAAGCCTAACTTGAAAGAGAGACCGACAGGGCTACAACTACACTACATACATCACTTGAAAGAGGCTTTTTTTCTAGGACGATAGCTTGTAAGGAAGTGGTCTCACCCTCTCTCCTGTAAAGAGGGAGTTATGAAAGTGACAACCTGGTTTTCTTCCTTCTTTCCCAAACAACTCCCAATTGCCCACCCCATTTCTTGCTGTGGGTTTTCTTCTTTTACTGACCTACAGACAGTAGTTAGTGTGATGTGCATTTGGCAAATTGATTGTGTTCTTTGCTTTCTATCTTCTGATCTTTTTATTGGTCACAGCAGGGGCCCTCCTCACTCACAACTTGAGACTGTGAAGGGGTAGCAATCTTATCAGCTAAAAGGATTCACATTGGCCAATGCCCTGTAAACCATAGCAATGCTAGATAGGCAGGAAGAAAGGAAACTCCAGACTTTTCTTCGGAGTTTACTGTTTGTTATTCTGCCAGATCCTACAAGTTACTTCAGGGCTGGTATGTGGATTTCTCATTCCCTTGCAACTTGCTGGGCGTGTGAGCTACAGTACTTTCAAAATAGCTCATGTATTTAAGTGAATTCGGATTTGCAGCCGAGTATTATGTGCTTGATAATTAGCTACAGAGTGAACTTTTTTCTGATCTTAGAAATGACAAGTGAAATTGCAGAATTTGACACTCTCTTTTTTTCCCTTCATAGTATATGGGATTTTATCCCTAGATAGCAATTGCCTGATGAACTAGCAACTGGTGAGATTCGTTGTCAAACAGAATCTACATTCAGGACTCAAGCTCATCCCTATTTCCCAGGCCTGCAGAAACTGGGAATACCACAGACAGAGCATACTCAGCCCTAAGGGTAGGGAGCGCCTAGCATGGCTCTGTGAGTAAGATGTTACTCAATGCGAATAAGAGGAGGGTGGGGTGTAGGCCTCAAAGCAGCAGGATTGGGTCCCAAATGTAACCCTATTGATTTTAAGATTAAGGTACAGTAGCTTTTGCATTGTAAAAAAATCCCGAATTTGGAGGTTTAACATCTCCACTGAAATCTGGCATACAAACTGCCAGCCTGAATGCCATTTATAAAATTGATTGAATAGCTTATGGCCCCGATCCTGCAGATTTCAATGGGAGCTCTGCAAACAGCACAGCTGCAGGATCAGGTGGGAATTATTTTCTAGTTATACAGTAATAAAAATATCCTTCTATCTTTTGGACACATCCCAGCTAAACACCTAACTGGTTTTAGAAACTTCAACCTTTGCAAAGAATTATTCCTCAGACTGGGGTAAAGAAGTTCAATGTTTTGAAGAGAAACGCTTCAAACATTTTGGACAAATGCATTTCATCTCTTTGTTTATAACATTCATTTACCATTCACACATAGGCGCTGGAACTAGGCGCTGCCGCACCCCCTGGCTTTAAGCGGTTTCCATTATATACAGGGTTTACAGTTTGGTTCGATGGCTCTCAGCACCCCCACTATACAAATTGTTACTACAGTGCCCCTCCATTCACATTAAGTTTTGACACGAAATCTCATGAAAATGGGACCAAAACTATGGGACTAAGGTTCCATGGGGAGATCTCCCAATGGGGTCAAGAGGATTTTTAGTCTGAACTCCTTGCATGATTGCACTTTGTCAATAAAAAGATGAAAACAAAGGATATGCTGTCAAGAGCAAATGAAAGGATGTTGATGCTTGACCATTAACAATAGCACTCTCAATCAAGTCCAAATTGAAATAAATTATGCGTACGCATGTTATATCACTATTAAAAAATAAAGAAAAGCTAAATTAAAATAAGTGTTAAACAAAAATAAATTAAAGGGACCTCATATTTCCTCTCACTTATTCTGGTTCAAATCAGGAGAAATTTAGGAATAACGCTAATGAAGCCAATGTAGTTACACTGGGGTTAAACCCATAAAGGACAGAATAGAGTAAAGGAGGAGTGTATTCTTCCATTAATTTATATGTATAATTTATATTAAATGTTATTAATTGGATTTGTGGGTGAGCTCTTGATAGCAGAATAAAGCCTTAAGAATGTAACACAGCCTGTGTATCTCGGAGTTAAAGATAGGAGATCTCCATCAAAGGATTCCACAACTTAGTGATGCTATGCACCACTGGTGAAACATCGTATTATTAGTTATACAGCAATTTAGAGTTCAAACACGAATAGGTATTATAATTTATATTATTACAATATGTGTAATAATATATTGGTTTGTAATAACAATTAATTATCTTTAATTATGACGTAAGGGCACCTTATCAGAAATAAACTATACTAAGAACCAGAAGATTGGGCACATAATTCCCAATAAACAAACATGTAACGTTTTCTGTTGTGCGGCCCACTAATAAAGGATCATATGTACCTAAGCAGAGTTGCAAGTGGTGGCTTGGGCAGCCTTACTTCCAAATGCCTTTTATGGAGGTACTTGAGTCAATATAATTTTTTATACGTGTCTAGCTCCTTTAGCGTATTCCTGGGAAGAAATGAGACAATAATGTGCCATCAACAAAAATCACAGGGTCAAATTCTACTCTAAGTCAGGGTTACACTATTGTATAGCCAAAGCAACTCAGCTGAAATCAATGACATGATTAAATCAATGATAACTTTAATAGAGGTACTCCAGATTTACCAAAGTGTAATTGAGAGCAGGATTTGATTTAGGTGGTTTATCTTTCACGCAAGCAATATCAATGTATGACTGAAGTAAAATATATATATGCTACTTTTCAGCCATCTGAATCACTAACCAAAAGGATTAACTGAAAAGCTCTTTTCTATATACACCTTGACCAGACTACTAGTATTTGGTAGGGCCAAGTTCTACCCCATAGTTACTCTAAAAGTCTTCAGTAAATCAGAATTTGACAACTAGGACCGAGTCTCACAATCTGAACTATGTAAAGAAATCCTTCTTGGGAGTACAGGGGTCTAATCTGATGGAATCCATCATTGGGTCATGGCCTTAGATTGTAATGGCTGGTAGAGATTAGAAACAAATGCAAGAATTAATAAAAAACGGTTTCACAATTTATGGTCTGGTCTACATGTAAAAAGTTTTACTATCATGATGTTGTCAGTAAGAGCTGTAAATTAAAAGCCCTAACATGCATGCAGCTATATCAGTATAAGGTGCTTTGTATCAGCATAGTTTATTTCACTTCAACAAACCGGAATAGACTATACAGGTATATGCACTTTTATACTGGTATAATTGCATCTAAACTAGGGGGATTTTCCCATTTTAACTATGCCATATTGCAGTGGCTCTAAATAGTACCTAATTCCTGCTGAGAGAGCCCCCATATGAAGTAGAAAAGTGATCCAAGTAATAATTAAAATTATTCTTTGTTTGCTCTCAAAGGACTCACAAAAGTTAGCTTACTTAGAAAAAAAGGTACCAAGCTCTGATAAAATAAGCTGTAAATAGTACTAATCTCCGAGTTGACTTCAAACCTGGTTCATAGCAATTACAATAAACCAGAAATGTTTATGAAAATATTCTGTTATTGGCCTGCCTCCACCAACCCTAGGGCCAACTAAGAGTGATTTATTTTTAAAGGATTTTCTTCAAAGAATTTGAGAGGTGGGGAAAGGAGATAAAAGGTTCTGATGCAAACAGTTTTCAAAAGTGTACTGTATTACAAGTTGCACACACACACACACAAAGTGGACCGGGGGTTTTGAAAAGTAAAGGTGAACTCCAAACTAGTTCTCTTTTTGTCCAGCTAGACAATCCACTTGTATTTGATTTTCCTAACTATTTAAAGCACCTGACAAAACGCTAAGAGCAACAGCGACTGCTGTCTCCGGTTAATAAGCAACACCGACGCCATTACAGGAGTCTTTATACTGTTGAAAGTGGAAACTTCTACACAAGCGGTCGTCCCTGCTCTGGATACGAACTCAGAGTTAGAACCCCAAAACGTCAAGCCGGGCTTTGTTACAGAAACCGAATAAATAGCATTTGGTAAACTCAGGGTTTTTTTTTTTAAGCAATGCATCCAAACGACAACAAAGACAACAAGGCAACTTGATCCCTTTCCCAGGGTACTGAACAGCAACAACCCCCAAGAAAATCACTCCCCTATTATAGGGTTTGCATAGTCTTTTAATGGTTCCCTTTATTTTCATTCCATTTTGAGATGACTAGAGGCTGCTGAACCTTATTTGTGTTATGGTTAGTTTTGCTTCGCCCACAGACAATAAAATACCATGGGCGTGGATGAGTTGCAGAGAGCTTTATCTAACAGCTTCTGAAGAGGCCCAGATCTCCACTCCAGGGGAGAGTAAAAAGAAAGCCTGCAGAGCCAGAGAGGATGATAACCATAAATGTTCTTGCATTTCACAAGAGAGATCAAAGAGCACCGGCAAGGTAAAGGTTTCATATTTTAACACGTAAACGTCCAGGACACAAATCTTGTTCGGAACATGGAATACTTATAAATAACTCCCTCTTTCTACAGGGAGTGTTTATTCTCCCTGCCCAAATGTACCAATCAAAACAAAACAAACAAGGAACTACTGAGGCGAAAGGACTCGCCTGCAGAAAACCAGCATGCAAAAGTAGCAGTACAAACTTCAAGGCTCACTTGCGTTGGAAAGGAGTTTGGGTGGAATAACTCGTCCTCTACCCCTGTGCATCAAGAGTACCTACAGGGTACTGATCTCTTCTCGGACGAAGCCGCAACCCCACCCCCAAATGCATGTCTGACCCCCGCGCTCAGCCTAGCAAGGTTTCCTTTTTTTTTTGCCCGCGATCCCGTGGGGGGCCACACGCCCGCCCCTCGGCTGCACCTACCCGTATCCCTCCGAGCCGAGGTCCTGCACGTAGCTTTTCTGGAAGCTGTACGTTTTGTGGGTAGCATGGCCGCTGCCGCCGCCGCCCCCCACCATATGGGAGTTCAGCTCGTAGCGCATATCCGGGCCGGATTCGGCTCTGACCATGCGGGCCAAGGTGTTGAGCCGCGGGTGGGGCTCGCCGTTCATGCTCATCTCGGCGGCGGGCAGGGGCTCAGCGAACGCACCGGGGCAGACAAAGCGATCAGGGCAGAGTCATTCACGGCCAGGCCGGCTCCCAGGGATCGGGGCTGCACGCACCAGGAGGAGAAGGGGGGAAATCCCAGCGTCCCTAGGTGGAGTGTCTGCCCAGGAAGGGTAGGCGGGGGACAGACGTGCAGAAGGGAAGGGGGTGCAAAGGCACAGGTGTGCAAAGGGGGAGGGGGGAGCGGATCGGCTGTCCTCAGCGGGGGGGGAAGAAGAGGGGCCTCCCAAGCAGAGGTAGCGACGGGAGCAGGAGAAATGGCACCAGGTACAAAACTAAGCAGAGCGTGGTCGGGGCGCTGGCGTCTGTCTCGGCGGTGCCCAGGTAGGAGCAGCTGGGGCAGCAGCGGCAGGAAAGCCGGGCTGCTGCAGGTGGTGGTGAGAAGGAGAAGTCCAGTCCCTCCCGCTGGTGCAGGACAGGCGCAGCCACACCTTGTGGGTGCTTTTTTAAACAATAACAAGCCTGGGCGTGGAGCCGCCGCCGCTCCCACCCCTCCCTCTTCGGTTGGGTCCTCGCCTCCTGTGTCTGGCTCAGGTTTACACGGCGTCTGATTCCCGTCCCCCACCTGAGCCGAGCCCAGCCCAGCGGCTTGCTCTCAGCGCGCGGGGCCCCTGGCCAACACACACACACAAGCTCTGCTGGGTTCTTCCTGGACAGCGGCCCCGGCTCCGCCCAACCACCGGGAGGCAGGGAGAGGATCAGAGGCAGCGCACGGGAGTGTCTCCACGCGGGGGGAGGCTCCCAGGGAAGCGAAGCGCCCTGTTCTCAGCAGCGCAGCGGTGTGCATCCGAATGACCGGCTCATTGCAACCACAAACACCCACACACACCCCCCAGGCCCAGCGAGTTGCCTTCTTTTGCGAGTGTAGAAGGGCACCTGTGGCACCTTATAGACTAACAGAGGTATTGGAGCATAAGCTTTTGTGGGTGAATACCCACTTCTTCCGGTGCAAGCCGTGGAAATGTCCCAAGTGTGGGGCTGTTTTTATTAACAGCTGGGGGCCATGGCTAATTATTTGCATTTCTTTGGATGGTTTCTAGCAGTTGTCCGCTCCACGTTGCTTGTCCCCACCCTGCGCAGCGTGCAGGAAGTCTCCCCCCTCCTGCATTTACGGGTTAGGCACAACTGTGGCTGCAAACTGACCTGCTTGCAGGGACTGGGGCCTGGTAGCTTCCCCTGGGGCAATCCGGGGAAGTAAGGCTGATCTCTGGTCACACCCCCTTCTAAACCAGCCGGGGCAGGAATAGGTACCCATAGAGGGAAGGCCAAACTGCACAAGTATTGTTCCTACTGGAGGGTAATTTTCCTTGAGCTTCTGTAGAGAGCTGTGCTGCACCCAAAGCTGGCACCAGTGCCTAATAGGTACAGCCTGTTCTAAATGGCAGAACCAATGCAGACACAAAGAGACAAAATAATCTGCATTAATAGAGCCATAGCAGGGGTTAATTTGGCTCACCATGCATGCCCCCAGAAGGATATTCTGTTTATCAAGGGTTTGCATTGTGTATTAGTAAAATTATGATGCATCACCATCTCTTCACCACTGTCAAGAAAGGCTTGATGCTGGAAACATTTCTCTCTTTATGGGAAAAAGCTTCCCACAGTCCAAATCAAATGCATTGCTGAAGTAGCGCTGCATTTCCCGTGTCAGCAAAGGAAATATCTGCGCTGAGTAATTTGCGAACTCTGTGTTTCTCTCGTGTATGGGGAGCTGGAGCGTGTGTGTGAGAGAATCTCTTTTATGGGGCACAGTGGGGAGAGGGTGTCTGTGACTCTCTTGTATGGGGGAGCAGGGGTATCCTTAACAGGAACCAGGGGTCTAACTGGGCTGACTCGCCCATTGCTAGTTTTCCTTGGTGGCTGCTTTCTTGTGCTCCAGAATCTAAACTTTGTTGTTGGTTTGTTTGTTTTTAATTAAGAGCTGGATTCTAGGGCTGGTCTGTTCTCAGTAAAATGTGGAGTCAGCAAAAGGTATTTATAAGATGCATTATGGCTTCTTGATCCTCAGTCCCCTAAGCCAGTTGTGAGGATCAATTTAGAACAACCTGAGGGTCATAATAAACTGTGCTGACTTCAGCTTCCAAGGAGCCATTCTAGCTCCTAGGAATAGCTCACATGGAAGGGCATGTTGGGGGCATACCTGGAGAAAAGCAGAATGGACAGAGGGCCTACATGGCCTGGTTTTTAGAGGTGTTGGGTGCCCATTGACCTCACTGAAGTCAAAGGATTACTCTGGGAAGACAACAGTGTAAATTAGATCAGAATATAGCCCTAAGTACACATAACGTTTTAGAGGAGGGAGAGCAAATACAGGTTCCTTCTCTCAGTAGGCAGTCTAAAGGCTATATATAATGTAAACAATTTAAAATGCTAGCCCCCTGCAACTCTATGTTTGCATGGTATCTACTGTGTCAGAGAACAGACGGGTTTTCAGTGTTGGGTTATTTGAAGGAAGAGGGTGACTGAGTTTTATGCACATGACTTGGGTGTTTTTTGCAGGCATAAAGTAGCAGTGCAGAAAAACACCAAGGATGAGCAAATAAGAACAGGTGAACACTTAAGTTTGATGCTTCAGCAAAGTTAGGAAAGCAGGAAGGAGTATGGAAGGAAATACGGGCAGAGGCAAGAGCCAAGTTAAGGACACCTATTAGAAGGATGAGGAAATAGTTGAATTTCATTCCTCAGACCCTCCAGTCTGAAATCTGACTGAAGGGTTTATTTAAATGCAGATTACTGAATTATTGGCAGAGTTCTGCCTAGGCATCCAAACAAGAAGCCCAACACCCACAGCTCCCATTGACTTCAGGGGGTTTTCTCACATATAAACATGAGCAGTTTAGCCCAATGTCATATCTAGTAAGCAGTGTCAACTGCTTTCTTAGCACAGCATTAGGAACCTGGGTTACAACCTTAACTGATGTAAATCAGCATAATTCTATTGATGTCTCTGGAGCATTGCCAGTTACACCTGCTGAGGATGTGGCCTATGCATTTTTATAAACATTTAAAATCTGCTAACTGGGTTAACATATCTCAGAAATAGTTTTTATGTTTAGTTTTAAAATAAGCCCTGCCCTGCCCCACCTTTCAGCTCACACTGGCTTACATCTTAGTGAGACATTCCATTATTTTTAATGGACATGCAGCATGTTTGTGATACATCCCAAAGGCTGTATGAGTCATTTTTTCCTGGACATGTACAGCATGCTTTACAGAAAAAGGGCTAGATTTCACTTGTCCTACTATGAGCAAATAGCCCCATTGAAATTAAAAAGAGTGAGTAAAGTAAGAAGGGTTTGACCTGTAAAATGGTTAATTCTCCATATAATTATAAAATATAAATATTTTTACCCTACAAAATCCAAACTTTGTTTTGAATATTTCATTTGGTTTCATTTCACAGGGACAGTTAGACAGACTGAGACAATAATAAGTCATTGCAAGTTTATTTTAAAATTCCATTTACCAATGGAAAATGTCAATGTCCCAATTAGAAATAGAAAAAAAACATTGCTTAGACCTCACTCTGTTGCTACTTTAAGCCCCAATCCTGTAATCCTTAACACTCTTTGGCTTCAAAGAGTTTGCCAGAGTAAGGATTGAGTAATCCCCACTTGAAGTAAAGTCTGAGGGTGTCATTCTCCCCTCCACATAGAAGAGAATAAAATCTACTAATTTCAATATGTGGAGTTTCTTACTCATTGTTCCACCAGGGAGGACATGTTTTGTTCCCTGGGAATGAAGCCAGGGATTTGACTCCTTTGCAGCCCCAAGAACCACACAGATCTTTAGAGGGTCCACATCAGGTGTGGGTATAACATTTCTCTCCCCTACACATCAAATCAGCTCTGCTGGCCAGTGCTGAGTGGAGCTGAGCCAGCCCCCACTCTTCCTCTCCACCCATCTCCATCCTTTTTGGGATGGCTTGTACCAAGAGGACACTAGCAAGGAGTAATCTGTGAATTTATGCCTGAACTCTGTGCAGAGAAGTGGGAGGCTCCTCTATGCTTTACACAAGGGGTAGGCACAATATATCCTATCAGCTTTTGTAAAACTTTTCCCTCCCATGCCCTCCAAAAAACTCCAAACAAAGTTTTGGGCCTGAACTACTGGTGAGGGTCCACTTTATTATTAATTAATTATGTGAGTATTGCAAGCTGAATTTGTCTCTCTCTCAGCTGGGTGCTTGTCATAGAACCATAGCGTTAGAAGGAATCGCAAGCGTCATCTAGTCTAACCCCCTGCCAAGATGCAGGATTTGTTGTGTCTAAACCATCCAAGACAGATGGCTATCCAGTCTCTTTTGAAAAACCTCCAGTGAAGGAGATTCCATGACTTCCCTAGGCAGTTTGTTCCATTGTCCTACTGTTCTCACAGGTAAGAAGTTTTTCCTGAGATTTAACAGAAATCTACTTTGCTGTAGTTTTCACCCACTGTCTCTTGTCCTACCCTCTGTGGCAAGAGAGAACATTTTTTCTCCATCTTTCGTATGGCAGCCTTTCAAGTACATGCTGAAATCCTTGTTAATTACCAGCTATCATCCCAACCTAGCAGGTTATGTACAGTCACCTGAGTATATCTAAAGACACTCCCTCTTGACATCTCTGTGAACAAGAAACAACTAAATGAGAATATCATAACTGAAAAACAAGTTGTTAACCCAACATGTCTGATAAGAGGCCTGAGTTTTTCTAACCAACAATAATGAAAGCCAATACTCAATGTTATGACTTCAAATATCAGTTGAATTGTAAGCAAAATTAGCATTTGTCTTCTGTTTATCAAACTTCCCCCAGTTTTGGATATTGAGGCCAAGTCTACACAGGCAAGCCGTTAATATAACTGTATCTTACTAGTATATGACTACTCTGCATCAGTATTCCTACATATTGGTCTCCCTGTCTTTGGCTAAATGATAGCAGTGAGAAATTCAGTGATTCTTAGGCAGTAAAGGTGAACTCAGGAATTTCTACTCCTTATTCAACTTATCAGGCTTCTCACACCTTCTCTGTGTTATCTCACAAGCTACATAGGGTCACATTTGGTCAGTTCATGACAGACTCTGCTGCTACGGAGTTTCTTTTCCATGGAGGGTCAGATCATCAGCTGGTGTAAATCAGTATAGCACCATTGATTTCTCTACAGCAGCTCAGAAAGTGACCTGGAATTTCATTAGTAACAGAACTGTAGGGCTCAGACAATTCCTCTAAATGCATCAACAATGCCCTTTTACAGGGGACTGACCTATCCCAGACCAACTTATGTGGTTTCTAATTATTTTGGCCAGATCTATAACCCCTTGTATCCCAATCCACTTTAAAGTTTAGATGTGCTGCAGCCAGTGCTGTGATAAAAAGAAAGACAGCCTAACTCTTCTAGGGACACAAGTTATGACTACAGAGCTGTCACTCAGTACACAGCAGCTCCTGCTCTGTACCAAAAAGCAGTGGGACCGGGGTTGCAAAGCTCACGCTGCCATTCCCCTGAGCACTGGTTGTACTCCTTGTAGATATTCTGCACTGTAACCTTTAAACTACCGGTAATTGGTCTAACCAACAACCCTTTAAATTCAAGAAAAAAAAAGTCATAGTGGGACTGTGTTTGTTTCCATAAAATGCAGAAATTAAACTTCCAAAGAAGGATGGGGGAGGGATAGCTCAGTGGTTTGAGCATTGGCCTGCTAAACCCAGGGTTGTGAGTTCAATCCTTGAGGGGGCCATTTAGGGATCTGGGGCAAAAATTGGGGATTGGTCCTGCTTTGAGCAGGGGGTTGGACTAGATGACCTCCTAAGGTCCCTTCCAACCCTGAGATTCTATGATTCTATGATGAGGAGAAAGATGTGTCAGTCGCATCAAACCTGACAGACTGCTCAGATAAAAAGCTTCAGATGCCTAGCAGTTTTGCTTCAGGTGGCAAAAGCCATTGCAGCTAACATCCTTTGTGCCACTGTAGACAGCAGAGAGAGTACACCGTAATTCTTCAGAGCTTTTTGTTTCATGTTATTTTGCACAGGGTAATTTCCCGGTGAAAGCTCAGGGCCAATTGTTTACTGTTATATTATTACCTGTGCCCTTGAAATTAATTTAGCAATTCTGTTTAATGAATGGCTGATTAAACATAACAGAGCTTGAAAAGATAATATGTGAAAAGAGATTGGATGATGTCGAGAGCAATAGAAGGGCTACTTTTTATTGTTATTTTTATTAATGGGATGAAACCTTTTTGATCTCCATGGAAATTATACATGGTATACATACTAATTTATGTGAGCTAATGATTGAAGATAAATGTGAGCTGCTTGAAAGAGCAAATTCACTCTCATTATGTGGACAGTTACACATGCAGGCTTAGATGCTGAAGGCCAGGTGAGCTACACTCTGCACAAAACTAGAGATGGGGCAACGATAGCTTTAAGATACCTTTACTCTCCCCAGATCCTGGGGATAGCCCTGGGGCTCCTCTAATTTACACCCAGATCAGTGAAACACAAGGGATTGATCCTGCTGCTGCTACAGATCAACAAGGCATAGTCATGATCTGGTCACCAGTCCCTGCAGAAGTTCACAGAGTTTGCCATTCCATGTTCAATCTGTAGGTCAAACCATAGCTGTTTGGATAATTAACAGGGAAAAAGATAAAGGCCTAGTTCTTTGCTATGCCAAAATTCTGAGTCTTACAGCTGAAGAGAGAAGATGCCATTTTTGTGTTCCCCCAATCCCTGGGGAACTGAAGGCCGGTTTGTCTTCTAGGTCTGCTGCAAATTATGTCACTTTTAATGCCCCGCCCCCCCCCGCCGTCGCTCAAAGGACCTTATGCCAGCCAGATTTTGTCAGAGTGCAGTGTGTTCTGGCCATGCCCCCTCACACCCGCATCTCACCCCAACACACCACCACCTCTTGGGGAGCCAGCTGAGGTGGCACAGCGCCAAATACATGGACTTATAGTTGCCAGGGATTTCCCCGCACCAAGGAAATCTCTTGCTGCCTCTCTAGAGCAGCTTTAAGGGTGCTTTGGCTCATCAGAGCGGTACAAAAAAGTCTCAGAGGCCAGAATCTTGCCCCAAATGTTTTCAGAGAGTCTTCTTCCTGAACATCTTTAAACAGGCATTTTAGTTACTATAGCATGTGGGCTACAAAACAGGGAAAGAAGAGACAAAACAAAAAAATACCCTCAATTCTAACATCACAGGTGATGGAGTAGGACTGGCTTCACCCTACCACTCCTTTGAGCCATGCTAGTTAAAAAGAAATAAATGGCAGGCTTTACGGTCTTGTATATTAAAAGCTTATTTTCTCTATCCCACACAACAAGACACTACCATTTCTTAAGATTAACAGCTACTGCTGCAGTAGCATTGGTCAGTAGGATCACAAAACAACTGAGATTATTAAAAATCTCATGATGCTTTGTGCAAGCATTGGGTGGGGGTTAACCAAGTTGATCTGACCAAATTCCAATGCTTACCTAAATTTCACCTGCAGTTTCTACTAAGTATAGTTTTCTTCTTCATTCCCAATCCTAAATTGTTGCATGATGTTGCTGTTCGTTGTTAAACAGCTTGCTGCATTTCAGTTTCCTCAGAAACAGCTGCAGTTCAGTGGTAGGTGAAGGAGCAGAATCATTGCCATTTCTCTTTCCTTTAACCTTTCCATCCTCCACTCCATCAATTTTTTCAAGTATAATAAAAGACAAGAGGTTAGGATCTGAAATCATATAAATATTGGACTGCAGGGGATTTTATAGATCATCTAGTTCAGTCCCCTGTGCAGAATTTACCCTCTGTTATTTCAATATCTTTGTGTTACTTTGTATACCATACTAGTGTGTGTGTGTGTATATATATATATATATATATATATATATATATATATAAATAAATGGTCAAAAATCTGCTGTCAGCAACAATAGTAACAGTACTAATAATCTACTTACAGTGCTGTAGGTGTATATAGTGTTTTAAAGACCTATAAGAAGCCAAAGTCCCTGCCCCAAGGAGTTTACACTCTAAACACCTGAACAAGATTTGAAGCAGGACAAAATTAAGGCGTAGGCACTATGGATATATACCTAGGGCCCTTACTTTTGGACCTATGTGACAACATCAGAATCTCAGCTTTTATTTTTTTGAGTTATGTTTCTTACTGTCTGTCACGGAGTGTGGGGGAGTCCGGCCCTGCACCCCTCTTCCTGGGATTCACTGGGAGTCTCAGTCAGCCAGTAGAACAGAAGGTTTATTAGAGATGCCAGGAACACAATCCAAACAGAGCTTGTCAGTACAACCAGGACCCCTCAGTCGGGCCCTTCCGGGGGGCAGGGAGCTTAGACCCCAGCTTGGGGCTCCCTGCGTTTTACCCCACAGCTCCAAAAGGGGGGCAGGGAGGCCAGACCCTGTCTGCGCTTCCCTCCATGTTCCCCAGCCAGCTCCAAACTCAAACTGTCCAGCCCCTCCTTTCCCTTTGTCTCCTTCCCGGGCCAGGAGGTCACCTGATCCCTTTGTTCCAACACCTTCAGCTCTCACCTTTGCAGGGGAGGGGCCAGGGCCATCTGTTGCCAGGAGACAGAGTGTCGGCCATTCTCTATGTCCAGGCCCCTGCCCACGACCTGTCTTCTAGGGCTCTGTAACAGTCATGCACCCTTGTCCCACCACCTAGATACTCAAGCACTGCATAGGGGAAACTGAGGCACCCACACAGTACTCATGGAAAACATTAACAGTCCTATTTCGTCACATCTCATAACAACAGTTCTATTTCATCACACTCTCATAGTTTTGAAGTACAGCTTGAAACTATGAACCAAGGATAGCTGATGCAGCAATGTCTGCCTGAGTCCTAGGGCTCCAGTCTGCCTTACTCCAGTCCTGGATGACAGCTACTGTTAAATAGCAGAAATTCAATCCAGTTAAAACAGAATTAATCTGGTTGGCTGGGGAAAAAATGTGGATGATATGTCAGAGATCATTTCTGTCATTATTTTGGGAGCATCCTTTTGTTAGATTCAGAGTCTAGAAGTACCACTGAATTCTTTCTCAGCACAATGGGGCTACATGTCTGTTACTGTGGGCAGAAATTAGCCAGCTATTGGATTCACAATCACAGTCCAGTTTGCTTTCAGGGTATTATACCAGCTAAAGTAATTTTGTACTGTTATTTGAAAAATAGCTATTGACCTGTCAACAATTGGATGAAATAATCATATGACTTTGTCTCAACCAATTGAATTATGGTTAGCAATCCAAAGTGTCAGGCCCATTGCATCTTCCTTCCTCCTTTCAATTTTCTCTGAGCTGCTGTCAGCTGGGCTCCTATCTGTCGAAATGCTGGTTGCTCCTCAAACAACTGGGGTGGGGGGGGGGGGGCAGGTTTCAGCTCAGCCACATGCAGTCTGTTCCTAACTATGAGTGTCGGATGTGCTTCTTTGGCACTGGGAGTTGTGTGCCTGTGGACTGAGGACAGTCTATGGTTTTATGAAAGGCACTGAAACCAACTGCCCCCACTCAATGCTGTATGCCATTTGTTCTGAGCAACCATTAGTGGACCAAATTACACACTGGCATAAGTGGGTGAAACTCCCCTTGACTTCAATAGAAATTTCACCCACGCATGCCAGCACTGAATTTGGTCTACTCTGCTGGATGTAGTGTGAGTTTAAGTTAAGACTAGGCTAAATCATTTTAGTGGGGTGTGACCATTTCTTTCCAGCCTGGACCTCAATACTATGATGCATGCCGTTGTCACCTCCAGACTGAACTATTGTAATGTGCTCTATTTGAGATTGCACCTTACAGCCATTCACAAGCTAAGTTAGGGCAGAATCTCTTTCTCTAAGTTCTTCTACAGCCTTGTCCCCATAATATTTTAGCACCAGCCCTCTTGTTCAGTGGAGCATTTCACTGCAAACAAATTAAATCAGTGCTTTGTGAAATGATTGGCTGCTTGTGAGTTGCTGCAGTGATTTATAAAACCATGGCATGATGGTCTAGAACCTGCCTACATAAGAGAATGCCTCTTTACCCATGTTATACTGCTGCAGCTCAGATCCACAGAACTGGACCCTCCAAATGAGAGGGGTTTATTGGCAGATCTTTTCCAACCACGATAGTCCCTTTCCTAGGGTGACCAGATGTCCCGATTTTATAGGGACAGTCCCAATTTTGGGTCTTTTTCTTATATAGGCTCCTATTACCCCCCCCCACCACCTGTCCCAATTTTTCACACTTGCTGTCTGGTCACGCTACCCTTTCCCGTGGAGCACTCCCCTCCTTTAATCTGAAATAGAACAGATCTGATCTTCAGGGCATGCTGCAAATTTCATCTTTAAGAGAGCTGTTGAGCAGGGAAATGCTGGTTAAGGGATGACAGAGGGGTATTAGTTTATTGTTGTTGTTTTTATAGTTTGT
The DNA here is from genome assembly GCA_037349315.1 of Chelydra serpentina. NCBI lineage: Eukaryota > Metazoa > Chordata > Testudines > Chelydridae > Chelydra > Chelydra serpentina. The sequence continues at coordinate 26,166,077 of JBAIAC010000002.1, read as the reverse complement.
AGGGTTGCTGCTGCTTTGTTTGTTTATGGTGATTGTGGTTGAGGATTTTCCAAGCAGTTGATTCAGACACATCTGCTATTAAAATCGCTAGAGAGACACGGTGAGTGCAGTAATATCTTTTAGGCCTGGTCTACACTAGGACTTTGTCGAATTTAGCAGCGTTAACTCAATTTTACCCTGCACCCGTCCACATTAGGAAGCTATTTATTTCGACATAAATGGCTCTGTAATTCGATTTCTGTACTCCTCCCCGACGAGGGGAATAGCGCTAAATTCGACATGGCCATGTCGAATTCATGTTACTGTGGACGGAATTCGATGCTAATAGCTCCGGGAGCTATCCCACAGTGCACCACTCAGTGGACGCTCTGGACAGCAATCCGTACTCGGATGCTCTGACCTGCCACTCAGGAAAAGCCCTGGGAAAATTTGAATTCCTTTTCCTGTCTGGCCAGTTTGAATCTCATTTCCTGTTTGGACATCGTGGCCAGCTCAGCAGCACTGGCAACGATGCAGAGCTCTCCAGCAGAGGTTACCATGCAATCCCAGAATAGAAAGAGGGCTCCAGCATGGACTGATCGGGAAGTCTTGGATCTGATCACTGAGTGGGGAGATGAATCCGTCCTATCCGAGCTCCGATCCAAAAGACGGAATGCAAAAATGTATGAAAAAATATCCAAGGCTATGACGGAGAGAGGATACAGCCAGGATGCAACGCAGTGCCGCGTGAAAATCAAGGAGCTGCGACAGGCGTACCAGAAGACCAAAGAGTCCAACGGACGCTCCGGATCGCAGCCACACACATGCCATTTTTACGAGGCACTGCATGCTATGCTCGGTGGTGCTACCACCACTACCCCACCAGTGTCCGTGGACTCCGACAACGGGGTCTTAGCTACGGCCACGTCGTCTGAAGTTTTTGCGGATGGTGAAGAAGAGGAAGGAGAGGAGGAGAACGAGGCAGTCGACAGCGCTTTCACTGCTGATTTCCCCGACAGCCAGGATCTGTTCATCACCCTCACTGAGATCCCCTACGAACCCTCCCAAGGCAGCATCCCTGACCAGGAACCAGGCGAAGGATCAGCAGGTCAGTGTTTTAAACATTTATTTGGAATAGAATAGGCATGGTGTGTTAGCAATGTGTTTATATTGCTTAATTGGCCATAGGCGCTTCAGTTTTGAGTCGTTTCCAGTGCAACTACTCGAAAAGTCTGTCAATATGTATGGGGATAGAGGAGAAATCCCCATCGGAGATCTCCGCGACGCTCTCCTGGAGGTACAGTGAAAGCTTTTGCATCAGGTTCCCAGGGAGAGCGGCCTTATTGTCTCCTCCATGGTAGGATACTTTCCCGCGCCATGCAAGCTGCAGGTACTCTGGTATCATTGCCTTGCATAGCATGGCTGCATACGGCCCCGGGGTTTGCTGACATTGACACAGCATGCAGTCTCTCTCTGTCTCCGTAATCCTCATCAGAGTGATATCAGTCATGGTGCCCTGGTTTGAATGAGTGGTTTTTTTAGTATAGTGACTTCTTCATTTTCCCTTTAAAGAACGACACCTGGCGGTTTCCATCCACGTGGGAGGGCGGGAGCTGTGAGGCTAACCATTGAAACTTAGCGGTGTGCAGGCAGGGAGAGTTCCCGGGACCGGCCACGCGGAGGGGGGGAAAGGGTAGGCGAGCCGTTCAAACAGAGCGGTTCGCGGGCACGTACAGTTCCCGGGACCGGCCACGCGGAGGGGGGGAAAAGGGTAGGCGAGCCGTTCAAACAGAGCGGTTCGCGGGCACGTACAGTTCCCGGGACCGGCCACGCGGAGGGGGGGAAAGGGTTGGCGAGCCGCTGTAGATGAGCGGTTTTGGCAGCAGCAGGAACTGGGCACCGCCAGGAACTGTGCTTGAAACATGGGAGTAGAGCACTGCTGTGAAGTAAGCTCTCAGCAGTCCAAAGGCAACGGCTTACCATGGTCTCCAGAGAGCCGATTTCCAGTGTCCAGCACCGCTTGTGGGATCTGTACACCAGGACCCCAGGCACTCAGGATAAAGACATAATATTCGACCTTGTAGTAAGTGCACATGTGATAGGTACTGTGCTTGGTCTTATTCACAGGGAGAGAGTATAGGCATTGTTCGGGAAAAAGTATCTTTCTGAGGAATTCACTCCCTTTCTCCCATCCCACAGCTGCAAGTGTCTCCCGCCCTACCTGTGGATCACCCTCCCAGAGGCTTACGCTGATCAGGCGGCGCAAAAAGAGAACCCGGGACGACATGTTCTCAGAATTGATGGTCTGTTCCTGAAAGGAGGCGGCACAGCGGAGAGAGGACGTCTCAAGGTCCGAGCGAGCAGTCAGCGAACGGGAGCAGGGGGCTGAAGCTCGCGAGGACAGGTGGCGGCAGGAAGACCAGCAGGCGACTCAAACGCTGCTGGGACTAATGAGGGAGCAAACGGACACGCTCCGGCGCCTGGTAGACGTTCTCCAGGACAGGAGACAGGAGGAAAGAGCCCCTCTATATGTTATTTCCAACCGCCCTCCCCCGCCACAAAGTCCAATCCCCCCGTCACCCAAAGTCACTAGAACGAGGGGAGGCAGGGGCCGTGGAAATAATCACTCCACCCCTACAGACTGCTCCAGTAGCAGAAGGCTCTCATTCCCAAAACTTTAGATGGGTCCTTTCCTTCCCTCCAGCCGCACCCCACAATAGTTCCCTGCCCAGGTTTCATCTCAAAACTATGCTCCCCTTAATAAAAATGTTTGTTTTGTACAGTGCTGTTTCCCTGACTTTCTTTCACAGGACAGTTTGGTTTTGGGGGAGTGGATAAGGGGGTTTGTAATTTGAGACGACAGGCGCCTGAACCGGGGTACAGACAGGGGGAAAGGTTCAACAGAAAGTCACACTCACATTGCATGCACTAGGCACACATCATTCTGGGAGGGGATTTTCATGTTCTCTATGGTGGGGGAGGGGGTCTGTGACTTTCTGGTGGGGGAGGGTGGCTGCAGATCTTTTGCGGCCGGCGATAGCCTGCATGACTGATCCATGCAGCAGGGGATCTGTGGCCACAATCCACGGCCAAAAAGTCACACAGGCCCCACCACACACAGTTGCGAATAGGAGTGGTTGCAGGCTCCCTTGAAACAAGCAGTCCAGCACTGCGGACTGCTTTGGGAGCAGGAGCCTGTCATTCCCCGAGTTTGGAAGTGTCCTTTCCAACACTCCACCCGCTCCCCAACTGCAGTATGCGTCCCAGGTTAAACTCTTAACCGAGAAATCATTAATAAAGACGGTTTTAATAAACAATGTTTCCTTTATTATACTTTTAAAGCATTGAATGAAGGGGGGAAGGGGATTGGTAATTGGAGAGGATAGGCAACAGAAACTGGGTAAAGAAACGGGGGCAGGTTCAGCTTCTGTTTAAACAAGCGTAACAGTCACTGGTTACCCTGCTCGCTCTGGAAGCTAGCTTTCAAAGCTTCCCGGATGCGCAGCGCGTCCCGCTGTGATCTTCTAATCACCCGGGTGTCCGGCTGTGCGAAATCAGCAGCCAGGCGATTTGCTTCAACCTCCCACCCTGCCATAAACGTCTCCCCCTTGCTCTCACAGAGATTGTGGAGCACACAGCACGCTGCAATCACAATGGGGATATTTGTTTGGCTGAGATCGGAGCGAGTAAGTAAGCTTCTCCATCTCCCCTTCAGACGGCCAAAAGCACACTCCACCACCATTCTGCACTTGCTCAGCCGGTAGTTGAAGAGCTCCTTTTCAGTGTCCAGGGCTCCTGTGTATGGCTTCATGAGCCAGGGCATTAGCAGGTAGGCTGGGTCCCCAAGGATCACTATAGGCATCTCCACATCCCCAACAGTTATTTTGTGGTCCGGGAAATAAACACCCTCCTGCAGCCATCTAAACAGACCTGAGTTTTTGAAAACACGAGCATCATGAACCTTGCCCGGACATCCGACGTTGATGTTGGTAAAACGTCCTTTATGGTCCACTAGTGCTTGCAGCACCATAGAAAAATAGCACTTTCGGTTAATGTACTGGCTGCCCTGGTGGTCCGGTCCCAGGATAGGGATGTGTGTCCCATCAATAGCCCCGCCGCAGTTTGGGAATCCCATAGCAGAAAAGCCATCTATGATCACCTGCACATCTCCAAGGGTCACTACCATTGAGAGCAGCAGGTCAACGATTGCATGGGCTACCTGCATCACAGCAACCCCCACGGTAGACTTGCCCACTCCAAATTGATTCGCAACTGACCGGTAGCTGTCAGGAGTTGCAAGCTTCCACAGGGCTATGGCCACTCGCTTCTGGATAGTCAAGGCAGCTCGCATCTGGGTGTCTTTGCGCTTCAGGGCAGGGGACAGCAACTCACAAAGTTCCAGGAAAGTGCCCTTACGCATCCGAAAGTTTCGCAGCCACTGGGATTCATCCCAGACCTGCAGCATTATGTGGTCCCACCAGTCAGTGCTTGTTTCCCTTGCCCAGAATCGCCGTTCCACAGGATCAACCTGCCCCATTGCCACCATGATGTCTACGGGCCGGGGTCTCGTGCTTTGCGAGAGGTCTGTGCCCCTTTCAGAGTTCATGTCCTCCCGGAGCTTCCATTGCCTCCTCGCCCGATTTATCTGCATCTGCCTCTGGAAAAGGTGGACGATAAGGCACGAGGTGTTGACAACGGACAGAACAGCAGCGATAATCGCGGAGGGCTCCATGCTCGCTGTCCTGTGGCGTCCGAGCTGTCAATCATCGGAAAAGGGCGCGAATTAATTGCCCGCTGGCGCTTTCACGGAGGGAGGGCGGGAGTGTGGGTCGAATGACGACATTTACGTATAACGACCCTTGACACATTTTTGGCCCCAGAAGGCACTGGGGGCTACACCCAGAATTCCAGTGGGCAGCGGGGACTGCGGGAACTGTGGGATAGCTACCCACAATGCACCGCTTGCAATGTCGACGCTTGCCCCCTTACTGTGGACTCACAAATTCGATTTAATGTCCTTGGTGTGGATTCGCACGATCGACTTTGCAATATCGGTTTCACAAGTTCGGTTTAAGAAAAATCGAACTAGTCTCGTAGTGTAGACATACCCTAAGAGACAAGCTCTCACCGAGAGAAGTTGGTCCAGGAAAAGCTATTCCCTCACCCACCTTCTCTCGCTAATATCCCGGGACTCACACGGCTATAACTACACTGCATACTGCAATCACTAGCAGATACGCGTCTCAGCGCCCTTGACTACTTTGAAAATCGCCACTTGTACTTTTAACAAATCATCCTGGGGGCTGGCCTGTGGCGTCACAGAGAGGCCCTTTGTGGTTCCATAGATCTACACACGCCGGGAATGAAATTCTCCCTTCACTTGTACCTCTGCAACCCTATTGACTTCAGTGAGGATGCAAGGGTCTGACTGAGGCTGCCTGAGTAGAGTGTCCACCCCACTAATTACATACCAGTATCTTAACCGTTGCACATAAGAGCTCAGCGCAAATGCACCATTCCCCACACAGGCAAGCCCTGGCAGGACAATTGTGGAGGAAGCAGCAGCATGTACACATTGCTGAAAGGGAGGCAAGGCCCACTGCTGATTATTTTCATTATGCTCCTCATAGCACCATTGTGCCTCACAAACACATACGGGTTTCCTGGCACGGCTGCTTACGTGCTGCACCCCTCCCACTGTTCCCAAAGTGACTCTGTAACATAAAAGATTTCATCGGCTGTTATTCTAATGGCAAGGAGTGCCCATCAGCACTGTTCCTGTGTGCCTGTTCCCAGCTCTGCAGCTAGTCTACCATGTCTCTGTGGGCGAGTCAGTCAGCCATGTTGTACCTTCGCTGCCTCATCTTCCCGTTTTAAAGAACAATACTCACCTCCCGGGGGTGTTGTGCAATTCAGTGTTTGTAAATTCATTAAGGTTGGTAAAGATCCTCAGATGAAAGGTGAACTAGAAGTGTAAATTATCAGTACTATTATTATTAGCCTGGGAGTGGGCAGATTCAACTTGCCTCAACTGGCTCGTCAGCCTCATTCACACCGAAGAGCATCCCAACTGGTGTTTAAGCAGCACTGCCAACACAGGCTGCTCTGAAGGTAGGAAATCACCCTTCCTCGCCTGGTGACTTCACTCTGTCACATGCACTGACAAAACATGAGAAAGGGCTCGGTTGGCCTGCTGAGTAGAGGTTGGGTTTTTTTAAGGCTTCATCTACACACACAAATTGTACCCTTTTAAATAGACCAGAGCAACACCCCTAGTGTGGATGCAGTTGTACCGATGCAGCTTATTCTCATAAGGGAAGGGGAATAAGCTATCCCCATATAAAGTACCCTTCTCTGAGATAACTCTGTCAAATCCCTCAGTACAAAAATGTGGCGCCGCTCAGGCCTGATAGATACAAGAAAGCGGAGTAATGACTGTGTGTCAGATGGGATACTTTTTTCCCCATGAATAGTATGTTACTGCGCTGGTGGTCCCATTGCTTTCAGTTAGGTCATTTGCTGAGGAAAGTACTACTAAAAGGGATCGAGGTTATCACAACTTTGATCTTTGAAAACAGCCTGAATCAGTATTTCTCACAATATCTTGGTTGTTCAGTTGTCCACGTGAGTAGCCGAGGCTCACCACACAAGGCCTGATCCCACACTCCTTATTGACATAAAACTCCCACGGATGTCAGCCAGGAGCTTTGCCTGAGCAAAGGAGAGAAGAATCAGGTACGCAGCTTGGAAAAAAAACAAACACCAGTTACTGCACAGGTAGCAGCAGATTTTCCAGATCTGTGGTGATGCACAGATATTTAGCCCATTGCGATCTTTCTTGCAGGTAAGCTCAGTGGCAGTGCTGCAGGCTTCTGCTTGCAATAGAAAATATTATTACACCAGAGATCGACGTATCCTAATGGATTTAACTCAGAAGGACAAATTTTCTGCTGGTAAAAATGGGCACAACTATCCTGACTTCAACACAGGTTTTTCCTTGTACACCAGTGAATAATATGGCAGCCAACTTCTCATTTATACATGTATTTCAAGGACAGGAGGTGAAAACTAGTGGTGACAAATCTCAGTAGGCCTCAGCGGTCAGCTCTGAACTCATTCATCAATATGGACTTGGTGCTCTGGTATCTACTATTCTTATAGACAATAATGGTTTCACCATTTCCCCTCACCTCTTAAGTATTAAGAGAACTTGGTTGAAATCTTTATTCTTTCCTTGGGTAAAGCTCCCAGTGAGGAGGCACTGTGGGTTTTGCCTGGGTCAGAGCTTGGCTCCTTAATTTTTGCCACTTTCTTCAAACACAGCTGAATTAGGGAAATGTCGAGCCTTGCTATGTTATCTCGATTGTTGCCCGAGATAACAATTCTGTTCCTTGTCAGATACTTGAGATGAGAGGATTCTGTTTGTTCCTTTGCTTATTAGGACACAGGTCTGCAAAAAGAAGTGTAGTAATAAAATAATATGAATTGTGCCCATGTTTATACTGAAACTTTGTGCTCTTGGTTACAGACAGATTTCATATTCATTTGTTCTGTCAGTGACAGGGTAACTATGATCTGGGTTCTCTAGCAGAGGAAAGAGCAGAGATGCTCAAGGATGACTCCATCTATCTCTGCCAGTGTCTGCAAAAGTGTCATCACCGCATGGTCACTGGGATCAAAAGCAGCAAATAGCTCTCAGGGCTGTGGAAATCAATGGAAAGACTCCTGTTGACTTTAATGGGTTTGGGTCGGGCCCCAAAAGAATCAGCATGGATGTGATCTTGTCCATCCCCATGAGAAGATAAATGAGACGAGGGCTATGTCTGCTCCATAAACAGCAACAAAACCAGACTGCCTGGATCCTACAAATCTAAGGATGCCAGGTGGAGCCAAGGCTGTTTTACCAAAAAAATAGGAAGATGAGAGACAAGGGGACAACAGGAGATATTGTCAGTGTCAGAGAAGCTTCTTCAGCAAGGGCCTAAAATCTACTTGTTTGAGAGATGCGGGCACCCTGCCCTCACCAGTGAGGCATTGCCTTTCTCCATCTTTTAGGGACCCCACGTCTCCCTACAGGATTTAACCAGCGATGAGGGACATGGACATGAAGTTCCCTGAGCGTTTCCAGAACTTCAGAGAGTGGAACCTGCTGAAACTTGAGGAAGGAGGTGTGCCTCTCTCTGCTAGGAGTGGTGGTTTTTCTTTGTGTGTGTGGGAGGAGGGCGGGGAAGAGGGTCCCCTGTCTAATGAAAGATTATGTGGCAAAACTAAGGGCTGGTCTACACTGGGGCAGGGGATCGATCTAGGAAACGCAACTTCAGCTACGAGAATAGCGTAGCTGAAGTCGACGTTTCCTAGATCGAACTAAGGTTACTTACTACGGGTCCACGCGGCGCAGGCAGGCTCCCCCGTCGACAGCGCTTCCTCCTCTCGGCGAGCAGGAGTTCCGCAGTCGACGGGGAGCGCTTCTGGGATCGATTTATCGTGTCCAGATAAGATGCGATACATCGATCCCAGAAGATCGATCTCTACCCGCCGAATCGGGCGGGTAGTGTGGACCTAGCCTAAGAACCACCAGGCATTAGTCTCTTGCCATATTCAGTTCTTTTGGTAAACATACACGTTTACCAAGGGATTCTAGTAAACAGGTGGCAGTCACCAAGAGCTTTGGAGACACAATAAGATCACAACTGAAGGATATAAAGTGAACATCCAGCCAGATTACTTTAAAGACCTAGCTAGCGATAGATCCCTGTGGCACTCGATCTGCAAGGAGGCTACATCCCTTTGGGATTTGCTTTGATGATACTCAGGTCTCTGTCTCCCCATGTCATTAAGCGACCTTCAAATGAACACTTTTTTGAAAAGGAACATAGAAAGGTAGGCCTTCACGCGTTACATAGAACAACTCAGGAGCATTTCGCTGTTAAAGTGGAGTAAGAGTTTGCATGCCAAGCTCCAGATGAGTGCACTGTATTCTACCACTGCTGTTTATTTCTCGGGAAGGCACAAGGATGTGATCAGGAAGACTGAAGTTGTAAATGATCAGTTTGTATATTTGGTTTATTTATTTTTTAAGGAAAAGTAGGCACACAAGCCTTGTCTAAACTCAGGCCTAGATTTGTCACTTTACAATCTGCCCTGAGTAAGGGATAATATATATTTGCACTGTCCGAGGAGCAGCCCGGGGTGCAGATTGTGAGTCACACGTTGGTAGGCCTGTGTTCATCAGCTGGTGTGCTAACACAGTGGAGGCAAGGGAACAAGGCTCTGCCCAGCTGTCTATAAAGGCTCTGTGGAAATCGGCTTCCCTTCTTGTATTGCAACCTGTGGTATGGGTATTCAGTGCAAGAGAGGATAGAGGGCACCTTACATCTCAGTGGGGGTGATGATCTAGCCCTGAAGGTTTTAGTGACGTGTCCCCCGGCCCCATTGTTCTAGCATCAGCACATCCCAACAGGTGCTAGCAATGATGTGAGCACTAATGCAGACAGGTTATCAATGTTTTTAACCACTGTGTCAGGTAACTGTGCTCTGAGCAGGGTTGCACAGTTCTGTGGTAAAAAGTATTGCCTGCGCTAGCACTCTCACCATCTAATATCGCTGGGGCTGTACTGGTGCTCAAGCAATGATGGGAAATTTCCCTGAAATCCAGAGCATAGACTCTGCCATACAACCTAATTTTCAGTGAGTTTGTGGGCTTGTTCGTGAATGCAGGTGTTTTCCTGCCTGATGCATGAATCTCTGAGAGAAGAGGTAATGAACATGACTAGATAAGAGTCTGTCTAGCCAAGTTTGTATACAAATCCTTGATTTGTATACAATCAGTAGTGCATGCACAAAATGATCACCTACAGACTTGCAGAAAATCAGACCGACAGTGTCACTGTCATGTCTATATTCTTCACTATTGTTAGTCACATCCTGTTGTTAAGTGTCTTGGAGGAGATGACCAGATTTTTTGCCTGACAGGCTGATGGGTTTGTTTCATTCCTTTTACCAACAGAAAGATAATCTGCTTCATTGGTGGCTTTTTTTGCTTGCATCCTCTTCCCCTTCTCTTACAGGCTGGCCCCAAGCACATCCACCTGTAAAAGCCAGTGTTCATGTTGCATTGAGAAGGAGATTAATACCACAAATGGATCTTGCTCTTTCTATTGGGAATAGCCCTTTGAGAAGCTTGTTCCAACATGAACTAGAGGATTTTTGCACAGGCAAACAGTTTTCCATCTGGCACACAAAACGTATTTGAGAGGTGTAGCTTCTGCTGGGACTATAGGCATCAATGAGTCACACCTATTTAGTACTGATGCAGTGCCCTACCCCAAGGAGTGTCTGTTTTTCTCTCCTCCCTGTCTCTCTGTCAGCCATTTGAGAAATCACTCGAACTCATCAATACTGTTAGATATTCACCCTGGCCAGTGGAGTGGCAGGGACTTCAACATTGTTATAGTTTAAAGTACTAAGATTCCCAGAACATAGGCCCTCGCTATGTTTCAAAGCTGTTTGTTTCAAGTTTAAAGGACACGCTGCACCAGAGGGAGTGATAACTCGTTCTCAAGAAGTGCCAGCTTCAGTCAGCGTGCCAATTGGTTTCTGGCATTCGCTCTGCTTTAATTAGGGTTGGGGTGTGCCTTTTCACATTGATAAGCATCACAGTGCGTAGGAAACAAAGTCTGAAGCAGTCATCCTGCCACACCTCGCATGCAGGGTCTTCTCTGCATGGCATTCAGCGCATTTCAGAGCCCGAGTTTCCTAAAGCACCATCACACCAAGAAAAATTAGATGCTGCCCCCTCCCCTCCCCCCCGGCATAACCTACTCAAAGAAATTCCAAAAAGGTAAATGGATTCTGAACAGAGTTGTGACCATGCCAGTTTGGAAGGCAAGAAGGAGAACTGGATGTGCTAACTATGCCAGGATGGAATGCCTTTAAGAAACCATTTGTAGATTACTTGGTAAGTAGAATAAGAGGGGCACTGAGAATATTAGAGGCATGATTCTGAAGGGAGATGATTGTACCTTGTAAGGCCTTGTCTACACAGGATGGGGGGTGGGTGGGGGAGGGTATATTTAGGGTGACCAGATGAGAAGACCCAAAAATCGGGACTTCCCGCCCAAAGTTCTTGAGCAAAAAAAAAAACGGAAGACGACCGGAAATCGGGACAAAAGATGAAAAATCGGGATGATTTTATCAGGACATCACCCTAGGTATTTCACACTAACTTTAGTTTGATTGCATTAAAATGATCTGCATCCACACAATGCAATTCTTATGCTTTAACTGGCAAGTTAATACACATTTTATAGTCCACTTTGAAAAGTTACTAAATTAATTACAGATTGAGTTAGTGCAAAGTAATGTGCTTGTGGACACATCTCTACTTCAAACTAGTTTGGCAGTCCTCCAACTGCTCTCCCACACTGCTTTGCATGACACTGGGACTGGTGTGCCTGTTTACCTGTGCACTCTGATGCTCTGGGGTCCATGTGACCAGATGCCACTTCCCCATTCAAATGCTAACATAATACCAGCATTGGTCCATTTACTGTTGCACGCTCCTGGAGCTGCATACCGCAGCATTATTCCACTGTTGTTATAGCAGTGTTATACAATATCTTGTGCAGATGCCTGGAACGTTGCAGAGGTCCTACATCTCCATGCCTTCTGGGGAGAGGCAAAAGTGCCAGCAACCCTTACCAAAACAAAACCCCACTCCAATAAAGACATGCATGAAGCCTCATTAAGGAATGGCCAAGAAGAGTCACTGCTGGGACCCTATTCAATGCTTCACCAAAAGCAAAGGCCCTAAGGGAGCTTGTAAGAAAGCCAAGGACAAGACCGGTTCTTCAGCAGTGCTCTTGCTACTAGCCCCTACACTGAGAAGCTGAACTGGCTCTTAAAGTACCCTGAGCGAAATCCTGGCCCAACTGAAGTCCATGGCAAAACTCCCATGGAATTCAGCAGGACCAAAATTTGACCCAATATATTTGTTTAGGAGACAGATTTTCTATTACATTTCATTACTTTCCTCTGCAGCGTGGCATGGATGCAGGCTTTCAAAGAGAGTGTCTATCAATTTATATAATTATTGAGCACCAACAGTATGTTCAACACTTCACTAACATTGAAGAAGACCAGTACTTGTCCCAAAAGGTGTCTACAGCCTAGGACAGACAGAGATAGAACAGTTCATTGAGTTAACATAAAAGCTCCAGATGATTGTGATATTTTGGGGATCACCCAGATCAGTAAGGGGTCACCACCTGCCTTGTAACTATGCAATGCTGCTGTGGCTCAGAGCTCTCACCCCAGTATCCAGCCTTCAAGCATAAAGGTCTCACCCTGGCTTCCACTTGCCTAGTTACTCTTTGTAGGGAGACCCCCCCCAATAGTCCTGGTCCCAGGTCTTCTCAAATTCATCCTCAATTTCTCAGCTACCAGACAGACACTTATTTCCCCCCCCCCGTGGTTCATCACCTCCCAAAGGAATGAAATATATATCTATCTATATCTATATATCTCTCTCTCTCATTATATATATATCTATATATATATATATATATATATATCTATATATATATATATATATATCCGCTCACTCTTGCATACATATGCCACCATTTGCACAACAGAGACCTGTTTGGGGTAAAAACAAACAAAAGGTGTGACAGGAGAAAAAAAAAGTCTCAAAGATAAAATATTAAGAAAAAGCAAACAGATATGTTACACAGAAAATAACCATAAAGACAGAACCTCAGGCTTTACACTTGTATATTAGCAAAATTCCCTTCTGTACTACAAGTTACCTACTGCCGCTGAACAGTTTCCTAGCATGGCCTCTGTCCTAGAGCGTATGCATGTTTCACGGACAGCATCCCGTTCAGATGCTGGGCCTCACTCAGTTTCTGGATAGCCTTCACTTCAAGCCCTTTTCCCTTTTAACAAGGTTTGCAGCTTTGTCTCCTTTCTCTCAGACTAAGGTAATTCATGGTTACAATGAACAGGATCAGAGCGGCAGGAAAGGAAGATGATTTGAGCAGAAGCTATGTGGATAAACTGGAGCAGGGTTGAGATGAGATAGGAGGAGGTGATAAATGGAATTTATTCTCCTATTATCAGTACAGTACAGTCATGGACCAGGCCTCCATTGTGCTAGGCACTGTCCACACACAGTTTAAAATGGGTTTCTGTTTTATAAAGGATTAGAGGAGTTATACAAGTTATACAAACTAACCCAGGCAGTTACGCTTTTGTTTCTTAACACAAAGGACCAGACACTGCCCTCTGAGAGGTTAATGCCACACCCATCACTTTCAATGCAAGTCACCCTCACTCAGAGGGCAGCTTGACCCTCATTAATTATTGGGTTTAGCATTTTAACTCAAGTGTAGGTAGGATGCAGTGTGAGGCTGGGCCATGAGTTATCACTCTGAGAAGGCAACCTGCAATTGAATTCATATTTCAGTAGCTGAGTAATTTAAATTTCTACATTTCAAACATCAGTATTTATTTGGTCAAGTTATTCCATCAGTACTATTATTGTTTGCATTACAGTAGCACAGTAAACGGGTCACCTACCTCCTGGGCAGGGATAGCTATTCAACACCCACCTCTAGTCCCCTTTCTCCAGGGCTACTCAAACTCCCCCTACTCCATATTTTAATAATATTCCCCTTTTGAAAGGGGATCCAATTATTTAGTGTCTACAAATATTACTTCTTCACACCAGCTGAGCAGACCAATGGTTCTGCAATTCACACCATTCTCTCTCCTTGAATCAGGAGTCCCCTCCATCACACTGGTCTCATTTTCTAAGAAGCAGGAGGTAGACCACAGTTCAATGTCTCTTACTCCCTATGTTAGGAGTCCCTAGCCCTCCTTCACAGAGTGGGTTATAATCCAAACAGATCTTTGACTCCTTATTTTAGCTACTTTTAACCCCCATAATACTCACCTTCTTCCTCAAGCCAGATCTGGCTTCCCAGGCTTCTACCCTGCCTGATACTCCAGCTGTACCTAACAGGTGTATCCCAGGGTCTCACTCAAGCACCCATCCCACTTTCCTGCAGGCCTCTTCCTTAGAGCCTGAGTTAGTCACATGACCTTCCTGTCACATGACCAAAATCATTTTCCCATCTGGGGAAGTGAGTTGATCTTGTTAAAGGCGGAGCTGAGGCCTATCTCCCTTATGGAGCCAACCACCCTATGACAAGCACCTAGAGCTCCCCACTGAGATTATGGGCCCATTGCACGAACTGTACCAAACACAGTAAAAGATAGACTCTGACCCAAAAAGCTTTCATTCCTCATAGACAGTCAAAGGGTAGGAAGTATCATTACCCGCATTTTGGAGACATGGAGTTGAGGCGAGAAGAGATTAAGTAACTTGCCCAAGATCATACATGAAGTCTACAGCAGGCTATCTGTGTCATTATTGATCATCCTTATTCCAACTTGCCCACTCCAGAAAGATAGATGCACCTCTTCTTTGCGGGGAAAGAGGATTGTAACTGAAAATGTAAAAAAGCAATGGCTTCCCCTGCCCCAGACTTTTCAGGACCCTGTTAGGCAGAGATCCTCCTCATCCAACCTGCTGCTCCACATGTGCTGGTAGAAACCACTTTAGAGATCAGTTGTTGAAAAGATTTCAGAAACACAGTCAGTTTCCCCATGTAGATGGGGGGGCGGGGAGCAGAAGTTCAAAGAATTATTTATTCCCCAACAAAATGCCGTTCCCTGCACTGACCCCATCACACTCCATGAGAGAACGCTGGCCGATGGGCACACTGCCTTCCGCTCATGGGCAGCGTTAATGCTGCGTGAACTCTGTCCCCACTGCACAGACCCTCCTAACACCTACTCCCCTGCGTGCGGAGAGTTTCCCAGCATAGATGGGCCCTGAACCCTCCCTTGCCCAAGGGTTTCAACCCCCCCTCCCCACCCTAGGGTTGCCAACTTGGTAGTATTTAAAAACCAGACACTCCAGCAGGAGTGCCAGATCCTCCCCCTGCCCTGCCTCTTCCCCTGAGACCCCACCCTTGCCCTGCCTATTCTCCCCAAAGCCCCACCCCACCCCTTTCCCCAAGGCCCCCTCCCCCTATCACTTGCTGCTTTTCCCTGCCCACCCCCTTGCCCCTGCCCCCTCCCAGGTCAGGAGGGACTCGCCTGTGGAGCCAGGGCTTGGAGCTGCAGCTGCCTGTCACAGATAGGAAGCGGCCCCAGCTGAGTAGGGGCTGGCGCGGGCGATGACCTGGCTTCTCCACCTCCCCCGCCCACAGTAGATCTGACTGGACACTGTCAGGTCCCCTTTTTGACTCGACTTTCTGGTTGCAAACGGGGCACCTGACCCCCTACCCCACCCCATCATTGTTCATTAACTAGCCCTCAAACCCTGAGTTTGGGTGTTGGATATAAGGGGATTTCTTCCCCCACCCCTGACCTGGGACACAGCAGCTGTTTGAGAGGGCAAGGAATGAGGAGGACTCCTGTATTCAGCTGAGAACGCAGAGAACCCAGAGGTAAAAACAGGGTGACTGGAGCTATATTAACCACAAGGGGCTGGGATTTTCCATCCATCTCTTCGCAGACTTGTGCAAATGCATCAACATCGGGGTTCAGGATGGGGGTAACGCTCTTGGGAGTCTCTGCATTCTCAGATGGGGCCTGGGGGCTTCCACTTGTATGCACCTGCAGGGAGCAGCAAGGAGTGGGGACATCAGCACGTGGAGCCAAGAGAGCTGGGCCAGTTACTAACACTGACATGTTCCAGCACCGTGCCCCCTCCCGGGAGCTCAGAGCAATTTGCTTCACGGGGCGGGTGAAAGGGTCAGCATTACCAGCTCCCTTTTACAGTTGGAAGCATTGGGACACAGGGAAGTGGTTCCCCTAAAGCTACACAGAAAGTTAGCAGCGGGGCCAGGAATGGAACCTGGCGTGCAGGCCCTTGTTCTAACCCATGGAGAACCTGGCTTCCCTAGACACTTGCATTTTTTATTCTGAAACCGGTAATCTTTGAAATGACCTAGATTTAAACAGAGGGGTGGCTGGGTAGATCAGGAGCTACTCTTGTCTATGACAACAGTGGTATGGTGTCAGCAGATGAGTTCTTGTCTAACAGCCCCGTACCATTTTATCTCCAGACATCAACACAGGCAGGTCGGTCTGGGATGCTACTGGAACTTTATTCAGGAACATAACTGGGGCAATATGGGATCTCACAGTGAGGAGGAGGGGATCACCTGGGATCACACAGAAAAAGAGGACAGGGCCACATGGGATCATGCAGGGGATGGGGACACATGAGCATGCCTGGAAGAGGACAGGCCCACATGGGGTCACACAGGAAAGAGGATGGGACCATGGGAGATCATGCAGGGAGGAGGAGGGGATCCCCTTGGAAACATGGGATTCTGCAAGAAGGAAATGACAGGTGGAAAATACATTTTCCTTGTGTTGGTTCAACAGCCATCTCCTGTCAGCGGTTCCCCAGCTCTGGAAGTTACCTTGGTATGGTGGCTGAGCTTCTCTGCTGTTTCACTCCTGAAACAGACAGAATTGAGGACTCCCCCCTCAGTCATGGCTATGCGTGTGACGGGTTCATGACAGTCAGGTTCAAATAACATCCTTGTTCCTCCATAACTGGGGACAGGATTGGGGGCAAGTTAAAATCAGAACCCATTTCTTGTGCCTGGCGGGGGGGCATCTGAGGCAGGCAGGAGCTCAATAGACCAGCTACCTTCAAGGCATCCATCCCATACAGGCACTGGATTAGCAGGTGTCCAAGCTCTCTAGCTGCCCCCATTCCCTCCTTCCTGCTGCACTACTGAGACCTCCCTGCCCCTCCAGAATGCAAACCACTGGTCCTAGCAGAGGGAGGCTCACCACCTCCTCTCCTCAACTTTCAGCAGGTTCCACTCACTGAAGATCTGGAAAAGCTCAGGGAACTTCATGTTGCCCCCTGCAATTTAGATCCCATCTCGCTGGGAAAGGGTGGGATTGTCAAAGTGCCTAAAAGAGAGAGGCACACAAGTATGTTCATTTAAACTCTGTACACACTGTCATACAGCCATCTCTGCTTTGCTTTCTGCACTTTTCTTATTTATCTTTAGAGTCTACTGTGAGTTCTAAAACCAATAGTTGTAAGAAGTCTTTAGTTAAGGAACTCAGACTCTGCACATTCATGAGAAACATGGCATGGGGGATAGATTCATGAAAATGATTGATCGAAAGTGTGCTTTGTGCTCTGTCTACCCAATCAATTTCACAACCGACTTTGGAGGGAAATGAACACTTAAATTATTTGTGTCATTGGGGAAACGAATACAACTTGATTTATTTTAATATACCGCTTAGGGCAAGGGATACTGATTCATAAATGTAACTAATAAAGAATATATTACTTGCAAAAATTGGGGGGCTGTTTCTGCCTCCCATCCCCACACTCTTGCTTATAGATGTATCTCCATCTGAGTGCTATAGGTGATCCTGGACTGCGGAGCAGCCAGTGGAAAGCCCGGGTAAGATTTCTGTAAGTTAGAACAGCCTCTGGAGATGCTCGGGCTTACGCCAGGGGACAAACTGGTTCCTGGTACAGGCAGAACACAGGTGGCATAAAAGTATCATAAAGTCACCTTTGCCTCCTTCCCCTTGGGCTGGGCCAGAAGAGCGCAGAACTCTGCCCCACTATCTTTTCACTTTCCTTCAGTAAATAAGGGCTGTTTCTAAGGTTATATAGTCTGTCACTTTCTCATAAGGAGAGACACACATTAGGATCCAGATCTCTGAATGTTCCAAGCACCTTCCGCTTCTAGTGGCTCTACTTACTGTGTATACTTTTTTTATCTGATGGTACTCTGTCCGCCTACAAGATTAAAAAACCACAACCCAACAGTTTCTGGAGAGTTTACTAACATTTCTGGGAATGCTTCTTAAGTATTAAGTGCTAAAGTGCTTCTTACGATCTAAAAAATAAAAAGGAGTCATATAAAAAATGGAAACTAGGACAAATTACAAAGGATGAATATAGGCAAACAACACGGGAATGCAGGGGCAAGATTAGAAAGGCAAAGGCACAAAATGAGCTCAAACTAGCTACAGGAATAAAGGGAAACAAGAAAACTTTTTATCAATACATCAGAAGCAAGAGGAAGACCAAGGACAGGGTAGGCCCACTACTCAATGAGGAGGGAGAAACAGTAACAGGAAACTTGGAAATGGCAGAGATGCTTAATGACTTCTTTGTTTCGGTCTTCACCTAGAAGTGTGAAGGAATGCCTAACATAGTGAATGCTAATGGGAAGGGGGAAGGTTTAGATAAAATAAAAAAAGAACAAGTTAAAAATCACGTAGATAAGTTAGATGCCTGCAAGTCACCAGGACCTGATGAAATGCATCCTAGAATACTCAAGGAGCTAATAGAGGAGGTATCTGAGCCTCTAGCTATTATCTTTGGTAAATCATGGGAGACAGGAGAGATTCCAGAAGACTGGAAAAGGGCAAATATAGTGCCCATCTATAAAAAGGGAAATAAAAACAACCCAGGAAACTACAGACCAGTTAGTTTAACTTCTGTGCCAGGGAAAATAATGGAGCAAGTAATTAAGGAAATCATCTGCAAACACTTGGAAGGTGGTAAGGTGATAGGGAATAACCAGCATGGATTTGTAAAGAACAAATCATGTCAAACCAATCTGATAGCTTTCTTTGATAGGATAATGAGTCTTGTGGATAAGGGAGAAGCAGTGGATGTGGTATACCTAGACTTTAGTAAGGCATTTGATATGGTCTCGCATGATATTCTTATCAATAAACTAGGGAAATACAACTTAGATGGGGCTACTATAAGGTGGGTGCACAACTGGCTGGATAACTGTATTCAGAGAGTAGTTATTAATGGTTCCCAATCCCACTGGAAAGGTATAACGAGTGGGGTTCCGCAAGGGTCTGTTTTGGGACCGGCTCTGTTCAATATCTTCATCAACGACTTGGATATTGGCATAGAAAGTACACTTATTAAGTTTGCAGATGATACCAAACTGGGAGGGATTGCAACTGCTTTGGAGGATAGGGTCATAATTCAAAATGATCTGGACAAATTGGAGAAATGGTCAGAGGTAAACAGGATGAAGTTTAATAAGGACAAATGCAAAGTGCTCCACTTAGGTAGGAATAATCAGTTTCACACATACAGAATGGGAGGAGACTGTCTAGGAAGGAGTACGGCAGAAAGGGATCTAGGGGTTATAGTGGACCACAAGCTAAATATGAGTCGGTGTGATGCTGTTGCAAAAAAAGCAAACTTGATTCTGGGCTGCATTAACAGGTGTGTTGTGAGCAAGACATGAGAAGTCATTCTTCCGCTCTACTCTGCGCTGGTTAGGCTTCAACTGGAGTATTGTGTCCAGTTCTGGGCACTGCATTTCAAGAAAGATGTGGAGAAACTGGAGAGGGTCCAGAGAAGAGCAACAAGAATGATTAAGGGTCTAGAGAACATGACCTATGAAGGAAGGCTGAAGGAATTGGGTTTGTTTAGTTTGGAAAAGAGAAGACTGAGAGGGGACATGATAGCGGTCTTCAGGTATCTAAAAGGGTGTCATAAGGAGGAGGGAGAAAACTTGTTCATCTTAGCCTCTAAGGATAGAACAAGAAGCAATGGGCTTAAACTGCAGCAAGGGAGGTTTAGGTTGGACATTAGGAAAAAGTTCCTAACTGTCAGGGTGGTTAAACACTGGAATAAACTGCCCAGGGAGGTTGTGGAATCTCCATCTCTGGAGATATTTAAGAGTAGGTTAGATAAATGTCTATCAGGGATGGTCTAGACAGTATTTGGTCCTGCCATGAGGGCAGGGGGCTGGACTCAATGACCTCTCGAGGTCCCTTCCAGCCCTAGAATCTATGAATCTATGTAATTCTTGCTTCAGACAATTACTAGGGATCAGAGAACAACTGAGAGTAAATTTCCATCCTGCTTGAATCTTTACTAACAAACTCAAACCTTTGGATCCATTTGGCCCCCTGTGTTAATGGACTGTGTTGCACTTCTGGGGATCAAGTCTAAAACTCTAATAGCTATAAACCACACGTGAAAAATGAGTTTGGAGGGCTCCGTTCCCTGGAGACAATCAGTTAGAGTCACAAATCATAACCCAATTTAGCACAATAGGCAGCCTCTGGTATTGTTAAACTCTGGGACTGAAATTACCTGTTGAGTCAGAATATGGCTAAAATAGTTGCTGTGCTTGTAATGGAGAGGTAGCAGCCTTTGCCACAATGAATATTCAGTACCTGGACAGTGATAAAAATAGGAGCTATCCAGGAGGACTTGGGAAACTAAGGGCTAGATCCTCCACTGGTTTAAATGAGCATAGCAACATTGGCTTCAGTGGGAGTATACCAGTTTACATCAGCTAAGGATCTTCAGTATAACTAACAAAGAATATATTACTTGCAAACCATGTCTTTTTATCTTGCTGCAGGTAATAAACAAAGGATCTGCAGGAAATGTGATCAAGGGGTTTTTCAGGTGTCTGACATTAAGGGCTGCTTTATATTGAGGGCCATATTGTGGCTGACTCTGCATGACTGTGTGCAAGCAAGGAGCCTTCTTCCCCTCACAATCCTGGCCATCTGCAATGTATGTGGAAGCTCGAGCACAGCCCAAAACTAGCTCCAGCAAAGGTGCTTGCCATCTCAAAGGAGGAGGGATGAGATGGGGGCGTGGGCATGGAGTTACCCAGAAATGCCCCTGGTGTTCCTACTGCAATATGGAGCCTCTTGCATCCCTGATTGCAGAGCAGTGCATTAAAGACACAGTCTAGTCCATATTGTTTGACAATTGTGCAATGGTAGGCAGAACACTGTCACCGTTTGGCTTCTAAATGAGGTGTGGACAATTCATTGATTGAGCACAGTAATTCTCATGTGTCTCTGGGAGGTGAGGATTTGTTCATTTCAAAGTGCTGGTGTGAGGATCACACTGGTAAACATTTTCCTGCATTTAATGCTGGATTGCATTTTTCACAAGCAGTCAAGTGCCAGCCCAATTTCCTGGTGCCTTGGAGGGCTTGTCCTTCAGGTATTGTCTGGAGTCAGCTGGACAGTTGGACTTCATCCAGACAGGCTAGAATTTTATCAGCTGTTGTGTCTCCCATGAAGTGGGAGGACTATTGAACTGGGTGAGTCAAAACATCTGGAGAGCACTTATTATTAAAGGCCTGTTGGTTCAGTAACTGATGACAGCTGAAGATCTTGTGGACAAAAACAGCAAGGACTAGATTGTGGCTATCTCCTACACAGATGCACAAGGGAGGTGGCGAGCACAAGAAAATTCCTCCCTTGCACATCTTGCAGATTGAACGGCCACAGGTACAATCCATGCTCAATCTCCTGAAGTGGTGCTAGCCCACCAAAAGAGGGTGAGGAGGAGGAGAGCTGGCTGGTCAGACAAGGGAGCACATACTGTGCACCCCCCTCCCGTGCCCCCCAGATGGGTGCATCAGCGGGCAGATTCCTCCTGCCTGGTTGGGAATTCTAAGAGATACTGCACCTCTCTGAGACACATGCCTCTGGATGCTCTGCCTGGAGTGAAGCAACTGTGCACAAGCCTCTGTCCAGAGCTCTGGCTCATAGTTACCAGAGAGTCCACAGAGCTGATCAGAAGAAAAGAGTTTAACACTTCTGGGCCAAATTCATCCCTAGTGTCGGACTCCGCTGAAATCAAGGGAGCTACACCAGTGGTGGTTTGCTCCACTGTACTATTCAGTTAGTGTTAGAATCAGTATTAGTAGGCATTGTGCATTTGTTATTGGTTTCTTTCTTAGCTTGTCATGTGGACATGTATCTCTGTACGCGGGGCTCAATGCATCTTTCTTGTTTATGCTATTCTTGGAGTGATGCTACTTCAGAGCAATCCAGCAGTTGTGAGAAACAGCTGTGACAGGCCCAGCCAAGAATACGGGTGGGAAAAGGCTAAAATGCAAAGAGGGGAAAGCAAGTGGAGGCATGGCGATTAGATCCAACATACAGAGGAACCTAGGAATTGCCATCCTGGCCCAGACTAACTGTTCATCTAGAACAGTAACCTGTTTCCCACCACGGCCAGTGCCATGGGCTTCAGAGCTCAGTAAGGATGTCTGTGAGAGTGCACTGCAGAATTAAAAATAATTTCTGTTTCGAGAGGAAGAAAAGAACAATTGTCCCTTTTTTTGTATTTGCTACTTTGAAACTACCTGGAATACAACAAAAAAAAGTCGCCAGCCCAGCAATCCAGAGAAGCCTGAATCCTTCAAATCCTGTGGCTGGGTGGGCTCTGAAGGAACCACACGGTACACTAAAAACAGACAGGTTACTGCAACTGCAAGTCTCTGTTTGCTCTGAGGCTGCCACATTGAAACTGAGCTCTTCCCAAGCCCTTTCACTGTGAGAAGCCCTTTCAGATTGAGAGGGATTGCCAAGTGCTCAGTCAGCAGTCAGTCTCAGTCTCAGGATTGAATGTAGCTGTCCTGAGAGCTCTGATCATTTTCGATAAGCCATAGCCATGTGTAAGGGAAATACCTTCCGGGCAAGCCAGCTCCCATGTATTCTTTTCAAAGTTACACTGGAGCAGAGCCTTTAAAGGGACACGCCTTTATCCTGGGGGAGGAGCAGCAAGTTCCCCTCTAATATCTTTTGCACAGCTGCCAGCTCCAATGCGGCTTGCTTTCTCACCAGTTAGCACTGGGTGTGGAAGGCAGGCAGCTTCCACCCTTCCCTATCCCTGCCCCCTGATAAAATGAAAATCCTCCACTTGCCAGCGCAGGTAGCAGCATGCACTGAGTGTGGTTGCTTGCTTTTGTTCTAGAAGTGATACATTTAAGGTAATTAGCAGTTAGCCAAACAGAAAACACGAGGTAATATTTTTATAGGGGCAACTAGGCTGTGATTATATAAAAGGTCAGGATGCAAGTTTCTTGGAGAAAACAGAGCTTCTCTCAGCTAGGGGTAAACCTTCCTCCTTCATTCCAAACTAAAGAAAATATCTGCATTCCCTCCCCTCCCCATCACATGTCAGAGTTGCAGCCCCACCACTGTATTGCAAAAGCGTGGAAAAAATACTTGTCATTCCCCATTCACACCCATGATCTCCTCCTATGTGCTCACCGCTTTTGAAAACTGTATATGACTCCCTGGCTTGACAATCAAACAAAGCAGGATTGTTCTGGTGTAAAATACATCTACACTAGTACAATGAGATACATTTGAGAGCAATACTTGTACCTAATAATGCAGACAATCGGACACCAAAGGTAGTGCTGATAGCCAGACTCCACTGAGAAGGCAGAGGGTTATGTACAATGCTTTAGAAGTCAAAAACCAGACTTGTGGGTTCACAGTGCATTCTGACTTTAAGGGAATGATTTCACTCAGAGAAACTCAGACAAATGGAAACCCTATCCCCGGAATGGTGTGACTGCTATATTAAAGTAAGTAGATTGTAATGGACTAGCTGTAATACTGATCAAGAGAGAGAAAGTCCCCACCACCTCCTGCATGCAGATAGCAAGCAGAAGAGATGTGCTAGAGATGCATTTAGATCAGTGATTCCCAAACTTTAACAACCCGCGAACCCCTTTCACGCAAATGTCAAATCTCATGAACCCACTCCTAAAAATGAATATTTCCACGGATTGTCTCCTTTACCTGAGCATAAATGATAGAAGCAGTGATCTTGGAAATAATTTGATTTTTTATGACACACTTATTACACACTATTTATTATTACATTATTATTTATCATTACATTATTAATTTTATTACATTATGTAAATGGCAACACTCTTCCAAGATTTCACTTTTGTAGCTCATATCACTTCGATGAAGCCTCCTACAGGTTTCATCAAGGAGTATGAAGGTATTTAAGAAGCCAACTCAAATAAAGAGTTCCTCCCACAAGCATTTGGGTCTTGAGCAGTCCAGGCAAACAACGCACGACTATAACAAATCTTAAACTTATTCTTCATAATAATTTTAAAAACAACACTAGCAGCCTGTTTAATTTTAGAAACCACAAAAAATATCCACCTCCCTTTCCATTTCTCATAAGGAGTCTTGAAGTTTAAACTTCAGTATGTGTCAGCAGACAATTGTGTACACTACCCATTTCTTCACACAGTACGTGAAATATTCTGGAATTTGTTGGCCGTGATTTTATGAAATTCACCATTTTCACTGCATTGTCCAGCACTTCCTTTAGTCCCTCAGGCATGCGTTTTGCAGTGAGGGCTTGTCTATGGATACTGCAATGAGTCCAAGATACCTTTGATGCAACCTTTTTTGTTAGAACTACAAATCCAGAATACTTCCTCGTCATTGATGTGGCCCCATCAGTGCAAATGCCTAGGCAATGAGACCAATCTATTTCCTTTTCTTAAAAATATGCATTAGTCAGATCGAAGATATCTTCTCCAGTTGTATGTTTTTTCCATGGTTGGCAAAACAACAAGTCTTCTTCAACCATACCTTCATTCACATAATGTACAAACACTAGCAAAATAGATAGATTAGCAACATCAGTTGATTCATCCAACTGAATAGCATAATATGGACTATTTTTCACTCTATGTACAATTGTGGTCTCTACATTACTTGACATGTCATTAATTCTTCGCGACAACATATTATTGGACAAAGGAACGACGTCAATTCTTTTTGCAGCCTTTTCTCTGAGCATGCAATGAACTATGTCTTTTATACATGGACCAATCAAGCTCTCTGCTATGGTATGGGCTTCTGATGCTTTTGCTACTTTCTAGCTCTCTCGGTATGACGCTTCAAGTGCATTTTCATTATCAGTACTTGCTTTGGATACAAAACTGGTAATGTCACTTTTCCACTCGGCAAAGTTTCGCTTGAAAAAATCAACAGGCTTGTCGAGTTGTGTGGGGTGACTAGTTTCTAAGTGGCACTGAAGTAGAGAAGGTTTGAGGCTGCTGTTTGCTAGAACATCACCACAAATTACGCACTGTGATTTTGGACACTCTTGATCACCAATGCATGTAAACCACATCTGGCCCATGGGACCATCCTGCCCAGCCCTTGAGCTCCCAGCCAGGGAGGCTAGCCCCTGGCCCTCCCCCGCATCCTCAGCTCGCCGTGCCGCCAGTGCTTTGGGCGCTGGGGCTGCGAGCTCCTGCAGGGCAGCGCGTTTGTGAGAGCTGCCGGGTGTAGTGTATTAAATTGCTCTCCGTAGGAATGTGCTACCTATGGAGCACCAGGACTGGCAGCCATAAGTAGCACATTCCTATGGGGAGCGATTTAATACACTACAACTGGCAGCCGTAAGTAGTACACCGTAAGTAGCACATTCCTACAGGGAGCAATTTAATACACCACACCCGCACTCCATACACTTTCGGAACCCTGATGTGGCCCTCAGGCCAAAAAGTTTGCACACCCCAATGTAAAGCCATATTTTATATAATCGTTGTCATATTTTCTTTTCTTCATAAGTGACTTTCCAGGACCATCATGATCATTTGACTTAGATTTTCCACACTTTGGACTTGACGAAACACTAGCTGATGTCGAACGTTTGTTTTCTCGTGTCTTTACACTTTCCGTTTTCAGACACTTGTCCATATTGGGTGTACAACAGTTCAAATAAAAATAACACACTGAGAACGCTAACAAACGAACAAACTAGTAAATGAGAAGATTCACTCACTTCTCATTGGAGTAAAATGGCACGCTACACCGGCTCCCGGCACCAGCTAAGCAAGCTGGTGCCTGGGGCAGCAAATCAGAAGGGGCGCACATCGGCCGTTTTTGGGGGTGGCACTCCAGCGGCAGTTTCTTTGGCTGCACTTCGGCGGCAGCTTCTTGACTTTTTCTTCTTCGGCAGCCGCTTTTTTTTTTTTTACTTCGCCTCTTGGGGCGGCAAAAAGGTAGAGCCAGCCCTGCCCATCACGCTCCATGATAGAACTCTGACTGACAGGCACACTGCCTTCCACTCATGGGCAGTGTTAATGCTGGGTTATTGCAGGGTCACAGACCCTCCTAATATCCCCTCCCTTCCATAGGCGGAGCAGGTGGAGCTGCACAGGACCCCCAGGGCAGGGGAGGCCATTAACATTACAGAGTATCGGCTACACAGACAACATCTCAGGGATCTTTTATTTATCCCCTCATTTTGGAAGGACAGGAGAAGGAATCGCTATTGTGGGTGGGCAAAGTGGAGTAAGGATGGCCTGTTTGGTCTTCAGGGGTGACATAGGTGCACCAGGAGGTGGAGATTAAGGGGCAGTTTATTTTTTAAAACAGTATAGCCAACAAGACTTGAACCTTTGACATTTATGGCCTTGTGGCTAACAGGGGCAGCTCTATGTTTTGTGCCGCCCCAAGCACGGCAGTCAGGCAGCCGTCGGCGGCGTTTCTGCGGGAGGTTGCCGGTCCCACGGATTCGGTGGCGTTCCTGCGGGCACTCCACCAGTCCTGCACTGTTGGCATTCCCGCCGCCAAATCCGCGGGACCGGCAGACCTCCCGCAGGAACGCCGCCGAAGGCTGCCTGACTGCTGCCCTCACAGCTACCAGCCGGCCGCCCCCCTGCAGCTTGCTGCTCCAGGCACACGCTTGCTGCGCTGGTGCCTGGAGCTGGCCCTGGTGGGTAAGACATTAGACTAGGTCTTGGGAAATCTAGGTTCACTTCCTGGCTTTCCATGTGACCATGGGCAAGTCATTTAATCACTCTGTGCCTCCATTCCCCATCCTTTTTATGGGGATAACAACACTTCCTTTCTCCCACCCTTGGTCTGGCTTGTCTATTTAGACTATAAGCGCTTTGTGGCAGGGGCCGTCACTTACTGTGTGTTTGTACAGCAGTGTCCACAATAGTGCACCAATCTCACTTGAGGCCTCTAGGCACTGTCAGAAAACAAAGAAATAATAGTTACAAGAAGTATATATATATTATATTCTTCAGGGAGGCTGTATTTTCACCCAAGGTTATAGCTGGGGTAAGTGAGGCACAAAGAGGTTAGGGCCAACATTTTAAAACTTGGATGCCAAACCTGAGGTTCCTAAATCCATATTTAGGACCCTAAATAAATGGCCTGGTTTTCAGAGATGCTGAGCACCCAGCATCTGCCACTGAGAGTTATGCAGCTAAAACTTAGTGCAACCGTTTGAAAAATGTAGGTTTAGAAAACTGGTCAGTCCCCAGGCCGCAAACCATAATGTGTTAGTGTCCTGTGGTGGTATGAACCATTTCCCATTATCTGAAGGGGGAGGTGAAATGGAAGGGGCTCATCTTCACCTGCCTGCAAAGAAGAACTTGCAGAATACCTTATCTTTATCCCACAGTATGAGGTACTTGCAGCCGCAGCGTCGTCCTCCACTTCTGCCAGCAGAGTAGCGCCCATGGAGGGAGCCATCTGTGGCACTTTTAGGACCCCAGCAGAGCTCTACACTATTTAAAAAAAAAAAGTAATGGGATTCAAAAAAATGGAAAATGATGGAATCCACAGCTTCTGTAAAGGTTGTGACAAACTTACCAGCTTAATGATTTCAAAGCAAATCTGGCGGAAACATCATTATAAATTATTATAGGGACTACTGTATTCCAGTAGTCCCTATAGGCCAAAACTGGGATCATGGCCCCATTGTGCTAGGTGCTGCATGTATAATAGTAACACTTCCTATTCTAAAGACTTTACGAGCTAAATAGGGAAGCGAGATGCCGAGTGGAAAAAAGGAAGCAGCACTACCTTCATTTTTACAGATGAGGCACTGAGGGAGAAAAAATTACTTGCCCAAGATCACACAGTCTGTGGTAGAGCCAGGATTTGAACCTAGACCTCCTAAATCCAAACCTACTGCTGTAATCACAAGACCAGTCTTCCTTTTTCCAGCCCAGCATAAATACCTGATTTGCATGAACAAAAGGGATTATTGTGCACATAAACTTGGTATGTGCATATATATGTAAGCAATTGCATCCAACTATCTGTAAAAGCCTGGCCCATAATTTTCCCACACTGTACTATGCTGATTGGAGCTCAGTATTCTCCTAGAATATGATACTAACATTATGACTTTGTTGTTTGCTGAAGGTGTTATACACACTTGGTAACTTGCCCATGGATGCTCTGGTTATGTAGTTGCTAATACAAATCCCAAAAGCCAACTAAAATGATTATTACCATCGTGGTAATGCTGTGTCCAATCTCAAATAATGAAGAGTCCTTCTGCCGCCTGCATGCTGATTAATAACACTGTAATTATACCTGCCACTGACTGATTTCTACACAGAGCTCATCATTGGATATCACAGTTTGGCAATGCTCGGAGAAACCCAGGCCCCTTCCAGCAATCAGTGGGAGCAGCTGCAGTCCCAGTGAGTAATATTTCCATCAGTTTACAAATAAAACACTCCAGCAGAGCTGCCTTTGATTCACCCATAAACAAACCTGCTTTATCTCTCTTTCTCCAGCCTCAGCTCCTTCTCCCCACATAAACACAGAGAAGTCAGAGGATGAGATAAAAGAACTGCACATTCCATAGTCCAGTCAAGCTTCTGAGTCAGGATACCATGCTCAGGAAAATGATATCTGAAGTACAGACAGGACACCAAGGGCATCTGAGTTTCAGTGACAAATCCAGTTTCTCTCACTAATAGCTGTCGGGAATGAGGGGAAATAACATTATTAGGGCTTTTAATTAATCACAGTAAACTCCCACGATTAACTCAGAAAAATTAATTGCAGTTTAAATAATTAATCACAATTAATTGCACTGTTAAACAATAGAATACAAATTGAAATTTGTTAAATATTTTAGATGTTTTTCTACATTTTCAAATATATCGATTTCAGTTACATCACAGAATACAAAGTGTTCAGTGCTCACTTTATATTATTTTTTATTACAAATATTTGGACTGTAAAAAAGAACAAAAGAAATAGTATTTTTCAATTCACCTCATACAAGTACTGTAGTGCAATCTCTTTATCGTGAAACTTGAACTTACAAATGTAGTTTTTGTTATATAACTGCACTCAAAAACAAAACAATGTAAAATTTTAGAGCCTGAGAGTCCACTCAGTCCTACTTCTTGTTCAGCCAGTCGCTAAGACAAACAAGTTTGTTTACATTTACAGGAGATAATGCAGCCCTCTTCTTATTTACAATGTCACCTGAAAGTGAGAACAGGCTTTCGCATGACACTGTTGTAGCTGGCGTTCCAAGATATTTACGTGCCAGATGCGCTACAGATTCATATGTCTTTTCATGCTTTGGCCATCGTTCCAGAGGACATGCTTCCATGCTGAAAACGCTCGATAAAAAAATAATGCGTTAATTAAATTTGTGACGCTATTCCTTGGGGGGAGAATTGTATGTCTCCTGCTCTGTTTTACCCTCATTCTGCCATATATTTCATGTTATAGCAATCTCGGATGATGACTCAGCACATGTTCATTTTAAGAACACTTTCACTACAAATTTGACAAAACGCAAAGAAGATATCATTGTGAGATTTCTAAAGATAGCTACAGCACTCGACTCAAGGTGTAAGAATCTGAAGCGCCTTCCAAAATCTGAGAGGGACGAGGTGTGGCGCATGCTTTCAGAAGTCTTAAAAGAGCAACACTCTGATGCGGAAACTTCAGAACCCCAACCACCAAAAAAGAAAATCAACCTTCTGCTGGTGGCATCTGATTCGGATTATGAAAATTAATATGCGTTGGTCCGCACTGCTTTGGATTGTAATCGAGCAGAACCCATCATCAGCCTGGACGCATGTCCTCTGGAATGGTGGTTGAAGCATCAAGGGACATAATCTTTAGCGCATCTGGCGCCGGCTACAACAGTGCCATTCAAATGTCTGTCCTCACTTTCAGGTGACATTGTAAACAAGAAGCGGGCAGCATTATCTTCTGTGACTGTAAACAAACTTGTTTGTCTGAGCGATTGGCTGAATAAGGAGTCGGACTGATTGGAGTTGTACGCTCTAACGTTTGACATAGAAAATGTAGAAAACATCCAAAAATATTTAAATAAATGGTATTCTATTATTAACACCGCGATTAATCGCGATTCATTTTTTTAATTGCTTGACAGTCCTAAACATTATCACTAGTTTTATAACTGTTATTATCTATAGATGCTTCAAGCCAGTCCCCATTTCTGTTTACACCATTCTCAGTGATGCTGTGGTGTCATTCCCTGATGTCACAGTGGACTGTCCTTTTCCCATGGAAGGCCATATGTTCAATGTGAAAGAAAGTGGAGTTTTCAACAGGGTAGGGTGTAATTCATGTTGCACTGCTATTAATTCACAACGACCTTGGGGCAGCACCTCATACACTGGGCCCATGAGTCTTGATTACTGTACACTGGATTCTACTTATTAGCAACCTCTCAGTTCCCAGCAAAAAGGTGCCATTATCCAGAAGTTACCAATAAGCAGAAGGCACGTTCATGGGGCTGCAGTCAGGGAAAGGAAGCACGGGGACGTACTGAGCCTGCCCTCTGCTGCCAGGGCAGGACACAGCCCTGAGAGCACAGGGAGAAGTACCATGCAGCCCCAGTGCTTCCTTCCCTGGCTGCAGCCCTGCAAATCTGACTGCAGTTGGGGGATTTCTTCCCAAAAAAGGTGTTAGTAAGCGCCATGTATGTTGTCAATGTCCGAATCTCCTTAATATTAAAGCCAGTGGGGTGGAATTGGTTCCCAGCAAAATGTTTTTATTAAGCAAAAGTTGTTAATACTGGGATTTCTATTAAGTGGAATCTACCATAATTTCCTTTCCTTGAAGTGCTGAGTAGGGCTGGTCAGTTCTTACAGCTCATTCAGAATGCTACAGCAGAATTGCTCACTGGTTTGAGCTAGCATGATCATCTCATGTCCACCCTCCATTCTGTATATGGCCTGATCGCAGCAATTGGCTTAAAACTAGCAGTATTGGGTTTAAAAAACTTTTGGAGGGTTGCCCCGCCCTACTTTTGAGACCTGTGCCATGAACCTTGTATTGCTGAGTAGCTGCACTTACACACTGCCTGCTGTTTAGGGTTTCCACCCGGATGTCCAATCTCAAAAAGTAATCATGCTGTTGCCATGGTGAGTCTTGCTACATGGAATTTACTCCCCATAAACTCAATCTCATTTCATGCCTCCTGCTTTCCCCACTGGTGTCTCCCCCTGAAATCCATCTCATTTGGTGCCACCCCTCAAAACTTTTTATTGCCAAGGTGTTAGTATAATGACACTCGGTCCTATATTTATGACCATCTCTTTCAGTTGTATTTTACTTTTATATTTTCCTGTAACCAATTCTGACTTTTATGCCTCATTACTAGTAATCATTTAAAATCTATCTTTCTGTAATTAATACATTTGTTTTACCTAAACCAGTGTGTTAGGACTGAAATGTTTAGGAAGCTTCATTTGAAATAGTAGGATGTGTGAGTATCATTTTCTGTTAATAAAATGTCAGACTTTATATGAGCTTGTACTGCCCAGAAGGAGAGAGCTGGGCAGTACAAGACACATATTTTGGGGGGCAAGTCCAGGAGTGGGAATTTGCTGGCGGTGCCCTGCAGTGTAATTCAGGAGTGGCTGGCCATAGCACTCAGACAGTATAGCTGGGAGTGATTTACATGCTGCAGGCTGTGTGTGAGCAGGCCAGGTGTGTTTGCTGTCACAGTGAAGCAGGGTACAAGGCACCCCAGGTTGGCTAGTTGGTGCCAGCAGTAAGTGCTTCCTACTGGAATGCACGGGCTCCCTCCCTATCTCATTATTGTTAACAGTGGAATAGTCTCTATCAGTCACCTCCAGGCCTTCTGGAGGGAGGGATGCTCAGAAGCCTCTTTGTCTATGTTTTTTTTTCCTCCCTCAGTGATATAATTCCTACCGAGAAAAGTATTTTTTAATGAGTGAAAAGTTAGGGATTGTCTTTAAATTACCCGTCTTTCAAACCAGGAAAATATTATTAGCCCCCATATTGTCCTCTGCTTCACTACAAAAGGGTTTTTTCCTCCTGCTGATAATAGCTCTCCTTAATGAATTAGCCTCCTAGAGTTGGTATGGTAAATTCCACCTTTTCATGATTCTCTGTATGTATATATCTTCTTACTATATGTTCCATTCTATGCATCTGATGAAGTGGACGGTAGCCCACGAAAGCTTATGCTCAAATAAATTTGTTAGTCTCAGGTGCAACAAGTACTCCTGTTCTTTTTACTTTTAAACTACTGTATGAATGTGTCAGCAGGATGTGACTTTGCTCCAAAATAAAAAGACACAAAACCCAGAGTTGCTTGCTCTGGTGCAAGCAAATGCAGCTCCATTCAGGGCCGGCTCTAACTTTTTTGCTGCCCCAAGCAAAAAACAAACAAACCCCGAGCGCCGCCCCGCCGAAACAAAAACACCCCGAGTGCCACCCCGCCGAAACAAAAACAAAAAAACAACCCCCCCGCCAGGCGCCGCCCCGCCAAAGTAAAAAAAAACTAAAACCTTGAGCGCCACCCTGCTGCCCCAAGATTGGCCGCCCCTTAGAAGGTGCCGCCCCAAGCATGTGCTTGGTTGGCTGGTGCCTGGAGCCAGCCCTGGCTCCATTGAAGTAATGGGCATCCTGCTCATTCACTCTGAAAGGAGTAGTCTGGGAAGATTGAAAGCAAGATAGAGGAGGTGTGAGAATCATAGCAGATGAGCCTACACAAAGGGGGATCCTGGGTCCCCTTGACTGTTTCATTTTCCATAGAACTTAAGGAATTAATGGGAGGGAGGGTTCTAGTGGGGAACCAACTGTGGTCACTCAATTAGGGTGAAATGCAAAGAATGGGGCAGACAATCGCCATCAAGCTGGTGGATATTCCAATATTTAGATTCACCAAGTCAGCATAAAACAGCTTCTTTATTACCTTACTGGTTACTCAGAAGGCCAAACAACATAGTTCCCTTAAAGTGATCCAGCCTCAGACCTCCATCCAGGTACCCACGTCAAATACGATGAAAATTTCTGTAAATCTTATTTCATCATATAAAGAAAAGGTTCTACCAATCCCAAAGAATTGAACACATTACCTCCCAGGTTATTGAATATTCCAGATCTTACCCAAATGCACCCTACAGCCAATTCTTATTAACTAAACTAAAATTTATTAAAAAACAAGAGAGAGAATAAAGAGGTTAAAAGATCAATATACATTCAGACACGAGTTCAATTCATTGAGGTTCAGATTTATAGCATAGTTGGTGAGCTTTGTAGTTGCAAAGAGTTCTTTCAGAAATAGTTCGTAGTTATAGTCCAATGTCCAAATATCACATTCAGGGCGTACCAGCAAACTGGGACCTCAGTCTTGAGACTCAAACTTCCCCTGATGAAGCATAAGCAGATCTAAGATGACAGAATCGGGACCCAAGGATCTTTTATACAATTTCATACCTTTTGACAAGTTGGAGTTCAAAAGGTAATTAGCATGATTTTGAAGGAGGTCCATCATCGGTACTTAGCTATAGAATTAACATAAGGCAATTTTCTTGTTCCTCCACCATTCACAGTACATTTCAAAGAGAGATGAATACCGAGATATCCCATGTTTACAATTCATTTAAATGATAGGATGTTTTTTGACCTCTGAATTATCAGAATACAGCATAGACAGGGACTGTTGATTATATTGTTCACGCTACTCATGCATATTTAAATACACAAAAACACAAACATTATCTCCCCATGTGTCTTTTGAGGGTTATTTATTTTGCAGGATGTTTAACCCTTTCTGACCATGTGTCACAGAGGGCTTGCAGAACATTATGCACCTCCTTCAAGTGAGATGCATACGTAAGGACTGGCCAATGTTTTCCTCTCCTGGCACAGAATTATTGATACTTTTTGCTGACACTGAGGATTAAGTTTGGATTTGGTACTGAAATCCATAGTACTGCAATCTCATGAGCTGGTCTCTAAAGATTTCTACCCAAAATGGCCTTAAGCTCATAAGATCCCCTGACCTCATAGGACTGCTGCCATTTTGAATGGGGTAAATCCCAGTTTATTTTGTGCCAAAATCTCATGAGAATTGTTTTTTTTGTGAGATTGCAGACACATCCAAACCATAACTAGAAAAGAGTCCTCTTCTACTTTTGGCACTGATTAGAATGTGTGTACAGCGAAGCAGGTGGGGGAGCAAGGGGAAAGCTTCAGGGAAACTATTTTCTTATTCTAAAGCTCCTTTGTTCAGTCTAAGGGTACGTCTATACTTACGCGTTCGGTCGGAGGCGCGGGATCGATGTTCTGGGTTCGATTTATCGCGTCTTGTCTAGACGCGATAAATCGAACCAGGAAGTGCTCCGCCGTCGATGCTGGTAATCCAGCTCGACGAACGGAGTAGGCGGAGTCGACGGGGGAGCCTGCGCGCCGCGTGTGGACCCCGGGTAAGTACCTTTTCATTCGAACTAAGATAGTTCGACTTCAGCTACGTTATTCACGTAGCTGAAGTCGCGTATCTTAGTTCGAATTTCAGGGCTAGTGTAGACCAGCCCTTAGAAGAAAGTGATCCTTTCTCGAATTCCTCGCCATTCTCTCTCTGAATGGTGCCTGCTGGGTGTAGTCTTCATAAGTCAGATGCCATACATAAAACATGTGCCGCTCAAGGCAGAGTACTTCAGTTACAGCCATTCAAGTTAGCCAGGGCTGCAGCGCCAGCTCATCGAACCAGGCACAGGACAATAACGCTCGGGAAGCAGCTTCAGTTTCAGCAATTAAGGTAGCTTGGGAGACGCCTGTGCCTGAAGCACGTTTGTTACACTCCAAAAAGCTGCTGAGGGTGGCTGAATGGTGGATGACACACACCGCTGTATATTATGTATTTTACACAGGAGGAGTTTGATCCAGGCCTCAGTGGTGGACCCCGGGGTATGCTGTCCTTCTTTCCTTAAAAACGCAATATGGATTTTGATAGGACCAGGTTAATTACAAAGTGGTTTGTTTGCAAGAAGAGAAATTACGGGCCTGAGCTTGCCTTCCTTGGAGACTCCAAACTCCCATTGACTTCATCAGTAACTAGGTATGATTCTGTGTTTTTAAGGGGTGAAATGGTTGGGTTTTGGTTCCCTCCCCCCCATTTAAAAAAACAGCACCCATATGTAAATGTAGGTTTTCATTAGCTCACTGCAGAGATGCCCAGTTTCAGCAGCACACTTGCACAGAACTGAATGGGCAGGACACAACTTCTCTGAAACACACAGGTAGTGTCCCAAGCACCTCTGCTCTCCTGTTTCTACAGGACAAATAAAATCATTCGTGCAGCACTTCAGAGACTGAAAGGTTTCTTTAAACAAAAATCTCTTTGGGGAAGAGCGTTATCTCACACTGCTCAACAGGGACTCCTCTGGCTGATGAAGGAAGTGGTACATAACCTCTTCAGCACCGAAGGCCCGGCTGCTTGTCAGGAGCGTGAAGTCTGCACCTAGTTTGTATACAAGCTTGCCTAAATTTACAAAAATATTTCAATCGGTGAAAAATGCAGACAGCTAGTTTTTATTTACCAAGCTCTGGAACCATGCAGAGCATTTTACAAATCACAGAGGAGTGTAGGAGAAAGGGAATCACTGGGAAGGCTGGCACTGCTTCTTTGAAACTATCAAAATCTATGGTCAGTTCCATCAGAAGCACAGAATGCTGGAGGTTTCAGTCAAAGGGAACTTTGATTGTGCAAGGAATTCAGGATCAGCATCAACACCTTATACAGGGCCTGATCCAGTGTCCACTGGAGTCATGGAAAGAGTTCCCTCCACCACCTCATACTGACTTCAAGGGGCTTTGGACGACGGAGCGAAAAAATGTAGAGGCATTAAACGGATATTAAATTGTTCCATGTCTTATGGGTTCAGCCACTGCGGACACGGAATGGCAAGAGCAAGAGGGAAAAGGTTATCTGCAATTCCAACAGATCACATATTTTGGGAGAAAAGGAAAACCACCACCTTTAGAAAAGGAAAACAAGCCTCCGTGGTGCAGGCCCATGTGTGCAAGCTGACACGAGGTAGGTTTCACTTTACTAAAATTATTTTTTAACCAACTTGCCTGCACCTGTCAGGGAGAAACTAACAACTTGCTATAATCACAGGGTTCCAGAGGGCAGTTCCTGCAGGAGCATATCTCACACCCAGCTCTGGGGGAGTTAAAAAGTCTTAATAAATACTATGTAACCAAAGTAAGCCTAGAATGCAAGATCAAAGGCTTTACCCATCATTCTGACCCATGGGAATGGGGAGTGCAGCTGTGCACATGAAAGGGTTACACCCAAAACTGAAATACATATGCCAGCCAAGGTAGAAATGTTTGTTTCCAATCACAAAGATTCCTGCCTTCATCATCCATGTTAATGTGCAGCAGTCTCTTCCTGATAACTTCCCATTATTTTCTTCTATTCTCTTGCAACTTATTTAATTTTTCACTGTGTCCGGAAGGTCGCTTTCTGTAGGATTGATCCCAGGCAAAGCAAAACTGAAAAATATAATCCTATTGACTCTGGATGATAGGCATGCCAGTCCAGACATGCTCCTGAAAAAACACGGTTACTCACCGTAGTAAATAGTGTTCTTCGAGATGTGTTGCTCATATGTATTCCAGTTAGGTGTGCGCGCGCGGCGTGCACGATCGTCGGAAGATTTTTACCCTAGCAACACTCGGTGGGCCGGCTGGCGCCCCCTGGAGTGGCGCCGTTAGGTGCCCCGATATATACTGCAGCCGGCCCATCGCCCCCTCAGTTCCTTCTTGCCGGCTACTCCGACAGTGGGGAAGGGGGGCGGGTTTGGAATACATATGAGCAACACATCTCGAAGAACACTATTTACTACGGTGAGTAACCGTGTTTTCTTCTTCGAGTGCTTGCTCATATGTATTCCAGTTAGGTGACTCCCAAGCCATTCCTAGGAGGCGGGGTCGGATTGTGATACAGCAGAGTTTAGGACCGCCGAACCAAAAGCGGCGTCGTCTCTAGAATGTTGCACTATGGCATAGTGCGAGGCAAAAGTGTGTACTGACGACCATGTCTCGGCCCTACAAATGTCTTGTATAGGTATGTGTGCCAGGAAGGCAGACGACGAGGCCTGAGCTCGGGTAGAGTGGGCCGTAGTGTGCATGGTGGGGACACCTGCCATGTCATAGCATGTGCGGATGCACGAGGTGATCCATGACGAGATGCGCTGGGAAGAGACGGGAAGGCCTTTCATCCGGTCCGCCACGGCGATGAACAGCTGGGTCGACTTCCGGAAGTGCTTTGTCCTCTCGATGTAGAAGGCGAGGGCTCTCCGGACATCCAGGGAATGGAGTTGCTGCTCCTTCCTGGAGGCATGGGGCTTAGGATAAAAGACAGGTAAAAAAATGTCTTGGTTAATATGGAAAGCCGACACTACCTTGGGCAGGAAAGCCGGGTGTGGCCTGAGCTGTACTTTATCCTTATGGAACACCGTATAAGGTGGTTCCGAAGTAAGCGCTCTGAGCTCAGAGACGCGTCTAGCCGAGGTGATGGCTACTAGAAAGGCCGTTTTCCATGAGAGATACAGCATGGAACAAGTGGCCATGGGCTCGAATGGGGCACCCATGAGCCTGGTAATAACTAGGTTGAGGTCCCATGTAGGGACCGGGCGGCGCACCGGTGGGTGTAGCCGTTCTAACCCCTTAAGGAACCTAGTGACCATGGGGTTGGAGAAAACAGAACCCGCCCCGTCCCGGGGGTGAAAAGCTGAAATTGCCGCTAGGTGGACCTTTAGCGACGAGAGAGCCAGACCCTGCTCCTTTAGTGAGAGGAGGTAGTCCAGTATGGTGTGAACCGGCACCTGCAGGGGGTCAAGGCCCCGAGTGCCACACCACAAGGAAAAACGTTTCCACTTAGCTGAGTAGGTGGACCTGGTGGAGGGTTTCCTACTGCTCAGCAGAACGTGCTGGACCGGGCTGGAACATCGCAGCTCCGACGGGTTCAGCCATGCAGCATCCACGCCGTGAGGTGAAGGGACCGCAGGTCGGGATGCTGGATCCTGCCGTGCTGCTGCGTGATCAGGTCCGGCCATCGCGGAAGAGGGATCGGGTCTGTCACGGACATCTCCAGGAGCGTGGTATACCAGTGTTGCCTGGGCCACGCTGGAGCAATCAGGATCACCCTGGCCTTGTCCCTGCGTAGCTTGAGCAGGACCCTGTGGACCAGTGGAACTGGTGGGAAGGCATAGGCCAGGTTGTCTGTCCAAGGATGGAGAAAAGCGTCTGTCAGGGAGCCTGGGGAGCGACCCTGAAAGGAGCAGAACACTTGGCATTTCCTGTTCTCGCGAGTCGCGAAGAGATCTATCTGGGGAAACCCCCACTTCTGGAAGACAGAGTGGATGACGTCTGGCCGAATCGACCACTCGTGCGTCTGGAAGGACCTGCTCAGGCGGTCCGCCAAGGTGTTCTGGGCTCCTGGGAGAAACGAGGCCACGGGGTGAATGGAACGGGCTATGCAAAAGTCCCAGAGCTGAGTTGCCTCTCGGCAGAGGGGAAGGGAGTGCGCTCCTCCCTGTCTGTTGATGTAATGCATGGCCGTCGTGTTGTCTGTAAGGATGGAGACACAGCGGCCCTGTAGGTGCTGAGCAAAGGCTTGGCAGGCGAGTCGTACCGCTCGGAGTTCTCTGACATTGATGTGTAACGTCAGCTCTTGCTCCGACCACAGGCCCTGCGTTTGGAAGTTCTGCAGGTGAGCCCCCCAGCCGAGGGATGAGGCATCCGTAGTCACGGTGCGGGAAGGCTGAGGTGGATGAAAGGGAATACCTGACATCACATGTGCGGGGTCCAGCCACCAGTTGAGGGAGGCTAGGACTTGCGGTGGGACCGTCAGAATCATATCGAGGTTGTCCCTGTGTGGTCGGTATGCGGAGGCCAGCCATGCTTGGAGGGGCCGCAGGCGTAACCTGGCGTGGGCTGTCACGAAGGTGCATGATGCCATATGACCCATGAGGCTGAGGCAGCAGCGGGCTGTCGAAGTTGGGAAAGCTTGGAGGCTGCGTATGGCGGCTGCAAGCGTTTGAAAGCGAGCCTCTGGGAGGAAAGCCCTGGCGAGGGTAGAGTCCAGTATAGCCCCTATGAAGTCTATTCTCTGTGTTGGGACCAAAGTGGACTTTTCGACGTTTAGGAGGAGGCCGAGACGGTTGAACATGTCCATGGCCTTGTGAATGTGGGACTGGACCTGGTTGGCGGAGTTGCCACGGAGGAGCCAGTCGTCGAGGTAGGGGAATACCTGAACTCCTTGACGCCGAAGGGCGGCTGCTACCACTGCCATGCACTTTGTGAAGACTCTCGGTGCTGTTGAGAGGCCGAATGGCAGGACCGCGAACTGGAAATGTCTCTGGCCCACTACGAAGCGCAGGAAGCGTCTGTGAGGTGGGTAGATGGCAATGTGGAAATACGCGTCCTTCATGTCGAGGGCGGCGTACCAGTCTCCCTGATCCATAGAGGGGATAAGGGTGCCCAGGGAGAGCATACGGAATTTCAACTTTATCATAAACTTGTTGAGACCCCGTAAGTCCAGGATAGGACGGAGCCCCCCCTTTGGCTTTGGGATTAGGAAATAACGGGAGTAGAATCCCTTGCCTCTGAGATCCCTTGGGACCTCCTCCACCGCTCCCAGAGTAAAGAGTTCGTGCACCTCCTGGATAAGGAGTTGCTCGTGAGAAGGGTCCCTGAAGAGGGACGGGGTGGGAGGGTGGGAGGAGGGCGGGGAGACGAATTGCAATCGGTATCCCCCCTGGATGGTATGTAAAACCCAGCGGTCCGTGGTGATATTCGACCACGCCGGGGAGAAGGGGGAGAGGCGGTTCATAAACAGGAGTGCGGGATCGGAATGGACTGGTACTCCGGCCTCGAGCGCCCCTTCAAAAATTGTGTTTGGGCCCCGATGATGGCTTGTGGGGGCCCTGCCTCTGGCCGGTCTGCCGGCCAGGTTGCTGTCTCCTACCCCCTCGACCACGCGGCCTTCTGTAATAGTCTTGACGTGGCGGGGGGGGGAAGTAGGTGCGTCTCACGAACGGCCTGAAGGGCCTACGCTGCGTCGCGGGGGTATGCATTCCCAGCGTGCGAATGATAGTACGACCGTCCTTTAAGGTCTGCAGCTTAGGGTCTGTCTTCTCTGAAAACAGGCCCTGCCCGTCAAAGGGTAGGTCCTGGATAGTGTGCTGGACCTCTGCTGGGAGGGTGGAAGATTGCAGCCAGGAGATGCGCCGCATGGCGACTCCGGAGGTGATGGTTCTGGCAGCGGAGTCGGCGATGTCCAAGGAGGCCCGCAGCGACGTCCTGGCCAGTTTTTTGCCCTCCTCCACGAAGGCTTTATACTCCTGTCTGGACTCTGGAGGTATAAGCTCTTTAAACTTGTCCATCGTGACCCAGGTGTTGAAAGCATAGCGGCTCAGGAGTGCCTGTTGGTTCGCCGCACGAAGCTGTAGGCCCCCTCCTGAGTAGATCTTGCGGCCAAACAAGTCTAGGCGCTTGGCGTCCTTTGATTTCGGCGCCGGGGCCTGTTGGCCGTTCCTCTCCCTCTCGTTGACGGACTGGACTACCAACGAACACGGAGGGGGGTGCGTATACAGATATTGAAAATTCCTCGGGGGGGCCATGTACTTTCTCTCTACCCCCCTGGCAGTGGGGGGTATTGAGGCTGGTGTCTGCCAGATGGATGTGGCATTGGCAAGGATAGTCCGCACAAAAGGTAAGGCAACCCTAGTGGGGGCATCAGTCGTCAGGATGTCCACCACGGGGTCCTCCAGTTCAGGGACCTCTTTGATTTGGAGGTCCATATTCAGGGCCAACCTGCGGAGCAGGGCTTGGTGGTCCCTTAGATCGATGGGAGGTGGACCGGATGATGATGCTCCAGCCACTGCCTCATCAGGGGAGGAGGAAGAGGACAGGCCTTGGGCGAGCGGGTCCTCGACGGGTACTTCTTCGGGGCCCAGGGGTGGGGGCTCCGCTTCAGGCTGCTCTACCTCTGGCGGAGGCCTGGAGACTGTAGCCTCTGGAGGGCGGGAGACTGTAGCCTCTGGCGCTCGACGCTCCAACGTGGTAGAGGTAGGAGCTCTTGCTGGTACCCTCTGGGCTTCATAGTATGCCATGGGGGTCCAAAATGGCCACCGCTCCTGAACCTGCCCGGTCTCTGGCAGGTGACCCTGGTCGCTGATGGTGCGGTCCTCCGCGTAGAGGTCGCTACCAGCTCTGGAAGAGCGGGATCCAGAGCGCGAAGGCCAGGGCGGGGCAGAGTAGCCATGCAGTGACGTCTGCGTGGCCAGGGTCTGCCTCCTCGGTGGGGTCCGGTGCCGGGATGGTATCCGGTACCGGGAGCCTGATCGGTGCCGGGATGGCGTCCGGTGCCGTGAGCCGGATCGGTACCGGGATGGTGTCCGGTGCCGGGAGCCGGATCGGCGTCGAGAGTCGGATCGGCGCCGGGATGGGGAGCGGCGTCGAGAGCCGGATCGAGGGCGGGACCTGGACCGGTACCTGCGATGATCTCGGTACCGTGACACGGATCGGGACCTGGAGCGTCTCGGCGATCTGCGCGTCGACCGGCCGCGGGACCGGGAGCGGCGCCGAGAGTCAGGATACCTCCGTGCAGATGGAGACCTGGAGCGGTACCGCGAGTAGGAACGGCGCCGGGATCGTGATCGGTGCCGGGACTGCGAGCGGTACCTTGGAGACGCACGTGGCTGCTGCTGGCTG
The DNA here is from genome assembly GCA_037349315.1 of Chelydra serpentina. Classification (NCBI taxonomy): domain Eukaryota; kingdom Metazoa; phylum Chordata; order Testudines; family Chelydridae; genus Chelydra; species Chelydra serpentina. The sequence continues at coordinate 26,124,389 of JBAIAC010000002.1, read as the reverse complement.
GTCTCCTCCTGCGGCACCGGGTGGAAGATGGCCGGTTTGCCGCATGATGTGATGATCCGCACCGGCGGTACCGTAGACGGGGTCGGTACCGGAGCGGTCATCTGGATCAGGTCCCGCGCCGCTGCGAAGGTGTCCGGCGTGGACGGCAGCGGGAGCTCAACCACGGAGCGTGCCGGGGAGCTGGCGGTTACCGAGCTCAACGGCCCTCGCGGGACCGGAGTCGTCGGTACCGGAGCCTGCGGAGGCTGACCTGCACTCAACGGCCTCTCGGGTGCCGGAGTTGGCAGGGCCGGCACCGGTGTTGACGGCGGCGCCGGACTCAACGGCCTAGGGAGGGCCGGAGTAAGTGGCACGGAGACCACTGGCACCGAACTCAGCGGTCCTTCCGGTACCGGAGTTGGCGGTGCGGGCGCCTCGACAGACCTAGGCTGGCCTGGAGCTGGCTGCGCATGCAGCGGCGCCTTAGTCGGTCCACCCGACTTCTTGGCTCTCGGGGACAGAGAGCGGCTCTGTGAAGTCCCGGGTAGAGAGGGACGGTGCCTGGGTTCTTTACCGGAGGTTGGACGCTCCGGTGCTGCAGACGTTGAGGCCGCCGGGGCCGGTGCCGTAGTACGATGCGGCGCCGACATCGGGCTAAGAGACGCCTCTAACAGGAGCTGCTTCAAACGAAAGTCCCGCTCCTTTTTGGTCCGCGGCTTGAAGGACTTACAAATACGGCACTTGTCCGGAAGATGGGACTCCCCGAGGCACTTGAGACAGGAGGCATGCGGATCTCCTGTAGGCATCGGCTTTTGGCATGCCGAGCAAGGCTTGAATCCCGGTGAGCCAGGCATTGGCCCGGTACCGGGTTGGAGAGAAGGGGAGAAGCCCCTAATCTCCAGCTACAATTGTCACTGAGTCTAACAACAACTATTAACAACTAATTAACGGTACTTTAACGGTACTTAAACTATCTAAAAGATAAACGAGTGCTGTAAAGCTAGGGCTGTGGAGGTCAGCGAGCTGCTCTCCACTGTTCCAACGACCGACACGGGCGGTAAGAAGGAACTGAGGGGGCGATGGGCCGGCTGCAGTATATATCGGGGCACCTAACGGCGCCACTCCAGGGGGCGCCAGCCGGCCCACCGAGTGTTGCTAGGGTAAAAATCTTCCGACGATCGTGCACGCCGCGCGCGCATACCTAACTGGAATACATATGAGCAAGCACTCGAAGAAGAAGATCTAATTCCTCTGATTCAGGGCCAGCTTCCCTGCTCACCTGTCACGCAAAGAATGTGATGGCTTTCCAGTTTCTCACATACCAAGGATCCAATTCGCAAAATCTCAAGAGGTTTTCCTCAGTTTTCTTCACAAAGGAAATGTGTTTATAAGTAAAACAAGTTCACATTTCTCTCCCTCCCTACCCATGATTAACTCTTCATTATGCTCCCCAAGGAATGATCAAGTACAAAGGGATGGGGACACAGTTAGACAGATATAAAAAGATCTCTCTGACTTAGACATGCAGGGCCCGATCCTGCGAGGTACTCAGCACCCTTCACTCCCATTGGGAGCACTCAGTTCCTCACAGAAGTGGACCCTCCAGAGGATAATGTTCATGAGATCTGAGGAGAAATGAAACAATAAACTGCCCTTTGAGACTGCTAGTTAAATGCCAGAGGGAAGATGAGGCTTTGTTGATCACAGAAGCCATTTGCTAGGAGTAGATTCAAATACCACAACAGTTTTTCCTCGTATATGATATTGAAAAATAAGAGATAAGATATTGCACAACAGATTATTTTGCTTTCCTTGGGATGGTTTGGAAGTCTGCTGCTGTCTTACTAGACTTTCCAGTGATGTCAGTTTGGGGCATGGCTTTAGTGACTAATTGTTGCAGAGTGGGTTTAAAAGAGTATCTAATTGTTGCAGGGTGTGGCCTATATGGGAAAGTAGCATTATGAATGGATACACTCCAGAGCAGAGTCTGTTCTCAGTTACACCCTTGCACCTGATGAAGTCCCATATAACACTGGATAACTCTTATTAACGATACAGACCAAGTTCCGCTCTAGTTACACACGGGCATCCTGACTTCAGCTACACAGAATTGCTTAGGTAGCCATGATTACACGTCAAACAATATATGTTGTCACTGACAGCTGCATAGTACATGTACATCTTAAATCTTAAAACGTATGGCCACCAAGTTATTGCATCAGGCAATGTTTGCAAAATAGGCATTTGCTGACTTCAGTGGGGTTGCATGGGTGTAACAGAGCAGCATTTGAAGGGTTTCACTGTAATTTATGAAGGGGTCATGAAAGAATCTCTGAACTGGAATATCAAGGGGAGCTCAGCCTTTACTGATGTTAATCTCCTTCTTCCTCCAACCACCTTTGCACTTTCCCCCTTGCTGTCCTTTATGCATTGACACAGAATCTCTGAAGAGATCCATAAAGCTGCTCGCTACCTTATCCTCCTTCGAACTCCTCCTCAAAGCTCACTTCTGCCATCACGCCTACCAAACACTGCCAGTTGATAATGGCTAGAATTAAACTGGGCATAGAGCTAGTCTGTGCAAAAACATGCTAGCATGGCTGTCACCTTATCCTCCCTCCTCCCCACTCCCATCTATTTGTTTGTTCCAGCCAGGGGTTGTCTCTTGTCACTGACCAAGACTGTAAGTTCTTTGGAGGAGGGACTGGCTTTTTAATACTTGTTAGTACAGCACCAAAGGACAATGGTCTCTGATTTGTATTACAGTAGAATGTGGAGGACACAATGATAATAAATAATTAGCAGAGCGGAGTAAGAGGCTGCACAGAGCCCACTTTTCCAATTCCGTGCTATCAGACTTTCATTTAATGAATCCCAAATTTACACATTTTTTAAAGCAGAACCAAAGGAAGCCATGTGTCCCCTGATTTTACATAGCGGCCCAGTGTCTTTTCAACACATAGGAGCTGGAACTAGGGGTGCTGCCGCACCCCTTAGCTTGAAGTGGTTCCCATCATGGATTTATAGTTTGGTTCAATGGTTCTCAGCAACGCCCCCCCCCATACAAATTGTTCCAGCGCCTCTGTTTCTACATTCATGATGCACTATGCTGCTTCTGACTGCAGCTTGGAAGTCCCTAGAGCACATGTGGTACAATCAGCATCTTTTACAGTGTTCATTGTTTTGCAAACGTTAACCTGATGCAATAACTTGAGGGCCACACAATTTAAGTCCGAAGGCCGCTCTAACTTGCACCATCTACCTGTGGTCCTAGATACACTTGAGCTAAGTGCCCACTGCTGACCAAAGCAAGGCACCAGAGTACAGGAACCACTACAGCAGTTCTGTGCCACTAATGGATCTCCCTATGTAGGGGCATCCTCCTGTGAGGCATCTCTCTTTTTCACACACACCCCACCCAAAGTACAGAACCTAAGGAAGTTCTCACCCCTGCACAGAACAACTTTCTCCTGTTTTCTTCAAGATTTGATTCAACTATGAAGCACTTTAAGTCACCCAGCAGCTGCATAGCCTGTTTTGCTACCTTTCAGTCTCTGAATTCAGAATACCTCAGTCGGCCCAAAGAGCCCCATCCCTTACCCATTTTTCCACAGCGGTACCCTGTGCTCCCTAAGCTCTCCACAAAATGTACTCATTAATAATTTTCAAAACAAGTGAGGATCAGAGCAAAAAGCCCTTTAGCTGTAGCTAATCTCTGCCAAACACAATGTTCTTTCAGTGGTAAACAGTGTAACATGTAGATAGCTGTAGGGTATTTTAAGACAGCTGTGTTCAAAGTGTTGTCCCACACAAAGAACTGACTGGTCACATAGCACTGGCATCTCCTCCTTTCTAGCTGCTAAATGGCACTGGAAATACATTACTCTCATTATTATATAATTACTATCTATTTTTTCCTTGTGTGTAACTGCTGTTATTACCACAGGGTGTTCTTGGGTCATCAGTGGGAGGGAAGATGGTCCAGGAGCCAATCTGTCCATTAAGCTGTGGTCCACATTCTGAAAAAGTTTGAAAACCTCCATGTTAATATCTGTGAAAACAGCCTGTTGAGTTCAATCCTCTTTGAATTATTTTTTAAGCGTAAAATCAATTGGTTTTAAAATGTGTATATTGTAATTGCAGGGCTGGGTTTGTTTTACTTTGGGGGGAGATTATGGTTAAATTCCCCCTCTACTTTACTATCTAGTGACTAAGTACTGAGATCTCTATGGGGGATAGCAATGACAATCACTGGGACTCATCATAACAGAAAAGACTGTTAAAGATGTGATATTTTTCATCTTCTACAGTCCTTTTTAATCTCATTGTCAGGCAATGTCCATTGAAGTCTGGAGGGAGAGAAGAGAGCGAGAAAGCCCATAATTGCCTCTCCAGAACAGCGCCTTCTCCAAATCCAAGTGAAAATTGTTTTTAAAAGCAGCCGTGTAATTTTTCCTTCCTTTTACGTTAGTAACTGTGGCTGAGATTTTCATAGTTAACCAGGGATTTAGCCACATGACTCCCACCAAAATGGATTTCACTGATAGTTGTGCAGTTACATCGCCTAATTGGCTTTGAAGATCTCAACCAGTATTGCCCCCGTACCCATGCTTTGGGCTTCATCCTGCTCTCAACTCCCATTACCCACAATGGGCATTGAGAGTGCTGAGCACTTCACAGGACCAAGCGTTTGTTTATACTATACCCACACTGTGCCATGGTTTCACTCCGCACTGGAATGCTAGTGCTGCTGCACCAGAAACAAGTCACTGCCCACACAGGGAGTGGCATCCCAAGCAAGCTGAAGCCACTCCAGAATTATTAAATACACCTCCTCCCTACCTTCCCTTTACTTCACCTCACATGTAATTGGCGCTCAAGCTACTCTGAAGGGCGTGGCCATGGGAAGGAGACAGAGGCAGGATGAACCAGAAAATGAGGATGGGGGGCGAGCAAGCAGGTGCTCGTTGCATATGTGTAGATCGATGGAAAAGTAACTGAAACAAACAAGTACCACACACAAGTTACAGCAGCTCTGGGGGAATGGGACATTCTAGAGCAACAATGCACAGGCCTTCTTTGGTCTAGTTTTCCCAACCCCTGCAGTTGAAACATAAGCATCATTGTGGCAGAGCAAGTTGTTTCTGGTATTAAAAAAGTATGGGAAAATAAGCCCACACGTCATGCTTTTTTATATAGAATCATAAAATACACTTTATATTTGCAAAGCTCCTTGTATCCCCCCCATGTCCCAAAGCATGGACAATCTACAGCCCTGAGCCTACTAACACATCTGCAAGGGAGTAACTTGATGCACAAGTAGCTTCATTCAACTCAAGATTACTCACATGCATAAGTATTTCCAAGACGGGAACCCATACAGAGTACCACTAAGAGTATTTCTACACTGCAGCTGGAAATGTGCTTCCCAGCTCAGACAGACACACACTAGCTCTGCTCAAGGTACCTTGCTAAAAATGGGGGTGGCTAGCTGCCCGAGTGTGAATCCAGTGGGTCTTGGTAGGTTTGTCCTCAGGTGGCTAGCCTAAGCTGCCACCCGTTACACCCCGACAATACTGCTATTTTTAGTGCGCTAGCTTGAGCGGAGCGAACGTCTATCTACCGAGCTAGGAAGCATGCTCCCAGCTGCAGTGTAGGCATACCCTAAAAGTGCAGCCACTTCCCGTGTTGAGGGAAGCAAGCAGCTAACTGGTGCACAATGTGCCACGCAGCAGTAGGACTAGGGAGGGAAATGTTTGGTTGGGATAAACCTTTACTTTTATAAAACAGGGGATCTACAATGCTACACAGGATATTGCTTTTGAAGGTCTCATCTAAGACAGCGACCCCCAGGGATTGCAGACCACTTGATTTTTAACTACACTTTAAAAAAAATTCCATTTTTAAATTAAATATTTTGTTAAGGAGCAGAAAATAAGCACTGCAAAGAGCAGACAGTTGAATGCTTGAGGTGGGTGTCACCTGTGACAGTTAATTGATGCTCTCGAAATAACCAACAAAAAAATAGTAGCTGCTCCGTGGCTAGTGATTACCATCAGTAGTATGTAATTGCTGAAGCATGTAGTATGGAGATCACTTACTACTTAATTGCACAGAAAGCTACAGTTTGTACATCATGAATATGGCCAGTCCTTGGACTGTCTTCTGTTGAATGAAGAACTATACATTTTTCAGACCGACATTCTCTTCAGGGTGGGCTTTGTACATGTGAAAAAATCAGTTCTCTTTCGGTCTGTACTAAGAATGTGTGTGTGTGTCCCACCATAATTCACCAATTTTTTTTATGCATAAGTACAAACCTCATTAGCACTTTTAATATATTAACACAGATGGACTGAAACACACTGAAACCCCAAATGTTGGGGTGTTGAAATCCAAACCTGGACTCAACTCCACATTTTGCAAATGGCCCACACCTGAATAATTGGCCAAACCAGCTGTACCACATTTGAACACCCCGAATTTTGACCTAGTTGAAATCCAGATCAAAACAAGCTTATTCTTAACAACAATGGCTCCGAACTTGCAGTCCTCATACACATCAAAGACCTCTGGAATATAATGTCTTTGACTTTCATAAAGGCTACAGGATCAAGCTCAATATTTTCACAAATGAATGCAATTAAGTCGTCCCTCTAGTATTTAAAAAAAAAAAAAAAATCTCCCCAAAAACCAACCACAGAGTTGTCTTGCTTGAGTTTCCCAAAATGTAGGTGATATTCATTTTGTGTCCAGCATGTATTGAGAAAGAACTTGTACCTCCCTCTAGAGGAAGTAAAAATGATCTCAAATAAAGTTAAATAAAATGGGGAGCAGGACATTACAGACACTAGGCCAGAGCTCTCTCTTTTCAACTAATGATGCTTTAAAACAGAGGTTCTCAAACTGTGGCCCGCGCACCACCAGTGGTCTGTGAGCTCCATTCGGGTGGTCTGCGGCTAGTTCCCTCTAAGGTGCGCGCCTGGACAGCTGCACATGAGAGAATGAAGGACCACCCACCTAATTAGTGGAGCTGCGCAGGGGTGGCTCCATTAATTAGGTGCCTGGACCCTGGAGAAGATGCACATGTAAGGTGAGGTGGTGACCTATGGGGGGGGGAAATACGGGGTAGGTGGGAGGGGGCAGTGGGGTGAGAAGAGGGGATGGGGGGAATTTGGGATGTGCAGGGCTGCGGCGGCCAGAGAAAAAGGCAACTTTCCCCAGCTCCAGAGCTGTGGGTGCTGGGGAGCGATGGCCCTCCTTCCCAGCCCCAGCTTGGGGGCTGCTGCGATGGGGGAGAGAGGGCACATTCATCACATTACAAAGGTAAGACCATGGATATTAAAATATGAGTTGTGCGCTTTTATTTGTAGAACAAAAAAAGTTAATTAAGTTTTGTTTTTTTTAATATAGCGCTTTTATCCAAAGCGCTTTACAATAGTTAGCTAACGGTACAAACATCATTCGAAAAGATCATTAAGTGGTCCGCCGAGACCCTCAGCAATTTTCAAGTGGTCCGCAAAAAAAAAGTTTGATCAAAACAAAACAAAACTATCTGAACTTTTAGAAAAAAGTTATACATTTATTAATTTTAACAAAGCAAAACACCCCAAGAAGTTAACAGTACATGGATCCTGTTTTTTTTAAATATATACTGAACTACTGATCATGGTATCAATTTTCTTTTAGATTATTTTTGTAATCGATTAAGTACTTTATGAGCCCCCTATCACTATTACATCTAAGCAACTGAGGGCCTGATTCTTCATTCCTTCCTTCCCATTTCTGAGCAGAGGGGAGTGAGACACGGGGTGGGGATGGAAGATAAGTATGTTAGGGAGTCATTCCTCTCTTTTTTCTGTACTATTAAATCCTCTCTGCAGCTGCCCTGTAAGGTTCAGGCTCTGCTGATCAGGAATGGGCAGGGAAGGGGAAGCAAGCTGCACTCTACACTGTATTTCACATCCACAATTTTCCATCCACAATCAATTTTGCAGGTACAAATGACTGAATTTCATTTCTACCTCCAAAGTACCTACAAATCAGACAGTTAGAGGTCCACGTCTACCCTTTACACATGCATGTGAATGCATTCAATTAATTGTGGCTGAAAAATTACAGGGCAGGCCAAGGGGTCTTGGAAAGTGTGGGCTTTTGCTTCTCAGAGACCGTACCTTGCAGTATCTTAGGTGTAACTCTTGAATGAGTGACTGATGCCAGTACAACAGAGTCCTGTCAGAGCTAGTTTTGCATTCTTTCATCAAATTATTTCAGCACAGCAAAAAACCTCCCTTTCGACATTGCCTTATGTGCAAAACTGGATTTACTGGCTTCACCAAGGAGAACACGTCTGCACATCTCCACCTCCCAAAGCTTCTGCGCAACAGTTACATAAACAGAGCATACATCTAATGTGTGAGGGAAGCAGCATGCCGATACCTGGCCCAGTACTGTCTTTATAAATGAGCTGAATTTTGCAAGGCTTGACCAAAGAATGCAAATATGTTGTTTAGAATTGCAGTATCAGAGCAATTGCCATAGCGCATCAGGCCATGTAAATCCAATATCCACTTCTCTCCAACAGTGGAGAGTGTTGGATGCCTACAAGTAGAGGAAGGTATTTAAAAAAACAACTAATGTACAACTAATATTTAACAACATGCCAACAGGGAAAAGTTTCTTAAGTCCAGTGGTTGGCTTATGTCCTGAAGCATGGGGGGGTAAAGCATCCCTTAATTTTTATCCTAGCCAGTGTAACTGTGGATATTCATGTTCTGCATGTTTAATCCTCTTGCATACTACTAAACATTTTGGCCTACCTTTTCAGAAGTGACAAGTGAATTTGAGTGTCCCATGTGAGATGCCTTAGAGGGGTCTGATTTTCAGAGAACAGGTGCTCGGCAATTTCTAAAAACCAGGCTCCTTTACAGTGTCTCAAATTAAGTAGCCAAAATCACTAGTGTCACTTTGACTCAGAGAAGCAAGGGCCTAAATTTTGTAATGAGAGTAGGAGCAGAGGGCATTCAGCACCTTGCAGATCAAGCTCTGGATGGAAAAAATAATACCAGTTTAAAGACCTGATCAAATACCAAACCAATGTGATGGTCATGAGCTTATTCATACATAGTGAAATGAAATATGGCTGCTTGTTCATTTTAATTGTTAGCATTATCTACTGATTAAAAACAGTACATAGCACCCTTGTTAGAACCAACCATTTATATCTGTGCTATTCCTTTAGCCATCGGGGAGAACAGAAGCAGCTTATAATTAAATAAGCATCATACTGAAGCTTTTTAGATTGATACTGTTTGTTAGAATCTGCATAAAACCCATTTTCAGAAGTATGCCAGTCATGAAACATTATACTTGTATTTTGAAATATATTCCAGACAACAAATATAAAAAAGTTCTGCTTGCATAAGCAGATCCAAAGCCATATTGATTTGAAGCTGCAGTCTTATGTGATGACCTCAGTACAGATGTTCTCACTCAAAATGGAAACATCTGCATGTTAAATTTTACCACTGAAACACCCAATGAGCATTGAAACACAGAAGCAACAGGTATGGAACTGACACAGAAGAATTATTAGAAGCTTAACTACAATTACCACCTCTCAGCAGCTTGCAGCCAATTGACATCAACCGTACGAGAAGCATCTTAGATGGGGAAGAGTTTTAAGGTTAAGCATTTAAACAGTTACACCAACATTTTCAAAACTTGGGTACCTAAAGTCAGACACCAAGACCCATATTTAGGCACCTAAATAAGTGGCCTGATTTTCAGAGGTGCTGATCACTCACCGCTCCGATTGACTACAATTCCCACTGGAGTCAATTTAGAGAATTTAGCACCTCTGAAAAAAAAAAAAATCACTCATGGTTCAGTCCTACTTCCATTGTAGCCGATGGCAGTTTTGCCACTGGTATTCCGTGAGAGCAGGTGCTTATGTGTGTGCCTAGATAAGGATTTGTGCACCTGTATTTCCCCTCCATGTGAAAACACTGACCATGATAAAGTATAACTAGACGTCCATGCTGCTATTGGGGTTTTCCTTTGTTTTTTAGAGAGAGAAACAAGTATGTGCTTCTCTTTTTTCTGTGTTGGGCTAGAATGATAAAAAGCTCCTTCTTCTTGGCAGTCCAAGAAGCAGGAGAACAGTCACCCACATTGAGGGCTAAAGGCTTTGCACATTTTTACACAGGCACACAAGTCAATCTTCTCCATCGAAAAAGCCATGGTATACACTGTGTCCAGTCAATCACAAGACTGTTAACAATTCACCATCACAGGTGAAATCTATATGTACATAAATAGAATATTTTGTAGCATAAGTAACTAATGGAGACCAATAGTCAACAGCTAACCCTGCCCCCAAGATCAAAGCCACGTTATTTGCCTTTCTTCATTTTTGCTGTCTTCTCTTTTCGTTTCTTCACATGCTTTGGGATTTTGTTTTTTCTCTTCTCTCTTTGGGCTTCTTTAACCAACTTTCTCCTTTCCTATAAAAAGTGAACAAGACTTCATTTACAATAATGATCCAGAGTGATTGTGAGCAGGTTCTTAACACGTGATATGTTACTATTAGAAAAGGTGGAGGGGGAGAAGTTAAGCAATTTTGGCCCAGGCTTTCAAATGCTCTATTAGGAAATTAAATGAACTCCACATTTTTAGAGATGAGACTGATCCATAAAATCCAGTTTCTAAATTTCAGAGGAGTTTGAAGCCAGGAAGTTATAGTGGGAGCAATTGCTGAACATAGCAGATTGCAAAGGGGCTGAGAACTCATACTATTTAATTTGTAAACTCCACTCAACACAAATTGTAATAGGAATCTGATGCATGGCTTTCCAATATCCAGGCTGGACTACTGCAATGAACACTTTCATGGACTGCCAAGAGAGACCAATCCATCGCCTGCAATGAGCTCAGAATGCAGCAACTTGATCATCATCAAAGCTGAAGGGAGGGGATTCAATACCACAACACTATGCAGCAGTTTAAGTCAGGTGGTGAATGCTACTTTATCCCACTGAAACTGCAGGTGCAATGTAGCTAAACAGAACATAATTCAAACTGGGATCTGACCAATACAACGCGATTAACTAACATCCCATCCTACAAAAGAGAACAAGGAATGATGGTTAGAAGTGGCCAAGAACTCTCCATTTTACAGCACGTGTGAAAGACAAATCCTAGCCCTGAGAATTTCACTTTGGCACAGCCATTGTAGTTCAGATCTTTAGGCTCAATTTTAATTCTCTCATCTTCTATGACACTTTAATCCTTTTGAACTGCATGGAGTTTTCCCTTCATGCAGCGCCTGGAACGCTGCTGAAGGGTAGGGACACTCAGTGAAATTCGCCAAGGTCTCTGACCCACTGGAGTGGATCCACTGCGCAGGGTTCAGAAAGCCACAGAGCTGACACTCAGGAAGATTCTATACCTAGTGCTCAAGCAGAGCTGGGCTCTACACCCCGGCTCTACATAAACCCCTATGGATGAAGCTGGGGCCATGGCCACTGGGTCCACAATTATATAAAGTGGGCAGAGGTCATGGCCCCTCTTCCAGCCCAAGAGCTAGAAAACACACTGTAGAATTGTGCTGTGCCCTGTCCACAATGGATTCTGTTCCCCACATCTCATGGGGAGTTCCCCACACAAAGCTTATGTATTCTGCCTTTGGGGGTGGGTGGGTAAGTGTAGGTTAAATGTTACTCTATAGAAACAACATTAGCAAAACCCAAGAGAGCACTTCAAACAACACTTCCTTTGGGGACATTCAATCTCTGCTCTCATTTCTATTAAAATAGTTAAAAGAATAAATTAAAAGCTTTTTTGTTCTCACTGAGCAGTAGATATGTAGAAAAATAAATATATTTGTCACTTGAGTAGCTCCCTGGAGCAGACAGGGGAAAGTGCACGACTTCCTGGCAACTGACCTTTTTGTCCATGCCAGTGTCAGTCGGTTGATCTTTGGGATGTTCTTTACAGCCTGAGTCAGAGTCATCAGAACTGCCCCCATCTTCTGAATCTGATTCCATCTCCTCCTCTTTTTTTTCAAGGAGTGCAGGGACCTAAAGGAAACACAGAAGGATTTTGTCCCTAACCAAAAGTCAGTGGAACATGAAAAAAAAAAAAAGATGTAGTGGTAGAGCCTCCTAGAAATAAAGCCTTCAGCTAATTTGTGTTTATCCACTTCTCCACAAACAAACAATGTGCGTCTAGACACTGGTATTAAAACTACAAAAAGGAGAATGAAACAAAATTAATCCAAGTTAAAATCAAAGGGTACAGTAAACAATGGAAATACAGCCTGTCAGGGGACTTGGTTACAAAACAGTTGCACTGCTACCCAGGGCCAGCTTTAGCCAGTGCGCGGCCCAATTCGAACACCGCTTGTACTCACCCCGCGGCGCTCTGGGTCTTCGGCGGCACTGAAGGACCCGCTGCCGAAGACCCGGAGCGAGTGAAGGACCCACCACCGAAGTGCTGCCGAAGACCCGGAGCGCCGCCGGGTGAGTAAAACTTAAAAAGGCGCCGGCGTGGGGTCCTCTTACGCGCGGGGCCCGATTCCCGGCCTAAAGCCGGCCCTGTTGCTACTTCCCCACCACACAGAGCTAAAGTACTATTCAGTTCTGTGGTGTACACAGGACCTTGTTGTTTTTAAAAGAATCATACCAAAGCCAGTTTTAGCAGCGACTCACATGGGCTTTAGCAACAACAGTCAGGCATCTACAATGCAAAACAGAGCTGTACTTTAATCATACTGGGGAACAAACGTGTTATAACCATGTCAAGCAATAAAGGTTATATTTGCATTGCAGACAGGGTCTGCCTAGTGCTGTTTAACTAGGCATGGTTTCCAAAAAAGGAAAAACCCAACCTGGCTCCTACTGTAGCAGGATATCTGCAATCACTTACAGACTGATTAGTACAGCATTTTTATCCAGTGTGTGTTTTTAAAGTACTGCATTGCAACATTGCCATTAGTTAGTACAATGCCCTATTCTGCATAAATGCTCTATGTACAACAATTACAGCACAAGTCATGCAAAACATAACGCTTATGATAATGTAGCATTCTACATAAAGTAAGTTTTCTGCACTGGGAAATCTTTTCGCCCCCGCTTCCTACATGTAGATCTGGCCATATGTTGCATCTTCCTATACTGACCATCTGGTGGCTCCTTGCGTATTTTTGTTCCTGAGTTACTCCAGCACTGGTTGAGTAATGCAAAGTAATTCTACATGCTGCAGCACATGGGATGCAGGTACACAGTGGTGTAAAAGATGCAATCTTAGCCCCTGATCTTGCAACTGCCTCTGTGCTGGAAGAACCTGCAGTCAGCCCTTCTGAAATCAGGGGGCTACCTGCGTGGAACCAAATGCAAGACCGGGCCTTATTTAATACTTCTCAGGCACCTTTATGAACAATGAAATTCACTACAGAAGAAAAACTTAGCAGGCCCTCTTACCTTCTGAACACCTGACAAGTCTTTCCTCAATCCTGTCACTGTCTGGTAGAGAATCTATACACCGGGATAAATGAAAATCAATTATACAAAAACATCTAGCTGCAAAACTATCATTTTCAACCTGCCAACCAGAGAAAAAACAGGTGGCTGACTATCAGGTGTGCCTGTTTTCCAGTACCACCCACAGAGCTCTCTGCGCACAGGCAGTAGATTTTGCACATCAGGCTTTAGAAACTAGAGATGCCCTAGGCCTGACCTCCATTTTTTGAGATCAGAGTCTGTTCCCTGTGAATCTTTCGTATGGAGATAGCTCTTCCGTGTACACGTTGTGAAGTGAGAGGGAGACGGCACAGCTCTCTCCTGTAAAGCCTTAGAAGGGTTTGTCTTCTTATCAGCTCACTAGCACCATCATCATCATCATCATCTATACAGCAGTAGTGTACAAATGTGTTAGGCACTGCACAAACACACAGAAAGACAGAACCCCACCCTACAGAGTTCGCAGTCTAAAATGGCAAAACAGAAGAAGGGTGGGGGACAGGGATATGCCGCCGTTATAGACTATGCTGTCTATATTTTGAAAGCAATCTGCTGATTTGGTTTTTTCTTGGCACTACCCAGAATGGGAAGATCTAGAAAAGGGACAAAAATAGTACTGTTTCATGTAGTACAGCCAATATGCTGCAGTGCACTGATGGCACTTTAAAAAAAAACCACCACCACAAAGGGAACATCGTGATTGACTTCTTTACTTAAATCATCTCCCCCATTTTCACGTATTAGAATCTTCAGCTATCCAGGTGTTTTTAATTATGTTCTTTTGTCACTCAAGAAGGGATCTGTTTGGAAAGCCTTGTTTTTCTGAGCTAGAATCTACAACTGTGCATAACATACCTTTTATGCACTCAGTCTCTACATTTTGTAACACGTCAGTAAATTGACTTCAGACCTTGAGCAAGATCTGCACTATTCATGGAGTAACAGAGGCATCTAACAAGGGCCCGATGGTGAGTGGTATGTCTATATAGGTAGCACAGAAGCTCGGTTATACAGCTCTGAAGTGAGGTTGATGGATGAACACCTGTCTGTAGTAGAGTTTTAGCTTTACTCTGGGAAATTGGAAAACATCTAAAGTTTCAACAGGACAATGAATGATGGAAAAATTAAAGTTTAATGATTCCTATTACTAGACTCCAGGTACCAACTTACTTCTAGTCAAGCCATAAAAATTATATAACATTAATTTCAAAAGGATGTGGCAGCATTTTAATTTTGTAGAAACAGAAGTCAGAGGCGAGATCCCTTGGCTGAAATATAACGAAGATCAATGAATTTTACACCAGAGAGATTAATTTGGTCTTTCCTCCCACAATATGTGAAGTTTAGTCCATACATAGATGAAACTGAATGTCAAGTTGATTTGACAGCAACCACACATCCACTCAGAAAGAGGATGTGATTGTTTGCAACTGATCCCTGACATGCTAGTGTATCTTTTGAATGCATTCATTCTTGAAGTTTTTAATACTATATTGCTATAAAACCAGGATTCACCAACACTTCAAACAAACCCCACTGGTGGTTCTTCCATGAGAATCCACAGCTAATGGTACTGCCTTGGATTGTCTCTCTGCGCCAACTCAAGTTGTTTGTAATGTTTCAGGAAGTCTACTTACATTATCCTGCTGCACGTTTAATGCCATATCCTCTTCCTTCAATTTCATCATGACATCTACATCCCTCTCGTAGTTTTTAACTTCAGTCAGGGTTCGAGGGATGTAAGCTTTCTTAAACACCTAACAGAGTGAAATGAAACAAGCAGATTTATTGATTTATATATAGTCCTGATTATAGGCCTCTTTTTTGGGAATCATCTTGATGGGTGTCTGCGATCAGACAACACCCATAATTTAGAGATCCTACCTCACTGTCTTTGGCCAGCAGGAGATTGTCTCTTTGTTGTGATGGGCCCTAAAGTATGGAGATCACCCATGACAACATCTTAAGATTTTATAATTAAGGTCTTGATAGCATGACTGCTATTGGCCACTTCTTTCTGACCATCTTCATACATTGCCCCATCCTCACCATTAATTTGTTTGAATGTTAAGGGGGTTATTTAAAAGGTCACGCAGGAAGTTTGTGGCAGAGTAGGGAATTGAACCCAGGAGTCCTGAGTCCCAGGTCAGTGCCTTAACTACTAGATCACCCTTCCTCTCACAGTACAGGTCCACTTAAATTATATATAAACAAAAACTTCATGCAAGTTACAATAGTGGAGCTCCTTACACAAGATGAGCTTGCAACAATATCGAGTATGTAACGAGGTTAGGCCCTCTCCTCTGAGGTGCTGAGCACCCACTGAAGTCAACAATACAGATGGACATACACGAAGTTCTATTGGCTTCATTGGGAGCTGAGGGTGCTCAGCACCTTGCAGAAGGCACTATGCACCTGGGCCTTTGCTTTATAAACACACCAGCAGTTAGCAAAGGGACAAAGAGTGACCTGTTTTAAAAGTTGTTATCCGATACAAAATGCCCCTCAATATACTAAATTCAGGTTTTATTGTAATCCATCACTTTGCTGCTGACAAGTGATGGATCAAATCAAGGTTCAAATCAAGACAGTGATTTTGTCTTATGCTCCCATGCTAAACAATACTGTCAGTGAGTGCACCACACATCCTCAATGATGCAAAGAAAACAGACCTATGTTGGCTACTGCTGCATCAGAAATAAGCAGAGAGAAAAAACAGTATTACCATAATTAGAAGACCCAAATCAGAATCTGGGAGAGGGAGCTGGAATTGTTTTTCAGTCAATATGAACAATGGGCAAAAACTATTCACATCTTAACACTGTATGAATCCTCATTTTAGCACATTATTCTTTCAGCCATATTTGCAGAAGCTCAAAGATTTCCCCTTCATTGCTAGCTGGGTCCCTTGTGATGTCTAAGTTCAAGACCAGTTACAGCCAAGCATGTTGGTCTAGGAAACATCCTAATGACACAGGTGATGCTGACCAGAGATTGCAAAGAAGATATCAGGAGAAGTGTTTAGATATCATATAAAGAACCATTTACTATCTGAAAGCCTCTCCACTTAGCTCAGGATGTATCAATGTATTAAATGTAACATTCTGTAGATCCGGGTATCAAAGAGAACATTTCAAAAAGTCTTAAAAAGGGATATGGCAAAAATCTTCCTGGCAGAAGAAAAAAATCCTCACCTCCTCATCCACGTTATCTTGATTAGACCTTTCTTCCTCTGTTCTTTGGGTTGCTATTTCCATCGCCTACAGCAATATGAAATGCAATACAAAATCATCACTCTTCACAATCCAGTCCTTCATGCTGGATAATAATTCACCTAGCTGTTCCTACCTATATTTCCCCACCTCCACTCCATTTGCTGGGAAACTGTTCTCTCCCGCTCATGTAAAACACTCCAGCTTTTCATACCACAATGCCTTTACTGACACCTAACGGTGCTGAACATTTCTGCAGGGCACACCCACTTAAATCCCACTCCTGGCTACTGATCTACTTAATGAGAGCAAAAAAAACTTTCCCTCCACTCCCGCCAATCCAAACACAGAGCTAAATTATGGCTGTCCCTACACCAGTGTGGGATAACAGGGCACAGGGAGCCTCTGTCTGCTGCTCATGCTCTCACACAGGAGGCTGCCCGTACTCCCCAGATGCAGAGAGTTGCTGCTATTGCTGCCAGCAGCACTGAATAGCCAGAGGACCATGTGTGAGCAAGATGGGAGAATTGTAGCCAGTCCTACTCCCTCCCGCCCAGTGCACCAGCGAGTACCCAAAAGTTGTGCAAGTGTTTATGGGCTGCTTGGAGGCACTCACCCCCTACCCAGTGTTCCAGGTTGGGGCAGGAATAATGTCTCTTGATACCCCATTCCCAACATGGCTGAGGTCAGGATACGGGAGTCTTAATTTGATCCTTCACCATCTTTGTTGCTTTGACTACCCGAGCTGGGATTGACTGCAACAGCTAATTGGTAAAGGAGAACGCAGCATGGCTGCTGGGGCCGACGACACCGCGAAGGGACCGCCAGAGCGAGGGGGCTGGGAAGTGATCATCTATTCACTAGCATCCCATGGGGCAACAACTGAACCCCAGCTGAATTTACACCCACCCCTGCTTAAGTCAGAACAAGACTAAATAGAAAGCAGGAAGGGGAAGAGAGCAATGGTGAGTAACTGAGACCAGCCTGAAGCATTCCAGGTGTGGGGCGTAGAGCCAGTATACCCCCCTCCTCCCAGAATAGGCAGGTACCTTTCACCTATTGAACCAATCAGCAGTTAGCTGGTGATGCTGGGTATTTTAGGGTGGAGTGCAAACCTCCCTCATTCCACTCGAACCCATTTACCCCCAAGTCCGCCTCACTCATCCCGCTCATATGCCCCACCCCACACAAACATGGCGGGGAGGTGTGAATAAGTTCCCACGGCTTACATGTATTGATGTTAAAACATTTCTATACTTTTTTTAAGTTGTTGTCTCATTATACAATGCACAATCTTTACTGCAGAAGCATTGTTGTGGGATAAATGGGATAGATGAGCTTGAACCAGATCTTATTTTACTCCTTAAATCTTCCTACATAAGCAGGAACTTCAAGTCTGACCTTTGAGAGATAGGCATCCAAGTTGTCGCTTGTGATAGAAGGATCTGTAATAAACTCAAAGAGCTCTCTGACAGTCATCACCGCAACACCGTACTTCCAGAAAAAGTCTGCCAGGAAGCAGGGGGAAAAAACCAAAGATCGCATGATTCAAGTTCACTTTATGCTTCTACACCATCAAAGTGATAGTAAATACAGAATAATGGTTCTATTAATTGGGGGAAATTCCCTACAAGTTTTGCAGAATCCCACTGGGTGTGGTTATAAGAAAACTCTTGGTCACCCAAAGCCCACGTTGCCCATCTTTCAGATACAACAAATGCTGAATGAAACATGCAAATTTGAAGCCCAATCCCCGTTCCTACTGAAGTTAAGGGCAAAAGTCAAATAGACGTCAGTGAAAGCCAAATGCAACCAAGAAACAAGCAAAAAGGAGGAGGATGGAAGGGAAGGCTTCATAGAGGATCAAGCAGTTGCAGTATATTGTGACTAAACTTTGTAGAGGTCAAACAGTGAAATTTGCAGATCTGGAATTTCTACAGATGAGAATCAAAGGTGTGCCCTGAGGTAGAATTAAGATCTATTGAAATTTCATTCATAGGGGCGACAATATGGTGCACATCTTAGGCTAAAGGCCATTCTTTGATACTCACACCCAGCTGGCTTAAGATACCAATCCTAACTAAATCTGAAGGTTGACAGAGAAAATAAGGTTCCATATTCAAGTAAAAACCAAAGGCACTCCAGGGGGTATTTAGCTGAATACTCTCGAATGCTAATGCTCTCTGTGGATAAACCAACATAGCATCTCTGAGAAAGGAATTAGAAAGACAGAACAAAAAGGTAAGCCTGGAAGCAGCCCAGGTGGCTCTCAGAGCCCAGGGACAGAACACATGGCATGTAAGATCACTGTCATGCTACTGCAAGTTCTAAAGTAGAACAAAGTAAACACCAGTGTGGAAGTGATAGAGCAGAAAACTGGGATGACAAAGAGTAGCCAAAGAAACTTCCAAAGTCACGTGGCACTTAGAGAAAGCAAGCTGAACAACGTGGAGAAGAAAATGGATGGTACAGATAATAGAAGGAAACATTCACAAACCCATGGAACACAAGAGGAATAAGACACTACTAGTTCACTGGCTCTCAAGCAATATGTGACATCAAAATGTGAGAAGTTCTGTTTTATGGATTTTTCCTTTCTTAAATAAAGATTTCAGCAAGGAAGACAATGTTTACAAAGAGACACCATCCAGAGCAAAATGCAGATCAGAGTTGTCCATACTTCTGCTTTGAAGACAATAATTTCAATATTTTTAAATAAAATACTGTTTGAGGGTGCTCACTGCATCTTGCTGAACTTGACATAAAATATTAGTATAGTCCTTTAACAATAGATCACCAAGGGCCCCAAACCTACTCTGCACAGGTGCAAGGACTAACGTGATCAAACTAGGAGTAACTTCTTGTTGACTAAGAAGTTCTGTACTTGATTTGTAATCACCGAACATAGCAGATGTGCAGTCTGTATGTTCTCTGCTGTAACAGCAGGTAGATATTTCCATTGTTGTAATATAAGAAATTGTGTGAACTCTGCTCTCCTTAGGCTAGCCTAAAACATAAGCTCCCATGTAATTGAATTTGTGTGATATACTCTACCTTGGCTGTACTTAGCATAGCGTAGTTTGTTGGTTTCCTAATAAAACGTATAAACATCCTAAGATGATGTGCATTTTAACTAACTCCATCCTGTTCTACATACAGTGTCAGTCTGAAGAATACAAGGAAGTAAACAGTTAACCTTCCTAAAGGAATGAGCTATTAGAAGAGAAGTTCAACTACGGCCCACTCACCGTTGATATTGGCACAGTCCTTCCGCAGGAATTCTAATGCATGTGGGTGGTCATGCTCCACCGACTGAGACACATCAATGATGTACACCTCTCCACTGTGGTACCTGGAGATGCAGCAAGGGAAAAAGCAGATTTTATTTTTTTTTAATCCGACCATTTCAAAAAATGGTTCAAATTTTGGGGGCCCGACACTACAGTTTTGCTATGGACACGTTCCATATTACAATTGTTTTCAGTTATACTATTGCACGTTATTTGAGAGAACAATCCTGATGAACACAAAAAGCAATTTTAGAACAATTAAAATAGCTTACTTGTTTATTCATTAGCTGATGAAAAAAACCCATTGAATAACCTATTCAGGGAAGTATTTTGCAAGCTAAATTATCTGAGAGAGATTTGGGATGAAATCTGTATAATAATCAGGTAAATTACAAAGCAGAGCTGAAAGGAAGATACCGCCCTCCTATAGGAGCATATTAGTACTGCACAGCTCTACATATGAGAGAAGTCACCAATGCCTACATTTTAATGCTAAAATACAGAGCAAGGTTTAAAAACATACAGCATATTAAATTCACTGAGATCTGCATGAACAAGTTTGGCGTCCTGGTACATTCTTCTCATGTACTGTATGATCTGTAGATACAACTCCCGGGCTTTTGAGTCAGATAGCTGAGCATTTTTCAATAGAGGAGCAGGCCTTGGATTTAAAAAACAACAACAAAGAATAAATTCTCCCATTTTACACCAGCTGTATAGTCCCTTCACCACAATACTTGATTTATTTTAATTCAGAAAATGGAAAGACCTCAGTGATTTACTCAAATACTTGGCCAGCTCCACAACGAATATAAATATTCATCGCGTCACTGCAGAAAGTGGAACTACAATGTTTTACACCAGCTGAAGAACTAGACCACAACATTATAAATATTAAATATTTACATTACAAAATGCTAAATTAACACTAGTGTGTGCATCACTAACGAACTTTCCAACTAAAGCATTAACACATCACGACCTGAGCTTTGAAGTTTATTTTATATTTCTAAAACATAGGGCATGGCTACACTTGCAGATGTAAAGCACTGTGAGTTAAACCAGCCCTCGGAGAACACAGTAGGGAAAGCGCTGCAGTGTGTTCACACTGTCAAATTCAAGCGCACTGGCGTGGCCACATTAGCAGCTCTTGCAACGCCACAAAGAGCAGTGCATTGTGGTAGCTATCCCAGCATGCAAGTGGCTGCAACGTGCTTTTCAAATGAGGGGGTGGAGTGGAGTGTGACAGGGAGTGTGTTGTGTGTATGTGGGGGGCTGAGAGCATGTCAGCATGCTGTCTTGTAAGTTCAGACAGTAGCAGATCCCTCTCACTCACACTCACAACAGCAACATTCCACACTAATGGCTTGCTTTGTCCCGGAGCAGATAAGCATGCCAGCTGTCAGAAAGGGAGCTTTGAAAGTGGGTATACGCATTCCTACAGCAGAGTTCAAAACAATGACAAGAGTGGCCACTTGACTTCAGGGGACTATGGGACGTTTCCGGAGGCCGATTACAGCACAGTAATGCAACACCTCGTTCACACTGACACACGGGCGTTTCAGCTGGGGCGCAGCAAGCGTTATGCTTCTCGTGAAGGTGGATTACCAGCAGCGCTCCAGCTGCAGAGTCCAGGCGCTCCAAGTGCCTTGCCAGTGTGGACAGGTTGTGAGTTAGGGTGGCAGGGGCTGCTTTAATGTGCTCTAACTTGCAAGTGTAGCCAAGCCCATAGAATCATCACCATTCGTTTTCTATGAAGTATAAAAAGGCCCATTCAGATCCAGTTACAGAAATGGGGCCTTAATTTCTAGCTAAGGCAGATGATTTGCTCATTCCTTGCATGGATAAGACTTTGGAATCAGGTAGACCCTCTGCAACAGGAGCTGGGAGGGATCTTGATATTTTACATCTCATTTATACACCAGAGCAATGTGCTCAATTAATCACTAGCCTATGCCATAAATTAAGCAAATTCAACTGATTTTTTTTAATTCACCTTTGTTCAAACCTATCAATAAAGAAGTTCTCATTGATTTTCTGAGGATACTTACATGTCATCTTTACCAATAAAACTCATGACAAGTACATGACTTCTTAGCATAATTGGCTCTGGGCAAGGTATTTGTGCTGTATTCAACCTGTAACATTACAACAAAAAACCTGTAATTACCTATTAAAAACAAATGCAATATATTACTTATAATTTGTATTTTGTTAGTGCCAAGGGGCACCAACTACGTTTGGAACCCCTCTGTTGTAGGTGCTGTACAGAGTAACAGACAGTCCCTGTCCCAAAGGGCTTCCCTTTGTATATTAAAATGTAAGTATCATTATCCCCATTTTACAGATGGGAAATGGAAACACAGATAGAAGGTCTAAGGTTGGACAGAAAGTCTGTGGCAAGCCTGAAAAAAGTGAACCCACACCTCCTGAGTCCCAGTCTGGTGTCTTAATCATAAGACCATAAATCAGACCTTCCAACAGCCCTGGGTTTTGCAGGACTGTCGCACTTTGACCTCCTAAGCCCCTTGTCCAGGTTGAAGGGCAGTTGAGAGGGCCCCCAAACTGAGTGGCACTGAGTCCTGCATTAGCCACTTGGAACATGAGAAGGTATGCCATAAATGTCCTGCGTTGTCCACACTGTGGCAATGCACTCTATGGGGTTGTGATTTCTGAAGCGTACTATCATACTGCACACTAATTGGTCCATATAGACCCTGCTGGTTAGCACTAAAAGTTCCATAGCGCACTTTAAAACAGGTACATTAAAGCACACTAGAGAACTTTTAGTGTGCACCAGCAGGATCTACATGGACCAATTAGTGTGCAACACATCGGTGTGCTTTAGAAATCACACCCCTGTAGTGCACTGCTGCACCCTGTAGATATACCCTTAGTTATATATATTTTGTTAAACTAAATTGCCCCTTACACCCCACTATCCAGCTGCATCAGCCAGTCTGTCTCTCTGTTGCTGACCAAGTGTTTCATCCTTATCTCACCCTGCCCTCCCCAGACAGATGCCTCCATTAGCAACAACTGGTCACGAGTTGGTGACATCGCTATGATTTTTCTCCCCACAAAAAGATGAAATAATAAAAGATTCCCTGAGATGGTGCCTGTGTGATTGATACTCTGCAAAGGCAACAGTCTCCCTTGTCCCAGGTGTCCTTTGCAGCTCCACTCTCTTCCCTGATGGAAGGGAGGGGATGTTAGGAGGGTCTGTGCAGTAGGGACCGACTTTACCCTGCAATAAAATGGCATTAACACTGCCCATTAGCAGAAAGCAGTGTGCCCATCAGTCAGTGTTCTACCATGGAGTGTGATGGGGTCAGGTCAGCACAGGTCACAGTGTTTCAACAGGGAATAAATAATACTTTGCACTTCTGGCTCCTCATCTACAAGCGGAAACTGACCATATTCCGACATCATTTTCAATGGTGGGTGTGGGACATAAGGGGGTCCGTTCCCCCACCCAGGATCTGGGACACAGCAGCTGTTTGAGAGGGCAGGCAATGAGGAAGACTCCTGTTCCCAGCTGAGAATGCAGAGGGCATGGAATGGAATCCCAGAGCTGGGGCTTGGGCAGGGAGAGGAGGAAGGACCCCAAGGGAACACACCAAGCAGCACAAGGAAGGGGGACCCCAAGAGACTGTGCCATGGAATCATGCCAAGGAGGAAGAGAGGACTTCAAGAGGAAGAAGGATAATTGCCTTCTATGATGAGATAACTGGCTCTGTGGATGAGGGGGAAGCAGTGGACGTGTTATTCCTTGACTTTAGCAAAGCTTTTGATACGGTCTCCAACAGTATTCTTGCCAGCAAGTTAAAGAAGTATGGGCTGGATGAATGGACTATAAGGTGGATAGAAAGCTGGCTAGATCGTCAGGCTCAACGGGTAGTGATCAATGGCTCCATGTCTAGCTGGCAGCTGGTATCAAGTGGAGTGCCCCAAGGGTCGGTGCTGGGGCCGGTTTTGTTCAATATCTTCATTAATGATCTGGAGGATGGAATGGATTGCACCCTCAGCAAGTTTGCAGATGACACTAAGCTGGGAGGAGTGGTAGATACGCTGGAGGGTAGGGATCGGATACAGAGGGACCTAGACAAATTAGAGGAATGGGCCAAAAGAAATCTGATGAGGTTCAACAAGGACAAGTGCAGAGTCATGCACTTAGGAAGAAAGAATCCCATGCACTGCTACAGACTAGGGACCGAGTGGCTAGACAGCAGTTCTGCAGAAAAGGACATAGGGGTTATGGTGGATGAGAAGCTGAATGAGAGTCAACAGTGTGCCCTTGATGCCAAGAAGGCTAACAGCATTTTGGGCTGTATAAGTAGGAGCATTGCCAGCAGATCAAGGGACGTGATCATTCCCCTCTAATCGGCACTGGTGAGGCCTCATCTGGAGCAGTATGCCCAGTTTGGGGCCTCACACTACAAGAAGGATGTGGATAAATTGGAAAGAGTCCAACGGAGGGCAACAAAAATGATTAGGGGGCTGGAGCACATGACTTATGAGGAGAGGCTGAGGGAACTGGGATTATTTAGTCTGCAGAAGAATGAGGGGGGATTTGATAGCTGCTTTCAACTACCTGAAAGGGGGTTCCAAAGAGGATGGATCTAGACAGTTCTCAGTGGTACCAGATGACAGAACAAGGAGTAATGGTTTCAAGTTGCAGAGGGGGAGGTTTAGGTTGGATATTATGAAAAACTTTTCCACTAGTAGGGTGGTGAAGAACTGGAATGGGTTACCTAGGGAGGTGGTGGAATCTCCTTCCTTAGAGGTTTTTAAGGTCAGGCTTGACAAAGCCCTGGCTGGGATGATTTAGTTGGGGATTAGGTCCTGCTTTGAGCAGGGGGTTGGACTAGATGACCTCCTGAGGTCCCTTCCAACCGTGATATTCTATGATAAGGGTCAGCATGGAGGCACAGCCTTACAATTATTCCGCCATGGCTGTCACAGGTTGAGAGAGGGGATAATAAAGCTCCCTTGTGTGTGTGGTGGGGGATTTCTCCTGTGGGTTGTTCCCCAGTCCTGGTAGGAACCTTGCTGCAGTGGCTGGGATTCTCTGCTGTTTCACTCCTGAAACATCTATCGCAGCTTTGTGAGTGTCACTATGGGTCATGGGGGATTATATGGGAGATCAGGCTCCAAACATCTTGTTCCTCCATAACTGAGGACAGGATCTGAGGCAGATTAAAATCAGAACCCAACTTGTGTGTGTGGGATCTAGGACAAGCAGGAGCTCAACAGAACAGCTACCATCAAATGATCCACCCCCTGCTGGCACTGGTTTATTGGCTAGCTCTCTAGCTTGCCTGATTCCCTCCTCCCGGAGACCCCACTACACATGCACAAACCACTGATCCTAGTGGAAGGAGGCCACAACGTTGTCTCTCCTCGAGTATCAGCAGGTTTCACTCTGTGCAGGCGTGGAAATGTTGGAGATTTAGATCCATGTCCCTCATCGCCAAGGTTTTTCAAAAACGTGAGAGTTAGAAGAACAAGGCCTATTGAAAGTGAATGGGACTTGTGCTCCTAACTCACTTAGACACTTTTGAAAATCCCCCACTAAATCTAGTGGGAAGACACTGGGTCTGTAAAAGGAAGAAGTCACTGATGCCTCCACGGGGAGGGCAGGGTGCCAGAATCACTCAAAAGAGTAATTGTTTGACCCTTGCTGGAGAATCACCCTTGACACTGACAATATCTCCTATGATCACCTTGTTTCTCATCCTACTACTCTGGGGAAGGTTTTAATCAAACAGCCAGAGTCTGCAGATTCCCTGGCTCCCAGGCTGTCTGGTTTCTGCCCTGTTTATGGGACAGATGCTGGTCTTTATTGATGTCACATGGTGATGAACAACGATCACATCCATGCTGATTCTTTTGAGGCCTGACCCAAAACCCATTAAAACCAACACCTCCACAGGCTTTGGATCAGACCCTTAAATGCATCAGCTGCCTCTGATACCAGTAACCATGAGGGGCTCACACTTCTGCAGACCCTGGCAAGGATAGACTGAGTCACCCTGGAGCATCTCTGCTCTTTCCTCTCCTAGAGGACCAGACTGCAGTGATGAACAATTGCTCCTCTGCCCCAAGGGCTCTCTTGTGTGAAGTGCCACAAAACTTGGTTCTGCCACCTCTCCGTCTTTGTGCGGGAACGAGGTGACATAGTGAGCTCTGTAGTGATGTCACTGCCTGCCTGACACTTAAAAATATCACAAGAGGGTTGTGCATTAAAAACAAGTTTGTTAGTTGAATAGCCCTAAACTGCGTTTCCTAAAAGTCTAACATTAACAGCTGGCAACAGTATGAATGACCTAGTCGCAGCATGACAGAAAGGGTGGATTTCAAAGCATAATGTCATGTGCCAGATCCTGATTGTCTGATTCCATTGGGAATCTCATCTGATTAAGGACTGCAGGATTTGGCCCATTGTACAATCCATGCACAGTAAGATGGGGAACTTAAATGTTAATGGAAATATTTAGCCTAATATAGAAAAAGTAAAGCAATGTTTTAGGAACAGAGACAATACAACAGCTAGTGTGATGTAGGCCCTGATCCTGCATCGACAGTAGATGGGGGGAATAGCTGTGTTTGGGTGGAGCCCACTCAGATCACTGAGGCGGTGTGGGTGGGTGTGGGTGGGGGGGCAGTCTGCCCCAGGGCTGTTAATGCAGAAGAAACACCTTAGACACATCAGGCTGGGAATCTTGCCGCTTAGCAGTATTGGGGAAATCTTTTCAACGTTCCTTATCACCAGCGTATGAATGAACAATGCCCCCAAATAAGCAGGCGGGGAATTGGTGACAGCCCTGAAGGCCATGACATCTCATCCCACCAATTTTCCACACAGATTCCACACAGGGGACACTGAGCAGCAGCCAGCTCACGCTTACATTCATTCCCACCAGCAATGGAATGCACAAGTCATGTCTGCACCAAAGTGAAACATAAAAATCACCTTATTAAATTCCTCATCTCTTTTTCTGCCCATGTCTTCACCATTTTCCTCGGGTTTCCTTTACAATATCCATGACGAAATCTTAACAACAAGCACACCACAGAGACAAACATTTATAGAATATCTGTGACAAAAATTAAGAGCAATCTGTAGGTAAACACACAGTTAGTCCTGGAGAGGTTTGCTGTCATTAAAGAAAAGAACTTCAACTCACCTGAATTCCCCACTCACATACTTATCCCGATCTTTAAACATCAAAATAGAGGTTTTATAAATCTTTATTGCTCTGTTCTCTCCATTCACTGTACTGGCATGATAGACATTAGCCTATAAGTGTGAAGGTAAGAGAAACAATATTAACGTCCTGGGAATAGTTTAAGTACTGAGACGTTTGCTCATGTATCAAATACTGTCAAGAACACCATCTTTTAGGAGAGAAATTAAACCTTTGGGCTTTGTCACAGGATGGCTGCCCCTTTAAAGGGAAATGGGTCTGAATCCCACCTGTGACACAGCTAACTCTCCGTCGCAGAGGGGTGACCCAATCAGGCCTCTGGTGTAGACAAAGGAGAGACTTTGGGTAAGACAGAGATCTGAGCCTGCACAGCTGCAGAAAGCAAGGCGGCTCCTGCTGGAGACCCTGAGACAGCAGGGGAAGGTTGTTTGCATGCTTCCTGGTGGAATGTCCTGGCCTCCAAGCCCTGGAGAAAGGTGGGAAAACTGCACTCCAGCAGAAATGCCCTGGAGGAAGGACTGTTAAGATGTTTTTGTTCTGAGTTACACTTGTTTTGACAGACTTTATTGCCAGTCCAAATAGAACTAAATGAGTGTAATTGGGGGGGCGAAGAGGGGGGGAGGGGAACTATTGGAAACTGTATGAGGACTTAATAAATTGGACCGCAGAAGGGGAATCTTGTTTTTGAGTATCTTAGAATGTGTGGAATTTTTTAAGGAGTCCTGAGAAGAGGGAAACTGAGGCTGGGGTGCTGCAGGGACACCCAAGATACAAGACGGTGACAGTGCTGTTACAGGCCTCAATGCTAGAGACCCCTGGACCCAACGGGGGTGCCCCACTGAAGTCAATAGGATTTTGCACAGGCCCAGGGATCCAGCCATTGGGAATATTTTGCAGAATTGGGATCTAAAACCATACAAAGATGTTAGCGTGTATAAAGCTCTAAAATGCGTACATGCAGTAGAACTTCACAATAATGGCTGGGATGTCAATGACAGATAACTAGTGAGGAGCCTGATCCAAAGAGGTGCCAAGCACCCTCCCTCTCACTGATGCTCTGCACTCCTGAGAGTGGTCACATTGACTTCAACAGAACTATCTGCATGAGTGAGGACTACACACATGATAAGCAGGGGTCTGTAGGGTCAGATCTTCAGAGCCAAATACTGGTTCCACAGGAGTTTTACCTGTTACTTCAAGGAGACCAGCCTTTGGCTGTAAGAGTGAAACTAGCCTCTGTGCCGAGTGCCAGCATGAGGCCTATGTACCACTCAAGTCCTCAAGACCACTTATGGTCTAAGTGGAATTTAAATGGTGCTCCATATTTTGATTATTAAACAGAGTTCAGCAACTTCTCTATTGATATGTGATTAAATTCAAAGTAACAGATGTCTCACTTCACAGTAAATAAATTAACTTCTTGACAAACACAAGAAAATTAATTTAAGGCCAGAGATAATAAGTATTTTACTATTTCCCTTTCAGAACAGTCAACTTCCTCTCAGTTTGCAAAGAAAGACTGTAGCATGCCAGTTGGAATGAAACTCACTTCTTTTCCTGTGCTGATGCAGCCATTTATCTCTGATATGACACCTCTAGTTAGCATCTTGAACAGGATCATTCGTGTTCTTGGATCTAATACCTCATGGGAAATTAGAAAAAAAAAAGATGAGCAAACTCACTTTATCCAGTTTACTGAAAATATTATTAAAACAATCCATCTTGAATTGAAGAACCCACAGAACCACAGCATCTTAGTGGACCAAGCCATTCAAACTTCTATTTCTTCTATAATTTTGGAATTATCTTTAAAATATTAGGGGAAAATGTGTTTGTGACTTGTATGCAACTCCTAATCAGTGGTTTATAATATTTGACATGCATCCTTAGGCTAATGCTACTAGAGGAGTGATTTCCCATCCACAATACCAAGAAAAAAGTGTATTAGAACACAGCTACCTTAAAATGTGCCAGGCATTCACAATAGCACATGGTGGTCCTTGTGGTATACAGGCCTTTAATGTATCATACTAGTTTTAGAAGCAAAAATGTGTGGATAAAAAAAAAGGCACCATTTCATCTTTTCCATGGAAAATTCCACTTTTGAGTAAAGGTAAGATGAAATTCTATGCCTATCAACAAAATGCCAGTTGAATACAACAGCAAATCATAATACTAAACACCACAATGTTCTCCAAACCAGCTGTGAAAGCAGACACGATTTTTATAAAGCAGTCTTGTTCAGAAAGAAAAACATGGGGTGAAACCCTGACCTCACTGAAGTCAAGAATTTTTTGCCATTGACACCAACAAAGCTAGGATTTTACCTCTGGTTAGTGATTCAAATGAAAACAACAAACAGTTTGATATATTTAAGACTTACCTGTTCCACTGTTGCTCTGTCTGATTTATCTTTGACTCGATACCTAGTGCAAATGAAAATATAACAGCATGACATGATCTACTCAGGAGGAATATCCATAGTTCCACCAATAATTTTTCCAGAATGATTGCTCAAGAAGAAAATTAGGCAAGGAATTGGAAGCATCATTAAAATGGGATTCCTTTGCTGGAAAAGTACCACCAGCATTGTCTGCCTTATTGGCTAATCCCACAGCCATTGAAATGAATTAGATTTGCCACTGACTTCAAAGAAAGCAGGATCAAGACATGGCAATAACTTTAGTGACTGGCTCAGCAAATCATCCCATTTTATGGGGAAAATGTTAATTCCAAAATTTGCACTGTAAAAATGATAAATAAAAGAAATAGTATTTTTCAATTCACTTCATACAAGTACTGTAGTGCAGTCTTTGTCGTGAAAGTGCAACTTACAAATGTAGATTTTTTTTTTGTTACAAAACTGCACTCAAAAACAAAACAGCGTAAAACTTTAGCGCCTACAAGTCCACTCAGTCCTACTTCTTGTTCATCCAATCACTAAGACAAACAAGTTTGTTTACATTTCCAGGAGATAATGCTGCCCTCTTCTTATTTACAATGTCACCAGAAAGTGAGAACACGCATTTGCATGGGACTTTTGTAGCCAGCATTGCAAGGTATTTACGTGCCAGATATACTAAACATTCGTATGCCCCTTCATACTTTGGCCACCATTCCAGAAGACATGCTTCCATGCGGACGACGCTTGTT
This sequence comes from Chelydra serpentina, assembly GCA_037349315.1. Taxonomy (NCBI): domain Eukaryota; kingdom Metazoa; phylum Chordata; order Testudines; family Chelydridae; genus Chelydra; species Chelydra serpentina. The sequence goes on along the minus strand of JBAIAC010000002.1, from coordinate 26,094,024 downwards.
AAAAAGAAATGCATTCATTAAATTTTTGACTGAACTCTTTGGGGGGAGAACTGTACGTCCCTGGTCTGTTTTACCCACATTCTGCCATATCTTTCATGTTATAGCAGTCTAGGATGATGACCCAGCACGTTGTTCATTTTAAGAACACTTTCACTGTAAAACTGACAAAACACAAAGACAGTACCAATGTGAGATTTCTAAAGATAGTTACAGCACTCGACCCAAGGTTTAAGAATGTGAAGTGCCTTCCAAAATCTGCGAGGGATGAGGTGTGAAGCATGCTTTCAGACGTCTTAAAAGAGCAACACTCCGATGCGGAAACTACAGAACCCGAATCACCAAAAAAGAAAATCGACCTTCTGCTGGTGGCATCTGACTCAGATGATGAAAATGAACATGCGTTGGTCCGCACTGCTTTGGATCGTTATTGAGCAGAACCCGTCATCAGCATGGACGCATGTCCCCTGGAATGGTGATTGAAGCACAAAGAGACATATGAATCTTTAGCACATCTGGGACGTAAATATCTTGCAATGCCGGCTACAATAGTGCCATGTGAACGCCTGTTCTCGCTTTCAGGTGACATTGTAAACAAGAAGCGGGAAGCATTATCTCCTGCAAATGTAAACAAATTTGTTTGTCTGAGTGATTGGCTGAACAAGAAGTAGGACTGAGTGGACTCTCAGGCTCTAAAATTTTATATTGTTTTATTTTTGAATGCAGTTTTTTTTGTACATAATTCTACATTTGTAAGTTCAACTTTCATGATCAAGAGATTGTACTACAGTACTTGTATGAAGTGAACTGAAAAATACTATTTCTTTTGGTTTTTTAATAGTGCAAATACTTGTAATAAAAAATAAATATAAAGTGAGCACTGTACATTTTGTATTCTGTGTTGTAATTGAAATCAATATATTTTAAAATGTAGAAAACATCCAAAAATATTTAAATGAATGGTATTCTATTTTTTAACAGTGCAATTAATCGCAATAAATTTTTTAAAATCCCTTGACAGCCCTACCCAAAATACAAACAGCACACAGAATATTTACATTCTCTAATTTCTAGTTTATTCAGCACCATAGATCAAGTTGCAGCTCATAGTAGAAAACAATTTGAGGGTATAAGAGAGTTTTCAATAAAACAGAAATACAGCCACCCAAAGTACTTACATATCTGCTTCCTTTTGCCTAGACTTTTCTGTGACTTTGTTTATAACAGAGTCAGCAAGATTTAGCCTATCTGAAAAATATATTTAAAAAAAAAAAAGTGAAGATCAAAGAGGTTTTCTACACACAAAACTGCAGCTACAGTTCTGATATTTAGATAGCTATAGATATATCACACATATTCAAGGCACATAAATTAATACTTGTAACAAGATGATCAGGTTTTCAAAAACATATGCACTAGTGGCATGAGTTAATTTAGCATTCTCCTCTATGGGTCTGAAACCACTCCAGGATTATGGAGGAGCAACAGGGGCTACTGCCCTGGAGATGAGACAGTGCCTAGAGATGCTGTCCTTCAGATGGAATGTTAAACAGAAATCCATTTGCCCTTCTCTCAGGGAACTTAAAAAAATCCCATGCCATTTTCCAAACAGAGTAAGCAATAGCCCTGTGTCCAAGCCAATATTCCCTCAGTAACGCTAATGCTGATGTTTAAGGAGGCATGTGACTTAATGCCAAGAGTACTGCTGCTGTTTGTGTCTATAAATCACTGGCCTATTCACTTCATCTCATCATTTTGGAAATATTTTGGTATGAAAGATACTAGACAAAAATTGCTGTATCCTAGTATAAATTTGTTATCACAAGCTACCATGGTATGTTACACAGTAACTTCACTGCATACTGACTATACAGAGTATTGTAGAACCAAAGAAGCTGAGCTGCTGCAGTTTCGAGAGTGATCAGATGATGGTCTGATGGACAGCTGAGTCCCTCCCTCCCAGCCAATCAGATTGTTTCTGTGGTGAAATTACAGAAGAGTTATTTTGTGTAATCAGAAGGAAGCAGGGAAGAGAGACAGAACAGCTCTCTGAGGAGAAGGAGACTCCAGGAATGATATCTAAAGACAAACATCATGTCTGAAGGCGACATCCAATATTAACCCTTTTAATTGTTTGGTAACAGCTGGCTAGTTATAATGCCTAAAGCCCCAGCTCAATGTAATTAGAATTAGTCACTGAATGTCACCAAGAGGTACCTAATTACCATAAAAGATGACGATAGGATTATACTTACCTAGATTAATTTTATGCTCAAATTTTCTTAGGGCCTTGTCTGTAGGAGTGGACATTTTTGCTGAATTGCAACTAGGGGTCTGTCTATTTGCCTGAAACAAAGGATTTGTTACATAATTTGCCTTCCCTAAGTAGCCCTTCTAAATACACAGTAGCTTGGGGGGAAAACATCAATTTATCTAGTCTGATCTGCTCATGTATCTAAACACCTGTACAAGCTTATCTGCATTTAGAAAATCAGAATTTGTCATGGTACAGACATAGTTTAGAACTGGAAATGATTTCAGTTAAGAGAAAACAAAAAACATATGTGGGTTCAAAATCCTATTAGCTAAGAGCTCAAGGAGAACGTGCTTGTTAATCAGGGGATTGACTGTAACTCAGTCAACTAGCATCTTTTAGCTCCCAAGAGGGAACAAGAACACCAGTGATGGAGAAAACAAGGAGAGAAAACACCAAGAGAGAGATGGGGAGAAAAACTGAGAAGGGAAAGAATCAGAGCAAAAAGAGAGAACGAAGAAGGGGCATGCATGGCTTGTCAAAGAGGCATCAGTTCCCACAGGCAATATTCTCCAGACCCAATCAATGTCTGCCCCAGCCAGATCCCCATCATAAGCTCCTAAATAGCACACACCACTCATAATTCTCTCCTCCCCAGGTCTCCTTCCAAAGCCCATAAAGGCAGAAATGGGTAGCCCAGGAAATATGTTTTGTGCCAGCCACAGCAATCTGTAACTGCTCCCCCTCAGTTTCCCAGAGATACTCTGATGTCCATATGTCAAAGAGAAAAGGAGAAATGTTCTACTTCCGTTGCCCAAGCTGAGATCATAGTGAAAAGTAAATTAATTTTCAAATTCTGTGGGTTAATTATTTAAGCTAGTAATTCAGACAAGATTTCTAACCCGATATGGTCCTCTCTAAATCCATTCACCTTTGGTGTTTTTCATAGGTTTACTTGCCTCCTTTACTATTGATACAAAATGTACGCTTGCCCTCACACTCCCCAGTCACATCAAGCATGTCATCTCACAAACTGGTGAGAAGGAAAGGATGGAAACCCAGGAATATAGAGGGAGGATATTGAAAGGGAGGACATACCATTGACATCAGGGTGGGGAGATAGGTTGAGACCCCAAAGGAATGGAACAGAGTTGCAGCCACAAGCAAGACCAAGCAATACGAGTTGAGGAAAGAACCACTGGGGCATGGGAAGAGGGTGGCATTGGTTAGGAGGTACACTCTGTGTGTGTGAGGAGGAGAGACATGAGGACGCTCCTAAGCTGAGAGTGCAGTGAGAAGTCCCAACTTGAATTTATGGTTGGGATCACATTCACATATCATTGTGCCCTGCTTTAGTCCCGTTTGCTATTAGAAACTCTGAACAGTGTCCTGGAAGTGTCTTTAATGTACCTGTGGGTTGCAGCCTCCAGTTGCAGTATGACGCTTGGTGAGTCTTCCAACTGAATCATCCCAGTCCCACTCTTCATCCTCATCATCGTCGTCATATTCAATTTCATCAGTGTCCACTTCCTCAGACAAACATGATTGCTGATGTTTAACTGTTACCTCCTCCTCTTTAGCGGTTTCCGTGCCCTGGGTCAATTCACTTAAAAAAAAAAAATCTATATAAATAAACCCCATATTACCAGAATCATTGTGAAATTAATGTACAGTCACCCAGAAGAATGAAATAGCAAGGGTACCTCTCTGCTCAATATTTTATTATTTCACTTGCAGAAGAGCTCTTCTGCATGGTGGCTCAATTTTACTGTAGCACTTTTAAGTATCTTCTTCCTTTGCTTAAATGCTGTTTTGTAATTCCTTCAACTATTGTGTTCAGTGAATCACAGATACCTGGCACACTCTGCAACTCCTACCGAACACCTACATTAGAAAAGACCATCCCGTTCACTCTTCAGAGGCAGACACACTCCATTGTCCTAACAAACTAGATGAGGCTTCTAGCTGAGATGTTCCCAAACTAGATCTTACTGGTGAGCTGCAGAAAACTCAACAAATACCCCGTCTGAGAGATCAACAGATCCAGCACTAAAACTGATGACTTAGAAAGGAACATTTAGTTGTTATGAGCGCTTATGATCCACCCTAAGCCTGGTCTCTATGGTCTGTCAAGTCTCTGCATATTCTTCCCATATATCTCTAATTTCTCCTTAGTCACCTCAGGGTATGTCTACACTGGATGCAACTGGCCCAAGTCAGCTGACTTGGGCTCAGGCTGCAGGGCTGTAAAATTGCAGTGTAGACATTTGGGCTCACACTGGAGCCTGGGCTTGTTTTTAGCCTCACAGCATGAGCCTTGCGAGCTCAAGTCAGCTGACCCACGCTCTGAAACTCGGCGCTGCAGGGTTTTTAATCGCAATGTACACATACCCTCAGATATTTGTAAGGTTCCCTCCCATCTCAAAAATAAATGGAATATCACCTTAGCCTGAGACAAACTGATCTGGAATCTAGAATTGGTATATCATAAGCATATGCAGTCCAGAAGATTTTTGCATCAAGTGCAATAGAAAAATGAGACTATAGGCTATAGAGGTGAAATTTACTCCTCCCCGGCACAAAATCTGAGGAAATGGTTCTTGGAAGAAGTTCAAGGATAATTTGGGAGATGGATTTTACCTCCAACATCCAGGAAAGCCACAGATTCACCACAGCCCTTCCAAAGTTGCTATTCCAGCCTATGACCTAGCATTGCCCCTCAGTACCTCCTACTCTGGGGTTTTGAGCCACTGCATCAACATAAATTCAGAGTCTCCTTACACGATAAGCAAAGGAGTGAGGAGGCCTCTGTGTATATCCACTGTGCTCTCACATGCCATAGTTGTAGATCTGCAGGGTTCAAGTAGGGAAGAAGGTCTCACATGTACCCAATACGGGATGGGTGAATTTCACCCTAAGAATTCATCAACGCTTCCCCACTGCACTTCTCAAGCCTTTCCTGACAAATCTACTATTCAATTTAGAACGGGGATCCTGCCAAATCATAAGAATGGCCATACTGGGTCCGGCCAATGGTCCATCTAGCCCAGTATCCTGTCTTCCAATAGTAGCCAGTGCCAGATGCTTCAGAGAGAGTGAAAAGAACAGGACAATTATCGAGTCCAGTTCCAGCTTCTGGCACGGAGAGGGTAAGGGACACCCAGAACATGGGGTTGCATTCCTGACCATCTTAGCTAATAGACATTAATGGACCTATCCTCCATGAACTTATCTAATTTCTTATCTGAACCCAGTTATACTTTTGTCCTCCAAACAATGAGTTTTACAGGCTGACTGTGGAATGTCAAATGTGCTGAACACAGGCTTTGTTAAACAAAGACACAAAACAAAAAGAAAAAAAAACTTTTCCCCATTCAAATCAACCTTTCACAAATTTTACACAATAGAAATATTTCCATGATTTTATTTAAACCATTTTCTTTTTAAACAAAAACATTCTCCTCTATGCTTTGAAACAATTCAGGAGAATCACAAAGTTAAAGGGCCTGGAAACTCCCTATAAACAAATTTGCAACAAACCAATCAATTTTTATTGACTAAACAGAGAGCATAAATAGTAAAAAGTAAATAGACTTTATATAGTCTCACATACAATATCTAACCTGACAGCATTCCTTTAAATCTAGTCATATTTTGTGTGTTTCATAGATTTTTCTCTCTTTTATAATCATCCAAAATGTCTCTTTCCTCACAGTCCACCCTGTCCCTATTTGCTCCTGGACTTAATTTACAATAGTAACTGTCTGACACCAACATTATTTCCTTGGCAACAGAACGTGGAGTAAAAAACATTGAATTATAATGTCACTGCAGGACCAAGAAGCAACAGCCATGCTGCAAAGAAGTAGGACCTGATGGGCAAAAAGTATCATTAGTCATCAAGGGTCCAATCCTGCAACACATACACATATAATTGTTCAAGTGAGTGACTTAAGTGCACTTAAGTCAGCAAGACTATTCATAACAGTAAGCATTGCACCTGATAAGTAATGTTTGCAAGACTGTGCAGGCCCTGATCCTGCATAGAGCTCTGCCAAGAGGCCCCCTGTACCCATATAGAAGTCTTAGGGGCCAAAACAGCAGGGGAGGAAGTATCATTAACAAATTGTTCCTCATTGTATAAATATATATATATATATATATATATATATATATATTTTATTCCCCACTATCCCACCAACAACCCCACAACACTGCCCCAACTCTTCGACACTATCTTAAAAATACAAGTAGGTGGTCAGTGAGGGGAAAAACAAACTCTGCTCTAACTTTTCACATGAGCTGAAAATAATCTCGGCAGCCTGTTTTCTCCTTACCTGTCTGAGGCGTCTGCATCATCGAATTGTCCTGGGACTGTTCGGCGCATCATCTCCTTCCTGTAATTCATTGTTGCAGTAGGTTTCCGCACCATGTACAGAGGACTACAATCTGTCTGTGTCATATACACAATGTGTTAGGTTATGTACTCTGTGTTTATGTGATAAACTAAATTCTATGTGCAGTTTCTTAGGTCTACACCTTACACTGAAGCTATGTCTGATGTGAGGGCTACCTGTGTTAGGTGTATATACACACATACGCAGTGTATGCTCAGGACACTCCAATGTATACAGGTTAGGCACTCTGTGCACGTTACAGTGAATACACTACACGTGTGTGTTATACACAAACACTGGACAGGCCGCGCTGTGTGTGTGTGACCATACCGGGGTGAAAATAAGGGTCAGAACCAGCCCCAGCCCCAGCCCGCCCTGTACCGATAAGTGCCTCCCGCTCCGCTCCGCCTCCTGCCCCGGGTAGCAGCGGCAGCTGGGGCCTCGGGCGGCGATTTAAAGGGCCCTGCGCCCTTTAAATCGTCCCCGGAGCCCTGCTGCCGGCGGAGCGCCGGGCTAGCCCGGTCCCCTTTAAATCGCTGCCGGAGCCCCGCCGCCGCTTCCCTGGGCTCCGGCAGACTCCGGGGACGATTTAAAGGGCCCGGGGTGGTAGCGGCGGCCGGAGCCCCGTTCCCGGGGGAAGCGGCGGCGGGGCTCCGGCAGCGATTCAAAGGGCCCGGGGCTTAGGAAGGCCGCGCGCTCGGTACCCTGCTGTGTGACTGACTGACACACACACCGCGTTGCGTTCCGCGGCCTACTGGGTGGTGCGCGGGCCCCAGGCTACGGGCGTGTGGCCCCTTCGCTGGGGCTGCAGCTCCCCGGGTTCGGCGCTCGGCCTCCTCCGCCTCCCGGGGCTCCGAGCTCGGACACGCGAGACCCCCGCTGCCGGTAGCACCGCCCAGGAGCCACCGTGTACGGCACGGCCAGAGGCTCAAAAAGCCAAGAATGCAACCGCGCGCTCTCAGAAGCCACACCCACCCGAGTGCCGGTCTCATTTAAACCAGTGCCGAGGCGCCAGGGCTGCACGCGGGGCCTCATCCGTGCAAAGTATATAAATCCCAGACGCAGCACCAGGTACATTGTGTAAGCAAACACCGTATGCATCTATCCCAAGTACGTATACACAGCAGTGTACCCATCATATGGTACGGAAGCCAAGTACGTGCGTAAGCGGTACATCTCTCACTGATTGATACAGAAACCCAGTAGTCGGGGTCCAGACACACCAATCAACACATGCGTATAATAGTTATATCTCCAATATTTATATACATCGGTATATTTATAAATAAACGCAATATGTATATCGCGTTGCTACGCATTAATGTGTGCGTGTACAGGTGTTATTTTGGGAACACTGAAATCAGGCTTCTCGAACATGGTTAGGAGCTGGCCGTCAAACCTAGTAGCGTTTAATGCGATGTAAGGTTGCGGGGGATAACAAGATAAGTGACGAGTCGCTGACTAAACTTGAGCGGCGGGCCGCTGAGTGGTTGTTACAAATCCCCAGGACCAATTCCGTTTACACATGCTTGGGCGACAAATCCAACGTTCTGCTTCAATGCTCTCTCGTTCCCGCCCCTCTCCCGCCGTTCAGGTAAGGGGATTGGTTGTGGATTTGGCATGTCACAGAAGCGACAAAGGGTCCTGTGGCACCTAATAGACTAACAGAGGTATTGAAGCATAAGCTTTCGTGGGTCAATACCCACTTCTTCGGATGCAAGCAGTGGCTTGCATCCGAAGAAGTGGGTATTGACCCACGAAAGCTTATGCTTCAATACCTCTGTTAGTCTATAAGGTGCCACAGGACCCTTTGTCGCTTCTACAGATCCAGACTAACAGGGCTACCCCTCTGATACTTGAGACCATGTCACAGAGGGTCTTTGTGATGTCATCACAGTCCTAGCCAACTAGACTTCTAAGAAGAACAGTACCCAACCCACCTCATACGCAGATGGTCCAAGAGGGAACAGGAAGCACCTGGCCAAAATTCAGAAGAGTTTCGATGGATCCAAGATGTGAGCCCATTAGAATTTAAAACCTAGCAAAAACTGATTATGAGAAGTGAAGACAGGTACTGCCCAGTGATAAATTTCTCCCCCGCTTATAAAAAAAGTCCTAAATAGAACTGTAAAATTAAACTGGATTAAATATAGTTCATAAAATACAAAGGGGGTTGGGGGCAGGTTATTATCATTACCATGATAGGTATTTCCTTAGATTTTTTTTCTAAGAGAAACTGCTAAGCGTCCCATATTATGGTATGAACTATTAACCTTAAGGAGGTTTGGATCTAGGGTGACCAGATGTCCCAATTTTATAGGGACAGTCCCGATTATTGGGTCTTTTTCCTTTATAGGCTCCTATTACCCCCCACCCCCGTCCCGATTTTTCACATTTGCTGTCTGGTCACCCTATTTGGATCAGTGAAATGCTCCAAAGTTCAGATGCTTTTCTGAAATATTTGAACTATTTTGGTTTGCAAAAATCAGATGCTCTCACAAAAATTCTGGTAAATCTATTTTGAGTCTTTCTCGGAATACCCTGAGAATTGTCCTTTTTAATGTTATTTTGCCTTATATGCCTCTGATCCAACCAGGACCAGCAAGTGTAAAGGAGTGGAAAATTGGGTCAGGGAGAAGTTTGGTCTAAGAACTGGGTGAAATCCTGGCTCCATTGAAATCAATGGCAAAACTCCCATTGACTTCAGTAATGCCAGGATTTAATCCCAGGCCTTTTTAATTCAAACCAATTCATCTATCCCTAATGCTAAACTCGTGATTAAAAAAAAGATGAATACAAATATTTATAAAGTCATCCTTATTTTGTTACAGTTTATTGTAAATTGAAAGCATACTTTGTCATGTCATGTCATGCTATCAAAAATACTAGGGCTTCCTCGGAGTAGGAGACCTGGATCAGTGGATTCTGCCTTAGGTCTGAAAATCTTTTAATAGGCATTGGATCAGGCCCTTACTTCTCCACTGTGAACATAGTGAGCACACAGTCCTGTTTATGGCAGAAAAGTCTGACCAATACCCCTATGGCTCCAAATGCTCTTCTACTTGTCCCTTATTATTCTAAACTGATACCCCAGTCACTGAAAGAACCTGTAATGATAGATGGACAAGCAGGGGCCTTCTATTCTGGAGGTCATGGCAGGTCTGAATTACAGAATTTTCATACATAAGTTACATCAGGTGTTCTCAAAATGGGGCTCGTGATAACCTCGTGACCCCTCAGGGGGTCACAAGGTTATTACATGGGGGGTCACGAGCTGTCAGCCTCCCCTCCCAAACCCCGCATTGCCTCCAGCATTTATAATAATGTTCAATATAAAAAAGTGTTTTTAATTTATAAAGGGGGGTCACACTCAGAGGCTTGCTGTGTGAAAGGGGTCAATAGTACAAAACTTTGAGAACCACTGGGTTACATAAATCAGTAGTACTATCACTCTCAGAAGTCCTTTTACCCTTACTAGGAATAATTTGGCAGAATGTATATATTGGGTGCAGGAATTTCACAGACTTCAACTGAAGCTTTCTCTGAGGAAAGATTGCTACTCTATAAAGGCAGATATATATACACACTCATATACCCATTATGTAATATGTAATGTAGATTGTGTGGTCTCTATGTTATATATATGGGTGTATATGATATATTATACAATCTTCTAATGAAATCTTTCCTTGGACAAAACTCCAACTGAACTCAATGGAATTCCCAATTTTCAGTCCTCACTAGATCATATTTCTCTACGTATGTCATAATAATGTCTTAATATTCAATACAAAAGACAAGGTGGGTGAGGTAATATCTTTTATTGGACCAATTTCTGTTGGTGGAAGAGACAAGCTTTTGAGCTTCACCAACAGAAGTTGGTCCAGTAAAGATATTACCTCACCCACCTTGTCTCTCTCATATCCTGGGACCAACATGGCTGCCATGACACTGTTAATAACCAATGCACAGACAGTTTGATGACTGCTTGCTTGTTGGTGTGTTAGAAAAATGAAGGTGGAGGCCAGCCTTTTGCTACTATTGTTTGTGGGTTATGCTAGGTGAAATTAAAAGGGTTACAATCTTTTATTTGTAGATGTTTCCCCACCATCCAGTATGTAAAGGTGAAGGCTATCAAAAGTTTTTGACTTTGGCAGTAATCAGTAAATCAGAGGTCAACGCTTCTACTCAGCAGCCTTTAAATACAATGAGTGAAGGAGATGCCATTTCCCTCAGCAATGCTTCTCTGCAGTTGATCCACCGAGATTCTCTTAATGTTGAAAGCAGCAGTACAGCTTCAGAGCTCTCTCAGGTGTGTACGTCATAGCGCTACTTTGGGATATCTCTAAATTCCCCCTGCCGGTCTCTGGTATCAGTTCACATGGAGATCAAATATCCCATGAATATTTTTACCAAAGGAATAGGGGAATTACATGCTGGTATCCTAACTGATCTTCTCCCCCAGTAAGGCAGGTTCTCATGACCATGGCTTTGTGTGAGCTGTTGTTAAGGGAGTGGTGTGTCTTTGCTCTCTACACAGCATTAGGAATATGAGGAAACCAAACAGACACAGTTGGGTTCCAAATAACTGTATTTACTAAATATATATGTATACAAGGCCTAGCTCCATATATACACCACTGCTCTGTTAGGGTTCTGGTGGCGTCAAAAATAGAAGAGAGGAATGCCCGCTAGAGGGCTCCCAAACTATTTAAAGCACTACTGCCCAGTACCTATACACTGCAGAGAGCTGCAACATTTCTTCCAGCCTTAACGTTCTATGGTATGTACATTGTTTTGACACAACATGATTTGAGATGCCTTGAGTATGAGAGGCACCATATGAAAACAAACTGTACTCTTACTTATTATTATACTGTAGTATCTAAGAAACCCAATCCAGGATCAGGGCCCCATTATGTTTAGCACTGTACAGACAAGTAACAAAAAAGGGAGTCCCTGCCCCAAAGGGCCCACAGTCTAGGTATTCTATATATATTTTTTGCTTAAAGAGAATCTAATGCTTATGAAGGGTTGATGGTCCTTGAGGTTAAAAACCTGACACTGTGATCAACAAAATATTTGTGTCAACAAAATAACTGAAGCGTGAGTAGCAGCAGCGTAAGCTTCCTCATGCTGTCTTGTCAGCATGCTGGTGACCCTGACCTAGAGGGGACCAGCAGTGAGAGTGTAGCTCATTCCCTGTGCCCATTCAGTCTTTGCCTCTCTGCTGATGCAGCCAGGGAGAACTAGGAGCTGGGCTGAAATCACCCTCTCATTTCTTTTAGGATCAACTATCACATGGTTTCAGCTACTACTGATCACCTGGGACAGGTTTAACGTAGAGATTTGCAGGTTTATTCCATTATATATCGAATAAGGAATTCTTCAAGTAAACATGGTGATTCATTTGAATGATTGGGAATTAGCTTGCTTGTAACATTAATTATTAACTATTTCCTGCTCTAGAGATACTTTCTCATATTTGCTTTTATTCCCTTCTTTCCTCAAGGCCTCCATGGGGGTGACCATCTCTCTAGCCAAGGTGGGCTGGATATGGCTCCATTAGGAGGCCAACTATGTTCATTCTGAAACGGCCATAGAAGGTGATGCAAGTGACTCCCTAAGAAATATGTGACACCTGTGAGAGGGTTGATTTCAGTGAAGCTCCTACTTCTGCAAGCAGCTAGTAAAAGTACCAGGCCTCCAGGAGGATGATCTTATAGTTAAAGTATTGTGCTGGGTCTCAGGAGATCAGATTTGATTCCTGGCTCTGCCACAGACTTCCTGGGTGACCTGGCACAAATCACTTAATATTTCTCTGTGACTCAGTTCCCTAGCGGTGAAATAGGGAAAATAAAACTTCTTTACCTCACAGGGGTGTTGTGAGAATAAATAATCTCAGATAGTATGTTGATGGATATCCCATCAATATCTAGATAACCAATAAACCAGTGGGGAAGCTGTAATTTATTGGACCGTGCAGAGGTCTAGAGTTCAGAGATAAGGATTCTAATTTCTGCTTTGCTATTTTCTTGTGGTGTGACCTGACCTACATGGCTGTGCAGGGCTGTAAGACAACTCCCACATCACCAGCACCTCTGGGCAGCCTCCCTATGTCTCGTTGGTCTCAAGCACAGGTGAGAGGAAGCAGGGGCTGTATGCCCAGAACTTTTCCCCCACCTCCATACAGGTCAGCAGGGAGTGGACAGAGAGGGCTAGTTTGCAGCTCCACGCCCACTTAACATGCCAGCTGGCATAAGTGAGCTGGCATGGGGGGAGCTGTAATCTACTACTGATCACAGTCATTGTCAGGTTTTTACTAACCTCCAGGAACAAGGAATTGTAGCTATGCACTGCTTCATACACAGGGTGGTGCCTAAAAGCTCAGTTTAACCCTGAACCTCTCTGTGCCTCAGTTCAGTTACCTTAATGATGACGCTTGCTCAGCTTTGGCTAGGAAAAGCAAATACACCGTGATTCACACTTATTGGAGAAAATAAACAGAAAAATCGTCCGTGTGTAGTGACTTTTTGTGATGAATAAGGCCTTGAAGATCCAAGTGATGAGGATTGTTAAGGATTCCCCTTTTTGTGTTTGCAGGATGAAATACAGAATGCAAGGAGGAAAGGATATCCTGGCTGCAGACTCTACAAAGGAGATCATCTTTTTGAGCCAGAGTTGGAAAATTTGATATACAGTATGTTCCTCTTTGGCAATGAATCATGAAATAGAAAGAACTTTAACTGTCTTTCTTTTATAGTGCCCCTAAGTGTGCTACGGTGGCCCTTCACAGAAGGTATAGAAAGACTCACTCCCTTCCCCAAAGCACATGGGGCGTGGTCCAGAGTCCACTGATATCAATAGAAAGCTCCTTTTGATTTAAATAGGTTTTAGATCAAGCACTTACCATCTACCTTTCAGATGTGACATTAGTAAGGGAGATACGCAATAGAGACAGGATGGAGCAAGGAGGTTTGGAAACAGTAGGAATATAATCAAGATACTGTTTAAGCAAAGGTGTATTTATTTGCATAAAAACACAACTATGTCAACAGGACAGAAAATAACCTAGAGGAGAAACAAGAGGTCCATATTCAATTCACCAACACACAAATTTATCTTGTAAATTGCAGTGAATAATAAATTCCCTTCCACTATGTCCACGGTGACACCGAAATGAGATAATTTGGTCCTCGCAGCTGTTCCTGACTTGTCAGACCTTCATTCCGTGCAGGCTCAGTGATGACTCAGAATAGGCTGCTACAACACGCTGCTGCCTACTCCTGTGAGCTGGAGCAGCATGCATGTCCAACTAGCACTTGCTGCTGACAGCAGCATATGTGCTTAGCTGGCTGCGGAGTCTGCACACACCCACTAGCTGGAAGATTACCTCTTCTAGAGGCTATAGGCCCAGATCCCCAGCTGGTGAAAATCAGCATAGCTCCACTGAAGTCAATGGAATTACATTGATTTACACCAGCTAAGGATCTGGCCCATAGCATGAAAGCCAGCATGCTAGTCATAAGTATCTCCTAGTACTGCCTTGAGCATGAGGATTGATTCTGCTCTGCTGCTTGCTCTAGAATAAAAGGCTCCTTATACCCTGTTTCCCTTTACATGCCAGCATAACAAAGGCCAGGATCCAGCCCACAGCATGCTGATTCTTTTGCATCATTCACTGTTTCCCAACATCATAGGCTAAATTCTGCCCTCACATGCACATTGATTTCAGTGGATGTTGCAGACCTGTATCTGAGGGCTGAAATTGGAGTGTGCTAACATAATCCCTTGCGTGAGCATTCATGCAGTTGCATCATGTTCAGGTTAGGTTATTTCTGATGAGAAACCCATGTAAACCGAAAGGAAATCATACACCTGTTGTGCTAACCCAAAACAGAACAGCATACATCTCCCCAGTTACAGTGTGATATTTCCATTAATGTTCTATGAACCAGTTCCAATGTATTTACTCAATCCCATCCTGACTAGGTGCAGATTTTGAAGACTCTTCACAGAAAGTTTTGACACCATTATGTGATACAAGAACATGCCTTAGCAACAAGGACTCTCTGTATGTAGCAGACTGGAAGGAATCCTCAGATAATGAAAGAATATTCTTCCCCAGGAACGAATCATTATCCAAAGGAGAATCAACACAATGCAGCAAAATGTTGGACTGGTCAAAGGAAAGCTCCATTACTGGAAAAGACTTAATTAAAAAAGCATCATGGGAAACTGAGAATGAGAAAGTTTCACTGGCAAAAGAATTGTTACCTCTGGAAGACGATCCATTTGTGATAATGGGGGAGTCATTGCTGGAGTGCATTGTTAAGGAATCCCCCATAAAAGAAGTGTCCTATTTTCTCACTCAACCCACAGGCTCTTTAATTAAGAAAAATCCGTGTTTTGTTACTGAAGAATTATTTTTCAGAGAGGACAACTTTAACTTGACTGGCAAAGCAGCCAGTCATGAAGGAAATATGGTAAGATTTCAAACTGCAATCCACAAGAAAGTGGAAGCATGTTGATGAAAACGATGTTCCCTATTATAGCTAGTGGTGATGTTTGAAATGATGTGTATACCTAGTAGTACTCTCTGTGGGAGAGTAGTGCGCCTCCTTGATGTATGATGTTATTAATAATAGAGTAGATGTATTCTAAATCCCCCCTTGATACTACAGTTGGGTGCACTAGAAATGTCTATTGAATTAACTGAGCTCTGAATTTTATGAGAGAGCATATTTTCACTGACATACCCATTCAGTTTACAAACACTTACTTTCTTTTGGCAGACAGCCACTGAACAACCCGTTGACTGTGCAGAGAACTTGAAGGATATTTCTCCAGTCTCTTTGGATGAAAACATAGAATATATTCGAGCTCTGATTAAATCAAATAGACTCATGAAAGAAAATATCAAGAGCAATTTATTACATTGTTGCGACAAAGAGGAAAGTGTTGGCGGCAGCCTTCTGTCTGAGTCTGTGAGATGCCTTTTATTTATAATTTTTCTATCCTTTTAGCCACAGATATGCCACAAGGGGAAGAAATTTTTAGTTTAAATGAGTTGAAAAGCTGCATACAAATGTGTGGGCCAAATTCTGCTCCAATTTACTATTAGTTTTATGATAGCATCTGGGAACCCTCAATCAAAAATCAGGGACTTCTTGTGTTAGGCATCACTGATACCCAGTTCTGTCCCACTGAAGTCAGTGGGGTTGCCCAGTAGAATGGAAAGCAGAATTTGGTCCTTTATCTCTCTTTTGGTTGAGTTGTGCCATCATTGAGTGAAATCTCCCTTATGTAGGGCATACAGAAATTCAACACATGCATTGTTGCGTGGATCACTGAAAGTCACTTTTTATCTGTGGTCTTGTTTGCCCTTTCAACTTACATGCTCTTTGTCTCCACTTTCATGCTATCCTGTGAAATAGCTGTGCCTGATGGCTTGAGTTTTTTAAATTCCTGTTGTAAGATGGTTGCTCAACACAATTTAGAACCCAAACCTACAATGTCGTCCCTGTGAGCCCCATTCATTTCCTTGGGGCTCTGCACAGACATGGTGGTCATGGGTGCCATTGCAGGACTGGGGCCCTAGAGACATGCTGTTTTTTATTCATTGTCAGTCCAGGAAAATACACAGCATCCTATTTCTGGTTGGGAAAGATTCTGTGTCTTGAATTTATTGCAATTTTATTTTTTGCCGTTACAAAAATGAGCTGTTAATAATTTCAAAAGAAAATAATAATTATAAAAAGTGTTTTTGAACATTTATATTTATCTTTTAACCCTGTTTTGGTTTGCTTTGTAATGCCTGGGCCAGATTGATTCAGTTCTCAGATAAGTAATACTTCCATTTAAGTTAATGGAAATGCAGTGTGAGTAAGGAGGACTGACTAAAGAGGGCAGGATATGACCTCCTGTTTGTAATGGTAAAATGGCAACAATATTGGTTCTCTTACAGTAAATGGAACTCATTCAAATTATCCTCAGGTGAACTAGTCAGGTAAGGCAGACAGTCACAGCCAACCAAGTCATGTATGCTTTTGTTTTTCTAATAAGTTGACAATAGGTTGTGGTTGTCCCCTAGGGAGCATGTATATCTGAGAAGTCTTTATTCCATCCTTCTGAGAAGTCACTCGATGTCCAAGAAGAATGCAAGCAAGGGGATGCGGGTAGTAAAGGAATTCTCCCATCTCATAGTATAAGAAGCCACTGCCTGAGTCCCTATGAAGCATCCTTCAATATATATGAGACAAAAAACTCAGAGCTTGGCCCAGAGAAATGGCTATTTCAGGAGGGGGATGTGGACTTGAATGAGGTCATCAAGGGATTAGAACAGGACCAGCAAAAGCAGCAAACCCAAATCATGGATCTTCAGTATGATAATATTTTTTTGGAGAAGAAGTTTAAAGAAATAGAGAAGCTGCTGCTTGAAGAGGGGTGTGTGGACTTGGACGAGGTCATGAAGAAGGTAGAACAGGACCAGAAGAAACAGCAGACCCAAATCATGGATCTTTACTATGATAACATTTCTCTGAAGACCAAGATTAAACAGCTAGAGGTGGAAATTGTCCAGCAGCTGCATTTTATAGACACCATAAATAAGCTGAAGAAGAACATCGAAGATCTAATTGAAGCAAAGGACAGGATCACTGTGGAGAAGTCTGAGACTGACAGCTGCCTGAAGAATGTGCAGGAGGCTTTATCCAGTGCCAGGGACCATCTTGAGGAAGCTGGGGCTGAAAGAAAAGCCCTTCTGCTGCAGTTGGAAAAACTTCAAACCAATTATAGTCTCCTTCAGGAAAAGCATGAGGCAGAGATGGAGCAGAAGAGCAAATCTACGACCCAATACTTACTGATGGATCAGACTATACGCAGGAAAGAGCAAGAAATACAAGAGCTGCAGCATCTTATACAAAAACTGGAGCATGAGGTCAAGACTGCCACTTCCGCCTTGCACAGACTAAGGGAAGAAAAGGAGAATGCAGAGAAACAGCTCGTGTCCCTTCAGGCAGAACTTCAGAGACAGAAAGATGACAGGCTGGCAGAAAGGCAGCAGTTGGAGTCCAGATATAACAAGCTGGTGGCTCAGATTAAAATCTTGCAAACAGAATCTGAAAATGAGCGGGCTGAGACAGAGAAAATGCAACAGCGGATCAGTGCATTCAAAATAGAGAACCAAGAGCTTCAGCAACAGATAGTGAAAGACAGAGAGCAAAATCATTTTCTCCAGCTTGAAACTGCCAGGTGGAAAGAGCAGTATGACAAAATCAGGGAGTCACAAATAGAAAAGGTATAAGTATACACTTTGGATCCTTGACATATTGTATTACTGTAAACAGTAAAAGAACCTATGCCATTTAGGATAGAATAGAAAGCAGAACGTGCCTTTCCTTCACTTTTTTAGATGGGGTGAAATTCACCCTTCCACAGAAGCTCAGCACAAGGCCTGTGCCCCATTTAAGACCTATTTTGAAGGCTTTAGTGGTGCATAGGCCTTGATCTGCCTCCGTATACAGAGGTGAATTTCACCCAAAGCGAACATAGCAAACACACACACTTGCATAAAATCCAAGCCACACGTAGCTGCTAAATGCTACTTTTACAGTCTGAATATTGTGGTTGTGAGCACTGACTATGTATTTAAAATCCCTCACTGAAATAAATATGGTGGTCAAAATGTGTGTGTTGGGAGCGGGGGAAAGAATTTTGATCCCCTAAAAAGTAGTATTTTTCTATCTTTTTTTCCCTTTTCTCAGTGAAAGGCGGGAGTATGGGTCTGAGTCAGGGGTGGGCAAACTACGGCCCATGGGCCGGATTCAGCCCACGAGCTGTTTTAAACCGGCCCCTCAGCTTCCGCTGGGGAGTGGGGTCTGGGGCTTGCCCTGCTCCGGCACTCCAGCCTGGGCGGGGAATGCACCACGCGGCTTGGCCCTGCTCCGGCGCTCTAACAGTGTCGGGGGCCACTCCACGCGTAGCATCTAGAGAAGGGACATGCCACTGCTTTGGGGAAGCCGCTTGAGGTAAGCGCCGCTCAGAGCCTGCACCCCTGAGCCTCTCCCTCTGCCCCAACCCTGATCCCCCTCCCATTCTCCAAACCCCTCAATCCCAGCATGGAGCACTCTCCTGCACCCCAAACCTCTCATCCCCAGCCCCACTCTAGAGCCCACACCCCCAGCTGGAACCTGCACCCCTGCCCCAGCCCCTTCCCGCCCTCCAAACCCCTTGATTCCAGCCCAGAGCACCCTCCTACACCCCAAACTCCTCATCCTCAGCCCGCACCCCCAACCAGAGCCATCACTCCCTCCCGTACCCCAACCCCAATTTTGTGAGCATTCATGGCTCACCATACAATTTATATTCCCTGATGTGGCCCTCAGGCCAAAAAGTTTGCCCACCCCCTGGTCTGAGTAAATGATCCTTTGTATTGAGCAGAGCTATAAGCAGCATATGTTGATTTCTTCTTAAATTTTGCTCTCTTCATGCTAGGAGCAGATGCAATATCAAATGATCCAAACACTCACACATAAAATTGGCATACAGAAGGAAGAACTAAGGAAGAAAGAAGAAGAAATAGAGTGGAAGATGCACATTCTGGGGAGGTTTCTTCTGGTATGTTAGGACATGTGCTGTCCTTTCTTTACAAGAATGCTTTATTATAGAAATAGCAGTTACACTTTCATGTCTACAGATGACATAGTCCTTTTCTTCCTTACTTATGCAAAACTCCCATTGACTCCAGCGGGAATTCTGAGTGAGCAAAAAGTGCAGGAACAGGACTAAGTACTAAGACTTCTATCCGAAAAAAGTACCTAAGCATGTGCTTATCTTTAAGTACATGGGACTACTCCTGCAATTAAACAACAAGTATATGTTTAAGTGCTTTGCTGGATTGGGGTCTAAGCCAGGAAATATGTCTTATACAGTGGCTCACACAAACGTTGGATTACATAGAATGGAGATAAGTTTTACAGTTTGTAATTTGAAGTGTGCAGTAAATTAAAGTGGAAAAATAGGTGTGTCCACATCCACCCCCACCCCCACACAGGGGAGCAGATGAAAGAATGAAATGTGCACACCAAATTTGTCCCAAATTATGTCAGAGGGAGGGGGATTCAGCTAATGTGGCATCATACCTTTTCCTCCAGCGCTGCAGAAACCTCTGTACATGATTTTGGCATGACTGGGTCATCCTCCTCCTCCCCTCTCCCACCACCTCTCGGGATTTCCATGTACTATCTTATGCAGACTCCAGCTCTGTGTTGTCAAACTCTCAGAACGGGGACAGGTCCAGTGGGGAGCTAGTAGGAGCAGTTACTAAGAGAGTCAGGGAGAACCAGGAATAGTGAGGAACCACCGGGCTTTTGCATGAATGTATCACACTTCTGTTAATGTGTGAGACCAGCAGGGCGGCCCTACAGATCTCAGGATATATCTTGGGTAGGAGAGACACACTGCTTGTTCTGTGGGAACTGATAGCTCCACTTCCCTAAGGTTCCCCAACACTCATGGTGTGCTAGGTACTTTCCAAATATAAAAGAAGGCCTGGTCCCTTCTTTGGGGAAGGAATTCTGGTAAATAGGAATATGCCCTCAATGGCCATGTAGGAGATCTTTGTCAGAACCTGAAGTATACAAGCATCATTGTAAAAACTAAAATCACAGCATCATGTACTCATGTTCAGTCCCCAGATTTCACTCTGAAGCTTTCCTTATGAATGGTAACTATAGCTGGTGAGAATCCTGTGTTGTATGTAGCTTTCCTTTGGTAACACCAGTTATGCACACTACTTGCATTTTCATTTGGAGGCAACATTTGTCCTATAATCTGACAGACCCCAATGTGTCTATACAGGATATGAAGTCGATGCATTCCGATTTAATCCAGAAAAACCTCCACAGTGAAGAAGACCATTTCAGTTCTCCATATGTGCAGCGGGCATCCCAGCTCCTATCTAAAATTCGCAGCCTTCTGTCCCTCACAGAGGGACTACTTACCTGCCAGGTAATGCAAAGCAGCCCTGTCAATGCCTATCTACACAGGTCCTAGGCACTGATTTCAGATCCATCAGCTAGTCACCTGGTATTCACTCTTGCTGTATTTTTCCAATAATTTAAAATAAAGGAATTTCAGACATGTCTTGAAAACAAACAAAAAAACCCTATTATTAACTCCTCCCAGCCACAGTCATGCGGATGAGTTCCCATTCCCCTGCTAAGTTGATAATTCTATCTTGGGAGTGATTTTAGGTTGCTAGCTCCAATGCAACATTTTCTGTCCATGTATGGAAGGGCAAGAAGAAGAAAAAAAAAGATGGAGATGTACCTGAAACTCCTTCTTGCATTGCTAAAACCCCACTCAGACTACTCCCTTCCACTGACGGGTGGAAGAAATGTTTTAACGCTGGTTTCAAATCTAGCCAACATAGGTAGTGAGCAAAGCCTGCTATCATCTTGTGACTATTTGGTGGCCTATATGAAATGATTTGGTGGTCACAGTCCAGTTCCAGTGGACAGGTATCTACATCACAAAAACTACCTCAGCTTATTGGCTCTCTCAGTAGTAGTCTTGCTGCGCTTTGGCTCAGGGCCTGAATGAGCATGCAGTCAGAATTACTGTCTCATTCCTAGAGGTGGTTTCTCCAGAGCATGTTTGAGGGACTCTGCCAGGATGCATGCATTGCTGCTGCCTGTACTCTGCTTTATTTATACTGTAGATACAGAGAGGTCGTTGTTGTTCGGGACTGTCAATCTTGCACCTTTCATGAGCATTAAATTCATACACACACACACACACACACACACACACACGAGACGTGCTAAAAGAAAAGTAATTGTGACTGAGGTTAATGAAAAATATCAAATTATTGCTCTCTTCTTATCTGTAAGCCTCTACAGTCTTGACTACAATAGGGACATTTTTGCTAACACCAGTTCAGCTCCACCAGCGTAACGATGCTGAGAGCCAGGGTGGAGACATGGCTTCATGTTGCTGCCAGCATTTTAAGCACTGTGCATTAGACCAAATGTGTGTCTAAGATCTGTTGCTTAAGAAAGGCTTCTGGTGAGTGAGTGCTGGTGAGTTGCTAACACTGGTGGAGCTGAAGTAGGGTTAGCAACAAGGTTGAATTTTGAGCAATGCTCCTGGTGTAGGCCATACCTACCTACATAGTATCCTTGAATTAGCCACAGGTGTCAAACCAAGGAAGAAACATTTTCAGTGGTTGCTTCTGGCTTCTTTGACTTACTTCCCAGGGAGCTGATTTGGTAGCTATGAAGTGTCCTCTATCTCTGGAACAGATGGCTGCCATTAAGAGTGGGGCCATTAAGATTTCCATGTGACTCCTGAGCAATTGTATAAAGAATGTGAAAATTCTTGTGCATTACGATCACATTGTTTCTTGACAGACAATGTCTCCTGGAAACAGAAGAATGTGTCGGAGATAAATAGTGTTGGAGATGTAGGGCCAAATTCTCTAGCCTCTTCAGCCCGCTTGTGCCATGCTGGCAGCACTAAGGGGCCAAAATGGGATCTCAGTTGAAAATTCCTCCAGTCTGGGGTGTCCTCTGCTGGAGTAGAGCTGGCATGACTGGCTGCTACCTTCTTCCATGGCTTGGCGGAGGAGGTGTGTGGAGGTGTGAGGGCTACTGTGCTCTGGTTTGTCTTAGGGTACGTTTATACTTACCTGCTGCTTCGGCGGCAAG
The DNA here is from genome assembly GCA_037349315.1 of Chelydra serpentina. Classification (NCBI taxonomy): domain Eukaryota; kingdom Metazoa; phylum Chordata; order Testudines; family Chelydridae; genus Chelydra; species Chelydra serpentina. The sequence continues at coordinate 26,071,666 of JBAIAC010000002.1, read as the reverse complement.
CAATCAATCTTCTGGGATCGATTTATCGCGTCTTGTCAAGACATGATAAATCAAACCCGGAAGTGCTCGCCGTCGACGCCAGTAATCCTACTCCGCGAACAGAGTAGGCGGAGTCAACGGGGGAGCCTGCCTGCCGCCGTGTGGACCAGCAGTAAGTACCTTTTTGTTCGAACTAAGATACTTCAACTTCAGCTACGTTATTCACGTAGCTGAAGTTGCGTATCTTAGTTCGAATTGGGGGGTTAGTGTAGACCAGCCCTTAGCTGGTCACAAAGGGTACATTTACACAGCAATCAAAAACAACCTGCAGCACCAAGTCGTAGAGCCTCGGTCAACTGACTCAGGCTTGCAGGGCTTGGACCATGGGGCTAAAAATTGCAGTGTGTGTAGACATTTGGGCTCGGGCTGGAGCCCGGGCTCTGAGACCCAGCCCCTGCCCAGGGTTTCAGAGCTGCGCTTCAACCTGAGCCCGAACATTTACACTGCAATTTTTACTCAGCTGACCTGGGCCAACAGCAGCCATACCGTGTGTCTTTTATTGTGGCATAGACGTGCCCTTAGGCATAGTTTAGTGAAGTATTTTTCAACCTTCTTGTGCTGGCGACCACCTTTGTACTTAAAAAAATAACTTTTTTTTTTTGACCCCCTACCTTAAGCTTGGGCTCAGGCTTCGGCCCCAAGCAGCGGGGCTCAGGCTCCGGCTTCAGCCTGGGCAGCAGGGCTCGGGCTGAAGCATGTAACTCAGCTTCACAGGGCCCCTTGTGGCATGGAGCCCCAGGCAGTTGCTTGCCACTCCCTAACATCGGCCCTGCACCTGCAACCCCCCAAAACCCGTCCCGCGATACACAAATTTCAAGCACTTACCAGGCTGCTGTAAATTACAGCAGGGCTAGGACTGGGACAGAACCCATCTGAAAGTCAGGGAGCTGCAGAATGGCTCATTTGTGTCGTCCCTGCTGTACTTTGCATTGACCAGATGCAGAAAAGAATCTGGTCTGTAGTACAGAAAAAGCTGACTTCACATAGATACTATGGAATTGTATAAAACTACAAACATATTGGGAGAATGTACAATAAATAACACATGAACTGTGGGAACAGGATGAAAATTCTCCATTGGATCCAAGGATAGTTCTCTCTTGTATCCCTCATGAAGGTGACTATTTCATCTTTCAAATAGAAATTTCTGAATATTCTTGTTTTCTTTTGCAATGTTAATGTTTCATAGCCGTGGAAATGAGAAACGGTCTTGCCAGTACACAAGTGGATATGTGAAGTTTCACAGTGTTGCAAGAACTGGGGTGAAATCCTGACCCCTTTGAAATCAATAGCATAACTCTGATTGATTTCAATGGGGCCAGGATTTCACCCCTGCTACACAGACTGTGAAATAATAACACCTTTCAAAAATGTGGACTCCTTCCCTAGATGCAATGGTATAAAATAGCTTATTCCTCCCATTGTCCTCCCTAAGACTTTAATCCTGCATTGAGCAGCGTGTGGGCAGAGCCCACAGGGATCCACGTGGGTGCAGTGATTCACCCATGCAGTTCACATTGCAGGAGCAGGGCCTATGTTTGTAAAAGCGGGGCTTGCCTACATGATGAGTTAGCGTGCAGCAAGCCAGGGTGTGAATTTACAGCACACTGGCCTGCCGTGCATTACTGAGACCCTGCTACCATGCACTAAAAGTTCCGTAGTTTGCATTGATGTACTCTGTTTGAATCTTGCTAGAGGTAGTAGGAGTCTGTATGACATTCCTTGTGATAAACTTTTAAAAAATATATTAGTAATTTTCCTCTTTCAGTACCATAGGGAGAGCTTGGAAGCCTGAGTCTCCCCTATCATCTAGGACCTGACTCAGTGCCCATTGAAGTCAATGGGAAACAGGCTAATAATGATTGATAATACAGTATGTGGCATGTACAGGAAATGGAGCACTGGCCTATTCTATTCAAACCATACTGAAGACCTTTAAAGTTGTATGGACTCCTTGAATGGCAGAACAGCTACAAGCCCCATGGAAGAAGAGAAGAAATAAATGGACAGATGGACAATTTAAAACTGATATTGGACTAATTTTAGTTCAGTGTTTGAAAAGAGTAAAGAATTTTCAAAACCCAAGGATCAGTGAAGTGGTGAATTTTTCCTCAGTAGTATGGCTGTTTCATGATGTACAATAGCATTACTGGCTATTCCTATATGGGATATGTTTGTTATTTAATCGTTTATTTTCTTAATATGTTTATATTTTATTCAATATTTTGAGTGTTTATTTAAGCCCTCTTTGACAAATTCAGAGCAGAACAAAGGACAAAACTGAAACCAGGGGTCAAATCCTGCACAATTGGACTCGGATTCAGGAGATCTGGGTTCAATTTTTGTCACAGACATCCTGTATGACCAGAGCTGGCTCTGGCTTTTTTGCCGCTCCAGGCAAAAAAACAAAAAAAAAGCAGATGGAGCAGAATGTGCCGCCCTAAGCCCTGGTCTACACTACGAGTTTAGGTCGAATTTATTAGCGTTATTTCGATTGATCCGTGCACCCATCCACACGACTAAGCCCTTAACATCAACTTCTAGGGCTCTTAAAATCGATCTCGCTACTCCACCCCCAACGAGGGGATTAGCGCTTAAAGCGATATTGCCGAATCGATGTAGGCTTAGTGAGGACGCAATTCGACGGTAGTGGCCTCCTGAATCTATCCCACAGTGCAACATCTGACCGCTCTGGACAGCGGTCTGAGCTCGAATGCTCCACCCAGGTAGACAGGAAAAGCCCCGCGAACGTTTGAATTTCATTTCCTGTTTGGCCAGCGTGGTGAGCTGCAGGTGAGCGCAGATCTCATCAGCAGAGGTGACCTTGATGGAGTCCCAGAACCGAAGACGAGCTCCAGCATGGCCTGAGCGTGAGGTACTCGATCTGATCGCTGTATGGGGAGACGAAACCGTGCTAGCAGAGCTAGGGTCCAAAAGAAGAAACGCCAATACATATGCCAAAGTCTCCAAGGGCATGCAGGACAGAGGCTACAACAGGGACGCGCAACAGTGCCGCGTGAAAATTAAGGAGCTCAGGCAAGCCTACCAAAAAACCAGAGATGCAAACAACCGCTCTGGGTCACAGCCCCAGACATGCCGCTTCTATGATGAGTTGCATGCCATTCTAGGAGGTGCAGCCACCACTGACCCACCCATGTCGTTTGACTCCGTATGTGGATCATCAGAAACCACAGAGGAGCATGATGATGATAATGATGCTGTAAATAGCACACAGACACAGCAAGGAAGCGGAGAAGCCCTTTTCCCCGACAGCCAGGAACTCTTTGTCACCCTGGAGCCAGTACCCTACGAACCCTCCCAAGGCGTGCTCGATGCAGGAGAAGGGACCTCTGGTGAGTGTACCTCTGTTAAATTAATACATGTTTTATAAGCAAGCGTGTTTAATGATTAATTCGTAGCCAGTACAGCTACTGCTACTGGAAAACTCTGTTAACATGTTCGGGGATGGAACAGAAATCCTCCGGGAACATCTCCAGAAAGATCTCCTGGATGTACTCCCAAAGCCTGTGCAAAAGGTTTCTGGGGAGGGCAGCCTTATCCTGTGCTCCGTGGTAACACACTCTACCACGCCAGGCCAGTAGCACGTAGTCTGGAATCAGTGCTTTGCAAAGCATGGCGGCGTATAGTCCCGGTTTTTGCTGGCATTCAAGCAACATCCGTTCTTTATCTGTCTGTGTTATCCTCAGAAGAGTGATATCATTCATGGTCACCTGGTTGAAATAGGGGAATTTTATTAAGGGGGTATTCAGAGGGGCTCCGTCCCTGCTGGGCTGTTTGCCTGTGGCTGAACGGAAATCTTCCCCGCTGTGACCCACGCGGTGGGGGGAGGGGGAACAGCGAATATCTTGGATGTGTGTCTGTGTTGGGGGGTGGGGGGTGTAGATTAGGTTCGCGCTGCATGTTAACCCGAAAACCGCCGCCCCTCCCTTTTCAATTGCCAACCTGTTTGTTTTAAATTGCCAGCCCAAAGGATGTTTGTTATGGGAAATGAGGGGGTTGCTGTTTGAAAACAATCCCACATGTTATGAAGGTTAAAGAAGCCTATAGACTGTGTCTTACCATGGCTGTCTGCAAGCCGAATTCTGTTGCCCGCCGGACCTGCTTGTGTGATCTCTCACAGCAAACCGGCAGACCCTCAATATAACAGGCAAAGTGCAACCTTGGACCAAATGCACATGTGATATGTAATCTTTGGAGCATTGTTCTCTAATATGTGTCTTTTAAACTACTCCTCTCCCGTTTGTTTCCTCCCACAGCTGCAAATGTTTCAACGCCACCCCTTTCATCACCGTCCCAGAGGCTAGCGAAGATTAGAAGTAAAAAAAAAAAGGAATCTAGACGATATGTTCTCAGAACTCATGGAATCCTCCCACACTGAGGCTGCCCAGCAGAATGCGTGGAGGCAGACACTGTCGGAGTCCAGGAAGGCAGAATTTGATCGCGCGGACAAGTGGCATGCTGAAGACAATGACTGGCGGGATGAAGAGAGACAGCGGCGGGATGAAGAGAGTAGGTGGTGTCAGCGTGCAGAGAGAAGGCAGGATGCAATTCTGAGGCTACTGGAGGATCAAACGGAAATCCTCCGGCTTATGGCTGAGGACAGGCGTAGGGTTCAGGAAAGGCCGCCTGAGCCCAGACCGCCGCTACAGCCCCTGTGTAACCAACAGCCCTCCTTCCCGAGTCCCATAACCTCATCCCCGAGACGCCCAAGAACGCGTTTGGGTGGCCTCCGTGCACCCAGCCACTCAAGCCAAGAGAACAGTCCAAACAAGAAAGGGCTGGCATTCAATAAGTTTTAAAGTGCTGTGTGTCCTTGTCCTTCCCTCATCCCCTCCTCCACCACCCATCCTGGTGCTTCCCTTCCTCCACCACCTATCCCGGGAGACTGTGGCAGTTACCCCCATAGTTCCCCCTTTGTGTTTTACGAATTAATAAAGAATGCATGATTTTTAAGCAACAATGACTTTATTTCCTCTGCAAGCGGTGACCGAGGGGGGGAGGGCAGGGCGGTTTGGGTAAAGGGAAGTAGAGTGAATGAAGGGGCGGGGCTTTTCATTACTGGAGAAAAACAGAACTTTCACACAGCATTCTGGCCATTCATGAAACTGGTTTTCAAAGCTTCCCTGATGCGCAACGCACCCTGCTGTACTCTTGTAATAGCCCTGGTGTCTGGCTGCGCATAACCAGTGGCCAGGTGATTTGCCTCAACCTCCCACCCCGCCATAAACATCTCCCCCTTACTCTCACAGATATTGTGGAGCGCACAGCAAGCAGTAATAATAATGGGAATATTGTTTTCGCTGAGATCTAATCTAGTCAATAAACTTCGCCAGTGAGCTTTTAAACGGCCAAATGCACATTCCACCACCATTCTGCACTTGCTCAGCCTATAGTTGAAAAGGTCCTGACTACTGTCCAGGCTATCTGTGTATGGCTTCATGAGCCATGGCATTAAGGGGTAGGCTGGGTCCCCAAGGATAACTATGGGCATCTCAACATCCCCAACGGTTATTTTCTGGTCTGGGAAGAAAGTCCCTTGCTGCAGCAGCTGAAACAGACCAGAGTTCCTGAAGATGCGAGCGTCATGTACCTTTCCCGGCCATCCCACGTTGATGTTGGTGAAACGTCCCTTATGATCCACCAGTGCTTGCAGCACTATTGAAAAGTAACCCTTTCGGTTTATGTACTCGCTGGCTTGGTGGTCCAGTGCTAAGATAGGGATATGGGTTCCGTCTATCGCCCCTCCACAGTTCGGGAACCCCATTGCTGCAAAGCCATCCAGTATGAGCTGCACATTTCCCAGACTCACAACCCTTGGTACAAGCAGCTTGGTGATCGCCCTGGCTACTTGCATGACAACAGCCCCCACTGTAGATTTTCCCACTCTGAACTGATTCGCGACTGACCGGTAGCTGTCTGGCTTTGCAAGCTTCCACAGGGCTATCGCCAGTCGCTTCTCTACTGTGAGGGCTGCTCTCATCTTGGTGTTCTGGCGCTTCAGGGCAGGGGAAAGCAACTCACAAAGTTCCATGAAAGTGCCCTTACGCATGCGAAAGTTTCGCAGCCACTGGGATTCATCCCAGACCTGCAGCACTATGTGGTCCCACCAGTCTGTGCTTGTTTCCCGGGCCCAGAATCAGCGTTCCACTGTATCAATGAGTCCCATTACCACCATGATGTCCACCTTGCGGGGGGGCCTTTTTTGAGAGAGGTCTGTGTCCATGTCCTCATCACTGTCCTCAGGCTGATGCTGTCCCCTCCTCGCCTCCTGTTGCTCTAGCAGCTCCCGGTTCTCGTTCTCCATATACTCCTGGACAATGCGCGTGGTGTTCATAACGGTGATAACAGTTGCAGTGATCTGATCGTGCTCCATGCTTTCCCTGGTATGCTGTTTGCAGGACAGCAGAGTGGGAGCAGAAGCGGCGGGTGGATAACAATGGTGTCAGCAATATGGCGCCCGCATGAAAAAAGGCGCGAAAGGATTTTTGGCTCCCCCCTCAGTTGCTTTCACGGAGGGAGGGGGGAGCAAGGGTTAGGCTCATTTCCTTCTAGCTGCAGATAGTACAATATGCGGTGAGCAAGGGTTAGGCGCCTTCCCTTCTAGCTGCAGATGGTACAATAAGCTCTTCTGGCCCCCTCAAGGATTGAACTCGCAACCCCGGGTTTAGCGGGCCAACGCTCATACCGCTGAGCTATCTCTCTGCCCCTGTTCCAGGCAGTGCTGAATCTCCCTTAAACAAAACGTAAAGAAGAGAATGACCAGAGTCACTCCGGTCACTCCCATTTATGTCCAAGCGCCCCCGGCCAGCCACAACATAGGCCGCCGGCCGGGAGCACACGAATTTCAAGCATATTGTACGATCTGCAGCTAGAAGGCAAGGAGCTGCTGCTGTATGGTCCTGCGACCACAACCATTTATAACATATTGCACCATCTGCAGCTAGAAGGCAAGGAGCTTATGCTGTGCAGTCCCGCGACTACCAGCCTCAGGCAGAATGGCCCCCTCAAGGATTGAACTCGCAACCCCGGGTTTAGCGGGCCAATGCTCAGAACGCTGAGCTATCCCTCTGCCCATATTATAGTGTGACTGAATCCCCACTAGACCTAATGTGCAGGCGTACGCTGGAGATGTACGGTAATTGTGAGCTAAGCAGGCTTCCGTAGCAAACAGGGAAACCCCGGAGACAAGGCGCGAAAAAGATTGCTTTCAAGGAGGGAGGGAGGGACGTTTGATGGCTTGACGACATGTACCCAGAACCACCAGCGACAATGTTTTCTGCCCCATCAGGCTTTGGGATCGCAACCCAGAATTCCAATGGGCGGCGGAGACTGCGGGAACTGTGGGATAGCTACCCGCAATGCAATGCTCCGAAGGTCAATGCTAGTCTTGCTACTGTGGACACAGTCAATCGACCTCATGGTCTTAATGCTCTTTAGTGGGGACACACACAATCGATTCCATAAATTCGGGTTTTAATATATCGACTTCTATAATTTCGACCTAATTCTGTAGTGTAGACGTACCCTCAGATTGGCCTGAATGCCGCCCCTTATAATGTGCCGCCCCAAGCATGTGCTTCCTAGGCTGGTGCCTAGAGCTGGCCCTGTGTATGGCATTGGTCAAGTCACTGAGTCCTGGTCCTTCAACTAACTGTACGCAGTGGCAGTGAGCCCATGTGGAGCCCCAGTGAAGAGAATTGATCTATTCATGGGTGTACTGCTGCAATCGCACATCATCGGTTGTGGGGCCAGGGCTTTACTCTATCTATGCTTTTTGAGACAGAGGATGTGTCTTACTAAGTGTATGTACAGTGGCTAGCATAGTGGGCCTGTAGTTGCTATTGTAATAAAAATAAATAATACACACATAAAATTCCAAAGGAGAACAGCTCCCACTTTGACTTCAAGCCTACCCTTCCATTTTAATCACAGGCAAATCCTTGGGGAGTCTTTGGGAGGGAGAGGGAATTATTTTTATTCCCTGCAATTCTTCCTTTCTGTCATTCATTTTTACTTATTTCAAGTGTCCACCTATTGCTCTATGAATTTTTATAATAGATAAGGTAACACTAAAATCATTATATGTAATAAACTAAATCTCCCACCACTGGCATAGTTATGTTTTTCCACCACAGTAATCCTAGCTAACCTCCCCTTCCCTACATTATTCAATCCATGTCCTTCAAGTCATACTTCCCAAACAGGAAGAGAAGAAAGATGGTCCTTTACAGCATGTCTGGAAGGTTCACAAATCTGTGCTCTGGTAAACCAAGGGGGAAGTAAGTTTCAGAGTCACGGATCCCTCATGGAAAATGTCCTATCAGCAGGCCCTTCGTGTTTAAGCCAGGGCTCTCCAGCTACAAAAACCGCCACTGATCACAGATGAGGTTGTGCCTCAAGGAGAGGGAGCCAGTCTCTCAGGCAGGCAGGTGGTTCCAAACCATTTTGGACAATGTAAGTTAAAACAGACACGTTAAACTTTGTCTGGAAACTAAAAAGCAGCCGGTGCAGATCACAGGGTACTGTTGTTACATGATTAAAAGCCTGGTGGTTAGACTTCCAGCAAAGGACCTCTAGATGTGGTTCCCTCCAAAATCAATCTGAACTATCTCTGGGCAGGCCATCGGGATGTCACTGAACAACAATATTAGGTGTTCTTTCCCCTTAAAGTCACTACTGTTCCCAGCACTATCTGGCCTAGGGAACAAGTTCAGAACCTGATGGTTCTGAACAGACCTCAGTTAGGCCTGGTAAATCTCATTAGACTGACTGTTTAAATGTTGTTAATACTGTCTCATTGTTATGCTTACTAGGACATGGATTCTACCATTGAATATTCCAAGAAGAGTGAAATGATTACTGAATTGGGAGAAAAAATGAAGAATGTCACCCTTAAAAAGAAAACCTTGGAGAAAGAGGTAAATCTTCCCTCATTCTTGGTGAAGATAGAAGTGAGTCTGTCAGTCCAGACTGTCCTGAGAAGAAAGACAGATTCAGCAAAACAACAACACAACATTAGGTGATGTCTTCTATGGGAATGACTATAAAAATGATTTCTGAGACTCAAACTGTCCTCATCAGGATCTGAATCTCTGTTTGGTTCCTGATGAAGAAGGTGCAATCTTCAAAAGCTTACCCATTTAATTCTGAATTATTCCAATGAAAGGCATCACCTATAATTTGTATAATTCTAATTCCTGCTGAGATATGTTCCCAAATTTCTGGGGCAAACTCAGCAAAACAGTGCCCTCAATCTGTGGGTCTGGGTATTATATCCCTCTGTTAATCACCTTTTAAATTAGCCAAGAGGTTTCCTCTGGAGTGTAAATCAAAACTCCAGTCAAAACATTTTATACAGTAGAATCCATGTACTCAGCAACCTGAAAAATAGCATGGCTGCTTAATTGGGAAGACTGCCAAGAACAAACTCAGGTGATGGATTTCAATGGGGATAAATGGCAGATACATTGCCCTATGCTAGGATGTGTGCCAATACTGCATGCAGTGTCCATACCTTCTATACTGGTCCAGTAGGAGGAGCTAGAACCAAGCCCATTGTGGTGAAGCATTCAAGCTCCATTGCTAGTACTGTGAATGGGCAATACTCTGCATCTGCAAATCCTGCCACCCTACCTTGTGCTGCACAGTGGTGGAACATAAGAACAGCTATACTGGGTCAGACCAAAGGTCCATCAAGCCCAGCATAGGCGCCGACTTCGTGGGTGCTCCGGGGCTGGAGCACCCACGGGGAAAAATTGGTGGGTGCTCCGCACCCACCGGCAGCTCCCCACCATCCCCGGGACCCGCGGCCAGCTCCCCGCCAACCCCGGGGCCCGCTGCCATCTTACCTTAGCACAGGGAGACGTTGCGGGGCCCCGCCCCCGACGCTGGGCAACGTTGTGTCGGCATCGGGGCCCCGCAACATCCCCCGGCGTCGGGGGCGGGGCCCCGCAACGTCCCCTGGCGTCGGGGGCGGGGCCCGGCGTCGGGGGTGGGGCCCCGCAATGTCACCTGGTGTCGGGGGCGGGGCCCCACCCCCGACGCTGGGCGTGAGCTCCCACTGGCGCCACAGAAAGTCGGCGCCTGTGAAGCCCAGTATCCTGTCTTCCGACAGTGGCCAATGGCAGGTGCCCCAAAGGGAATGAGCAGACAGGCTATCATCAAGTGATCCATGCCCTGTCACCCAATCCCAGCTTCTGGCAAACAGAGGCTAGGGACACCATTCCTGCCCATCCTGGCTAATAGCCATTGATGGACCTATCTTCCATAAATCTATCTAGCTTCCTTTTGAATCCCGTTATAGTATTGGCCTTCACAACACCTTCTAGGAAGGAGTTCCAGAGGTTGACAGTGCGTTGCGTGACAAAATACTTTCTTGTGTTTCTTTAAAACCTGCTGCCTATTAATTTTATTTGGTGGCCCCTTATTCTTGTATTATGCGAAGGAGTAAACAACACTTGAACTTACTCTGTGTATGTTTCTAAATGGAATCAAATTGTTCTCTTGCTTAACCTTGAATGGCTGATTAAACTGACTTATCTTGGGAACCTAGCTTCTGATTCTCACATTTCATTCTGGATACCGCCTTATAAATAGCCTTTTATAAACATACTATTTTACAGAGTGAATATGCCCCTGTATTGATACCAAAATATTGTTACAAGAGATGACAGTGCAGTTGGAACTTTGAATTTATTTAAAAGGAATGTCAGTTGCTCAGAGGGGAAAGTAAGCCAGTACGCGTATGGCATACTGGCAAGAGCCAGTGTGCCGTACTGGGGCAGATCGGCTTCCCGAGGTGGCAATTTAAAGGGCCTGGAGCTCCCAGCAGTGGTTGGAGCCTCGGGCCCTTTAAATTGCCGCCAGACAGAGGCTTCCCCAGGAATTGAAATTAGGGGGGGTGTTCAAATTTACAGGGGGGGTGTCAGGGCCGATGAAGGTGAAGGTGGGCTGTATGGCACCATAGTAAAAACTGAAAAATGTTTCACGACCATTTCATTAGATTTAACTCATGTTTTAAAACCATCACAAAATGTAACGTTGGCTACTCAAGCCTAGTATGAAGCACTACATCTACATCAGTCTTGGTTTTTTGTTGTAATTTTGCACTCTTTAGTGTCCTCTTGTGTGTCCGTTACTTCCAGTCCTTCATGATATGCTCATGATCAGGCAGAAGGCGACTTCTTTCAGAACACACAGTTATATTCAATGAGGAAAAAATATGCTCAACTGTAGCTGTTGTGACTGGGATTAGCAAGAGATGAATTCCTACTTTCATCCCAGGAAACATAGAACAAAGATTGGGTCGAACCATTAGTAATGATAAAAAAGTTGAAGTTAAATCTTCATTCGTTCATCGTATGATATTCCACTCTGTGTTCAAAATTCTCTATTCTGCCCATATCACATAGCAGCCCCATTGCTGGTAGTGCCTCACTCCACTCAACTGTAGGTGTTTTATAAGACAGGCATCTGTAAAAGCTACGTGGAGGTTGAATAGAATCCAGAAATCTCTATTGTAGATTTGTAAGAATTAAGTCTTTGTACTTTTTCAGATGGCTTAACAAACACTTCTTGTCCTCTTCACTTATGGAGTCAATACAAGTACCTTCATTAGTCAACTTCTGGACTGAAGTCTTTGCTGCTTCCAGTACATTTTCAATGGATATCTCTGATTGATCCAAGGATAGCTTCTATTTCTGGACAGAGATCTACTACTGTTGTAGGAGATGCCTGGATTACATTGTTTAATGACCCAAGTGGTTTCAACAGTAGACTTACAAGAGAGAGAATGGCGATAGTCTTCTCTGAACTTAGTAACAAAAGTAGTCCACCAGCCTCACTACTTAGGCCAGGTCTACACTAGGACTTTATGTCGAATTTAGCAGCGTTAACTCGATTTAATCCCTCACCCGTCCACATTAGGAAGCAGTTTATTTCGACATTAAGGGCTCTTTGAATCGATTTCTGTACTCCACCCTGACGAGGGGAGTAGCGCCAAATTCGAAATGGCCATGTCGAAAGCGAGGTACTGTGGACGGAATTCGACGCTAATAGCTCCGGGAGCTATCCCACAGTGCACCACTCAGTGGACGCTCAGGGCAGTAATCTGTACTTGGATGCTCTGACCTGCCACTCAGAGAAATCCCCGGGAAAATTTGAATCCCTTTTCCTGTGTGGCCATTTTGAATCCAATTTCCTCTATGGACATCGTGGCGAGCTCAGCAGCACTGGCAACGATGCAGAGCTCTACAGCAGTGGTTTCAATGCCATCGCAGAATAGAAAGAGAGCTCCAGCATGGAGTGATCGGGAAGTTTTGGATCTGATCGCTGTGTGGGGCGACGAATCAATCCTAGCCGAGCTCCGTTCCAAAAGATGGAATTCAAAGATTTATGAAAAAATTTCCAAGGCTATGACGGAGAGAGGATACACCTGGGATGCTACGCAGTGCCGCGTGAAAATCAAGGAGCTGCGGCAGGCGTACCAGAAGACCAAGGAGTCCAACGGACGCTCCAGGTCGCAGCCACACACTTGCCGATTTTACGAGGCACTGCATGCCATGCTCGGTGGTGCTGCAACAACTACCCCACCAGTGTCCGTGGACTCCGACGACGGGGTCCATTCTACGGCCACGTCGGAGGATGTTTTCGCGGACGGCGAAGAAGAGGAAGGAGGGGAGGAGGACGAGGCACTAGACAGCGGTCTCACTGGTGATTTCCCCGACAGCCAGGAACTATTCCTCACCCTGACTGAGCTGCCCTACGAACACTCCCAAGGCAGCATTCCTGACCAGGAATCAGGCGAAGGATCATCAGGTCAGTGTGTTAGACATTTATTTGCAATACAATAGGTATGGTGTGTTAGCACTGTGTAACTGTGGCTTAATTGGCCTTATGCGCTTCACCTTGGAGTTTCTTTCCCGTGCAACTATTCGAAAAGTCTGTCAATATGTATGGGGATAGAGGAGTAATCCCCATATGAGAGCTCCGCGAAGCTCTCCTGGAGGTACAGTGAGAGCTTGTTTAGCACGTTCACTGGGAGAGCAGCCTTATTGTCTCCTCCATGGTAGGATACTTTCCCGCGCCATGCAAGCTGCAGGTACTCTGGTATCATTGCCTTGCATAGCATGGCAGCATACGGCCCCGGGGTTTGCTTGCATTGACGCAGCATGCAGTTTTTCTCTGTGTCTGTAATCCTCATCAGAGTGATATCAGTCATGCGGTCCTGGTTTGAATGAGTGGTATAATTAGTATAGTGAATGCTTCCTTTTCCCGTTAAAGAAAGACACCCGGCTGTTTCCGTTAATGCGTGGTGGTAGGGAGTCGGGAGCAAAACCATTACTACTTAGCGGTGCGCGGGTAGGGACAGTGCCGGGGACCGGCCACGCGAGGCCGGGGAAAGGGTACGCGAGCCGTTAAGACACAGCGGGTCTCGTGCAATATTGGTTCCTGGGAGCGCCCACGGGAAGGGGGGGTGGAGGGGTAGGCCATCCGTTCAAACACAGCGGTTCGCGGGCGATCTTGGTTCCCGGGAGCTGCCACGCGAAGGGAGGGGGGAAAGGGTAGGCGAGCCGTTCATGCTGAGCGGTTCGCGGGCATTTTTGGTTCCCGGGTAAGGCCACGCGGAGGGGGGGGAGGGGTAGGCGAGCCGTTCATGCTGAGCGGTTTGCGGGCACTTTAGGTTACCGGGAGCGCGCACGCGGAGGGGGGGGAAGGGTAGGCGAGCCGTTCATGCTGAGCGGTTCGCGGGCATTTTTGGTTCCCGGGAGCGGTCACGCGGGGCGGGGGGGTTAGGAAAGCCGCTGTAGATTAGCGGTTTGGCCAGCAGCAGTTCCTGCCCGCTGCCAGGAACAGTGAGTGAGACATGGGAGTAGAGCACTGCTGTGAAGCAATCTCTCAGCAGTCCTAACTCATCACCTTACCATGGTCTTCAGAGAGGTGATTTTCACTGTACGGCAAGGCTTCTGGGATCCGTATACCGGGACCCCAGACACTCAGCCTTAAGGCATACTATTTGACCTTGTAGTACGTTTACATGTGATAGGCACTGTGTTTGGTCCTATTCACGGTGAAAGAGTATGCTCATTATTCTGCAAAAAGTATCTTTCTGAGGAATTCACTCCCTTTCCCTCATCCTGCAGCTGCGAGTGTCTCCCGCCCTACCCGTGCTTCTCCCTCCCACGGGCTACTCCAGATAAGGCGGCGCAAAAAGAGAACCCGGGACGACATGTTCTCTGAATTAATGATGTTGTCACAGAGGGAGGCGGCACAGCGGAGAGAGGACGTTGCACGGTACGAGCGAGCAGCCATGGAATGGGAGCAGAGTGCTGAAGCGCGCGAGGACAGGTGGCAGCAGGAGGATCAGCAGGCGACCCAAACAATGCTGGGACTAATGAGGGAGCAAACCGACACGCTCCGGCGCCTGGTGGATGTTCTCCAGGACAGGAGACAAGAGGAAAGAGCCCCTCTATATGTTCTGTCCAACCGCCCACCCCCGCCACCAAGTCCAGTGGTTCACTCTCCAAAAGTCACTAGGACAAGGGGAGGCAGGGTGCGTGGAAATATTTACTCCACCCCTGCAGACTGCTCCAGTAGCAGAAGGCTGTTAGTGCCAAAACCTTAGAATTTTCCTTCCCCTCCCTCCAGCCGCACCCCTCAACACCTCCCTTCCCAGGTTCCATGTTAACTTAATGTTCTGTTTAATAAAACTGGTTTTTTGGTTCTCTGATTTTTCCCAGAGTGTTTTAAACGGGTCCGTTTGTTTCTCTGGTTATTGGTTCACGGGGTTTGTAAGTGCAGAGGACCGAGGCACAACCGAGGGTGCAGACAGGGTAACAGATGCAGTGACAGGCACAGTAAAAATTGCATGCAGTAAGCACACCTTTCATTCTGTGTGTAGGTTTCAAGGTTCTCTACGTGGGGTTGGTGGTTGGGTGGTTCGCTGTCTGCTGGGGGAGGGTGGCCGCTGATCTTTAGCGGCTGGCAATAGCCTGCCGGATAGATCAATGAACCGGGGGATCAGTAGCCGATATTCACAACGAAAAAGTCACAGAGACCACACCACACACACATGCGAGTAGGAGAGGTTAATGGTCCCTTTAAAGAAGAAGTCCAGCACTTAGGACTGCTCTGTGGGCAGGATCATGTCATTCCCCTTTGAAGGGTACTTTGCCACACTCCACCCGCTCCCCAACCGCGGTATGCGTACACAGTTAAAACCGTAACCGACAAACCAGGGGCCTTTAAATCGCCACCCGAGCGCCACTGCTGGAGCCCTGGGGTAGCAGCAGCGGGTCTCCGGCGGTGATTTAAAGGGCCAGGGGCTCCTGGCTGCCGCTACTGCAGCAGAGTTCCGGGCCCTTTAAAGCTCCGCCAGAGCCCGGGGCCCCAGGGTGGAAGCGGCAGCCAGGAGCCCCCGAGGCTCCGATGGTGATTTAAAGTGCCCGGGGTTCCGCTGCGGTAGCAGCAGCTGGAGCCCTGGGCCCTTTGAATCGCCCCTGAGCCACAGGGCTCCCAGGTCGTCTCTGCAGCTGGGAGCTCCGGGGGTGATTTAAAGGGCCTGGGCTCCCAGCTGCTGCGACCAAAGCCCCAGCACCGGACCCTTTAAATCCTGATTTAAAGGGCCCAGGGATTAAAGGCCCCGCTCTTCCAGTAGAGGCCCCATCTCCTCCGGCTGAGGCCCCGCCCCTCCTAAGGACTCCAGAGTACCGCTAAGTCCTTTAAGTTACTTTCACCCCTGCAGTTGCTGCACTCTATTACTGCTATAAAATGTCCCTTATGTACCCAGGTTTGCTGCTCTGTCTGAAGAAAAGAGAAAATGGATATGAAAATCAAAATAAATAAAAAAGAAATTAATGAACAGATCTGTAGCCAGCTCCAGGGGAGAGATGGGTTCCAGCAGAGGTTAGGGTCTAACAGGCACGCTTGATCCCTAAGGCCCAGATCCTGCAATTATCTTCATGCAGCTGTGCCCCTGCATAGGTGCATGGACTGGGATGAGAAGTGATAAAAATTGTTGGATGAACACAGCGATGGGCATAGTACAAAAATCTGAACAGAATAAATGGGATACATTTGGTTGCTGTGCTTCCTTCTGTGGATACTGAAGCGATATAAATAATGTACTACACCCAGGCTCTGTGCATCATTTATAAGGCAGTATTTTTTGGTTGGGAGTCTCTCCACTCAAGATTTCTTTGTGTAATTGATCGTTTTTCTAGGATGTTTGTGTTAAAAATAAATTATACTTGAGCGGCATATATTCTCTCTCGCTCTCGCGTACACTTTAATCACTGTAAATATTTAGTTACAGAAACACAGGGAAAGCATAGCAGCCATGAGAGAGTTAATTATTCATGAGAAAGCTTCCCAAGATAAAGTGACTGAGGTGAGTTCAACATTATCAACAATTACAGAAATTAGAGGTAGTAGATTGTCTGGGTTTTTTGATCAGTATTAATATAATATACAGTGATATGAAAACAGAATATGACTTAGTTCCCCAGGGGCAGGATTGTCTCATATTGTGGGTGTGTCTAGAGAGTGTGATTGCAGTTTAAGCAGATGAACCCAAACTGGCTTTAATCTAGCTGGCTCGGGTCCTGGAGTGAAGCTGTGGCAGCACAGGCTGTACAGGATAACTACTTTAAGGGCTAGACTATGCTAAGCCTGCACTGCTGCAGCTTCCCTACTCCAGGATCTGAGCTAGCTAAATTAAAGTTAGCTCAGGAAAGTCTATTCGAGCTGCGCACCCTGTGATTGTGCCTAGACATACCCTTTGTGTTTGTATAGAGCCTAACACAATAGGGTCTCAGTCCTGATTAGGGCCCTGGGTGCTAAGAAGAATACACTACTGCTAATGGTACAATAAAAACAAGATGTATGTATCCGAATGCTGCCAGCTTTGCACCTGCTGCTGTGCCCCTGTTGAGGACAGATATGCAGGGAACTTTGGGGAAGGAGTTTCAGTGCATAGGTACAATAACAGTTGGGTGTATTTGGATGCACCGCACTAATACATATAAACCAAACTGCCTAATGAAGTCACACTGCTCTGTTGCAGGGCAAGACAGCGCTAGCAGTGCTACCCCTTTCATTAACATAGTGACTTACCTGGTGTAGACAGGCCTCCTGTTTCACTCTTCCTCTCCCTTTCCAAATGTCATGCCTTATCCGTAAAAGAGTTGTTATATTTTTATTGCCTGTCAAGAAGACGAGGTGTAGGTAGGTCAGGATTCAGAATTGGATCTGTTTGCTTCCCAGCACCCATACTCCATTGCCACATGCCTCACCTCTCCCAGCTGGCTATGGTCCAGCTGGGGATTGCCTGAGGGAGGCAAACTTTGGTCATTCGCGCTCCACTCCCAGTCCTGATATACTCCTGGCACCATGGCTTGCAAGGAAGGCAGCGTAGAGCCCTGTCTGACATCTGTGTGCCATCTGGGGACATCCAATTCCTTGCATGGGAATTATAATTAAGGCTATGTTTATGTCACGGAGGTCATGGAAGTCACAGAATCTGACTTACAGAGACCTCCCTGACATTCTCTGCTCCAGCCCCAGGGGCTGCGGGACTCTGGAGCTGGCAGCCAGTGGGGACCTGGCAGGGTTCCAATGACAGGTGACAGCAGCATCCCCCATGCAAGGGTCCCCCATGCAAGGTTCCAGCAACAGGTGACAGACTCCTGAGGGGGCCCTCCTCGGGGTTCCAGTGACGGAGGACAGCCTTGTGCAGGGGAAGGGGGATGTTTCAGGCAAGCAGCTGGGGGTGTCCCATTTTCTCTTTAGAAAATATGGTCACTCTTCGACTCCCAGTCACCACAGGCTCCCCCAGATCCCAGTCACCACAGTGGTGGGGGAAACCATGGAGCCGCATCAGCAAAAGTCAAAGACAGGTCATGGCTTCCATGAATTTTTGTTTATTGCCCATGACCTGTCCGTGTCTTTTACTAAAAATAACCATGACAAAATCTTAGCCTTAGTTATAGTGAGTCTCAGCTTCCTTTACATTGCCGGAGAGTCACAAAGGGAGTGGAGTTGGAGTGAGATTCTGCGCCATAATCTTTTTACATTTTACACTTTAAAAAGTTATATCAGAATGAATAGAACTCTGTGGATCAGTCACGTTTACCAAACATTTTAAATTATGGGATGTAGTCTTTAGGAAAACTTAAACATACTAAGTAGAGGGTTTGAGTCATTATTGAATTACTCCAGTTTTAGGTAAGTGTAACACTTCTAAAATCAGCAGAATTACACCAGTTTAAACCTGGATTATCAAGTGGAGAATCAGGCCCAGCAACTATATTGTCCTGATTTTGAAACTCAAATTTTAAAAAAAATTAGTATGTTGGAAACCTTGAAGACCAAATTAGTCTTTGGGCTAGTCTACAGTTACCGGCTGGATTGGAGGCGTCGGATCGATCTTCTGGGTTCAATTTATCGCGTCTTGTCTAGACGCGATAAATCGAACCAAGAAGTGCTCCCCATCAACGCTGGTAATCCAGCTCGCCGCGAGGAGTAAGCGCTGTCGACGGGGGAGCCTGTGCGCTGCATGTTGACCACAGGTAAGTTCGAACTAAGACACTTCGACTTCAGCTACGTTATTAACGTAGCTGAAGTTGCGTATCTTAGTTTGACAGGGTGGGTTAGTGTAGATCAGCCCTTTGTTAGAGTGAGTGGTTTGGATAATAGTTGTAAAAATAGACTAATTACATTATGGAGCTTGAAATCCATTATTATAGAAAAGGAAACGAGTCTAATGACTAATATTGGATTTGACTCAATTTTCCTTAATGGCATATTTATCCATAGGATGCAGGTGCTGGTCAAGAGGAAATGGGGAACGGCACAGAACTGCTTGATTTGCTGAGAACAAAACTGGGTGAATACCATAAGCAAAGTGATGATCTCCATTGCCAGGTAAGGAAACCGGTATCTGACAGAATTAGGCCTTGGAAGTTATTTTTGTTGGAAATCAGCGTACAATACCGCTTTGCCATACTGCATTCTAGTTCCCTTCCTAAGTCTGGTGAACCTTATATATTCCTATGGATATATGTACATATACAAACAAACACATTCTGGTGGTGGTAAGTAATGGCATTTTCTATTTTAGTGCTTGCTATCTGGGAGCCTCAAAATACTTTACAAATATTAATGATTTATGCCTCACAATACCTCTAGTAAGTACAAGCAGCATTATCCTCACTTTACAGTTTGGGAACTGAGACAAGTGACAAATAAAGGCTTGCAAAGACCACTATCCCTTTTCAGGAAATCATAGCTACATGTGCCCTCTATCTTCCACTCTTCCATTCTGAGTGGTCGCTCTTTATTTCTGATGTTTAGCAGGACACGTTTAAGACAATAGCTGTCAATGAAATATTTTTGTTGTTTTTCTGAGATTACAAAACTGGAAAGCCATCTGGCACTAAAGGAAGAAGAATGCAAGAGGCTCACAGGAGAAAACGAGAAGCTTCAAGGAGATTTGGGTAGCTTGACATGCAAGGTACAAGTGTGATTGTATAGCAGAAACTCTACATATTAGGCTGACACAATGGAAAGCTGACATTTTCAGGACAATTGGTTAAATTGTATGTTTTCCCCCTCTTCCAACCTATTTTATGTTAATTGTCTTCTTAGACTTGTGAGCTCTTTGTCTGAGCTCACAAAGTAAGCAGAGTCGGGCCAGGTTAGTACTTGGATGGGTTCTAAAGAACACATGGCTGGATTTGATATACTTTGATAGAAAAGCAAGCTAAACTCGGTGTGTGTAGAAACTTAGTATATGAGCCAAGTCCTGCTTACTTTATTCATATGGTTAGTCCCTCTAAAGTCAGTGGGATTATCTGCATGAGCAGGACAAGTAGGATACGCTCATTAGGAATGTGGGAGCAACACATACAAATGCAGGGCCTATGGAGATGAGAATGTATTGCTTTATGGAAACCTTCTTTTGCTATTTTAGATATTATACGGCAGCTAATCACTTGATGATTTTATTTGAAAGGTAACATCATATGAGGAAATTATTGAATGTGCTGACCAAAGGCTTGAGATAGCAAGTTCCCAGATATCATAGTAGGTTGACTGAACTAATTACTTAATTTCCTTTATTTTGAAGAGAAGTGTGTGTGTGTGTGTGTGTGTGTGTGTGTGTGTGTGTGTGTGTGTGTGTGTGTGTGGTGAGAGAGAGATTTTCCCTTGCTTTCCTTATTCAGTGAGATAAAGAATAAATGATGCCCATTGATATGACAGTATTTTTATATTTTATATTTACTGAAATGTGCTAAATACTGTACAACATAAAACATGAGAACCAAGATCAGTTGTTTTTGTACAATACAAATCACCAAAACTAAAAGGGTAGGCCTCCATCCTCAGCTGCAGCAATGGAGTAAACAGTGAATCGTTGGAAGGGGATTGCAAAGGTGGTCTTATCTTGGTAAAGATGTGTCATGGAGCATTCACCCAATGTTTGTTAGAGCAGCCTAAGGGTTGGTCCCACTTACACTAGTTGCAGTGGACCAATTTACAACTCATTGGCTTACATCTGTCCCAAAGAGTTGATATGACATCTGTGGATTGTGAGAGTGCAGGGGAGCCTCCGGAGCTTTGGCATGCTCCCTACAGTGGCAGTGGAAGAGGGACATAGGAGCTGTTATGGCTGCCTTACATTACCTGAGCGTCCCATTAAAATGGGGGCCTTTCCCAGGCCTCGCTATGCCTAATTTAGGGCCAACTTGCACCATTCCAGTTGAGAACTGGGATACGAGCTTTGCAATATATACAGCTTGGGGCTTGTATAGTATTTATAACGCTTTGGGTATCAATCTTCTTCCCAAAACCAACAAACAGAAACAAACCCACCAACACCAAATGGAAGTTGGAAATTTTTTTAAGTGTGGCTATTTGGAGTGCTTCAACCATTGTGCTACACTTCCTAATGTCCTTGAAAGAGTCATGATCAGTTCCATCTTTCTCCTTAACAACGACAATAAAATTATTTAGATAACTTGATCTTTCAACAGCTATCTTCTGCTTCTATTTCTTCTGTGTCTGACAAGTACATCGAAAGTGGTCAAGCTGACAGCACATATTATTTCTCAACTTATTTTTATTTGTTTGATCTTCAAACAGTTATTACTCTTTGTGACAGGTTGGTATCACAGAAACCCCCATGGGGCTGCCACCTGATGTGCCAAGACTACTTCTGCCCCTGTTTTCCTGCCTTTTCCAGCTTGGGACTCCAGAATCCTGTCTGGTTTGAGCCAGACCCGCTAGCCTGCTGCAAACCCAGACCCAGGTCTGAACCACGTCCCCTAACAGCTGTAGGCTTATCTGGAAGCAGCTTATGAAGTGTTCTTGCCTTTGATACCCATGTGCCCAACTCCCAATGGGGTTCGAACCCTGAATAAATCCGTTTTACCCTGTATAAAGCTTATACACGGTAAACTCATAAACTGTTCGCCCTCTATATCACGGATAGAGAGATATGCACAGCTGTTTGCCCCCCTCCAGGTACTAACACGTACTCCAGGTTAAGTAATAAGTAAAAAGTTATTTTAATAAGTATAGAAAGTAAGATTTAAGTGGTTCCAAGTAGTAACAGACAGAACAAAGTGAATTACCAAGTAAAGTAAAATAAAATAAAACACGCAAGTCTATGTCTAATCAAACTGAATACAGATAAAAACCTCACCAGTTCCAGTAAACTTCCTTTTACAGGCTATGGTCCTCCTAGCCTGGGTCCAGCAATCACTCACACCCCCTTGTTATTGTCCTTTGTTCCAGTTTCTTTCAGGTATATCCTTGGGGGGTGGAGAGGCTCTCTCTTTAGCCAGCTGAAGACAAAATGGAGGGGTCTCCCAGGGGTTTAACTAGACTTTCTCCTCTGGGTGGACACCTCTCCCTCTCCCTGTGTAGCATCCAGTTACAAAATGGAGTTTTGGGGTCACATGGGCAAGTCACATGTCCATGCACAACTCAGTTCCTTACCAGCCAAGCCACATTCCTAGCAAAGCTCAGATGTGGATTGGTGTCCCCAAGTTCTATTGTCTGTTAAGTGTTTCTTGATTGGGCAATTAACCTGCACATTCCTTTCTCCAGACACTGATCAAATGCCCTTACTAAGGGGCTATGTAGAAAACCAGCAAATATACAACCCAATATTCATAACTTCAACTACAAAAATGATACATGCATACAAACAGGAGGAATAGATTCAGTAGATCATAACTTTTACAGAGATATGTTACATGGCACATGTAGCATAAAACATATTCCAGTTATATCATATATACATTTATAAGCATCTCCCCATAAAGCCTTAGGGGGTACACCGTCACACTGTTCTTTAGACAGAACAAAAAATGTGCATGTTTTTGAGAAAATGTTGTTGCAGTATAACAACAATAATTCCTTTCTGGAAATTAAAACTCTTAAGGCTGTGATTCTCAGAGGAACACAAGGCAGTTAGTTGCCTGAAATCCTAACGAATTTTATGGGAGCTCAAAGTTTAAACCTCTTAAAGTGCTTTTGAAAATCCCAGCCTAAATGCCTAATCATAACCCCATTGAAGTCAATGGGAGATTTGCCATTGGATTTCACTAGGAGCAGGCATGGACTCCTAGCACTTCTCTGAGGTGCTGAGTGCTCTCTACTCCCATTGATTTTTAGATCTCAAATGGAGTACCCAACAATAAAGTAAATGGGAGCAGAGAGCACTCGGCATCTTGCAGAATCAGACTCCACATGAATATGACATCATATCCTGTAACAAATTTATTTTACTGTTACAGGACAGTAAATGACATGGTAACAATGACATGGCCCAATCCTGCACTATGCACAGTACTTATTACCATGAGTAGTACAAAGTACATCAGCAGGTCTGCTAAGGGTAGTAAACACCAAGCTCTGTAAATATGTTTCTGCAGGACTGGTCACTGAACCTCTGATTCAGGGCAGCATTTCAGCACATGCTTTTAATGTTAAACATGTGCTGAATTGCTGCCCTGAGTTTGTAAAAGCATGTAGTTGTTTAAATATATAAGAGATAATAAGCTTATGTAATCCAAACCTATTTCCAAAGGCTGAGATATATCCCATATAGATTGCATGGGACTAGTGGTGTCAGTTATACCACAGAAATATGTATTATGGACTATCTTTATCAATCTAGTAAGTGTCAGAGGATTTCACAGGAGTGGGGGGAATTAAAAATGCAAGTTAAAACTTATTTTTCTACTGAAGTCTCCTATTGTCTGGCTAGTAGGGACATTCAGTAGCTATTTTTGGGCCTACTACAATTTTAAAACATGCTTTATTTTCCTGTGATTGTTTTCTAATTTGAGAAATCCAACACAAGATGGGGAAGACTAAAAGGCCTGTCAAACACTTGACTGAGAGGCTCATTGGCCAAAACCAACATTTTCAAAAGTGGCCTCAGATTTTGAATGCCCAACCTGAGATGCCTTTGGCCTGATTTTCAGAGATGCTAAAGATCTGCAAATCCCATTGACTTGAATTAGAATTGTGGGATCTCATGACTTTGAAAATTAGGCCCAGGGTATCTCAATTTTGGAATCAAAAAATTTAGGGAACAAAAACAAAAGGCCAATTTTGAAAACTTTGACCCAATAGTCTAGTAATACATGTAGTGAAGTAATAAATAGTGTGCTCTGTAAAGTATATGCTTTACTGGGAAAATCCCATTGTAAGATTTTCCAATAAGACCTATTATTAGGTATAATTATTATATACAATAGTCATTTACCTTTTAGAAAAGTCCTATAGAAATATAATAGGGCTGAAACTGACAGGATTCCATAGGATCCAAACTATAGGATTTAATAGAGAATTATATCCTTGCTATTGAATTGTATGGGTTGATCAGATATGTATTTACTATTATTATTTAGACACCACCAACTGAGATTTGGGCCCCATTGTGATAAGCACTGTGCAGTCACATAATAAGACACAGTCTTAACTCCAAAGACCTTACAGCTAGATCTTCAATGGTACTGAGTCACCTAACTCCCATTGAAATCAGTGAGAGTTAGATGCCTAAATACCTTTGAGGACCTGGGCCTTACATTCTAAATAAATAAGACCGACAAAGGGTGGGAGGAGAAACTGAGGCACAGAGAGGTAAAGTGACTTGCCCAAGTTCACACAACAGGTCAGTAGAACCCAGGTGTCCTGACTCCTGGTCCAGTACCCTGTCTTGTAGATTTCCTTGCCTGGTTAAAAATTCTATAGACATGTTATAATTCTCTCTTACATTCTGTAGGCCTTCTCTATAAAAGCTATTTTTAATTAATAAAAAGCATCTAATTACAAAATCAAGGTGCATGCATAAAAATGTGTAAGAAAAAACAGTTTATACAGTTTTTAAATGAAGAGATTTTTCCCCAAAACAACTTAAATATCAACTTACCAGCTCCTCACACATGCACTTCCACCATCACTCAGGCAGGCAATGTGTCTTAAAGGTCAACATACTGAGGTTCTCTTGGTTCACAAGAGGCAAGCATCTTCCTGAGTTGAGTGATGTTCAGTGAGAACAACCTGCTAACATTTCCAGATATTTCATTCTAAGAACTGATATCTGGAATGCCTCATCTGATTTCATCTATTGAATTCTAGCACAAGTCCACCCTTATCAGAAGACTCTTCCCCCAGGCTAAAAGGAGGAGCCACTAAACCCAGAGTTCAATTGATCGTGGGGGACAACAAATGATTAAGCAGGGACAGGAGTGAGGGTGATAGATTCAGAATCAGGGATTCAGAGGGGGACACCAAGAAGAGAACCCCGGACAGTGCCCACTGCTTCTCAAAGATGGCTAGGGAGCCAGCAGATGCTGCCCAGAAGAACTCTGCCTGGATGCGTGAAACAAGTGAGGAATAGAAGTAGGCCCCACAGTCCCGTCCAACATCCTCCTCCTGGTATCATAGATGGCCATTTTGATATCCTTGGCAGGCCCATGGGACTCATCTGATTTCAGCTGTTGCTACCAAACACAGGAGGAGAGGAAGTCTCTAGGTAACTCAGGCCCAAACCTCCCAAGACTTTAGGCCTTGATTCAGCAAAGCACTTGAGCATGTTCTTATTTTTAACCATATGAGTAGTCCCACTGAAATCAGTGGGTCTATTCAGATGTTTAAAATTAAGCACGTTTAAGTGTTTTGCTGCATCAGCACCTTATACACCAAAGTTACCACTTTGAACTGAATCCAGAAGTGAATAGGAAACCAGTGTTGTTCCTGGAATATTGGTGACTAATCCTGCTCAATAGCCAAGTAATCCAGCCTTGAAGTCTCAATGGTATGAATAGCCATAGCAAGGTCCAGATCTAAGAATAATAACTGCAGGTACAAAGCACTTTTGGCCACCAAAGGAACCTGAGATTCTAGGAGTAGTTGGGGACCCCAAAGCACCCCCAGTTGTGAACCTCTTGGACAAAAGGTCGGACACCTCTTCAACAGTGATGGCAAGGATCACCCCTGCTGAACCCCCAAGAACTCTCTCTATCCCACAAGCATTACCTCCATCATGTTTGGATTAAGCTTCAGCCAGCTTGTTCTCATTCAAGTGCCGATCTCAGCCAGGCACTGCGAACACAAATACACCGCACCATTCTGAGTTAAAAGAAAAATTAGGCAGACATACAATGCAGTGTTACACTGATGACACTGCTGCCCAAATTGCTTTCTATACACCCTTCAAGTCCCTTCCCCCCATCCACCCACCCACTGGCTTCACATACAGTACATGTAGTAGACAGTTTGATAGTCTTTATTTCTGTACTGCACCTAATACTAAAAAATAAGGATAGATATATATGTATCTATACAGTGTATATATATAAACAGTTACATTGTCTCTTGCTGACAGTTTAGAGAAAAGAAACAAGCATCTGGAAGATTTAATAAAGAAGTTCAAAATGAAAGCAAGAAAACTGAGGTAAACATCATATAGTTCAAATGCCAGAACAAAAGGTTTTTAAAAAATCAACCCTTTTATAATAGATACTATCAACTGAGGGCCCTTTTTGCAGGAAAAAAAATCTATATAACTGAACACTGTCATGATCAGCCCCTTCTAGCTGAAAATAACTCTTTTTAATACAAAGTAGAATTGGTTGAATGTATTTGGTTGTATGTATTCCTGGAGGTTTCATCACGTGACATAATAATCTTTAATTAAAGATTAATCTTTAATTCCTGGAGACTCTAGGACAAACCTGTGGTCTTGGTAATCCTAATACAAAGATGTTTGTTCATATCCCTTGGATTAACAATCAGGTCTTCTTTAGGTGTCTTAACAGGGAATTCCCAATGCTCCTTCTTTGATTCACAGAAATAGTATCACAGGGGAGTTGTATCATATAATCAAATTGTGATAATAATGACTACTGCTACTAATTGGCTTATTACACTTGTGAACTGAGTGCACAGCTAGTCTATGCTAAAACATTCTACTAATTAGTGTTTCCTGTCCATGTCCCCCTACCTGCTTGCTTGTTTCACACACTAGTTATGTTTTCTTTTAGACTGTAAGGTCTTTGTTACAGGGTCTGTCACTTACTATATGTTTATACAGTGCCTAGCACAATGGGGCCCCAGACTAACTGAGGCCTTCAAGTGCTACAACACTATAAATAACAATAAGCAACCTTTCCCTAGGGCTACAGGCTATCCCAGCTCTTCTCAAACAAGCCTTCCACCACCCTGTGAGTTAGAATACATCTCTAGCAATTTCAGTAATGGCACCGTTTAGTGTCCATTTATAAATTGATGTGGGGCAGCGGTCAGTTAATTCAGTTAGAAAAGAATGTTCATCTTTGTTGCCCAGAAGATGTTAGGATGTCATTCCAGGTTCTAGCACACCAAACAGGAAACCTCCTATGTCACAGAAACAACCTATCTTTGTAATTTCCACAGGCAAAGATGTTGGTCTGCTTTTCCAAAAGCCATGACTGAGGTAAGTCAAAGAATGTTGCCAATGATTGTTCATAATCAAAAGTGACTTATTTTCAGAAAAGCTGGCATAATATATCTGTTTGGATATTATCTGCTGAGAGATACTTGACCCAATAACCAGGATTTAGAGAATCTTACCCAGTTTCAGATTAGACTTTATTGTAAATCAGTGCATAAAAGCATTTCAATACATTAAGAATAAAATAAACCTAGAGAAATGTTCAGATTGTGATTTATGTTTTTTCCTATAATTTTACAGGGTCAAGACGTTCAGAAATCAAATGGAAACAATGTAGATACTAAAGAACAGAAAATGAAATATTCTCTCTATCACTGTCAGAGCAACAAATTGCATGTGTTCAAGTGATGTATTAAAGTTAATGCAAACCATGGACAAAACACTATTCATTTTTTACCTTTCCTTTCTATATAAATTACTGAATTAACAATGGAAGGAAACTGAAAGTTTGAGGGCAGTGTTTGGATGCAGTGGATTCTTTCCTGAGTGCTTTGCATACTGGACTGTGGTGGAGAATTTAAAAATAAACTCCAACTTTAAACTGCAGGTTATACAAAGGAGTCTGCATGGAATAATGTAACAAGCAGTTGCAGGTTTAAGGCTCATTTATGCAGTGCCTCCTGGAGGAAATTAATAATTCTATCTTCAGAGCAGGGTTTGGATACTGTGCAGTAAGACCTGGGGCCATGCACTGAACTATTAAGAGAAAACAAAATGTTGAATAGCTGCTTGTTAAGTGAGCACCATCCATCCTGAGCACTGAATGAAGCAAAAAATAATATGTGGTCATGCAGTTAAATACTGTATCACAGGGGTCAGCAACCTTTCAGAAGTGGTGTGCTGAGTCTTAATTTATTCACTATAATTTAAGGCTTCGTGTGCCAGTAGTACATTTTAACCTCTGGGGTTCCCGCTGCCGGCTCCTGCCAGCCGGGGTCTCAGCCCACTGCTAGTTTCCCTTCACCCAGGCCAGCAGCGGGTGCTGAGTGGGGCCGGTGGCGGAACCCCAGTTGGCAAGGGGCCAGCAGCTGGAATTCCAGAGCTGCAGGGGGCTGAGCCACTCAGCCCGCCGCCGCTCTGGGGTTCCCACCGCTGGCTCCTGCCAGCCGGGGTCTCGGCCCACTGCCAGCCTGGGTTCTTTCACCCAGGCCGGCAGCGGGCACTGGGTGGGACCAGCAGCGGGACCCCGGCTGACAGGAGCCCGCGGGGGAATCCCAGGGCGGTGGCACAGTGTGCCATTAAAAACAGGCTCGCATGCCACCTTTGGCACGCGTGCCGGAGGTTGCCAACCCCTGCTGTATCATAATGAATGTGTGCAAGAACAAATTAAGGCTGAATTTTTGACTTTTGAGTAGTTGACTTTGCAATCTTAATAGTGTTCTTTTAACATAGTTTAATTAAATAATTCACTCATCAGTATAATATTAAGAAAGTTTAATTCTCAACAAAAATCTTCAGAGAAACTAGGAATTGTTTTGAAATACAGTACTAAATAGAAAATTTAGCATCTCTGGTTTACAGAAAATCAGGCCCCATAGTTTTGCTAGATGGTTGGCTGTTTGAAATTATGGCACTTTTATATGCAAGAGTACTCTAACACATATGAGCCCTGACCCCAATGCTCATGAAGTCAACAGCCATCTTTCCATTGACTTCAAAGGACATTGGATCAGGCTTATAGGCCCCAATTCAAAAGTACATAGGCACCTGCTTAACTGTGATAAGACATAAGCACATCTTTACGCATTTGTTCCTGGCATGTGTGCAACACGTGTACACACAATTCATATTGATCCCATAGTTTAAGAAAAAAAACACCAAATACCACAAGTTTCACAACACAATCATGTGAGTTAGCAACACTGAACAAAACCCTAATCTGAGTTTCTGGAGATGTTAGGTCCTGGTGAATGACGCACCATGCATGGAAAGACCCAGTGCCACTTTGTCATCTATCAGTATCCTGTCCAGAAGAGATGTCTGGTGCCACCATGGTTCATGGACCATCTTGGATGGAGGAGCCAGTGCCTGGGAGTGAATGGTGGTGGGTTCGCACTCTGCTGCCTTGATTTAACCCCAATGAGGGGTGAGCTGCCAGCCAGCAGCTGCATGAGGGTCTTGGTGAGATAGGACATGGGTGTTGGGGTGGGGGCTAGTTCTCTCCCATCCCACACGTGCTAAAAAAAGGAGGGTTGGCATTAATAAATGCAGGAGGTGCTGGGTTTGGAACAGGAGCTGGTTATCTCATTTTATTAAAAAGGACAAAACGTAGCCATGGCACAAAGCTAGCATAACCCCCCCCTCCCCCCCGGGGCACAGGTTGTCTGCACCTCACAGCTGCCTGCATTGGGACAACCAATCAACCCCCTCTCCCCACTGCTAGCGCAGAGTTCCCCCGCTCCTTCGCAGAAGTGCGAGGGGAAAGGGGCGCTCACCACAGGCTTGACATAAGAACAACTTCGCACATGCGCAACGTGAACCGGACGGAGCACCTTGCTTGTGCGCACTAGGGGCCTGGAAAATGAGACTGTTCGTCCGGCACATGTGCGTTTGAGGTTCTGGGCATGCGCCGTAAGGGCCAGACGAAAGCGTACGTGTTGTTTAAGTCACGTGATCCCCTCCCGCTTCCCCGGCGGAGCCACGTCCTCTGCGGTTCGGGGGCGGGGTCGGAGAGCGTGCGTGGCGTGGCGTGGCGGCGCCAGGTTCCCGGATGGAGGCGATGGGGATCGCCATTTGGGCAAGAGCAGCAGCCGCGGAGGGCGCTAGGTAGCTGCTACTATGAGATCCCCGACCCAGCTGCTGCTGCTCGTGCTGCTGGCCTTCCCCGCCGCTCTGCTGCTCGGCGGCGTTCGCGGCGGCCTGGGTGAGAACGCGCGGGCGCGCGCTCGTGTTCGGCGAGACGTTGATATTTGAAATTCGAACGGGAAACGTTAACCGCTTCCTGGAGCGCGCGAGGGGCCGGGCCCGGGCTTCCCCGGGTGGGTGGAGAGACCAGGTTCCTGGTCACAGAGTGTCGGGGCGGGGGGTTGGCCCGGGATCCCCCCTGCCCAGTTTGGAGGCGGCCAGGTCCTGCCTTCCTGGTGCCTGGCACTGCTGCTGGGCGTGCTGGACATGCCGGCGGCGACCCCGCTCTCAACTGGGGCGGGCCGGGGGGCGCGGGGAGCTCCCCTTCCAGGGGCGGCCGAGGGGGTTGAGCTGCTGGCTGTCCGCGAGGCTGACGCGTCACTGCCCCCCCCCCCCCACTCCGGCTACCGGCCCCCGCACGCGGCTCCCCCTGACCAAAGGGCCCCGGGTCGGTGGCTTCCTGCCGGACACGTGCCGCGCTCCCCGCTGCCTCCTGGACACCCGAAGCGCGGCGGCGCTGGGCAGCCGGACTCGCCGGTGCCCGGGGTTGGGTGATTTTTCCTCGGTCGGGCGCGCACCGTTGGCAGGTGTCACAACCCACAGCGAGCCCAGGCTGCCAGCCGCGGGGGCAGGGACCGGCTGTCTGTGTCCTGCTGGCCTGGCGCGTCGGGGCCACGGTTTGTACCGCTGCAGCGAGCCGGACCTTTCTAGCCGGCACCTTCGCTTCTTGGCGGGGGGGCATCAGTTCAAGGCAGCCAGTAACGAAACTCGGCCGTGTGACTAAGCAGAGAGGCTGCTAATTACAGCAGGGAGCGCTTGAAATGGCTGTAAGGCTCTTTTTCTGGGCTCGCTATACAAATTGATGAGGGCATTCTTTAAAACTGCAAGAAAATGTGTTGGCAGCCAGGCGTCTCTTTTTCCCTGCCCCAAAGTGTCCTTCAAATAATAAAACACTCGTGTCTGTTTACACTGTAATTTTATCTGATTTATGCCTTGAAAATTGCTGATGATAGTAAATTGAAAGAGGGCTGAAGGGCAACGCTGTACTTGCACGCTCTGCTGCCTGGGTACTGTATCACATAGCATGTGTTCCTCTTCCCACAAAAAAGCAGCTCTCTTTTCCTACTATTGCCACATCATCATTCCTGCTGAAATCCATTGAATGGATGACAGTTGTGTTTAGAAAGCACATTTTTGTAGTGAGATATAAAATATCATAACCTTAACTATAGCCAGTTCCTGCTATGTCAGGACTTTAATTATAAATCCAGTATTCACAAACTCTTAACTTTCTGAAATCGTCTAGGGCTGAAATTATTTCAGTTAGTTGTGGCTAAGCAGTAAACTTGAAAAGTTTCAGAAAGTCTTTCTACAAATTGCTAAACATAAAATTGGAATTCTACAGATGTGCTAACCCTCTGTGAGGCTTTGGGCCTTGATCCACAAAAGGATTTAGTAATTGTGACACCTAGAAAATCACAGAAATTTCACTTCAATCTAAGAAGCCTGAATTAGGTGCCTAGGCTCCTAAACACTGTATAATGAATGGGGAGAAATAAACACCACAGACTGCAATCCACTAAGCCAGCAGGATAGGCAGGGAGCTGCCTAAACTAGCCAATGCGAGATGCTGACCGGAGGGGTATAATAAGCAATCTGACTGAGACTGCTTTAGTGCCACACTAAATCCAGATTTTTCTCTGATCCAGAAGAGGAGAATTGCTCCTGGGCTGTTTGGGAGTAAGTGCCCTCCATGCTTTGCAAAGCTGCTGTTTTGCTTACAAGTTCCTTAAAATCGATAACTTTGGATTTTTCCTCTGTCTTTGGGGTAGAGTGAGGAAGGGAAAGCAGGAGAATTAATTTGGTTTCTGTAACAGTGAAAGGTCGCTATGAACTTGAAATCTGTTAATCTAAAATGAGTTGAATAGCTCCGGGTACTGTATCTACCCTTGATCTCCCTGACAATTTTTTTGGATTTACAGTCCTATTCTACTATATTTTAAAACAATATCTTTCCTACTTATTTGTAGGTAGGTTGATGTTGTACGTAGGTGTTCATGATCTTAAACATGGGACCTCTTAATGTTTGAAACCATGCCATTCAATAGAAAACATAATCTAGTCAAGTTAATGAGACCCTTAATTTTCTTGTTCTTAAGCATTTGATTTTGGGGAGTGGCGCTGGGGGGACCCAGGACTCTCCCTAAGGAAGCGGATGGGGTCAGGAGGGCACTCTGGCAGGGAAAGCTGCCTGCACAGAGCCCTGTCCATCTCAGCTGCCAGTTCTAGGCTCCCTGCTCATCTCATTTCCCCCAACGTACAGGCACCAACTGACAATTACCTTCCTCTGCCCAGGCATGCTGAGGAGGCTGGCAGGGATTCTGTGAGGAAATGGATAGGGCCGTGCTGAAGGGCCAGGTCAGGAGGGTTCTCTGCCCAGTAGGCGAAGAGGACGGGACTCTGTATCCTGGAGAATGAGATGGGCAGGAGCCAGGTCCCACTGGCTGAGAGAGCCCGCACAGAGCTCCCCTCACTCCCACTGGAGAGTGTTGGTACTCATGGGATGCAGCCTTCCACTCCCCTCCTGACCTCAGCCCTTCAGTGCATTCCCGTTCACTTCCTCTATACAGGGGGGAAGCAAGAGGGGCAGGGGCAGACCACCAAACCAGTATGTCATGAGTACTCTGGCTCCCGTGAGCACTGACACCCCTTCTCCCATCTCCTACCTGCTGCCTTTTGTTTTCATATTTTACTAATTTTCATCTTAATTTTTGCATAAACACTGATATGTTCCTGGGAGATTTAAGAAAAAATTAAAACTAAAAATGTTTGATTCCATTTAGTTCTAATTTCAGACATTTTCCCCTCTTGAGCCAAAATATTGCAATATAGCAAATAGCAAGGAATAGGTAATGAGCACTGGAGCATCCAGTTAGTTTAGCTCAGTGGTTCTCAAACTTTTTTTTTCATGGACCACTTGAAAATTGCTGAGGATCTCGGCGGACCACTTAATAATATTTCCAAATGTTGCTTGTACCATTAGCTAATTATTGTAAAGCCAAAACGCTATATAAAAAAACCTCTTAATAATTGGGTTTTTTGTTCTACAAATAAAAGCACACAACTCATATTTTAATATCAGTAGTCTTACCTTTCTAATGCGATGGATATGCCCTCTCTTCCCCTGCCGCAGCAGCCCCCGAGCTGGGGCTGGAAAGGAATGGGGGGGGGGGGGTGTCTTCCCCCGTTGCAGCAGCCCCCGAGCTGAGGCTGGCTGGGAAGGAGGGCTGTCTCTCCCCAGCAGTTGAAGCCCTGGAGCTGGGGAAAGTCGTTTCTTTTTCTGGCTGCGGCAGCCCTACACATCCCAAATTCCTCCCACCCCCTCTTCTCACCCCACTGTCTCCTCCCACCTACACCCTATTCCCCCCACGGCCACCACCTCACTTTACATGTGCGTCTTCTCCAGGGTCCAGGCACCTAATTAGTGGAGCCACCCCTGCACGGCTCCACTAATTAGGTGGGTGACCATTTATTTTGTTGTGTGCGGCCACCCAGGCACTCACCTTAGAAGGAACTATCCGTGGACCACCTGAATGGAGTTTGTGGATCACTGGTGGTCCATGGACCACAGTTTGAGAACCGCTGGTTTAGCTGAATGTACACATAAAATGGTACATTTATTTCTGGCTTTTAAAGATCAAGTATAGTCCAGATTCTGACCTGAATTGTTGAACTACATGAATGAAAGCAATCCAAACAATTAGATTCCTCCATATACATAAAATAGCATGATTTTATTATTCCTAACTATTACTAAATTAGCATCTGATTTTTCAACTTCCTGTTGTATAAATGTAAGTTTAAGATATAGCGGATTACTTAGAAATAAATAACACTTTCATATCAGCTATACCAAATGTTATAATCTTACAATAATGAGACATTCATGGTAAAATTAGGGGTCTAAGGAGCAGCTTGGTTACTTCCGAGTACCCTAAAGCAAACACCTTGACAAACTTATTTTCACCTTTTTCTCTGTAGTTGTGTGCACCAAAGCTTTAATTTGTTTTGAAATTTCTGATATACAAATTACTAAATTTTAAAAATGTATTCAATAGAAACTGAAGTTTCTGAACTGATAGTGATTTCTGCTTATACAGATCAAAACTTTTGCATAATATTTTGCAACTAAAACCTCAAGCTATTTATCTCCTACCAGTAAATGTAAGTCTTGGAAAACTGAAGTAGGATTCCAACATCCCGTTGGTCAACCACACGTACGGAAAGTGACTTCGGGTATTTCTATCTTGTTTTGTTACTAGGTTCAAGTTTACTAGTTGCAGCCCAAGATGCTACGGAGGATGAAGAAGCAGTGGAAGATACGGTAGTTGAAGATGAAGATGATGAAGCTGAAGTCGAAGAAGATGAACCCACAGACTTGGTAGATGTGCATATTTTTTGTTTCTAAGCATTAGATTAAACAGTTTCTTTAAATAAGAGGTTAGATGGATTAGAAATATGATTTTTAGTATTCCATATTTAATTTCTTTAAAGTGGCTAAAGAAAAATATAATTAAGGACCTTAGAAATATTTTCAATTTGGGCAACTAGAAAGGATATAAGAGGAACAACTAAATAGTAATTGGAACACTGGCTGTGCCTAACAGCATCTTAAAGACAACACTAAGTGAAATTGCACAGTTCGTGCTTCTTCCCCACTTCATCATTCACTTTAAAAAGATAATGGTATTTCTTCAGTGTAAATTTGGTTTGTCATATTGTCTCTTTGAAGTCTCACTTAAGCCCTGCAATAATGTTTAAAGTCTAGTTTTGAGGCATATTTTTGCTTCTATTAATTACATCTGCAGTCTGAAATAAAATTATCAAGGTACATTTGTCGTGCCACCAGAAATATCACTTTCCTTTTTGAGGCAACTATTTCAAAATCTTGATGTGATATGATTTATGTAGTGTTACTAGTCACCTCTGGCAAATTTAACATTCAGCTGTTAAATACCTGGTAGAGACTAATCTCTTGACATCAACTCATGCACATTAATGCTAAGAAATTAAAATGAAAACTTGGTGCGGGAATGGGAAAATAAAGGAAAAAGAGAAGATAAAAAGAGAGAAGGGTGTGTGTGAATTTTTATATATAATAAAAGCAAAGAATTACTAGATTACTGCTTGATAAATACATTTGATGCATTTTACTGGTTTTCATCAAATTTATTTGATGCCCTTCCATACTACGTGACCAGCTTAACAGCAGTCAGATACTATTCAGTAGGAATTAAATATTGGTGGAATTAATGGAATACACTCAGTGTACACTGTCTATTTAACCTTCTCTAGTAGTAAGTTGAAAATTGTTAAATACAGTGTTCAAACAGTATAGGACTGGTCTTGAAATAACACAAGATGTGGCTTTGCATTGAGGCATGAGATCTTTCTCTCTGGTTAGTAGACTTAGTTCTTGGGTTAGTAAGGGAATAGAGGAAAAATTTTGAAGTCCTAGGGATGGATAAAGTAGTGAACACTCTAAACATTTCCTGTGTGCTTGATTTTCTTCAAAAAATATTTGGTCCAAGAATAAACATAAGAACGTAAGTTTAATTGAAGCCTGACCTTGACCAACGAGTTGACAGCACTTGGTTAAAAGTAACCTTCACATTCTAACTTTTATGTGATTAACAGTATCTCTCACAATATATCTACGGAGTTTTACAAGTAGAAAACAATATTATAATGTGAGGTGTACCTTATTTCAAGGATTGTAGCATTGGTAATACCCTTACCAGGCTAGAAACACCTTTATTATAAATAGCTGCTGCCGTTAAGAGTTCCTAGATTAATAGTAAATCACTACCCACATTTTTACAAGACATAGGATACTTTGTTTCAAAAGTCCGTCCTCTTATTTGGGGATGGAAGGACAGGCAATTAGTATACTGTTATAATATAGGGATGAGAAAATGAGGCCTGATCGGAATGTGGACTCAAAGAACAATTAAAGAGATTCCGGAATCTGAGTTCAAACACAATACAACTTTTACCATTAACATCTTAAAATTCAGTGGAAATAGCCTTTAACCAAAGATTTGTCTGCAGCAAAAATTACTTTTTATTGTCTAAGCTATATTCTGTAAGATCTTTGTTTTAATTAGCGACTGACACCATCTTGGAGTGGGTATGGAAACTTGCTTGAATTTCTGAAGTTATTTTTAGACTGTTCATTTAAACAGTGACTCTCCTCTTGCTTTGTGATCGGAAGCCTTATCCTTTAGGTAGAATTGAAGGTGTTTGTCAAGACATCAATTGAGATTATCTTCCTTGTAACAAGTATCAGAGGGGTAGCCGTGTTAGTCTGGATCTGTAGAAGTGACAAAGGGTCCTGTGGCACCTTATAGACTAACAGAGGTATTGGAGCATAAGCTTTCGTGGGTGAATACCCACTTCTTCGGATGCAAGCAGTGGAAAAGTCCAGGGGCAGATACAGAACTGTTCCTTTTAACAGCTGACTACTAAAAAAGTGTCAAAGTACTGCACTGCTTTAAGTGTTTAGTCATGTCATCAAATAACGCAGAGACTATACAAACATATACCTATCTTGGTTAGTAAACAGGGAACTATATTTTGGCTATTTAAGTAGTTACTTGAAAATCTTAATAGGTTTACATTTAACACACTTTTATATTGCCTAGATAATTATTTACAAGAAGGATGCCTTGTTCTCGGTTTTCACTTTATTATAAAATGACTAGATGCAGAGGGACAAAACAGCCCTGGGCTGAGACCATGCTCTTTGCTCTTTTTAAAAAAAGAGAACCACCACATAATCAGGGAAAACAAGACTCCACAATTTTAGATTACCAACTTCTAAGCACCTCTTGTACTCTTGAGCCTATGAATACAGTAATCGTGCTGCATTTAACTCTGTGGCCATTTACAGGGCTGGGGACTAGCAACTCAGGGTCAAAGAGAAGCAAACAGCAGAGAGTTGGCAGTCTGTCACATCAGAGTAGTTCTGCAACAGCTGTAAAGGTTGTGTGGCATCCTGTAACAAAATTAGTGAGACAAAACAAAATACTTCTGTAACACTTAATGTGTAGGATTCTCATAAAATGTGCACATTCTTTGCTTCACTATTTATTATAGGTTTTTCAAAAAATTCTCTTGTCTTAGATAGAAGAAAAAGAGGAAGAAGACTTATCGGGAGAACCTAAAGCCTCACCTAGCGCTGATACAACTATCTTGTTTGTGAAAGGCGAAGGTAAGATGTGCACAAATCCTGTAGAAATCTATCAAATGCACAGCTGTTGCTGACTGGTCGCTAGTTTTAAATGTCATTACACATGAATAAAACAATGTTGAAGCTCTAATAAAGCACTGTACAGTTTTTTGGGGGCTGAGTTTAAACTGGGATTCTTGTGCATTTTAACACTGGCATGGCGTATAAAAACTTTTCTAACCTTAAGATATTATGTTCTAGACTTTCCAGCAAACAACATTGTAAAGTTCCTGGTAGGCTTCACCAACAAGGGTACAGAGGATTTTATTGTTGAGTCTCTTGATGCCTCTTTCCGGTACCCTCAGGACTATCAGTTTTTCATCCAGAATTTCACAGCTCTTCCTCTGAACACAGTGGTTCCACCACAAAGACAGGCCACATTTGAGTACTCATTCATCCCTGCAGAACCTATGGGTGGTCGTCCGTTCGGACTGGTTATAAATCTGAACTACAAAGACTTAAATGTAAGCCTGGTTTTGAAATTACTTTTACTACTTCAAATTAAAGTGGAATTGGGGGCAGGAAGGGAAAGGCTAATCCAGTTGATAGTATTTTAAAAAACACTTAGTGTCTGTGTAGATACCATTAAATGCTTAGACCAACTAATTTTTTCTGTTATGGATATGTTTTTGATTGTAAATCTGTATGTGTTTTGTGTGCTATAAAATTACACTTGAACTTACATTAGCTAGGGACATTATAGCACTTAAGGATAGTGAATGGTGCTCTGTCTTTACAGAAAATCTTGACTTTCTCCTGAGATATCTCAAACTCACTGCGTGAGAGATGTGTAGTCCCATGAATTTGAATGAGTGAGCAATGCTGGCAAGTGCTGTCATTAGCTTTTTAGGAGATTTATCAAAGGCACTAATGGGAGTTAGGTGCTTGGCTCCCATTGACTTTCAGAAGGAATCAGGACTGGCTCCAGGCACCAGCCGACCAAGCACGTGCTTGGGGCGGCCAATCCTGGGTCGGCGGGACAGCGCTCGGGGTTTGTTGTTTTGTTTGTTTGTTTTTTTACTTCGGCGGGGCGGCGCTCAGGGTGGTTTTGTTTGGTTTTGTTTCGGCGGGGCGGTGCTCGGGGGTTTTTTGTTTTTGTTTTTTTGCTTGGAAGGTGTGCTGGTTTGGTTGTGTGTTTTTGGGCTTGGGGTGGCAAAAAAAGTTAGAGCTGGCCCTGGAAGGAATTAAACATATAATGACTTCGTGCACCTTTGAAAGTTCCCTCCAGTAAACAATGTAATAAGATCCTCGGTGCTCAATAGAACACCTCTTATCACCCTACAGAAAGACATGAAATTGGTAATAGCATTTGTGCTAAAGCCACGGACACTGTATCACATGTTCTTATGTAAGATTTTTTTGTATTCTACGTACTTACCAAAGGTATTGCTCTGCAAGTCTTCAGCTAGCTCCAGTTTCAGAACCTCTTGCAGTGTTTTCTCCCATAGCTATATGACTTACTTTTTTGTTGTGAGCTAATCAGTTCCTCTGCTCTCCACATAGTAGTTTGTCCTCAGCAGAGATTTTAGAATCTCATCACATTTCCTTGGAAGGCATTACAATTATGAGAGGTTAAACTGTTTTAAAAATTAATCATCATTATTGCAGGGCAATGTGTTCCAAGATGCTGTCTTCAATCAAACTGTTACAATTATTGAAAAAGAAGATGGATTGGATGGAGAAACGTAAGAGAAATTTGAACTTGCTTTTGTTGGTAGTACATCAGCAGTAATGTACTGCTATATGTGGCCACTTAAAAATGCTTTTGTCCTCATTTCATGGGATGCTGGAAATCCTATATGGCCTGGTGATGGTAGAGAGGAAATGTTAACCGAACACCTCGGAAATAGAGGCTGTGCATTCTTGTTTAATGTGAAATAAAACTGATTGGATGTGCAGTTCTCAGACTTAAGAAAAATTCTGTACCTAATTTGTATTTCAAAATATAGCCATATTACTATTTCAGATAGAAAAGTAATGAAAACTATCCTGTCTCAGAAATCCAAGTCCAGAGCATAAGTGTGGCCTATTGGTAATTGCCAGAATAGTCTCAATCTGAGGCTGTATTCCTAAATAAAATTATTTGTAGGGAGGAAGGGTGACACAGATGGCTCAGGGTATTGAGATGCGGTCCACATTTTGAAGGCTGAAGTACCTGTGGTATACGATTTTGCTTCTGAGGCACTGTTTTAAATTAGTTTAAGTTGCAATCTGAGGGGTTCTTTTCAGGTGGCAACATGTGAATTGTTAGTCTAATTCCTAGTTAACATATGCGCTCATCACAATTTTGGGGAAATGCAAAGAGGCTAAAGGTGAATTGCTATGAAAACAGAATTACTTGTCCCCTGGAAGTAGCTTGCAGTTCCTTGTGGGTAAACTTTTAGCTGCTTTACTTGATCTGTGGATTAGAGGCATTCATTATGAGTATTTAACTAAATTGTTGAAAGAAAGGAAATGATTTGATGCTCTCACTACTTGTTGCAAGGATGTGGCATAGTACATACTTGTTAAATATACATTACAATGTTTTGTGTGGAATTTTCAAAAGCACCTACATTGCCGTTTTGAAGAAGATACCAAGCATTTACAGATGATTGTGTACTAGAATTTGCCTGCTTAGCAAATCCATTTCCAAAAGCTTATTGAAAACGTCTCTTTTGATGAAGATTCTGATTGTTAAGCTCTTTCTGCAATGATTTTTTTGAAAACAACGAGGAGTCCAGTGGCACCTTCAAGACTAACAGATTTATTTGGGCATAAGCTTTCGTGGGTAAAAAACCCACTTCTTCAGATGCAAATAAATCTGTTAGTCTTTAAGGTGCCACCAGACCCTCTTATACTTGGCACAATGATGGTGCCACAAGTACTCCTCGTTCTTTTAATTATTTTTATGGTTCATAGATTTAGAACTTCGTTAGCTTCAGTTTCTAAAATTTGGTTAATTTAAGACCTTGGAGAATGATCTACTATTGGTAAGAATAAGGGAACCTAACCTCTTAAATACTGAATGAGATTTAAAGTATAATTGGAATCTATGGAAAAAGAATTCAACTATCCACTTAGTCTAGGAAATGTACAGGCTGTTTTAGAGAGTTCAGCTATAAAACACTCTCTCCCTAAGTTCTAATTTAGGTATCCACTTCTTAGGATGCTCCTTCACCAGTAAAGACTTCAGGGTATCCTTGCAACATGTGCATTGGGGTGGTGTATACTACAGAAGTGATTATGTAATGGGGTCTCATAGCTTTTGTAACTGATTAGTAAATTAGCAGTCACATTTATTCATTCTCTCTTACACACACGCGCACACACACCCCATTTTAGAATTTGGTATGTCATGTTAACTTTAGCAAATGTGAAGGTAGAGAAATGTCAGTAGCTAAATACATTTGTTGAAGACTGCCAAATGGCACTTCTGTATGAAAATTTGCCCAGTTTTTCCAAGTAAAAGTGAAGATTACTATAACTTATCAGAGCCAAACAACTCTATTTGGTTTGCTCTGTATTTCACAGTACTTTGTATTAAGTGTCATTATTTCTCATCCTCCATTCTTTCTCCGGAAAGAGATGGGGGAGAGACCTCATAACTTTTTTTTTTTTTTTAAATAAGTGATTGTAAAACCACACAATATACAGAGGCACTCCAGGGGCCCGATAAAATTTCTTCAATTACTTCTCATTCTTTGTTTTAAACAACTGATTAGACTTCAAACTGAAGATGACCCTACTTTTTTTTTCCCCCCTCTTACCAAATAAGAATCTTCATGTACGTGTTCCTGGGAGGACTTGGCCTACTTGTCATTGTTGGTCTACATCAACTGCTAGAATCTAGGAAAGTAAGTAAGCAATTGTGTACATGCACTTGTTAATCATATACAGTATTCTGTTGATGCTTAAGTGTTAGCTTCCAATCAGAGCAATACCCCTTTTGTGGCCTATTATGGCACAAAAGAACTCATGAAAATTTTACTTTGATCAGTGAAATTGGAGGGAAGCCGATTGATACTAAAATTCCTCCTAGCCTTTAAACAGAAATGTCTTATGAGCTGTTTTGTGACTTTAAAAAATTATGCTGATGAGTTGCTTGTCTATCACTGTGCCTGTGCTTACCTTCTTCCACCATAGCAATGGTCAACCTTGTGGAATAAAAGGCTCTGGTGTTTTCCAAATGTCAGGGGTGTGCAGTACAAAACTACGTTTTCACGTACTGTTTACAACCTCATTGAAGTCCTTCCTCATTTTCTCCTGTTATTACTTCAGCTGTTAATGCCCTGTCTTAACTTATATTGTAACCTTTGGGGCTGGGATCATGTATTCCTACCTGTTTGTATTTACTTAGCATGATAGGCCTGAGTCTTGAACACTATCATCATAATACAACTAATGGTTTGTTGTCATACTGATTTGGCCAAGTAGTACATCCGGTGAAAGTGTAATTCAACACTCCAGGTACCACAAGGGTGTTGATTTCAAAGAGTAATAATAGGATTTTTCCCTACTAGCATTCTAACTTTTTCAAAATGATAGATCATAAGTACACTGGAGATAAGAGACGAGTGCTTTGTAGATTTGTGCTTTTTTTGGTAATTACAGGCAAGTCTCATTTTACGCGGGGGTTCCGTTCCGCGGTTAGCGCGTAAAGCGAAAACCGCGTATAGTGAAACGCTCATTGAGTTGAATGGCAGGTGGAATCACCTGCACTACAGATGCAGTTTTTAAATTGCTATTTTTCTTCCTTTTTTTTCTGTTTTTGCCGACCGCGCAAAGCTGAATTCGTGCATCACTGATATGTATGGCATTGTATGGGAATCTAGATATAATTCGTGCCACATGGAATGAGGATAATCAGAATTTAAAAAGCGTAAGATCTGACACACGAGTTCTGACAAATTACTTAAGGTGCCAAGTTTGCTAAAGTTAGGCTACAAGGAGGGCTTGACACTGTAACTGTTCACAAGTTTAAAGGTGTATTATTTTGTGTGTGCTTAATGACAGTTGGCTTTTACGAAGTACAAGAATTCCTTATTTAGGTTTAATACCCTGACTTTTGTACTACATAAAGCTTCCTTATGGAAGGCAAATCTGTTCACATCTCTGAGTAAGATAAACATATTCTTGCCTCAAACTCTTCCAGAGAAAGAGACCAGCACAGAAAGTAGAGATGGGCACATCAAATCAAAATGACGTTGATATGAGCTGGATTCCTCAAGAAACTTTAAATCAGATCAGTAAGTAGTAAGCCTTTCACAACTGGAGCATGATTCACTTGTTTTATCAAACTGTTTAAAAATATTGTTTTTACCAGATTCTTAAGGCATCTGCTGCATGAAACAAGTTCAGTCTAGATGTATTTTAAGCATATGCACCTTTTTGTAATAACTCTTTTGCATATTACACAGTAATTGGTTATTTTAAATAGTGAGCTGTTTTTAAACGTAGACTCTAAACAGAATTTTGTAGCGCTAACAGTGGCAGCCACAACAAACTTTTCTTCCTGTCTGCTAGTCATTTTCATTAGATTCCATCTCACTGATTAGCTAGAAGCGAAGTCCAAAATAGGTGTTACATGGCAGAAGTGATCTATATAGAAGCTTTTTAAAAATAAATAAATAAATTAAAAATAAAAACCTCTTCTTTCTTACCCATGCTTTCATAGACTGGCTTGCAGCACTGCTGACCCTCCAACCAAAGTTTGATCACAGAAATTGGAAGGGGTCCTGCTGAGAACTCCTAGTGGAATAAGACATTTCTCCCCAATGAGTTTGCAGTCTGTAGAATGAACCCATTTAAGACTATCAAATGATCATCAAAGTGTATGATCTTGTACTTATCAAACACAAAACATTAAGACTAAGGTTGTGTAGTTGTATTGGAGTCCTAAATATCACTAACTTCTGTTAAGAATGCTAAACCCAAATTCAGTATCAGATTTTTCTTAGGCTGTTTGAATGCTTGTAGATATTTCTAACTTCTCTTTTGCTGTCTTTTCCGTTTTGCTTTCCTGTGGCTTCAGTGCAGAGTAGAAGAGGTGAGGCATTTAAACTTTGACGGTGCTTTATAGTAACTGGGGGGCTTTTACTATGTATCTACACTAACTGGACTTTGATAAACTTTTAATTCGTCACTGCATGTGGGAGTCAGTGTAATAGCATGAGAGCACTGGTAAGATTTAGGGCCATCAAGCAATAAAAAAATTAATCGCGATTAATTTCACGATTAAAAAATTAATCGCACGAACAATAATAAAATACCATTTTAAATATTTTTGGATGTTTTCTACTTTTTAAAATATATTGATTTCAGTTACAACACAGAATACAAAGTGTGCAGTGCTCACTTTATATTACAAATATTTGCACTATAAACAAAATAAATAGTATTTTTCAATTCACCTCATACAAGTACTGTCATGCAATCTCTATCTTGAAAGTTGAACTTACAAATGTAGAATTGTGTACAAAAAATAACTGAATTCAAAAATCATAGAACCATAGAATATCAGGGTTGGAAGGGACCTTAGGAGGTCATCTAGTCCAACCCCCTGCTCAAAGCAGGACCAATCCCCAATTTTTGCCCCAGATCCCTAAATGGCCCCCTCAAGGATTGAACTCACAACCCTGGGTTTAGCAGGCCAATGCTCAAACCACTGAGCTATCCCTCAAAGTGATAACCATGTAAAACTTTAGAGCCTGCAAATCCACTCAGTCATACTTCTTGTTCAGCTAGTCACTCAGACAAGTTTGTTTACCTTTGCAGGAGCTAATGCTGCTCGCTTCTTGTTTACAGTGTCACCTGAAAGTGAGATCAAGCATTCACATGGCAGTGTGGTAGCCGGCGTCGCAAGATATTTACGTGCCAGATGCACTAAAGATTCATATGTCCCATCATGCTGCAACCACCATCCAGGGGACGTGCGTCCATGCTGATGAGGGGTTGTACTCGATAACAATCCAAAGCAGTGCAGACTGACACATGTTCATTTTCGTTATCTGTCTGATGCCACCAGCAGAAAGTTGATTTTCAATTTCAGTGGTTCGGGTTCTGTAGTTTCCGCATCGGAATTTTGCTCTTTTAAGACTTCTGAAAGCATGTTCTACACCTCGTCCTTCTCAGATTTTGGAAGGCACTTCCAAATCTTGGGTTGAGTGCTGTAGCTATCTTTAGAAATCTCACATTGGGACCTTCTTTGCGTTTTGTCAAATC
Organism: Chelydra serpentina; assembly: GCA_037349315.1. Classification (NCBI taxonomy): domain Eukaryota; kingdom Metazoa; phylum Chordata; order Testudines; family Chelydridae; genus Chelydra; species Chelydra serpentina. Next base: position 26,027,258 of record JBAIAC010000002.1, on the reverse strand, counting down.
TGCAGTGAAAGTGTTCTTAAAACAAACTACATGTGCTGGGGCATCATCCGAGACTGCTATAACATGAAATATATACAGAATGCAGGTAAAACAGAGTAACAGACATACTGTTCTTCCCCCGCAAGGAGTTCAGTCAGTATTTAATTAACACATTTTTTAACAAGAGTCATCAGCATGGAAGCGTGTCTTCTGGAATGGTGGCCGAAGCATGAAGGGGCATATTAATGTTTAGCATATCTGTCATATAAATACCTTGCAGTGCTGTCTACAAAAGTGCCATGTGAACACCCGTTCTCACTTTCAGGTGATAATGTAAATAAGAAGCTGGCAGCATTATCTCCCGTAAATGTAAACAAACTTGATTGGCTGAACAAGTAGGACTGAGTGGACTTGTAGGCTCTGAAGTTTTACATGGTTTTGTTTTTGAGTGCATGCAGTTATGTAACAAAAAAATCTACATTTGTAAATTGCGCTTTCATGGTAGAGATTGCACTACAGTACTTGTATGAGGTGAATTGAAAAATACTATTTTTACAGTGAAATATTTGTAATAAAAATAAGTGAGCACTGTACATGTATTCTCAATATATTTGAAAATATAGAAAAACATCCAAAAATATTTAATAAATTTCAATTGGTATTCTACTGTTTAACACTGATTAAAACTGATTAATCAGGATTAATTTTTTTAATCACAATACATTTTTTTGAGTTAATCGTGTGAGTTAACTGCAATCAATCAACAGTCCTAGTAAGATTACAACAGAAGTTGGGTGTTGCAGGTAAACAACATATTGCAACAGATACAGATCATCCTTTAGTTTTAGTATTCTTGTGACTGTTTTGGTAGTCCTAGTTTAAAAGTGCGCACAGCATTTTTTCCCTCATAGTACTGCATAGATGAAGGCTGCATAGTGAGGAAAGTTTACTGCATGTGCCATAATACCTTTTGCATGTAGAATTTTGCACACTGTCAAATCTGTGAAACTTTACAAATCTTTATTACGGTGTGGAACTACTCATGACCAGGACGGGGAGGAAACTTGGTCAGGGAGAAAGGTAGGTGAGTACTGCAGCAGCATCCAGGAGAATACCACAGTGTTCACCTACTGTATGAAATTAGTTGTGCAAGCTGATGGAAGTGATAGTGGCTATGAATCTGTGGCCTTAGATAGTCTGGCATGTGAAGTATAAGAGTAACCATTAGAAAATTGACAGTTATGACTCATGAGGGACATTAGTCTGCTGGATTAGGCATGGATGCTATTGAGACCTAGTTTATAATCCTTAGGCTGACACTGAGTTGCTGTGATTGTAGGCAGACTACTTAAACTTCCTGTGCCTGTTTCCCTATCAATAAAATGGGAATAGTATTTTCTTACCTGATAAAGGTCTAAGGACTGTCTGTTTGCATAATTGTAAAATGCTATAAAACTATGTGGTCCCTTCCTGTATACTATTTCTTTCTACAGGTCTTTTGGTGGGGAGGTAGTGGTATAGATTTAGAAGACATTAGAAGGAATAAGGAGGTTTGTAGAGGGAATGTATATCAGAAATATTAAAAGGTGCATAAATTAGCAACAGAGGATTTTCGAGTAAAATGGAGAGATTAATAATGTTCTAAACGGCAAGGCATAAAATAGGCTCTCCCTGGAGCCACGGGTTCAAATTTAGGCATGGATTTATATTTTGAATTGTATTTAGCGACTTGATGCTGAAATAACCTTGAACTTCCTGGATTTCAGATGTTTTTTCTCCCTTTTTAAAAATTGTATATTTGCAGCTTTCAAAAGGTAGAGTAAAGCTTGTCTGGGAATCTCTGTACACTTTCAGTAGTGAGACTGTTGAGGACACTGACCCATATTTGAAGTGTCTTAACCTAATAAGCACGTGTAAAAACGGTAACAAAAAAAACTTGTAATAAAGGCACCAATGATCTAGATACTTCCCCCCCCCCCCCCCCACCCATGAATAGCTGCACTTGTCTTGTACAAGGACTGAAAATTCTTCTACTCTGTTTTTGTTTGCACAAAAAGCATCCCTAGAGCAAAAGACAGTTGTAGGCCTGCCATAATCAGGTTTGTAAACTACCAGGGTTAAACATCAAATGATTTTATAGTATTGTAACACTTGAATGATTCCTAGAGTCATGGGATTTAAAATTATCATGGCTAATATCTTTTTGCCCTGCTGATTTCTGATGTGGCTACCTCAAACCATTAAAGGAATACTTGATTCCAGCTATCAGATGATAAAGCATTACTCTCTAGCATTTGATATGATGCTAGAAAATAATATGCAAATTGTTGAAGGTGTTTAGTTAACGGAAGCTAAGTGTAGGGTTTTTGGCATAGCTTCTAAAGGAACCGATGGAGCATGTACTCCTTTTAGCTGGGTACAGATTAATGTTTTGAATGCAAAGCACATTTCATTAGTGTATTTTAGCATTTTTAGTTTTTACAAACAACTAAATATGGTCAATCCTGTGAGGTACGTGTCAAAGAACATGAAGATTTATATGCCCTGAAGTTAAATAATAGATTTTAAATACTATGCTAATAGCATGTTCAAAAACAATCAAGTTTCTCTTTCATCTCAAATCTGCCTCCTGCGTGGCAGTGTGCTGAAAAGCCAAACGGTAATTTCCATTTTATTCAGGAAAAGCACAAGAATACTTTTTTCTCTCTCTTTTTTTTTTTTTTTTTTTAAATTTGCCCTTTTAATCTGATGTACTCTTTGCAACAGTTTAGGTAATTTTGTCTCCTTTTCTCCTTCAGATAAAGCTTCACCAAGGCGGTTGCCCCGCAAAAGGGTACAGAAGAGATCAGTGGGATCTGATGAGTAAATGTTAATTAATACAACAATTCAGCCTTTACTAATCCTGCCCCCTCCTCCCCCTTTTTTTCCTGGATTGCAGTAGTGCACAGAATCCATATCAACATGAGGAAAATACTACTTACTATTTGGACTGATCAATTTATCTGAGCAATGATAACATTGCTGAAAATGTACTTCTCATCTCCCCCCCCCCCCCCCCCCCTTTTTTTTTTTTTTTTTTTTTTTTTTAAAGATAACAAAATTGCTTTGGCAGGGGGAATGAGAGTTAACCATTAAGGGGAGGGTGTGTGTGTGTATAAACAGTTGATCTTAACAGAATCATTGTGCTACCTGAAATGTGCCTTTAGAGTCCTATGTAATGCTGGCTTGTCATCTGCAAATCTTTCTGGGGTTTTTTCAGAAATCCAAATGTGTAGTTGCCTAATCTATTCTGATTATATCCTGTTTATATAAGAGTCTTCATGCATTTTTATTGTGTAGTATCATAAAGCTATGAACTTCATTCTTTGCTGCACACAGCTACTTTTATTAGGATTTTTTGTATGTTCCTACTTCAGTGATGCACTGATTATCTGGACTTTTTTTAAATGCAGCTAGTATTCTAAAGGCACAAACAGGTGTAACTGCTTTTAGGAGTACAGAATTTTTTGCTGCTGTTTGATCTAATGCGCACACTGTGAGACCTAAGAATCCAAATGTATTTGTATAAATGTTAGAGGGATTTTTACAGCAGTAAAACTTGTGAAGCATGGAATGGTATGTAATCTATATAAAAGATTCTTTTTACAAAACCCCCCGTTACATCTGTTTAAATTGTTAGTTTATTTAACTTGTGCCAACGGTTCTGGTATTTTGGACCATAGAGAGCTTTGGAATGCTTGCTCTAGTAATTAATAGGCCCCAATTAGTGTTCAGTGACTTCCCCACCCATACAAAAACTAGAAGAATCACAGGAGCAAAATGCATTGAGTTTCATAAATTATATTGGCTGCAAAAGATAACTCTGTATAACATACAACTTCATAAGACAGACTCTAGTTAATGTACAGTAAAGAGACTTTTGTAAACAAATTTTAATTTCAAATATACCCTGCAGGTGTACAAAGCTATGAGTTCTTAAATTATAGTGTAAAAAAAAATTAACTTTGACCCTTTCTTTTGTGGAGTTATGTGAAGTTTTGATCTTAGTGAATTACTTACTTTAAAAAGCTATGAGTATTTTACAACAAAATGTAACTGAGTCATAGTGAAATGGAAATACCTAAATCTTACTCCGATTTTAAATTGGATTGTGCTTCATGCAAGTTTTGTTTAACTTTCTTCTTCAGGTTGATAATTCCAGTATTATATTCCCACTATTAAATACATTCTAGTTCACATACATTTAAAAGATACAAAGCTATGCACCCTCAAATAAGATTTGTTTTGTAGAAGACTCAAGTTTATAGTTATCATGAAACTAAAGTACAGATCTGTCGCTAAAAATGTATAGGAGAATACGTTTTGGTATAGGCAACTGGATTTCAGTCTTGCATTCTCTGACAGTAAAAGGAAGGAACATAAGGCCATCTTTTTTATATAGGTATTTAGGTTTCTAAAGGTATAGATAGATGCTTCTGAAAAATCCAACCTGTCTGAATCATTTGGTGCCTAAATACCTTTTTTTAAAAAGTCCCTTAGTCATCATTTTGAAGGTTGCTCAGTTTGGGAAAGGCAGTGATTTGGGACTTGTAGCTTAATTTTATAGTTTTCTTAGTGCTTATTTTTTGATCTGCCTTTATTCTGCAGGGACTGAGCATCTGAGCCAATGACAGATGAACAATACCTGCAAATCACTTCACCACACTGAGTGTGAAACAGGGTCTAAGGTCTGAAACTCCCTGTACTGGTGCTACTATACTATAAACTTCCCTGTAAATGAAGTGTGAAGTATTTTGACTCTTGTCTTGGTGTGGAAAGTAACTTTAGAAACATCTGCTTCCCATTTTTAACAGTGCTTGACTTACAAACTTAACATATAACTAGCCAGTAAAGAACATTTAATTACCACATTGCAGGATCTAAAAGATTATTAAAAGAAATCTTGTACAGGCTGATCATAGTAAATCAAATACACTTAATCATTTGAATGCTACCTTCAAAACAACAACTTTGTACATCAGCTAATGCAAGCAACCAGCCACTTCAGCTAAATGGAGGATGGTTATCAGGTTATATTCATACTTCTCCTGATTCAGCAAAGCAATTAAGTCATCAGGGGAGAAACTGACTGAACCCCTTGCATTTTAATCTCAGGATTATGCCTGGTACTTGAATTCACTAAGAATCTTTCCAGCATGTGATGATGGGCAACCATAAATTTAACATCTCTCCTAGAGTCAATTTGAAGTCTGGATATAGTGTTATCTCCATCCACATTCCCAAGGACAATAAAGGTAACTAGGACAATTCTGGATGTGAGTAGTGGCATAGGAAACAGTCTTCACACAGGAGACAAACCTTATGCACTGTACAAAAGCAAAGAACCAGAACACATTTACTGTGGATGGGGGGTTCCATATGGTAGCAATTTGGAATATCCAACTTCATTATTTTACCTTAGTGTAAATGAGAGAGTGGCCCTCATTCTTAATACTTCTGAAACAGTCAGATACATGGTACAACTTGAGATTTAATAGGTACAGCTCTTAAACCACACAGAACTCAGGTGAGTGTAGTTTTGTTTTTGTTTTTTTACTAAATCAAACTTTTTAAAGTAGTGTTTAGAAATCTGTCAAATATGATACTTCCATCTAAGTTGAACTTAACTCTTGATCTTTCCCAGCAGTGAAGCAATTTAATGTAAAATAAAACTCAGAATAATTACCACTGGAACAACTTTCAAAAATAGGTTGTATAAATAGATTGCTTTGATTAACTTAGTGGTATAACAATTTTTTTTAAGGGTAGCAAATTGTTTAATATCTCTATTACATCAGGTAATCAAGGTCACTCTTAATGGGACCCAGCCAATTGGAAAGGGAGGAAGAAGAGGTGGCTGTATGTGGCATAGGAGGAAATAGAGCCAATCTTCACAGTTTCAAGCTTGCATGGGGTGTTGCGGTAGAGGCTGGGTATGATGTAAGAGGAAAACTTCTTGGTGGGGGTTACAGTATGCTAATTTTCCTTAGTGACTTGAGCTGTAGTGATCACGCTTATTTAATTAATTCTTTTTTTCCCTTTAAGGCACTACTTCCACCACTAGCATGAAATGCTTATAGTGCAACTCACCATTGACTTAGGGGTTGCTTACTAAAATTTAGTCTCATCTAACAGCTTGGGGAGAATCTTCCTACTTTTGGCTCTCCATTAAGTACTTTGCATGTATGAAATAGCATGGTTCCAATTTCTTGTTCCCCTTTAATATACTATAGTTAAAATTTAGCTATACTTCGGTTCTGTGTGAAATGGCTGAGCCTGTAGCAATAATAATAGATTATTTTAGTGTACTAGATTGATCCATGTGCTGAGAGGAGATGTTAAAGTCTCTCAGTAGCTACATACAACTTGGTTGTATGCCATAGTGGGTTATCTTACCATCTGCAATTGTACAGTTAAGTGTTTTAGGATTACCCATATTACTTAAAGGGGTGTAGTAACCTACTTTGTGCACATATTGGGTATTTCATCAGGTCACTAACATTTAGTCTAAAAAGGGAAGGCTATTAATCACGTTCCCAAAGGAGAACTTACATTAAAATCAGTTTCACAACATTAGTGCTCATAATAGCATGCTGACTATTAATTTGAGTGTGTGCGTCTTAAACAGTTCAGATTATCAAAGCTCCTTTTTCCTTCATCCTACTATCAAATGCTCTATCACTGAAATTTCAGCCTGGCAGAAACAAATCTAAGTGAGCTTCTTTCCAGGCAAATGTGATACAGGAGGAAGTGACTTAAGCCAGACTTACAAATAGAATGTTTTACGCAATACCATGAGGAACCATGGCCAAGTAGCTAAAGCACACACCAAGAAATTATAATAATACTACTTCAGTCTTTATGCACTGTTTATAAAGGACTCTTGAAATCCTTGCTGGTGCTCAACACCCATTACTTACACTGAAGAGCACTGAATTAATGGCAGCTGGGGGGAAAGGTCAAATACGAGTCCCTATCTCTGTGAGGGAGTTAATGTTAAGTTCTTTAGAAGATTAAAAGTGCTAACTTCATAGAAGAAACTTATGTAAAACTTGTCAAGATTTTCAATACTGTGCTGCAAGACTTGGCCCTACCCTGATTTGAAGAGGTGGTGATTGCTGCATAGAAGACTTATGCCCTTCCAATTGATCAGTGCTTATACTGGATAGAGTGCAGCAGCCTTACAGGGCCATAAGAATCTGGATTTTTTTTATATACCATACTCTTGTTTAGCTACATATATGAACAGAGAACCACAAGGAACTTTCAGTATAATAAAGTGTAGGTTCAGAAGCTGACTGCACTCTCCATTCTGGTTCCAGTACACTAACCATCTTAATCACTTTTCCATGTAAGCAATTTAGTTACCACAGCAATGTTATGATTCTGAATGGGAGGGGACATGCTCTTTACAGACCCACTTTGAGAACCCCTTTGAAAGTGAAAGGACAGACTGTTCTGAACAATTGAGGTTCAGCTTACCAAAGTTATACCACAACTGAAATACAGATTGAATTTTTACTTATCTGCAAATTTTTAAACAGTTTAAGGGAAAGCAAAATCACTCTTGAAACTACATCTCCAGTTTTTTTTGGTAAAACAAACTTGAAATTCTTAGCTTTTTGTAGTTTGTTAAATAAAGTATTGGTATAGCACTAAAAAGTCTCATTGGTACTATGTGATTATTTTTGCTGATAAGTGACTGCGAGTAGTCTAACTGTGCCCGCATATTTAAGCAGACTTAAATCACCTTGTACTTTAAAAGCTACTTCTGTATTGAATTGTAGTACACAAACTAGCAGCCTGAGCTCACCTGTAAAAAGAATAAAGTACTTGACTGAGAGGGAGGAGGAAAAGCAGTAGCACCTGTTCTGAGCATAACTTATTTATATTCCTCTATTATCCTCTTGAAATGTTTCAGTTAAATTTACAATTAGCAGAAAAATTTTCAGTTACCTCCAACTTCCTGACAGCTTGAAAGGGTTTACAGGTTCCTGGATGATTGGATCTATGAATTTCTGCACCTAGGAGATTCTGAAACAAAATGCTTAAGTAGTTAATTCATAGTTGATGGTTGCCCACACTCTAATTCACAAAATCAAACTATCATGTTAAGCTCAAGTTGCTATGGAACAGTGGAGAAACAAGCAACAGGAGAAGTAGAAGCAGTTTCCAAAACTTCTCATCTTTGGTTTCTGGTGCTGCTATGTTTAAAAGAAAACTGGAACTTTGGCATACACCTACAATTTAGTTATGACATTTATTAGACTGCAAACTAGCCTTAGGTATGGATTCCTGGCACAAATCTTCACATAAGCTAATGCTGGAATACAAGTTTTTACATTAAAAGCTGTAGGGTAGGGGTGGCCAAACTGCTGCTGTCAAGTCACACATGGCTCTTTTACAGTTAAAGTGTGGATCATGGAGCTCCCCATGTCCCCTGCCCCATTCTCCACCTATCAGAGTGGGGGAAGCTCTGGGCTTCTGTCTTGTGGTGGGCTGCTGGTGTAGGGCAGAAGTTCCAAGCCCTGGCAGGTGTGCCCTGCTCCCAAACTTCTGAAGATCATAGTCTGCCACTTGGAGGGTTAGTAAATTTGGCCACCCATGTTATAGGGTGAATAGCAGTAAATTATAATCTGCAATAGACTAGTACTATGGTTTGTACGCTGAAACTGAAGGAATTAGAAAGGTACTACTATTAAAGGTGTAAACTGTAGTTGCCATAGAAAATATAGTTCATGTGCTCCTTTGGTTTTTCTTATACATGCTCTGTTTGTTTGTTTTTTAACATGAAATGGGACCTAATGTCAAATTCTTTCATACACATCTTTCACCCCCAGCTGCAGCCTCTAGTTTTAACTGAGACCAGACCAGGTTCCCTTAAGTCTTGGAATGAGCAAAATTGGTAACATAAGGGGGAAGGCAGGCCCAACTTCTACACTTTGTAAAAGTACCCTTACCACTTAGCTGGTGCTTTGGCCATGTGGATACCCTACCATGCTACTCTGATGTTTTACCTTCTGTACCGTACATACTTCAATGAAGCAGCAAGGGTTAAGTTGGACAACAGGATCCCCTATTGCAGCAATAGCAAATAGAGAAAGGGGTCAGGTAAGGCCAAGCATGTTAAAAATTAGCCCTGCTCAAAGTACACAATTGAAAATAAACATAATATTGTTAGTATAAAAAAGCCCCAAAGTGATCTGCAAGTGCGAAGCTGTCCAGCCTTTAACCCAATTTAGTTAGCCAGCCAGACAAGCAACAGCTAAGCAGCAAACACTCGCAAAGGAATGAAGTACCCAGAAACTACCTCAAAACGTGCCGCAAGTCAACCCAAATGCTGTGCAGATCCAAGAGTTGAGACTTCAGACCACTTCCGCCATGTCTGAAGCAACATATTGGAACACTACTCATTTACCAGGTCTTCTGCACCTCTCCCTACTTGTTCTGGGCAGCTCAATGCTAAACTCATGGTATAGACAGCTAGTAGGAAGTGGCTTCCACAATCAAAGTGGGAGCGCTGATCCCCTCATTATGAAAGCTAGGTGTGGTTTGGGTCCTGGCATGTCCCTCAGATGAGCAGGAAATGGGTATCTTTGGAACAACCATCAGGAAAAACTTCCAGTTAAATATTTCTGCTTTCACAAGTTGCTGGTCTCCATAGGTAATGTGAGCATTTTGCATTGTCCTACTAAATTATATAGTGGACAGACCCTTGCTCCTCATTTCCCCACTTGCTATCTTAAATGAAATACTGTACCTGCCATCATCACACCTTATACATTCACAGTACTTCACTGAGACTATAAAATGTCATGTCAGAGCTTTAAACTCTGAGTCATTTAGAAAGTGACAGTCTTATCCTGCACTGTCTCCCTTTGTATATAGTCATTCAAAACTGGATACATTGGACTGTTGATAAATCAGCTGTTTTACTCCTTGTATGCCTGCAGAGCTAACACAGTTAAGAGGCAGTGAGCTGAACCCTATTGTGCATCATCACAGAACTCTTGACCGTTACCTCTGTACAAACGTAGAGACAGTAGGGCATTACTGGTTATAATTTGTAAGAAGAAATTAACCCAGTCTGACTCTTAGAGCTCAGATTGAGTTTGCAGGATTAGCCTCAGAGATACAGCATTGTGCTTGTAAAGGGAGCACATTTAATACATGTTTATGGCCAGATGAGACCACTGATGTTCTAGTCTGACCACCTGCATAGAAATTCTCCCTGTTCCTGCATCTTGCCCTCTGTAATTTGTGAATGAACTACTTACTAGACAAGTGAGACACAAAAATGGACATCTAAGTTGTCATTTTTTAAACAAGAAATCACAGAGCCACATTAAGTTTTTGTTTTTTACAGCATACATTGTATGCTGTCACATAAACATGACCGAATTTTATAAAGGAGTTTGTATAGAGCTGTTCCCTAACTCGAATAACCTGTGTTAGAGGGAAAGGGGTGGGGAGCTTAGAAAGAAACAGAAACAAAGCCAAACTAAACGTCGGAAAATGGCTCAACATAAAAATAAAGTGGTTGTGGAATGTCCCGTTGTCATGGTTTTTTGCCGGGGTGGGGGGGCAAGTCTTAATTTATAGGGTCATGGGATTAAACTATCTGCAGCAATAGAAAAACATCCAAGTCAGGAAGAGCCCTATTTGCATATTAATATCTCATGCAACACCATGTGCTCAAAAAAGTGAGCCTGGAGTAATGGACCTCACCTCACATCTAAATCTATGTGCCACAAATGAGAGGGAGGCTCTCTAGCTTTCAGTCACAGCAGTTCAGGTCCTTCCCTTGGCACCTATCTGCAACTTGAAAGCCTTGTACTATTTTTGGGCAGTCAGATGCTAACAAATATTTGACCATACTACATAGAATATGGAGTCAACAGATTATACTCCCTCTTTCAGTGATCGGCATGGAACAAAACTACAGCTCAGTGCAATTCACATGCACAACAGCCCACCGCAGCAGGACAACTACTTAGCAGTCTTGCTTGCAATCTCAAAGGGCCCTGAACAGTCATAGAAACATGGGTTTGGGTCCTGGACCATGCTTGTCGGGCCGTTGCCCATGAAATGTCTGTTGTGAGGATAGAATGATTCTTCTTCGAGTGCTTGCTCATATGTATTCCAGTTAGGTGTGCGCGCGCGGCGTGCACGATCGTCGGAAGATTTTTACCCTAGCAACACTCGGTGGGCCGGCTGGCGCCCCCTGGAGTGGCGCCGTTAGGTGCCCCGATATATACTGCAGCCGGCCCATCGCCCCCTCAGTTCCTTCTTACCGCCCGTGTCGGTCGTTGGAACAGTGGAGAGCAGCTCGCTGACCTCCACAGCCCTAGCTTTACAGCACTCGTTTATCTTTTAGATAGTTTAAGTACCGTTAAAGTACCGTTAATTAGTTGTTAATTGTTGTTATTAGACTCAGTGACAATTGTAGCTGGAGATTAGGGGCTTCTCCCCTTCTCTCCAACCCGGTACCGGGCCAATGCCTGGCTCACCGGGATTCAAGCCTTGCTCGGCATGCCAGAAGCCGATGCCTACAGGAGATCCGCATGCCTCCTGTCTCAAGTGCCTCGGGGAGTCCCATCTTCCGGACAAGTGCCGTATTTGTAAGTCCTTCAAGCCGCGGACCAAAAAGGAGCGGGACTTTCGTTTGAAGCAGCTCCTGTTAGAGGCGTCTCTTAGCCCAATGTCGGCGCCGCATCGTACCACGGCACCGGCCCCGGCGGCCTCAACGTCTGCGGCACCGGAACGTTCAACCTCCGGTAAAGAACCCAGGCACCGTCCCTCTCTACCCGGGACTTCACAGAGCCGCTCTCTGTCTCCGAGAGCCAAGAAGTCGGGTGGACCGACTAAGGCGCCGCTGCATGCGCAGCCAACTCCAGACCAGCCTAGGTCTGTCGAGGCGCCCGCACCGCCAACTCCGGTACCGGAAGGACCGCTGAGTTCGGTGCCAGTGGTCTCCGTGCCACTTACTCCGGCCCTCCTTAGGCCGTCGAGCCCGGCGCCGCCGTCAACACCGGCGCCGGTCCTGCCAACTCCGGCACCCGAGAGGCCGTTGAGTGCAGGTCAGCCTCCGCAGGCTCCGGTACCGTCGACTCCGGTCCCGCGAGGGCCGTTGAGCTCGGTAACCGCCAGCTCCCCGGCACGCTCCGTGGTTGAGCTCCCGCTGCCGTCCACGCCGGACACCTTCGCAGCGGCGCGGGACCTGATCCAGATGACCGCTCCGGTACCGACCCCGTCTACGGTACCGCCGGTGCGGATCATCACATCACGCGGCAAACCGGCCATCTTCCACCCGGTGCCGCAGGCGGAGACCAGCCAGCAGCAGCCACGTGCGTCTCCAAGGTACCGCTCGCAGTCCCGGCACCGATCACGATCCCGGCGCCGTTCCTACTCGCGGTACCGCTCCAGGTCTCCATCCGCACGGAGGTATCCTGACTCTCGGCGCCGCTCCCGGTCCCGCGGCCGGTCGACGCGCAGATCGCCGAGACGCTCCAGGTCCCGATCCGTGTCACGGTACCGAGATCATCGCAGGTACCGATCCAGGTCCCGCCCTCGATCCGGCTCTCGACGCCGCTCCCCATCCCGGCGCCGATCCGACTCTCGACGCCGATCCGGCTCCCGGCACCGGACACCATCCCGGTACCGATCCGGCTCACGGCACCGGACGCCATCCCGGCACCGATCAGGCTCCCGGCACCGGATACCATCCCGGCACCGGACCCCACTGAGGAGGCAGACCCTGGCCACGCAGACGTCACTGCATGGCTACTCTGCCCCGCCCTGGCCTTCGCGCTCTGGATCCCGCTCTTCCAGAGCTGGTAGCGACCTCTATGCGGAGGACCGCACCGTCAGCGACCAGGGTCACCTGCCAGAGACCGGGCAGGTTCAGGAGCGGTGGCCATTTTGGACCCCCATGGCATACTATGAAGCCCAGAGGGTAACAGCAAGAGCTCCTACCTCGACCACGTTGGAGCGTCGAGCGCCAGAGGCTACAGTCTCCCGCCCTCCAGAGGCTACAGTCTCCAGGCCTCCGCCAGAGGTAGAGCAGCCTGAAGCGGAGCCCCCACCCCTGGGCCCCGAAGAAGTACCTGTCGAGGACCCGCTCGCCCAAGGCCTGTCCTCCTCCTCCTCCCCTGATGAGGCAGTGGCTGGAGCATCATCATCCGGTCCACCTCCCATCGATCTAAGGGACCACCAAGCCCTGCTCCGCAGGTTGGCCCTGAATATGGACCTCCAAATAGAAGAGGTCCCTGAACTGGAGGACCCCGTGGTGGACATCCTGACGACCGATGCCCCCACTAGGGTTGCCTTACCTTTTGTGCGGACTATCCTTGCCAACGCCACATCCATCTGGCAGACACCAGCCTCAATACCCCCCACTGCCAGGGGGGTAGAGAGAAAGTACATGGCCCCCCCGAGGGATTTTCAATATCTGTATACGCACCTCCCTCCGTGTTCGTTGGTAGTCCAATCCGTCAACGAGAGGGAGAGGAACGGCCAACAGGCCCCGGCGCCGAAGTCAAAGGACGCCAAGCGCCTAGACTTGTTTGGCCGCAAGATCTACTCAGGAGGGGGCCTACAGCTTCGTGCGGCGAACCAACAGGCACTCCTGAGCCGCTATGCTTTCAACACCTGGGTCACGATGGACAAGTTTAAAGAGCTTATACCTCCAGAGTCCAGACAGGAGTATAAAGCCTTCGTGGAGGAGGGCAAAAAACTGGCCAGGACGTCGCTGCGGGCCTTCTTGGACATCGCCGACTCCGCTGCCAGAACCATCGCCTCCGGAGTCGCCATGCGGCGCATCTCCTGGCTGCAATCTTCCACCCTCCCAGCAGAGGTCCAGCACACTATCCAGGACCTACCCTTTGACGGGCAGGGCCTGTTTTCAGAGAAGACAGACCCTAAGCTGCAGACCTTAAAGGACGGTCGTACTATCATTCGCACGCTGGGAATGCATACCCCCGCGACGCAGCGCAGGCCCTTCAGGCCGTTCGTGAGACGCACCTACTTCCCCCCCCCACCACGTCAAGACTATTACAGAAGGCCGCGTGGTCGAGGGGGTAGGAGACAGCAACCTGGCCGGCAGACCGGCCAGAGGCAGGGCCCCCACAAGCAATCGTCGGGGCCCAAACAAAATTTTTGAAGGGGCGCTCGAGGCCGGAGTACCAGTCCATTCCGATCCCGCCCTCCTGTTTCTGAACCGCCTCTCCCCCTTCTCCCCGGCGTGGTCGAATATCACCACGGACCGCTGGGTTTTACATACCATCCAAGGGGGATACCGATTGCAATTCGTCTCCCCGCCCTCCTCCCACCCTCCCACCCCGTCCCTCTTCAGGGACCCTTCTCACGAGCAACTCCTTATCCAGGAGGTGCACGAACTCTTTACTCTGGGAGCGGTGGAGGAGGTCCCAAGGGATCTCAGAGGCAAGGGATTCTACTCCCGTTATTTCCTAATCCCAAAGCCAAAGGGGGGGCTCCGTCCTATCCTGGACTTACGGGGTCTCAACAAGTTTATGGTAAAGTTGAAATTCCGTATGCTCTCCCTGGGCACCCTTATCCCCTCTATGGATCAGGGAGACTGGTACGCCGCCCTCGACATGAAGGACGCGTATTTCCACATTGCCATCTACCCACCTCACAGATGCTTCCTGCGCTTCGTAGTGGGCCAGAGACATTTCCAGTTCGCGGTCCTGCCATTCGGCCTCTCAACAGCACCGAGAGTCTTCACAAAGTGCATGGCAGTGGTAGCAGCCGCCCTTCGGCGTCAAGGAGTTCAGGTATTCCCCTACCTCGACGACTGGCTCCTCCGTGGCAACTCCGCCAACCAGGTCCAGTCCCACATTCACAAGGCCATGGACATGTTCAACCGTCTCGGCCTCCTACTAAACATCGAAAAGTCCACTTTGGTCCCAACACAGAGAATAGACTTCATAGGGGCTATACTGGACTCTACCCTCGCCAGGGCTTTCCTCCCAGAGGCTCGCTTTCAAACGCTTGCAGCGGCCATACGCAGCCTCCAAGCTTTCCCAACTTCGACAGCCCGCTGCTGCCTCAGCCTCATGGGTCATATGGCATCATGCACCTTCGTGACAGCCCACGCCAGGTTACGCCTGCGGCCCCTCCAAGCATGGCTGGCCTCCGCATACCGACCACACAGGGACAACCTCGATATGATTCTGACGGTCCCACCGCAAGTCCTAGCCTCCCTCAACTGGTGGCTGGACCCCGCACATGTGATGTCAGGTATTCCCTTTCATCCACCTCAGCCTTCCCGCACCGTGACTACGGATGCCTCATCCCTCGGCTGGGGGGCTCACCTGCAGAACTTCCAAACGCAGGGCCTGTGGTCGGAGCAAGAGCTGACGTTACACATCAATGTCAGAGAACTCCGAGCGGTACGACTCGCCTGCCAAGCCTTTGCTCAGCACCTACAGGGCCGCTGTGTCTCCATCCTTACAGACAACACGACGGCCATGCATTACATCAACAGACAGGGAGGAGCGCACTCCCTTCCTCTCTGCCGAGAGGCAACTCAGCTCTGGGACTTTTGCATAGCCCGTTCCATTCACCCCGTGGCCTCGTTTCTCCCAGGAGCCCAGAACACCTTGGCGGACCGCCTGAGCAGGTCCTTCCAGACGCACGAGTGGTCCATTCGGCCAGACGTCATCCACTCTGTCTTCCAGAAGTGGGGGTTTCCCCAGATAGATCTCTTCGCGACTCGCGAGAACAGGAAATGCCAAGTGTTCTGCTCCTTTCAGGGTCGCTCCCCAGGCTCCCTGACAGACGCTTTTCTCCATCCTTGGACAGACAACCTGGCCTATGCCTTCCCACCAGTTCCACTGGTCCACAGGGTCCTGCTCAAGCTACGCAGGGACAAGGCCAGGGTGATCCTGATTGCTCCAGCGTGGCCCAGGCAACACTGGTATACCACGCTCCTGGAGATGTCCGTGACAGACCCGATCCCTCTTCCGCGATGGCCGGACCTGATCACGCAGCAGCACGGCAGGATCCAGCATCCCGACCTGCGGTCCCTTCACCTCACGGCGTGGATGCTGCATGGCTGAACCCGTCGGAGCTGCGATGTTCCAGCCCGGTCCAGCACGTTCTGCTGAGCAGTAGGAAACCCTCCACCAGGTCCACCTACTCAGCTAAGTGGAAACGTTTTTCCTTGTGGTGTGGCACTCGGGGCCTTGACCCCTTGCAGGTGCCGGTTCACACCATACTGGACTACCTCCTCTCACTAAAGGAGCAGGGTCTGGCTCTCTCGTCGCTAAAGGTCCACCTAGCGGCAATTTCAGCTTTTCACCCCCAAGACGGGGCGGGTTCTGTTTTCTCCAACCCCATGGTCACTAGGTTCCTTAAGGGGTTAGAACGGCTACACCCACCGGTGCGCCGCCCGGTCCCTATATGGGACCTCAACCTAGTTATTACCAGGCTCATGGGTGCCCCATTCGAGCCCATGGCCACTTGTTCCATGCTGTATCTCTCATGGAAAACGGCCTTTCTAGTAGCCATCACCTCGGCTAGACGCGTCTCTGAGCTCAGAGCGCTTACTTCGGAACCACCTTATACGGTGTTCCATAAGGATAAAGTACAGCTCAGGCCACACCCGGCTTTCCTGCCCAAGGTAGTGTCGGCTTTCCATATTAACCAAGACATTTTTCTACCTG
Organism: Chelydra serpentina; assembly: GCA_037349315.1. NCBI lineage: Eukaryota > Metazoa > Chordata > Testudines > Chelydridae > Chelydra > Chelydra serpentina. The sequence continues at coordinate 26,010,552 of JBAIAC010000002.1, read as the reverse complement.
TCTTTTATCCTAAGCCCCATGCCTCCAGGAAGGAGCAGCAACTCCATTCCCTGGATGTCCGGAGAGCCCTCGCCTTCTACATCGAGAGGACAAAGCCCTTCCGGAAGTCGACCCAGCTGTTCATCGCCGTGGCGGACCGGATGAAAGGCCTTCCCGTCTCTTCCCAGCGCATCTCGTCATGGATCACGTCATGCATCCGCACATGCTATGACTTGGCAGGTGTCCCCACCATGCACACTACGGCCCACTCTACCCGAGCTCAGGCCTCGTCGTCTGCCTTCCTGGCACACATACCTATACAAGACATTTGTAGGGCCGCGACATGGTCGTCAGTACACACTTTTGCCTCGCACTATGCCATAGTGCAACATTCTAGAGACGACGCCGCTTTTGGTTCGGCGGTCCTAAACTCTGCTGTATCACAATCCGACCCCGCCTCCTAGGAATGGCTTGGGAGTCACCTAACTGGAATACATATGAGCAAGCACTCGAAGAAGAAAACACGGTTACTCACCGTAGTAAATAGTGTTCTTCGAGATGTGTTGCTCATATGTATTCCAAACCCGCCCCCCTTCCCCACTGTCGGAGTAGCCGGCAAGAAGGAACTGAGGGGGTGATGGGCCGGCTGCAGTATATATCGGGGCACCTAACGGCGCCACTCCAGGGGGCGCCAGCCGGCCCACCGAGTGTTGCTAGGGTAAAAATCTTCCGACGATCGTGCACGCCGCGCGCGCACACCTAACTGGAATACATATGAGCAACACATCTCGAAGAACACTATTTACTACGGTGAGTAACCGTGTTTTCCCTGTCCCGCATTGTCAATCTGACACCAGTCCCTACTATTCATTCACTTAAACAAAGCTCTCTACTTAAAATCAAACGTAAAAAGTGATTTAGGGTCTGAGCCGCCATTTCCCTGCACCTTGTGCAATCATGTACACCAGTGCAAAATGAATACAAAATGCTACCGTGATGCTGTGGTAGTGTTTTACACTGGTGCAAGTAATGCCACAATTTCTGTGCTCCCTATTGACTTGATTTTCCATTGCCTTGCACTTGTGTTACATTTACAGATCTGCAAAGTGAATGTAAAACAGTACCAGAGCAGAATGGTAGCATTGCACAAGTATAAGTGACTGGACAAGGTACAGGGGCACTCGAGAATCAGACCCCGGAGCTCCAATTCTGGAAAGTTCGTAAACACATGCTTAAATCCGTCCCTATTAAAGACAGTCCTTAAGCATATCCTTAACTATCTAACATCTCTAGGATTTAGGCACCCTTCAATAGGGATGCTTCCATGTCCTGCAGGAATCTGTACGCTTACTGTGTGCAGATTTTAATAACTTAAAATAAGTTTCTTGACTGCTGCCTCAACCTGCTCTGTACACATCCATTTACCTTCAAAGGTCATAAGAAAACTAGCGTCATCTGTCACGAAGTCTGCCAGCATTTCACGTCTTGCCTGTCCCAAAGATTTAAAAACAAGGAAATAATCCAGCACAAGTGCCAGGACCTTAAGATGCCCATATGTTCCTGCAAACTTCACTTACAGAAAACCGTGTATGGAAGTCAAAGAGCAGACATACTTCTCATTCAAGAGCCAAGATTTCCAAGTGCACAAAAGAGCAGTTCCTTCCCCAGAGACCAAGATTTTGAACTTTTTGAGAGCAGACAGTATAACCACCAGTTAATCGGCACCACTTGGGTGAAATAGTTAAGCATTAATTGGACAGTATCATGGTGAAAATCTTACCACAGACATTACTATAGCTTGGAGATTATGCAGGCAGCAGTACCACAAAATGCCAGATGGGGGCTCTCCAAAAGCAAGTTACAGTTCATGTTCATAAACGGTAAATGTAAAGTTTCTTCTCTCAACCGCTCACTCTGTAAAAAGCAGAATTCATCAGAATGGAAAGATCACAGATTAAATTGACCATTTTGTTTAGGTTATTATCCTTCCCAACATCCATGGCCACATTTTTTTCTCATCTCCAGGTGTATATTTGTTAGATGGTATGAAGTGATCATGTTTTGATGACAGGCATTTACTGCATGTAACTTTACATTTGGACTTTGTTTTTATACTAATGTTGCAGTAGTACCATGGAATATTAAAGTACTGCTGTAGTGTTAAAGAGTTTGAGCAAAATACATCTGTGCAGATACTTGGCAACACAACTAAGCAATTAAAAAAACCTCACCAACCTCAATCTGGATTACTCCATTTGTTCTTTTTCTTGTGAGAAGGATTTATGATCAAGACGTTGAAGTCCACAATTTGCTTGTGGACAGTTTGCACCTGAAATCATGGTTGCACATAAACACAATTTTGGCCGCACGGGGCCACTAGAAGCAGGCGCAGGATGACAAACTGCATGCATGTTTCACCCACATTGCTCTGCCAGTGCACCTTCAATTCCAAACCTCATCGCCTGTGCTCTGCAAGTCGTGCCAAACTGCAGGGTGGTTTTGCTATTGGAGGAGGAGACCAACAACTTCATTCACTTGTGACCTAAATTAGACTTTCAAAGCCAGCCTCTAACTCTCCTTGCCACCCGGACACTCAGTTAGGTTCTTAATGATTCTTTAGAGGAGATGGGCCAAGTTCTGCCCTCACTTCTGCAGTTTTTCGTGAGGTCCAAGTCAGAAGAATTTGGCCCAATTCATCTACAAATTACTGCGTGTAACGTGGTCATTCAAAGTGCAGCTGACAAATAACCAACATGCTGAGCAAAACACTTAACACTGTCACCTCTACATAGTGAACAGCGGAGGATTATCAGAATCCCCAGCAAGGACCTGTAAGACCTTTTAAACCTGGTGGACACCGTTTTTTTTTTACTGGTGTACTTATTTTGTTTAATGGTAATTTTTACACCAAAATACTTATGACTGCATCCACACTATGGGTTGTACTGGTTTAAAAGGTGCCATGTAGTTTAGTCCCCTTTCAGCGTGGGAATAGCTATACCAATATAAACACCTTTATACTGGTGTAACTACATCTGGGGGTTGTACCACTTTAACTACACTGTCTAGTTAAACCACTACAACTTTAGTCTTGCAGGCAGCCAGAACAGCTATTGCAGAAACCCAGAGGCAAAGCTTACAGGGATCAAAATCTCAGTAGGTACCTGAGTAAGCACACTCTATTTCACATTCAGCTAATCATTTCTATTGCTGTTAGTTCTTAGAGGAATGGGGGATGGCAAGCAGCCTTCTAGGTTCACACCCATTCCCCCTCTCCCAAAGGCTGCTTGACATCCTTTTGGCTGTGCAGGGTGTTGATCCTTTCAGAGATTAGTCAGTCAATAAGGCTGCGTATTCCTTTCCCCACACGGGGTGTGGGAGTGCCACTTTTCACAGAACAAAAATGTACTGTGACAGATTCCAAGAATCAAAATTATAAAGGCATTCAAACACGATACACTTAGTAAAATCAACCCAGGTGTTCCAGAGCATCTACTGTATCAAAGTCTTGGTTCAGTTGAGTTCATTCCCCTGCAGCATCCTGTTCAGACGCAAGTTCTATGGCTTTAATGGCTTGTGTTTACCATGTAGCAGTGGAGTGGACCCGAAAAGGATCTTTCGGCACATCCTCTGTGGATGGGCACACAGACAACCGCAACATTTGCCAGTTCTAGAAAACCTTCTGTGCCGGCCTGCCAGTTCTGAAGGATGGTAATAAAACCAGTGCATGCCTAAACCCTTAGATACTTCTGCAAATCTAAATGGTTTTACAAGGGTGGCCAGTATCATTATGCCCGTTTTTATTGATGGAGGGACAGAGGCACAGGAAGATGAAGCAACTTACCCAAGGTCACCCAGTGTCAGAACTAGGAGGAACAGAACTCAGCTCTCCAGGGCCTCGTCCAATAGATTATCATCCTATTCAGTTCAGCTGACCTGATTCCTTGAATTTTCTGCAGGTAAATTCCATATTGCACTTTTGCTGGGATGCTGGAATAGATCTGATCCCCTGTATACAAACAGGAAGCCTTGGAAGAATCAAAACTGGCACTTGCTTCAAATTAGGCAGCAGCAGAGGGAAGAAAGGGAAGGAAATAAAACTTAGGAGAGAGAAAGAGGACCCTGCCCAGATTCCTTTGGGAGCATTGTGTCCCCTTCTCCTGTAAATCCTCTGAGTTTATTTCCCCCTGCTCCCTGCGATCTGATCTACAGGCTCAGCCTGAGCATGCCCAAGAGCAGATCAGCTGGCTCCAGGCACCCCCTCTGCCTCCTATACTCCCATCTCTCCCTCAGTGAGAGTGATAGGTCCATCCCATCCCACCTCTCCGGCTTTTCTCTGCACATGAGCAGTAGGTGAAACACCAACAGAGTTTGAATCTCATGCTTCACAGAGGTTTTGCGTCTTTCATGACAGAAGATCAGGACTAAACTTTTGCTGATCCCTGTAAAGGGGAACACTAACCACCAGTGCCACCTAGTGGCCAGGCCAGGGTAAGGTTGCCAATTTTGGTTGGACATATTCCTGGAGGGTTCATCACACGCCATAATCTTTAATTAAAGATTAATCTTTAATTCCTGGAGACTCCAGGGTGATCCTGGAAGGTTGGCAACCCTAGGCAGGGGTGCAGCAGGTGAGCTTTTCCCTTCTGCCTGTCAAACTAGCTACTTAAGGTACATCCACACTACAGTTTATGTCGGCGTAACTAAGTGACTAAGGCTATGTCTACACTGCACTTTTGTCAATAAAACTTGTGTCCGTCAGGGGTATGAAACCCCCATCCCCCCATGACAAAAGTTTTCCTGACAAAAAGCGCTGGCGTGGCCAGTGCTTTGTCAGTGGGAGTCTTTAAGGCTGTGGAGCCGGGCATTAGCAAGCTCAGAGAAGAGCCCTGCTCCCTCAAATGGGGGATCCCGCAGAGTGGTCTGCATCTCCAGGGACAGTCCGAGGATCATAGCCAGGAGCTGCGCTTCACGACCACCGCGAAGGCGACCACCCTGGCTGCCGAGTCCGAAGCATCCCAGGCCATCTGGAGGGCGCCTGTCGCTACTCCTCTGCGTTCCTCCACCAAGGCGGCAAACTCCTGGACTCAGTCCTATGGAAGGCCCCCTCGAACTTGCTGATGGAGTCCCACAGCTTGAAGTTGTACCTGCCTAGCAGGGCCTGATGGTTAGACACCTGAAATTGCAGGTTGGCCGTCCAACAATTTTTTCTGCCAGACAAGTCCAGCCTCTTGGCATCTTTATTTTCCGGTGTCCCACTCGCCTGGCCCTGCCTGGCCCTCTCATTGGCAGACAAGGCCAGGGACCCCGCTGGTGGGCGAGCGTACAGGTACTCAAACCCCTTTGCTGGGATGTAGAACTTCTTTTCCACCTTGGAGGTAGGCAGAATGGAAGATGGGGTCTGCCACACAGACTTGGCAATTTTAAGGACCCCTGGGTGGACGGGCAGTGCAACCTGGGCCGGGGCAGAGGAGCCTCTGACATTAAAGAGGTTGTCAGACTCCTCTGCTAGCTCCTTGACCTCCAAGTTCAGATTGGCAGCCACCCTTCTGAGGAGGGCCTGGTGCCCCTTGAAGTCGTCGGCGGAGCTGCTCGTTTGCGAGGGGCCCGCCACCTCTTCATCTGGAGATGATGACAACTGCACTGCAGGGGGAGGGGCGGCTTCCCCCTGCTTGTCTGGGGACAGCTCCTGCTATCGGATTCGGCACCATGCTCCAATTCCAGGGGCAGTGCTGCTGGAGGCGGCTTGTCCCATGTGGCCAGGGAGGAATGGTGAGAGTACGGGACCGGCATAACAGGTGCACCCCACGTGTTCCGGTACTGCCACTGAGCGGGAGCTGTGCCGGTCTCACGGATCGGTGGTGATTCACCTTTCCTCAGTGAGGAGCTGAATTCTCCTTCCGACTCGGACCATTGCCTTTCCAGTGATCAGGGAGGAGCCGTAGAGGCCTGAATCTGCCGACTGACCCTCGTCAGCAACCGGTAAGGAGAGGGTGAGCACTGGTGCCTGCCTGAAGAGCGGTACTGGGGAGTTGGAGACCAGCGCTGCGACCGGGAATGATCCCGCACTGAGGGGGATTGACACCTGGGAGATCGCCCAGGCGATGGTGACCTGCGCCGTGGCGATCTCTGGCAGGAGATCCAACGGTACTGTGGGTACGGGGATCGGTGTCGCAACTCAGGTGTCCCGTGCCTTGTAGGTGGAGATCGTGGTGTGAGGGGCCTGGGTCTTCTAGCCAGGGACTGAGGCTGTGGTGCTGGGGTTCGAGGCTGCGGCGATGGGGACTGACACCTGCAGTCTGGGGACCAGGGACATTCCACTGTTTTAGAGGTTGTCCCATAATTGGCTTGCCCTTAAATGCTGGGGCCTTAGCCGGGTCCATCGCTTGGCTTGGTGCCAGCCGGCCTACTTGTTCTTTGGCCACTAAGGCCGCTTCGAAGAGTCAGGGTCCCCTGCCGCTCCCAGGAGTCGGATCCCTAGCTGGACTAGGTGGTCTAACCACAGCGGTACTCTCCTGTAGCTCTGGGGCGGGCATGTGGCCTGACACAGCTCCTTTGCCTGAAGCCCCCTTCCCCTCTGGTGCCGGTGGGCCTGTCGACTTTGACCGCTTCTTAGGCACCGGGAAGGTGGGAATGATGCCAGGTGGGTTATGGTGCCGGTGATGCGTTGCACGCTGACGCAGAGGTGCTGGGTGTGGAGTCTGATCGAGAGGGTCCTCAAGCAGATATCCCACTCCTTCTGAGTTCGAGGGTGATCCTGCACTTGTCCTTTCTATGGGACTCCCCCAAACCCTGTAAACAGCTCTTGTGGGGGTCACTAATGGGCATTGGCCTGCTGCATGATGAGCATGGCTTAATGCTTGGGGAACAGGGCATGTCCCACTCTGAGGCAAAGTCCCAGCTGGGACTCTAACTACTAAACTATACTAACACTTAATGGTCTAAGTACCTATAAATACAAAGACAGAAAAATGCGTTGTAAGACCCGCGAACGCTCTTGCGATGCAAGACAAGGCACTCCGACCAACCGTCACTGGCGGTAAGAAGGAACGGAGAGGGTGTAGGGCCGGTGGCCCCTAATATACCGATGCATGAGCGTAGCACTCCGGGGGACGCCACAGCCGCCCTACGGATACAGCTAAGGCAAAAATCTCCGACAACTGGGCCCATGGGCGCACACACACCTAGACTAGAATTGACATGAGCAAGCACTCAAAGAAGAAGAAGCAGCTAAAGTATAAGACCACTCATCATGCTGTCTAGATGTTATGGAGATGAATGCCTCTAATATAGATTAGAGATATAAATGTGTCTGTAAATGTCCTAAGAACTCAAGCAATAACAGAAATGTCCTTTGTTCTCCCTAGACTCATTTAAATACATTTCAAAATTAATAAAAACTTCCCTGGCTCTTATCAATATTCAATTACTACAAAATACATAGAAGAAAGGTGCTAAGTGAATGCCCTGAGCTCATTAATCAGTGATTAGCTCCATCACCTTAGGTAGCTTGGAAATATCTGTCAATGTTTCACTTGTGCAGGTATCTCTGTGGAGCTGACATTTTGCTGACACTTCATCAGACAGCTGAAAAGCAAAGTGAGGAACAGGAAATGCATCTCCCAATTAGACAGCACAGGTGCTTTAGAGTAAATCCCTTTCCATTTCCATTTCTGGTTTTACGTTTACCCCAGCTGGGAAGTTTCTTTTCTAATGCATTTCTAGTTTCCTAACTTACCTCAGGTTTGTCCCAGTGGCAGCTTCCCATTTTATTAACATTGCCTTGTGTTTAAGGCTTGTGTGTTTGGCAATAAATAAATACATACGATTAAGGGCCAAAAATTCTGCCATCAGTTACACTGGTGTAAATGCAGACAGCCCCATTGACTTCAGTGGAGTTACTCTGGTTTTACAACAGCATTAGCAGGGTAGAATCTGACCCTAAAGGCTCAATCCGGCAAGGGACTAAGCTCCCTCCACTCTCCCAGAGGGCACTTCACAGGATTGGCCCTGTAGTAGACGACTTTTTTGTAGTTCGATATAGTGTTTAAAATCTCTTTTCTACTACCCGGCTGTTTTCCTTTAAAGTGACAATATGGAAGTGCCTCTCCTCCTTATTACTCTTTTGTCAGTTCTGCAGAATCCTATTCAGACTCTGGTGTCTGGGAGATGCATTGTGCTAGCAATAAAACAAGCTGCTAACAAGGAAGTGTTAGCAAATCACATAGCATCCCACTGCTGTAATAGTTCATTGAAGCACTGCCACAAGGAGCCTTTCTAAGCAGAACGGAAGTGGCAGCAAGGGAATAGCTGCCATCTCTTTTAATTAAAAGTATGTTGGTTAAAGTGAGTACCTTCATCATCAGGCAACGGCTTTTGCCAGGCAGGAGCTGACATGCCTGCTGGGGAAAAAAAGCATTATAATGATACCAAGAGAGTCTGGAGGACATTGAAAGACAAGCGCGACCCTGGTACCATCACCAGATCCACAAGTGATGACATAATCCAATAGCCAAAGCAGGGTAGGCATTCACTGCCAAATCCTACCACCCCTGTCCTCTACTCACCACACTGATCCGTTTCAAAAGGCGTTCCTTCCTCTCTCCTGTGAGCCAGGAAGAGCACTCTGGGATTTGAACACTGGTGGGCCCAGGTCTGGGACACAGCCACACTAGCAGGCCTCATGGGATATGTCTACACTGCGATAAAAAAGGTGCAGCAGCGAGCTTCAGAGCCTGGGCCAACTGACTTGCACTCCTGGGGCTGAAAATGGCCGTGTAGATATTCAGGTTCGGGCTGGAGCCCAGACTCTGAGACCACCCCCACCACTCCCCCTCCCTCCCCACTGAGTTTCAGAGCCTGGGCTCAAGCCCAAATCGCTGCACTGCTATTTTTAGCCTCATAGCACAAGCCCCACTGGCCTGAGTCACTTGCTGCAGGCTCTGAGCCTTGCTGCTGTGGGGTTTTATTGCAGCGCAGACATACCCAGTGGCAGTTTCAGTCAGGACTTGTGCTCATTCTACAGGATTTGAGGGAGAACAGTCTAGAGCCAGGAGTCTGAATTCTTGGGATGTAGAGCTGGCTCTGCCACAGACTTGCTGTGTGACCTTGGGCAACTCACCATGCCTTCGTTTCCCCGTGTGTGTAATGAGGATGATACTACGTATGTGCCTTGCAGGGGTGTTGGGAGGCTTTGTTCCATAAAGCCCTGTGAGATCATCAGAGGCAATGATGCTGCAGATGTGCAAAGTAGTATTATTATTTCGATTATTCCTATTACCATAGAGCCTCAGAGGCCCAGTCATGAACCAGCACCCCATTGCATTCTCTAACGACTTCCTTCCACTGAATATTACGTGAGTGAGGGGAAAGAGAAGGCGAATGTAGCTCTGAAACCCAGACAGGACGGAGCACACTTGGGGTTTGTCCACATTAGGGATTTTTGCACTTGTGTTGCTATACCAAAGTACTACTGCAATCTCCCCCGCGTAGAGGTGTAGTACTGGTCTAAGGTGGGGCACCCGTGTGATGAGTAAGTATAGCAACGCCAGGGCAAAGTTCTCTCAAGTTCATGGCACACAGCAATATTTTAGAACAGGACATGAAGAATGCAGTTTCCAGTTCAAATGGCAAGTGGGGTAGATAGAAAGTTATTGCTTAGTATTATTTGTTATTTCCACAGCTGTAACCCCTAAGAGCTTCATTGTGGTAGGTGCTGTACAAACAGAACAAATGGACAATTCCTGCCCCAAAGAGCTGACATTCTAAGCAAATTAAAGAAATTGCAATTCTGAAGGACAAGGCAGGGATTCAAAATCCAGAAGGCAGTCAACCCAAACTCCACTACTTATATAGTGAGACATTGCATAGTTGGTAGTGGAGCTGGAGACATTTAAAGGGACACTGTTAGTTAAAAAATCATTTACAGAAAAAAAAATTCCTTATATACTTGCATTACCTAAGGTATGAAGAACTTTAGAAACACTGTGCTTTCCACCCTCTATGCTTGTTGCTTTCATCTCAGCGTGGATAAGGAAAATAGAATAATTAATTTCACATGTATTCGTTTATAGTTTCTAATCTTTCACTTTCACTTAGGTCCCCTTAGTTCCCAGAACCTTTCACTTAGGTTCCCATGCCATAGTCCCCTAGCATGTTTGGGTTGCAAATGCTGCATGAAAATGTTTGCTGTTGAACGAAAATAACCCAAACTCACTATTAGAACCAAAAAAACCCCCCCACAAATAAAACAAAAAATCACCCCAAAACATTTCTTTAGGTTGTAGGTTTTTAAAGAGCCTGGGTGCTTTTATTTGTTATAACACTGACATTTGAGACCACCTTTGAGAGGAGGGCAGACCTTTCTGCATATGCAGAGCCTCTACACTTGAGCTAATGAGAGGAAAGTTGAGCAGACAGCTATGGATACATGTCCAGATTAGGATATAAGATAGTTTTTTAGAGTGTGTTAACTACCCCAGTCTAACACGTCTTCTGTAACTTGAGGCAAGTTGACATGTGCTACAGTACAACTTACCTTGTCTACACTAGAGTTATGCGACAGGTATGTTAGAACGTAGTAATTAACACATTCTACCTTCCCCCCTACACACACATACTTTTTATCCTACTCTACACATACCAGTCCTATAAAGGCACGTTCACCTGAAGGAACAGCAGTGAGTATGTTTAAATTGGAAGCTCCTTGGAACAGGGACTATCTTTTTGTTCTCTAGTTGTACAGCGCTTAGCACAATGGGTTCCTGGGTCTATGGCTGGCGCTCCTAGGTTCTACCGCAATACAGCTAACATCCAATAATAATAAAGATGCATTAATCAATGGAGAGACCCTGATTCTCTGAGGTGCTGAGCACCTCCTGCAAGGTACTTAATGCTTTCACTTTAATTGACTTCAGAGAGGCTTGAGAGCAAGGGCTTCATGAGTAAGCCTGATGAATTCTGTTTACCTGAACGTTCCTGAGCCTGTTCTTCTGCCCATCCCTAGACTCAGAAGAGAGGCTATAAATGCTAAACATACTTGAACAGTTCTCTGTGTACGTGCTGCTGACAGAAGTGTTTTGCCACTTGCTTACCTCTACTGCTTAGATCGTGTAGCATAAGACGACGCTCTCTCAAGCTTCAGGCTGGCATGTTATACTAGCCAGGACACATCTTTATCAGCGGCTTGGCCATGTTCCATATTCTGTCATGGGTTGTAGGCACAAGAGAATTACTGCCTGAAAACTAGCCCCGGGGAAATCATTTTGCACTTACCACATTAATCTTCAGTCTTAAAATTATGGAAATGATCAGGCCTTTCATATTGAAAGGGAAAATTCTCCTTTTCAACCTGTATTGCTTATCTCTTATCTACTGCGTTGCCCAATTAATATTTGTAAATTGTGTTACCATTCTCTGATGATAGGCATGAGAGAAGTTCAAATGTGCTTATTATCCACAGTGTAGATCTCTCCATGGCATATTCTCCACTCCTGCATATAGAACATCCCTTTGGGTCAATGGCAGTGCTCTGAGCAGAACAAGTGAAAAACGTGGAGTGAGGCTAAGCAGACTGCCTTAGAGATTGGAGAGGGAGAGTTTTCTCTTCAGTTTTTACTGTTGGGAAGATCACTGCTCCACTTTTTGAGCTAGTTGTGGAGATGTAGCACACATTGCCCTGGTCCACACTACTAAATTACTTCGATATAAGTCCTAATTATTCACACCCTTGAGTGACGTAGTCGTACTGGCCTAAGCACCAGTATAGACAGCACTATGTCGGCGGGAGAAGCACTATGTTGGCGGGAGAAGTTCTCTCCCGCCGACATAGCTACTGCCTCTCGTGGAGGTGGATTAGCTAAGCCAATGGGAGAAGTTCTCTCCCACGGACATAGCTACTGCCTCTCGCGGAGGTGGATTAGCTAAGCCGATGGGAGAAGTTCTCTCCCGCCGACATAGCTACTGCCTCTCGCGGAGGTGGATTAGCTAAGCCAATGGGAGAAGTTCTCTCCCGCCGACATAGCTACTGCCTCTCGCGGAGGTGGATTAGCTAAGCCGATGGGAGAAGTTCTCTCCCGTTGGCATAGAGCATCTTCATTAAAGCGCTACAGCGGTGCAGCTGTGCCGATGCAATGTCTTAAGTGTAGACCTGCCCATTGTTACAGCTACTTATCAATGGCTAGAAAGTATCTGTTTTGTCAGCAGGATTCCCTTCTCCAGGGGATACTAGAAGTGTTATGATTTTATGTGGGTTTCAAGGGTTCTCTGCACTCTGAAAAATCCTTCTACTGCAGGGATTTATGATTTGATTGTGATAGAAAAAAAATCCTTTTCTGGAGTGGCTCCTGCTTGTAGGGTCTCTGGGAGGAGCCATGGTACATTAGCTTTATTTCTAATGTCCCCCCCACACACACACACACACCTCTTGGATCACCCAGGGTCTTTTACAAAATCATAAATACTTTGTAACACACAATACAAGCAGTAACATTTCACAAACTCTTGAAATTTGAAACAGAACAAATTGAGGGGATTGAATACAGGAGAAAACGGGAAAGGGAAATAAACATGAAGCTGTCATGATGTTACTCAACTAAACCTTGGGGGCAAAAATGGTTTAAAGGGTTTTTTTGTTTGCTTTTTAATTGGGCAAGGTGATCTGAGTGGATTCCAAAGGGGGAAAGCTCTGCCCTCTAGGGCCTACCACAGGAATAGCACAACTGACAATCAATTGACCCATTTGTCTGCACTGAAAATGTAACCTGTCTTCAACAGAGTTTTTCCCTTAACACACTCTAGGGTGACCAGATGTCCCGATTTTATCGGTACAGTCCCGATGTTAAGGGACTTGTCCCGCGTCCCGACCTTGCATCGGTCGGGACGTCCTTTGTCCGGATATCGGGACGTCCGCAGCCGCCGGCGCCGCCTGCAGGGCAGCCAGCAGCGCCGCCCAGGAGGCGTCTGCGGCTGCCGCGTGCTGCACCTGCAGGGGCGGGGCGGGGGGTCTTGCAGGTGCCGGCCGCCAAGGGCGGGCAGATAGCCCCCCCACCCCCCCCCCGCAGCATGTGGAGACCTCCTGGCCAGGGCTGCCTGCTGCCTCTGTGCCTGCCAGGCGGCTGTGGGTCGAGCGGGGGGGCGGCTATCTGCCCGCTCCTGGCGGCCAGTGCCTGCAAGCCCCCCAGCTCCTGCAGGCGCAGCACGCGGCAGCCACGTAGACCTCCTGCAGATGCGTCCTCGGCTGGAAGCCGCCCCAGGTAAGCACCGCCGGCCGGGACTCCCCACCTCGCCCCCAGGTCCCTCTGGCTCTTGGGGGTGTGTGTGTGTGTGTCTCTGTGTGCTGCTGCTACCTGCAAGCCCCGCTCCCACTGGCGCTTTTCCCGGCCAATGGGAGCCTCGGAACTTGTGCTTGTGGCGGGCGCAGCACGTGGAGAGTCTGGAGACTCCCCTCCCAGCTCTGACCCTAGGAGCCGGAGACGTCCCAGCAGAGCTGGTGAGTGTGGCCAGGGAAGGGGTTGGGGGTGATGGTGAGTGTCTGGGAGGTGTGACGGTGAGTGTCTGGGAGGTGTGTGGAGGGCGCTGGGCAGTGGGGGAGGTTTGTGTGTTTTGGGGTGCCAGGCAGTGGGGGCCTGTTGGGGGGTGCTGGGCAGTGGGGGAGATCTGTGTGCGTCAGGGCAGTGGGGGGTCTGTGTGGGGCAGTGTGTAGTTGTGGTGGTGGGGCTGTGGGGAAGGGCACTGGGAGGGAGGAAGGGAGGGAAGGGAAATCTGTGTATTGGGAAACTAGTGAGTGGGGGCGGGTTCGGTGTGGGGTGCTGGGCAGCTGTGGTGGGGCTGTGGGTGGGGGGGCGCTGGGTAGCGGTGGTGGTGTGCACAACACTGTGCATTTGTTGGGGGGGGGCTCTGGGCATAGTGGGTTCAGGGGGTGCAAGGCATAGTGGATCCAGGGGGCAGTGGGAAGGGGAGCTGTGTCCCACAGCATGTGTGCTCACCCCCCACAGGAAGGGGCATGCTGGTAGCACAGGGTCAGGCGAACCAGTGTGCCTCTGGCCATGCCATGCCATGTATGCCCCATTGCCCCTGGCTGGCCCCGCCCTTCCTGCTGCTCACCTTCTCCCAGGAAGCGGCCGGCAGGTAAGTGTCAGAGGCTGCATCCTCCTCCCCAGCAGAGCGTGTGCAGACCGGTCTACCTTGCTCATGGCAGAGCCAAGGAAAGGAGGCACCTGCCTCTGCACATGCTGAGCCTACCCAGGGCAGGCCGTACAACCCCTCTTGCAGCTTCCTAGGGCTGTGTGCCCCCTCTCATGGCTCCGGTTGGGGTTGTGCACGTGTGCCTGTCGTCTTCCCCCCTGCGCGCTAATGTGTCCTGATATTTCACTCTTGTGATCTGGTCACCCTAACACACTCTGTGTTCACACATCAACACATCTCTAGTCATGCTGCACAGTGAGGCGGCCACCATGTCCTGAGCTATCAGACAGACCCTAGCTAGAAATAAGCAGGATAAGCTACACCAAGGTTAACTTCAGTGAAAACTGAGCGGCCACTACCAGTCACAACTATCAATAGATGATGGTCCTTCAGTCCTTTCCCACAAGTTCCTGAGCACCCAGTCCTGCTTACTATCTTGCCATCTAACTATATTCTGATCACTCATTGCAAGTGGCTTATCATCATATGCCTCTGCACAGTGTTCCCTGACCCACATGGCTTCCAGTTTCTACAGCTTCTGTCATTGCTGGTATTTGATACAGCAACAAGATGAATGGCCAGTAAGAAGCTCATGTATCAGCGAGCAGCCCCCTGGTCAGAGGCTAACACCAAAGTCTTGGTGCACCTTTGGGCTGAAGCAAGCAAAACCTATGACCACGGCTTCTCAAAGAGGAGCCTCCAACAGTACAATGATATCTCAGTAGCTGCTGGCTGATCACAGGATCAACCAGAGTGGAAAGCACTTAAAGGAAAATATAAAAGGACTCAAGGTGAGCTACCAGAATACCATTTCCAGGTCTGGTACTGCCCTGATGGAGCTCCATTTCAGTCGAGAATCTTCTGTAGAAGTGGGAAGGGTGTGTGTTGGAATTTGGATGTCTGCAAGGATATGGAACTCTCTCCCCAGAGGAGGGAGAGGACCTTGGCCCCAGCTCACAGTATCTCTTAGTTGATCCAGACCAGGAAGAGCACAGCAGGGTGGAGAGTCCCCATAAAGAAGAACTAAGGGAGGACACAGCCATAGTGATCCACAAGGCCCTGCATAAAGACGGAGCAGTATCCTTTCCGGTTACTGTACTTGCTTGCTTTCTGTGGTGGCCTTAGGGTGGGTACATGTTTCCTGTCAATTGCACTGGTACGGCTCAAGAACCCCATATGCGCAAATCCCACCAATATTTCAGGGATATTTCCAACATTACAATCCAGGAGGCCAGCACAGCATTAACAAACAGCCTTGCAAATCTTCATGCCCGCTGTGCCAACTGTGGCTTTACCAACCATGTACTGATTGGCATCCACAGACTGTTACAAATCTATTGGTAGCCTCCACAGGGCCCAAGCCACACACTTCTCCTCCCACCCCCTTATCCCATCATCTGCAAGCATTGTCCTGCAAGCATCCACCATCTTCAGCAAGTGGCACTAAGGGCCACCTGCTCACTATCTTCTTGGATGCAATCCATCCATCGCTTCCTCAGCTTTCCTAGGGGGGTCTCTTTGTTGGACTAGATTGATAACTGGTATATTTCTGATATGGGAAATGTAAGGAAGAGTGACTCCAAGCAGACCCCAGAATTTGGCCTGATCATTAGAAAGAAATATGTTTCTCAGCCACCCTGCTGAGTCTGTGTTGATTGAAATTGCCTGTCAGTTTTACAAGATCATTGTTAATTGTAGAAGCAGATCCAGAGATTGTTCTAAAAGTAACAAGATAACAGCTGTCCTCTATGGATGGTGCAACTTTGTTTTCCTAAACTCCAGAATAAGATTTGTGAACCCCCCCACTCTTGCATGCTTGTTTGTTTCCTTTTAGATATAACGAGGGGGATGAATAGACTTATTGAAGTCTGCCATGTCCCACTGATTTTCGAATGGTTATGTTAAAGGATGAGTAGGTGATTAAAATGCAGATGTGACAGGATATACGTTGGAGTGTGATTGTATGTATCTATGATTGAATGAGGAATGAAAGATTAAAGGTTGAGGTGCCAGCCTTAAAATAAGATCGTCTGGCTGAAGAAAGCAGTGGACAAGATAGCCCGATAATCCTGAGGGCATACTTGCCCCAAGGACAGGGGGGCCGAAGAGCCGAGGAACAAGATAACAACATACTGTCATTTCATCATTGCTGTGCCATCTGCGTGAGTGATTCTCACTTCAAACACGAGAACAGCATGATGAAGCAAACCCTATAAACTTGAATGAGGATAAATCCCAATAAAAACAGACCTTGAAGACTGAGGACTTTGGGTCTGATTCTGCAAACCAATCTCCAGGAGCATCGGATGCGCATCTGACAAGGCCCTGCTCCACCCTGGTGTCCTAGGCTGGTAACTATAACAACTTTGCAGAACTTGTGTGTGTGTGTGTGTGAGTGAATGAGATGTTATAGCTATAACTGATTGCTTACTCTGATTCTTTCTGTATTCACAATAAATGTGACATTTTGCCTTATCCCCTTTAATAAGATCCTGATGGTTTTTATTTTATTGGTATAACATCTTTCCTATCACCTTCTCCTGCCAGGCTATCTTCACCACGTTTTCTTCATTCATCCTCTATGTCTGAACTAGCGAAGTCATGCTTCCTAGATTTTGTCAGCCACATCATAGACTGACTTCCAACCTAATGCTGTCATCTTGAAATCTGTAACTCCTTTTATGGCACAAAGAAATCTCATTTCAAACACCTATAGGGCTTGAACCGGCCATCTCTTTACCACCCATGCTTCTTCACTGTAGCGATGCGAGGCTCACCGGTGCGGAACCTTCTGCTGGTCATCCAGGAATTAGCTCTTTCACCAGCTTCGGAGCGTCTCCTGGTGGCTGGTGTCCCTCCCGGACCCCGGTGGCCTTTTACCTTGGGGTGCTGTCCCCCTGGCAGTACCCCCACACTCTGGATCTCCCCTCCCCAGGGAACCCCCAACCCTCTATTCCCACCTTGCCTCAGTAGCTACTGCCAGTCATCATCTAGCCCCCATTCACTGGGGCAGACTGCAGTCTGTAATGGCCACTCATCACTGGCAAGGGGTTTAGGACCAGCTACCTATGCCTAGTCCCGGGATGCACCTCTGCAACCCCAGTACCTGTATAGACCTTCCCCAAGCCCTGCAGACTGGGGGTTTACCAGGCTGGAGCTCCCCAGCTCCTCTTGCCTTCCCCCAGCCCTGCTCTACCTTAAGTACCTTGGTCTCAGGCAGCTAGGCCCTCTCTCTCTACAGCTAGAGAGAGACTCCTCCCAGCGCCTGGCCCACAGCCCTCTTATAAGGGACAGCTGGGCCCTGAATGAGCTGGCCACAGCTGTGGCTGCTTCCCCAATCAGCCCTCTCCAGGGCTGCTTTTAAACCCTTCAGGGCCGGAGCAGGGTGATCACCCCGCTACATGCACCATACAGTATTGTGGGGTGCACTATTGTTCTATACAATTGGGCTTTTAATTGTATGCAACCGAGACTGTCATATACAACACCTGAGATGTTATTCCACACTCTTCCGGCACTCCCCAGTTTGGACTGTATCTCACATTCAAGATCACCATCTTGTGTGACCCACCCACCAAGGTACTTGAATTGGTCAGTCTGGTTTAGTGTCACTCAGTTAATCTCTATGCCCAGGTTCCCTGTGGCACCTCTACTAGCCAATATGACCTCAGTCTTAATCATGTTCCTTTTCATCCCATGACAGCTTAGCTGGTCATACCACTGATTTACTATTTCCTCCAGGTCATTTTTTTTTTTAAGTTGTCCTTATTTCAATGTCATCTGCATATAGCAGCTTCTCACCTTTTCCCATTGGGATCCTCCTGTTGACATAGTCCACCAATGTGATAAAAAGCAACAGACTGAGTGACAACCCCTGATAAAGTCCAACTTTCACTTCAAAGGGACTTGTCATTTCAAAATATGTTTGGATCACTGTTTTGGATCACTCACCATAGCTATTAAATCATTAGACAATCCATATTTCCTCAGCACTGGTGTGAGAATCCTTCTAGCCATTTTATTATATGCCTTTTCTAGGTCTATAAAAGCACAGAAGCCATCCTATGGGTACTCTAACTGTTTCTCTATCACTTGCCGAATTATGAAACGTGGCATCTGTGGTTCCTCATATTTTCCTAAAGCCAAATGGTTCTCGTTTGAGGAGTAGCTCCATCATTCTCCTAATCCTAGCAATCAAGATACTTTCCAATAACTTCATCCCTCAATGGTTTCTGTAGTCATGGAGGCTTCCCTTTTTATGTACTGGGACCAAGACAGACTTGCACCAACGTTCAGGATTTCTCTCATCTCACCGTACAGCTTTAACCACTCTGTTCATCCATTTTATACATCTGTTGACCAAGCCTTTCTGCCATCACTTCATCAGGTCCTATTGCCTTAACATTCTTCATTCTCTGGACTGCATTTCTCACCTCCTCCTCTGTGTCATGTCAGACTCAGACACCATATTAGGATCACAGATTTGCAACTCCACCAGAAAAGGGGTTTGCCTCATGTAAGAGACTCTCCAAGTATTGTTTTCTCCTCTCCTTCAGTTGTTTAGATGTTACTAGCAGTTTCTCTTGGTCACCATTTATGAATAGTGTTGGCCACACCATCCTCCTTCCCTTTGCGTCTTGGTTTTGCAATGCTATAGATGGATAGCGATGCACTTCTCAAAAGTTATCCACCTCATCTGGGCATTCTGCTACTCAAAGGCCAGGGCGAGCTCCTCATAAACCTCCAAGAATGGGGCTTTCCTCAGGCAAAAGTTCTGGACCCATCGCTATTCATCCCATGTTTCCTTCACGATGTAGTCCCACTGCTCTGTGCTTATGGTCCTGGTCAAAAGCAAAGCGCAGCAAGTTGCGGTGTTATGAACCACAGGATATGCACCGCTTCTTACACTCACCCGGTGGTGCCTTTTTTTAGCAGCACTAAAAAAAGGCGCCGCTTCTTTTTAAGCGCCGCTTCTTACACTCACCTGGCATCGGGGGTGGGGCCCCACAACGTCACCCGGCGTCGGGGGCGGGGCCCCGCCACGTCACCCGGCGTCAGGGGTGGGGGCCCGGCGTCAGCCCCCACCGGTGCCACCGGAAGCTGGCGCCTGTGCAGGGGGAGGCGCCTTTTTATAGGGCCGCTCCTCCCGCGCTCCGGACCTGGCTGCGCTACTGGAGTTAGGTTACCACATGCTAATTGACCCATGGTTATTTATCCCAGGGTTAACATGCATTGAAGATATAGCTTAATACACATTGGTGTGAGCCCCTGCAAGGGAGTTTGAGAGAGAGAACAGCTGCCAACACAAGGCATGACCTCAGGGAGAAAGAAAAAGGAAGTGGTCGCTTGGACCATAACCTAAGTCAATTTTGAAATTAACATCAGTGTGCATCCTTTAAAAAATAACCAAAACAACACCAACAACAAAATGGCATGAATTGCTGAAAGAAATGGGAGGGGAAAACCAAAGTACTGGAACTGAAATAGGAGGGAAAACAGGAACATTCAAAAGAGCAAATCATTACCAAAAAACTTTGCATACAAGGAATTCAAGAGATATTTGCATTGTCAGGGGAATAAACATGACAAAGCTTATTTAACTTTCCATCGCTAAGTTCTATGAAACATTTTGGAAGACCAGGAAAATCCTGTGAGCAAAACAATGAAGGTCATACAAGGCACGTCAATAGTTTCAGAATGTAGAAGATTAAGGAAAACAAAGAAGAGCAAGAAAAATTGCAAGTGCAAAGAAGATTTACATGATATAAAGACAAATGTGAGATTTCACATAACGTGTGTGAAACCAGAAACATTAATGAGACGTTTCCTTGCCTCAGTGTACTGGAGACAGCCTGGGAAACATGCCAGAAGCAAAGATGAGTTTTCTGAGGGGAGAAGGGGAAATGGGCGTTACTTACCTGCAACTGGAGGGTCAAGATATGTGGTCCCTATTTGTATTCCACACATGGGTATGCATGCACCTCATGTACCTGAGACTGGAAATTTCTATGAAGTAGTGTCCATTTGTCTTTGCCTGTGGAGTTGCTCTTCTTGTGCTCTAAAGTGAGGGTGTAATGGGCGGCAAGGGCTGACCCCTCTCCAGTTCATCTTACTGCAAAATCTGGAGAGATCCAAAGCAGATGGGAAAGAGGGTGGGTAGTGGAATATGGATAGGGATCACATATCTCAAAGAACCTCCAAGTTACAGATAAATAATCTCCATTTCTTCAAGTGCGGGCCTTTATGGGTATTCTCACATGGATGATGGAAAGCAGTATTCAAACAGGACACGGGTGCCAGGATGCAGTTGGAATAGATGCCTGCATGACTGCAGTCCCCACAGCTGTGTCTGCTGAAGAGGCTTGGACTAAAGCATAACGTTCTGTGAAGATACAGATGGAGCCCCAGATAGCTGCTCTACAGATGTCCAGTACAGGCACTTTTACTTGAGGCTGCTTGTGCTCTAGTGGAATGGGCTTTCACCCTGCTCAGTGGAGGAATATGTGCCAGCAGATAAAGAACAATGCAGAGAGTCTCTGAGTAGATAGTACTTGTCCTCAGAATTTCTCTGCTATTGTGGCAAATAACTTTGGTGACTCCTCATCAGTTTTGTGCTTTGTAGGCAAAAGACGCCAAAGCTCATCTGGCATCAGGAAGTCTCCTCCCCTCATTGGAAGTATGAGGTTTTGGAAAGAAATTACATTGGGGATGAATTTTGGGTGGAGTTGAAGGGAAGCCTTCTTATAAAATATGGTGTATGGCAGGTCAGCCTCAGTTCACTCATCCTTCTGGCTCAAGGGATGATGACTAAGGGTATGTCTACACTACGAGACTAGTTCGATTTTTGTTAAACCGAACTTGGTAACCCGATATTGCCAGGTCGATTGTTCGAATCCACATCAGGGATCTTAATTCGAATTTCCGAGTCCACAGTAAGGGGGCAAGCGTCGACATTGCAAGCGGTGCACTGTGGGTAGCTATCCCACAGTTCCCGCAGTCCCCGCTGCCCACTGGAATTCTGGGTGTAGCCCCCAGTGCCTTGTGGGACCGAAATTGTGTCAAGGGTCGTTGTACGTAAATTTCGTCACTCGACCCACACTTCCGCCTTCCCTACGTGAAAGCGCCGGTGGGCAATGAATTCGCGCCCTTTTCCTGTGGCTGATAGCTCGGACGCCACAGGACAGCGAGCATGGAGTCCTCCGTGATTATCGCTGATGTTCTGTCCGTAGCCAACACCTCGCGCCTTATAGCGCACCTTTTCCAGACTCAGATGCAGAGAAATCGTGAGAGGAGACAACGGAAGCTCCGGGAGTACTTGAACTCTGAGAGGGGCATGGACCTCTCGCAAAGCGCTGGACCCCGGCCCCTAGACATCATGGTGGCAATGGGTCACGTTGATCCTGTGGAACGGCGATTCTGGGCAAGGGAAACAAGCACTGACTGGTGGGACCGCATAGTGCTGCAGGTCTGGGATGAGTCCCAGTGGCTGCGAAACTTTCGGATGCGTAAGGGCACTTTCATTGAACTTTGTGAGTTGCTGTCCCCTGCCCTGAAGCGCCAGGACACCCGGATGCGAGCAGCCCTGAGTATCCAGAAGCGAGTGGCCATAGCCCTGTGGAAGCTTGCAACCCCTGACAGCTACCGGTCAGTAGCGAACCAATTTGGAGTGGGCAAGTCTACCGTGGGGGTTGCTGTGATGCAGGTAGCCCATGCAATCGTTGACCTGCTGCTCCCCAAAGTAGTGACCCTTGGAGACGTGCAGGTGATCATAGATGGCTTCGCTGCGATGGGATTCCCAAACTGCGGTGGGGCCATAGATGGGACACACATCACTATCCTGGGACCGGAGCACCAGGGCAGCCAGTACATTAACCGAAAGGGCTATTTTTCTATGGTACCGCAAGCATTAGTGGACCACAAAGGACGTTTACGAACATCAATGTGGGGTGGCCAGGCAAGGTTCATGATGCTCGAGTCTTCAAAAACTCTGGTCTGTTTAGACGGCTGCAACAGGGGGTTTATTTCCCGGACCGCAAAATCACTGTTGGGGATGTGGAGATGCCAACAGTGATCCTAGGGGACCCTGCCTACCCGCTAATGCCATGGCTCATGAAGCCATACACGGGAGCCCTGGACAGTGAAAAGGAGCTCTTCAATTACCGCCTGAGCAAGTGTAGAATGGTGGTGGAGTGTGCCTTTGGCCGTCTCAAAGGCAGATGGCGAAGCTTACTGACTCGCTCCGACCTCAGCCCTAAAAATATCCCCATTGTGATTGCAGCGTGCTGTGTGCTCCACAATCTCTGTGAGATCAAGGGGGAGACGTTTATGCTGGGCTGGGAGGTTGAGGCAAATCGCCTGGCAGCAGATTATGCTCAGCCGGACACCAGGGCCATTAGAAGATCACAGCGGGACGCGCTGCGCATCCGGGAAGCTTTGAAAGCTCGCTTCCAGACAGAACAGGGTAACCAGTGACTGTTACACTTCCTTAAACAGATACTGAACCTTCCCCTGTTTCTTTACAAAGTTTCCGTTGCCCATCCTCTCCCATTACCAACCCCCTTCCCCCTCCTTCGCTCAACGCTTTAAAGGAACAATAAAGGAAACATTTTTCTACTTGGGCCGTCTCCGGTACTGGTTTCTCTGTTACGGTTTTAACCGTGGACGCATACCGCGGTTGGGGAGCGGGTGGAGTGTGGGAAAGTACGCTTGAAAGCTTGGGGAATGACATGCTCCTGCTCCCAGACCAGTCCTAAGTGCTGGACTGCTTGTTTAAAGGGATCCATTAACCTCTCCTAATCGCAGGTGTGTGTGCATTGCTCTATCATGCATGCTATTGCCAGCCGCTAAAGATCAGCGGCCACCCTCCTCCACCAGACAGCGAATCACCCAACCACCAACCCCACGTAGAGAACCTGAAAACCCACACACAGAATGACAAGTGTGCTTACTGCATGCAAGTGTTACTGTGCATTTCAGTTGATCTGTTACCCTGTCTGTACCCTAGGTTGTGCTCCAGTCCTCTGCACTAACAAACCCCGTTAACAAATAACCCGAAACACAAACGGTCCCGTTCAAGACACTCAGGGAAACATCAATGAAACAAAAAACCAGTTTTATTAAACAGAGCTGTTCTTTAACATGGAACCTGGGAAGGGGGGTGTTGAGGGGTGCGGCTGGAGGGATGGGAAGGAACAATCTATGGTTTGGGGAATGAGAGCCTTCTGCTACTGGAGCAGTCTGCAGGAGTGGAGTGAATATTTCCACGGACCCTGCCTCCCCTCATCCTAGTGACTTTGGGTGAGTAAACCACTGGACTTGGTGGCGGGGGTGGGCGGTTGGACAGAACATATAGAGGGGCTCTTTCCTCTTGTCTCCTGTCCTGGAGAACATCCACCAGGCGCCGGAGCGTGTCTGTTTGCTCCCTCATTAGTCCCAGCATTGTTTGGGTTGCCTGCTGATCTTCCTGCCGCCACCTGTCCTCGCGCGCTTCAGCCCTCTGCTCCCGTTCCCTGGCTGCTCGCTCGGACCGTGAGACGTCCTCTCTCCGCTGTGCCGCCTCCCTTCGGGACAACATCATCAATTCCGAGAACATGTCGTCCCGGGTTCTCTTCTTGCGCCGCCTTATCTGTAGTATCCCATGGGAGGGAGAAACACGGGTAGGGCGGGAGACACTCGCAGCTGCGGGATGAGGGAAAGGGAGTGAATTCCTCAGAAAGATACTTTTTCCAGAACAATGCCCATACTCTTTCACCGTGAATAGGACCAAACACAGTGGCTATCACATGTAAACGTACTACAAGGTCAAATATTATGCCTTAATGCTGAGTGTCTGGGGTCCCGGTATATGGATCCCAGAAGCCTTGCCGAACAGTGAAAATCACCTCTCTGAAGACCATGGTAAGGTGATGAGTTAGGACTGCTGAGAGATTGCTTCACAGCAGTGCTCTACTCCCATATCCCACTCACTGTTCCTTGCGGCGGGCAGGAACTGCTGCTGGCCAAACCGCTAATATACAGCGGCTTTCCTAACCCCCCCCACTCCGCGTGGTCGCTCCCGGGACCCTAAAGTGGCCGCGAACCGATCATCAGGAACGGCTCGCCTACCCTTCCCCCCACTCCGCGTGGTCGCTCCATGGAACCCAAAATGCCCACGAACCGCTCATCGGGAATGGCTCGCCTACCCTTCCCCCCCCTCCGCGTGGTCGCTCCATGGAACCGAAAATGCCCGCGAACCGCTCATCATGAACGGCTCGGCTCGCCTACCCTTCCCCCCCCCTCCGCGTGGTCGCTCCATGGAACCCAAAATGCCCGCGAACTGCTCACCAGGAACGGCTCGCCTACCCTTCCCCCCCCTCTGCGTGGTCGCTCCATGGAACCCAAAATGCCCGCGAACCGCTCACCAGGAACGGCTCGCCTACCCTTCCCCCCCCTCCGCATGGTCGCTCCATGGAACCGAAAATGCCCGCGAACCGCTCAGCATGAACGGCTCGCCTACCCTTCCCCCCCCTCCGCGTGGTCGCTCCATGGAACCCAAAATGCTCGCGAACCACTCGGTATGAACGGCTCGCCTACCCTTCCCCCCCCGTTCCCGTGTGCACTCCCGGGAACCAAGATTGCCCACGATCCGCTGTGTCGGAACGGCTCGCGTACCCTTTCCCCGGCCTCGCGTGGCTGGTCCCCAGAACTGTCCCTGCCCACGCACCGCTAAGTACTAATGGTTTGGCTCCCGACTCACTACCACCACGCGTTAACGGAAACAGCCGGGTGTCTTTCTTTAAAGGGAAAAGGAAGCATTCACTATACTAATTATACCACTCATTCAAACCAGGACCCCATGACTGATATCACTCTGATGAGGATTACCGAGACAGAGAAATACTGCATGCTGCGTCAATGCCAGCAATCCCCTGGGCCGTATGCTGCCATGCTATGCAAGGCAATGATACCAGAGTACCTGCAGCTTGCATGGCGCGGGAAAGTATCCTACCATGGAGGAGACAATAAGGCCGCTCTCCCAGTGAACGTGCTAAACAAGCTCTCACTGTACCTCAAGGAGAGCTTCGCGGAGCTCTCAGAGGGGGATTACACCTCTATCCCCATACATATTGACAGACTTTTCGAATAGTTGCCTGGGAAAGCGACTCCAAGCTGAAGCGCATAAGGCCAATTAAGGCACAGTTACACAGCGCTAACACACCATACCTATTGTATTGCAAATAAATGTCTAACACACTGACCTGATGATCCTTCGCCTGATTCCTGGTCAGGAATGCTGCCTTGGGAGTGTTCGTAGGGCAGCTCAGTCAGGGTGAGGAAAAGTTCCTGGCTGTCTGGGAAATCAGAAGTGAGACCGCTGTCTAGTGCCTTGTCCTCCTCCCCTCCTTCCTCTTCTTCGCCGTCCGCGAAAACCTCCTCCGACGTGGCCGTAGATAAGACCCCGTCGTCGGAGTCCACGGACACTGGTGGGGTAGTTGTTGCAGCACCACCGAGCATAGCATGCAGTGCCTTGTAAAATCGGCAAGTGTGTGGCTGCGACCCGGAGCGTCCGTTGGACTCCTTGGTCTTTTGGTATGCCTGCCGCAGCTCCTTGATTTTAACGCGGCACTGCGTAGCATCCCGGCTGTATCCTCTCTCCGTCATAGCCTGGGATATTTTTTCGTAAATCTTTGCATTCCGTCTTTTGGAATGGAGCTCGGCTAGGATTGCTTCATCTCCCCACACAGCGATCAGATCCAAAACTTCACGATCACTCCATGTTGGAGCCCTCTTTCTATTCTGCGATGGCATGGAAACCACTGCTGTAGAGCTCTGCATCGTTGCCAGTGCTGCTGAGCTCGCCACGATGTCCAGAGAGGAAATGGGATTCAAAATGGCCACACAGGAAAAGGGATTCAAATTTTCCCGGGGATTTCTCTGAGTGGCAGGTCAGAGCATCCGAGTACAGATTACTGCCCTGAGCGTCCACTCAGTGGTGCACTGTGGGATAGCTCCCGGAGCTATTACCGTCGAATTCCGTCCACAGTACCTAGCTTTCGACATGGCCATTTCGAATTTGGCGCTACTCCCCTCGTCAGGGTGGAGTACAGAAATCGATTCAACGAGCCCTTTATGTCGAAATAAACTGCTTCATAATGTGGACGGGTGAGGGATTAAATCGAGTTAACGCTGCTAAATTCGACATAAAGTCCTAGTGTAGACCTGGCCTAAGAACGCACCCTTCATTGAGATGGGACATGGAACACGTGGACAGCAATTTGAAGGGTGGTCTGATAAATGCGGAGAGTACAAAGTTGAGGTCTCATTGTGGTGCTAGTTTCACCACTGGTGGGAAGGTCCTAACCAGATCCTTCAGAAATCTAATTATTGTTAGGTGAGTAAAGATAGAGTGGTTTTTTACCAGAGGATCGAGGCATTGATTGCTGCTCCTGTAGCAAACTAATGGAAAGCCCTAAAGTCTTCAGGTAAAAGAGTGTTTAAAATATCTGGGATATCTGCTGCTTCTGGGGATAACTTTTTCTGTTGCATCCAAACTAGAGAAATGCCTCCATTTAGCCAGATAACATTTTCTGGTGGAATCTTTTCTACTTTGAATGAGAATAGATTTAAAAGCCTTTGAACATGAGCATTCTGGGTCTGATGCTCATCCAAATGCCAGGCTGTGAGATACAGGGAGTTCGGGTTGGGATGTTTGATCTTGCCATTCTCCTGGGTTAACAGATCTAGGAAGGGACGGATGCTGATAGGAGGAAGGGTTGGCATTTGTAAGCAGTCCGGAAACCTGAATTATCTGAATCAGTTGGGTGTGAGAATGACTCAAGCTTTATTGTGATAAATCTTTCATAAAATCTGTGGTAACGAGGGATGGGAGGAAAGGTGCACCTCAGTGGTCCTTTCAGGAGAACAGAAGGACCTCACCCCTGAGGCCTGGCCCAGTGCTGTGCTGGAGCAGCATATGTTGGACGTCTTGCCTAAGCGGCAAACAGGTCCCAGGAGTTGCTCACTGCACTGGTGGTCTGTGGAGAAGTGTCCGCTAGAGTTCTGTGCACCTGGTAGATACGTAACCTAAGTGTAATGTTCCTGATACACCAGTTCCATAAATTGACTGTCTCCATGTTGAAAGAGAAAGATATTTGGATTAATTTTCTGTTTTTGTAGTTCAAAGACTTAATGCTGCTGAACCACACCAGAATTTTAAGAGTAACAGAGGAAAGCTTTGACTTTGGCAACTGAAGAGATACTTAGGGTCTTGAGCAAATGTGGCCCATACTCTCTGTAATGGGCGGCGGTTCCCCCGCCGCCCCCCCCCCCCTGGGGTCAGAGAGAGGCCACCCCACCTCACTATGTCACCAGGATCACTGTTTAGTATCCAGGGAATTAATGATTCAGGTGCTAGTGCCCTGACCATCCTGGCGGGCCGGAGCACCAGTCTATAAGCTCAGGTCCTAGGCAGGGCAGAGCAATTAAGCAGTTTGTATGTTCTGGCCTTCAGGTAGGGCTGAGCTAACAAGCAAGTCTACAGATCCACACCCTCAGGTGGGGCAGAGCACCAAACAGCCTATCTTCCCAGCTCTGGCAGATGGCAGACAAACACAGGCCTTTTGGCCTATGGTGGGGAGGCTGCCGCCCCAGGGGTGGGGTTGGCAACAGGGAATAAGGGGACTCGTGGCCACCCTACTCCACCAGGTCCCAGCCCAGAGCCCTAACAGTGATGGAATGTTCTGCCACTGGGTCAGCAGCGACTCGCCTGCAGCATGCTGACATGGATTCAGGCCACAACCCAACTAGACTATAGTCTAGTGTCCCTGGGACACTTCCTACTACCCCTTTGTTAGGTACCTTGGCTCCGTGGGGGTCCTCCGTCTCCATGGGGCAGATAGCCAGTGGCAGTCCCAGCAGTTCCCCTACAGACTCGGTCTTCTCCAGGGGTAGGGCACTGCTTGGTGCAGAAGCAGAGTCAGAGGCCTGCAGCAAGTCAGGCACATCAGTCTTCTTCCCTGGCTTGGCTCCAACTGAGCTGGAGGATCCACCTTTTGTATTTCCTGTTCCACCTCTCAACTTCTGGTGGGAGGGGATAGCCCAGCCTGACTCTCCCCACCTGGGTGCAGAGAGTGGTCCCTCCCCCTCTGGCTTACAGGGAGGCCACACTGCCTCACTACATCCTCCCATCCCTCATATTAAAAAAGGATACAAGTCCTGGCCCTGGAAATGTTTGCTACTGATGTAGAGCATACTAATAAGCCTTGTTACATTGGAGTTAATGGAACAGCAGTACTTGCAGGATCAAGACCCAAGATTGCAGGTAGTGGTACATAAAAACACCTCTCCCATGATGGAAGTGATGAGCAGAGTTCTGCAGGAATTTGCATCTGGTTTTACTCACATGGAGTATCAGTGGCTTGGACATAGGAATGCACAGCAGCTTTACAAATTTACAGCTGACTCAAAACTAGAAGGGTTTGTAAATACCAAGGCGGGAGAGACATCAGATCTAAAAGAAACAACTAAAAAAAGGGCAAGGCCTTCAAAGCAGCTCATCCAATTTAATGGGGAGAGTGGTGAGGTGAGGTAGGTAGAGGTGGACAGGAAATGTAAAAATAGATTGGGCAAAAATGAGGAGAGGGATTATCCCTAATAAACAAACACACTACGGGACACTGGCATGGAAGAGGATGTGGGGATGAGATGGGGACAGATCCTTAGCCAGCAACTCAGTGTTTGACATCGGTTACAATGAGGAGAGGAATAGCACCCACGACAGAAGGCAATGTATTGCGATGCTGATCACAAACATTTCTGCGTATTGTCCACAGTTGTGGGCACCACATCACAGGACAGCAAAAGCAGTGAAGAATTAGCAAGAGGTGCAGAGGAGGGCAAAGGTGGTATATGTCTCCAGGGTTAGCATTATGTGGAGAAGGAAGGAACACTAATTCATATTGATTTAAAAGGGGAACGAGGAGACCTTCTGATGATCTCCTAGGCCCTGGTGGGAGTTCACTATTGTAGCCCTGTGGGGAGTGTTTGCCTTTTTTTAGAATTACTGAGATCCTGAGATTTACAGGGCAGCAAAATTGATGTCTCACACTGAGTGGAGGTGGAATCACCACGGCTTCTGCTCCTAGGTGCCTGCTTTTCCCAGCACATTGCTTTGAACCATTCTTACTATGTAGCTTCCTCACCACTACGGGAGCCTCTCAACTTTAGGTGGCCACGCATAGGGGACACCTTTCCTAGAGGAGACCGGCCAATTTCTCACCTTCTCCCCACATGCCCTCTCTCTTGGCTACAGAATGCCTTTGTACTCCATGCAGGATTCTGTCACTGCTCTAGGACCAGTTTCTCCAGCAATTTATGCTGATTTCTTACCCTCTGCCCAGGTCACTTCACATGTACAAACGTTCCTCTCCTGACCCCAAAAGCCTGGCTTTGGACCCTCCCTTTTCCTTTCCAGTTGAAAGGAGACAACATTGTCTCATGGTTGAAGGGAGGCCCTGGGTGCAATTCCTGGCTCTGCCCACAGACTTGCCGTGTGGCTTTGGTCAAGTCACTGCACTTCTCCATGACTCCGTTTATCCCCATTTTATCAATGGGGATAATGATACTAACTTTGCTGAGATCTACGGATGTTACGTGCAAATTAGTCTATTACTATTATGATTATTGCCAGAGTGGAGCACGTTATCCAGCCTCAGTCCCAGCAGGCAAGTGGGCCAAGATTTCTTGGGTCACACTAGGATACTCAATGCTATAATACTAATAAGGATTAACACCTTTTTTCTTTGACATTGGGCTTCCAGAGGCAATCAAGCTATGGGGAATTCTAATCGAGCTCCTTTCACCTTAAACCAGACAGTGAGACATGCCCCTTTGTTGTCTCTTGCTCCTCTTTATGCCTTGTCTCTCTCCTTGGATATTAGCACGGATAGTCAATCTAAGGCGCTGCCTTAAGGCGGTACAACAGTTACACCCGCTGGGTGGATGCAGGACCAGTTCAAGGAAAGTGTCCAGCAGGCCTCTGGGTTTTCGCCTGAATCCAGATAGTTGTAGCTGCAACAATCAGGATCCCTTGAAGTTTCCACAAGTGGCTTGTTTTTCTTAGCAAGTTGCCTGTAATTTTGAGTCCCAAGCATAGATCTCCACAAAAGCAAGCAAATTAATCTGAGCTGGTGGTTCTAGGGAAGTCAGAAGGATGTTTCTTCCGGTCTTTTGTTTCCTTACTTTCTGTCTTGCCAGGCTGAGTCTGAACAGAGTGTATGTAAGGATTTCAATTCAGTGTGGGGAGGACAAGTACAGCTTTAAGAAACAGAACGGACCACATGCATCTGTCCCAGTCACTACTCATTTCCTATTCTTTCCCCACTCCCTGTAAGTACTGTGTGCGCACATCCCAACTACTGCTATTATGTGACTAAGGAGTTAATGGCAAATAAGAATAAAAATATTTTGTTTCTCTTTACCAGAGATTTCCAGGCTAAGTTTCCATCATCTCTTACCAATAGCAACCCAAGTCAACATTTCATATGGCACTCTGGGGCAAATCATAGAACATCAGGGTTGGAAGGGACCTTAGTAGGTCATCTAGTCCAACCCCCTGCTCAAAGCAGGACCAATCCCCAATTTTTGCCCCAGATCCCCAAATGGCCCCCTCAAGGATTGAACTCACAACCCTGGGTTTAGCAGGCCAATACTCAAACTACTGAGCTATCCCTCCCCCACATTGGGTTTTTTCATCCAACTCCTACATTTTGAGAATCTCCTCCCATTCCCGCACCCCTGGCAATAGATGCCGACTTTGTGCTTTGCACGACCACGCAGGAAGGTAGGTGTCTGGTTCCTTTCCCAGCAGAGGCCCCCTTAACCCTCAGCAATGATTCCATGCAGTGCTCTGTGAATGGGGAACTTCAGTTTTTTCCCCAAGTCCGATGCTTGGAAAAACAGTAAATGTAGCTGGCACTCAAAAATCAAGCCGAAACCCCATGGTTATTCCCAAGACAGGATGGCTCTGTTGCCCACTCTGTGGGAGTTTTGCTTAAAACATAGTATGTCAACAGAATCAGAACAATCTGTGTAAAACTTCACGTTTAACGCACAGCTGAGGGAACAAAGAGGCAGCATTTTTGGCATATAAAGGTAACACCAATAGCCCCAAATTTCTTGGCACTTCCCCCACGCATCTGCCAACCAGCTGACAGCCCTACAAATGGTCTTCAGAAACCAAGTGTCACTGTGGCAATGGGGGGGACTAGCAAGAGCAAAGTACGGTGGTTTTGGTAGGTAGCTGTATTGCCCAGTAGTATTATTTGGTTTCTCTCCTAAACTGTTGCAGAACCAGGGTAGGAAAAGATCATGGCAGTCACAGGGGCAAATTCAAATGGAATGGAAAGGAGTGTAAGCTACATGTCAGCAAAGGGGTTTCTGGGGAGCTTAATTTGGTATGATTTAAATATAAGAGGCTACAAAAAGGTGTAAATCACAGCAGCACAGACTCCCTTACACATCACGTCACAGGTTTAGAAGGCAGGAACGATCATCCACACGGAAGGGATTTAAAAAGAAGCAGATTCTAAAACTCTCTACATTTCCCTCAGCTCTAGAATCTTGAGCTCAACCCAGATGGTTGTCACCACCCCATGAAAGGCATCCTATACGGAGGCAGACAAAGTGCAAGTTGGAAGGCCATATTTAACTGACAAGCTAAAATAAAGCAACATTCTCAGGTACTTGCACATAGAACTGTCTATTACATCCTGAAGATTTCACAGCTCTACAAAATTCCCTGTGAAAAATTCAACCGTGACGGTAGTCGTCACTGAACACCTATTTCATTTATAAAGAATGCTTTTTTTAAGTACAGCACCAACCCCTGACAAAGCCATTTACTTATGTGATTATGAAGCTGCAGTTTAAAGGTGGAAAGAGAAGTTCAGACTAAAGCTGGCTCAAGGAAACTGGCACGAAAATTTTGCCCCACCTTTTAGTTGAAATTTTAATCAAAATCTCCCCCCAAAAAACCCACCATTTTCAAAAGCTGGGACTTGCCCAAACTGGATGGAATACAGGACAAAATGTTCAAAATCTTTTGACCATCTCTAGTTCAAACACAGCCCAACAATAAGGGAGAACCATAAGACCATCCCTACACACAAACAGACTCTGGTTTGTGTATAATCCTTCACAGATAGGCTTAAAAGCAAGTTACAACAAACCCACAAGAAGAGCCGTGTCCATTTTGCAACCTATAATTTTTAAATATAACATTTTATTGCTTAGATGGTTTGATACAGAACAGGTTTACTTTCAATTTGAATTTGGAAGTACTGTACAACTGAATAAAGAGAGGAATAAAAGTACCAAAACAAATGTGTGATTCTCTGTTCATGTGGCATAAACCAGTCTTGTACACAACTTGTAGCAGCAGTTTAAGTTCCCTTTAGAAAAAATATGAATTCTACACATTTATTATTGTTTCCTGCATGGGCTGAAATCACTAAGATTAAATTTCCTTCTTGAATAGAGAGAGGGAGAGAAAGACACACACACAGAGGGGAGAGAAGATTATGAATCATTCTGAAAATGGAATCAGACTGTCACATAGCTCCGAAAAGCCATTTGAGAATAGTCACAAACGTAAGTTCTCTTTTTCTTTTTGCGCTTTCACAGTCAAGTGCTTAATGTAGTGATTGAATTATTTCATCGTTAAGTCCACTGCAACTCTGACAAAAGAATTTCAGAAGATCCATTTTTTTTTGTAAAAGCCCTGAGAAAGGAAAAATAAAAGGATTCAAACAAACAAAAAAAAAATAGAGAGACAAATTAGCTGAACATGCAAACTAAGCCTAAGATTCACCCATAGTTTAAACATGTTATAAACTTCACAGTTTAATATTGGGGGAAAAAACAACAACAAAAGTTTTCTCAGTCAAACTCAACTAATAAAAATGTCAATAAAATGTGGCAAGACCTTATAATCTACTAGGATATAGATAAAGGCTAAATAAAGCTTTAAATCAATAGTGATTATTGCTAGCAGATGTCCCGGCAGGCTGCTGGGAATTGATTACTTGCTACATTGTTCTGCAGCATATAGTTTAGTAATGGCTTCTCCCCCACAATATTGCGCAGTTTAGTGTGGAGAGCTGCAAAAAAACCCCCAAAATTAAAAATAAACAAACAAACAAAACCAAAAATACCCAAAATAATATAATAATTATTATAATTATAATAGTAATAAAAAAATTAAGGGATGTGTGAACTAGTTTAAACTAAGTAGAATACACCTGGTAAAGTTTTAAAGGAATCATTGGTTCTGATTTTTATTAATTTGGAGTAACTTATTTCAAAACTGGTTCATACATCCCTAATAAAAATCACATATACCTCAACCATTTTTTTTTTCTTATTTTATATGCGAGAATATCACTTGAGAACATTTTTCTTCCTTTGAATTCTGGGGAGTTGGATTTCAGCCTCCCGAAATTTGTTGAAATATATCTATATCTATCTAAATATAGATAGATATAGATATATATATATATAGAGAGAGAGATTTAAGGCCCTCTTCTTCCAAGTCTAATGAAAGTAGGACATGTGATTTTGCATGGGAAGGGAAGGGAGGATCACAGTGTGGGTGAGGGAGCTGAAGTGGTGGAATGACACAGTGAGACTCCGGCAATACTATGGCTCTGTCTGTCCCAGAGATCATGACTGAAGGACAACAAGAACAACAGAATGCTGAGCATAGCTAAAAATGCACAGCTACAGTAGGATACATTTTGCTTAACCCAGTAAATGCTGGGGGTTGGGAGTATCTCCTGTTGTAGGCAACAGGAGGCCTGTGGAGAAATCCCAATCCCCAGCATTAAAGTGGTTAAACTATCAATATGAAATTTAGAAACACACACTAGTCTTCAAGCATCAACCCCAAAACCTCAGGAAGAAAGTTTTTTTTTTAATTCATTTTATTTATTTTTAACATGTTTTATATTTGTAGTTTTATTACCAGTAGTATTTTCTTGCTTTAGAAAAAGACGGTAGCAAGATCACGGTAAGGCTCGCATTTCTTTCTTGCTTTCTTTCAACTGGAAGACTAAATAACTTTGCTCATTAGTAACAAATGTCATGTGATCGGAACCAAGCAATTTGCAGTGCCTTCCTCATACACTCAAGGTGGGAAGGAGAGTCCTTTACGGCCCTCCCCACACACACCCGTGCAGGCATGCTATCACTAGTGAGATGTTCCCCTGTACATTTGTGATGATTCCTTGCTGGCCTCCATTTGATTCTCCAGTCAGAGGAAGGGTTCCATGTAAGTACAGTAGAAGAGCTGCAACATGAGAGGGGAGTTGGTGAAAGCTTAAACGGGGGATCCAAGCTGCACTGTAGATCTCCGTGGGCAAATATTGCCCATTCGTTTCTGCTGACTGCAGAGACTAGCAAACTGATGAATTTATAAAATAATAATAAAATAATAATAATAATAATATATTGAAGCAAATCAAACATATATAACAGCGGGTGCATAATTTCCATAGGTTAAGTTGCTATGTAACTCTTCTCTGTGTACTCAGTCCACAATGGCCAGAAAGAATGTCTTTAAATGGTAACTAGATTACCATTTCTAATGCTGAAAAGTGGAAACAAGTTTTGAGGTTGAAAGCTCTTTGTCTTTCCTGGTTTTGGCTTTAACCAACTTTGAACACCTTCAACCACCATGTCGTTAATACCTGGAACTGGATTAATGCTCCATTGTATGGCAAATGCAAGAATGTCTATACTGAGAAAAATCAGCATCTCGTACATATTTTCTCTGGCTCTCTCATCTGAAATTCATGTAATTTTCTTCCAGTTATTGGCTGTGGTATCCAAGGGCTTCCCCACCCCACTGCCCCCATTTCCAGCTCAGAGAACAAACACAGCGACTATAACAGATATACAAGAACAAGCTCACACACACACCAATACAAAAGGTAACATTAATGCTTAAATGAAAAAGGTCCTCTCCAAATAATTCATTAAAATATTACAAAAAAAATCATTATTTTTTTTTTGAAAAAACCTATGATACCAAAAGATCTAATAAAGTAGTAAGGCACTCAAATCAGTATATACTGTAGTCTCTTGCATTATTATACTGAAAGGCATATGGCACTGAATCCAGTCTGCCATACTATCCCACAGCTGAAGGTCACTCTTACAAAATATACTCCAAAAACCTTGCTCTGCTGGTTTTAGTTTGTGTGCTGGGATGGGTCCAATTTCATAGTAAGAAATTCACTCAACTCCCAAAAGCTGAGGTGCACTATCTGCAGAGGCAAGAATGTGATTCATGGGAGATTTTTTGTTGTGCATCTCCAGCAAGTCCTGAATGAAACCTGATGGACTCTCGTGATCACAGTTACCCCGAGATTCCTGATCTTTTGTGATTTGTTTCTGTGCATTCTTGCTGGACTCTGCAAGGCAAGTACTGGCTGTTCGTCCAGGGTTTTTCTCCTCTCTGCAAAGGGAATCCTTCGCTGCATTGGCCAGACTTTCTTTTCGGTTTCTAGAGACAGATGAATGGTTACCAAGGCCTGCAACTGAGTCACACTCGTTTTCTGAGATGGGGTTAGTGCCACTGTGGATAGACTCATTTTCACTGTCTTCTTCACACCTAGACTGGGTCTCCTCTTTGTCACTCTCCTTCTCATGGTTCCTAGCATTCTTGACCTTCTGGTGTATGCGCTGATGACGAACCAGGCTGTGTTTCAGAGTGAAGGTCCTTTCACAGGTCTGACATTTGTATGGTCTCTCTCCTAGGACAGAATTAAGACCAAAATATAACTAAGATTATAAATACATTTCCCTCTCTCTTTTCAGGACAGTACAACATACAAGACTGCTCTAGACCAATGATTCTCAAACTGTGGGTCGGGACCCCAAAATGGGCCACAACTCCCTTTTAATGGGGCCGCCAGGGCTAGTCCCAACAATGTTTAGTCCCAACATTTACTGTAGGATTCCCTTTCACGTGACTTGATGACTACCTGCTACTTCTGACAATCAGGCTGCTTTTCTTTAGGTGTGTAATATTAGGCACCGAAATTTGCAGGTGTTGGCTTTATTGAAGTCATATACCAAATAAATGCTTGTCTTGCCACTTCTGTAACAACTGATATTTAACAACTCTGTACCTAAAATCTGTGTAACTATATGGTTTCAAAATCTTGGCTGTAAAACTACAACTATACTGAACTGTATGTCCACCTGTGTACCCCACTGCCTATTTAATAGTGAATTTACCTGCAACTACCCTACTGAAACACAAGACAATGGTTTCAGAGAATTCTTCAATCTTGCCCAAGGTCAACAGGATCTGGTAGCAAGAGAGTACATCCAGCTCATATGGTTATTCGTTGTTAAACATTAGCTATCACATAAACCTCGGGGGACTGTAAAGACATCTGCTGAAACATGTATTTTTTAAAGGGACTATGTTGTAATTTGGGTAGATGGGTTAGTAATTTGACATGCTGTATTCAGCATCTATAATTCATGTCTGTTAAAATTCCGTGCCCTTAGCTGAGCAACTTTTTCTGTCAGAAGTTCAGAAAAGTCTTTTGAAACTCAAAGATGTTTGTGAAACTGAGCCAACGGCGTTGAGGCAGCAGTTTCCTTTGCAAGATAGAAAGTCCTGCAGTCTGGTTTTCTCCCTGAAAAGGATGGAAATTACCACAAACCAGTAAAGACTAGCCCTCGGCACACAGGGGATGTGATCATAGAAGGAATGTGGACGATGGACCCAGTTTTTCTGGGTAGCCAGTATTTAAAAAACAAGCCAGGCAGCATGTGAGAAAACATTTCTTCCTCAGTCGCTGGCAGAAGGGTGAACATTTTACACACAAATTATTAAACCAACTAGAATGGAACCTGCTTACAAACGAGTTCAGATATCGCAAAACTCCATCTCTTGCTAAGTAAAATAAGAGTCCCATAGTGATCCACTGTGCAAATGCAGACCAAGCTGCAAAGCACCTAAGCTTATAAGGTTTCTGAGGCAGAGAGTAACTTTACTCTCAAAAGGTTCTGGTTAGAACCAAGGTTGGGTTTTTCCCCCCCACCCCCCAATTTTTTTTCCACAAAAAAACGGCAGAGTGCTGTAAAGATTCTGTAACTCAGAATCAGGTCCTGTTTAATACCGCACAAGCCCTTTGGTCCACTGCATATCCTGCATCCATGATCAACAGAAAGGAAAATAAATGGTGCAAGTTTGGTATGATTCCATTAATATGATAGCGTCTTGATCTTTTAAAAAATATGAGTGCATAGAGTGAGCTCAGAAATTTGAAGAGCCCACAGCAATGGATTGGACCAGACTTAGTGTATGTTGTATAATAATATACTAGAAAATAAACTGTATGGACCACCCTGCATTGGAAGAGAAATGGACTAGAGATGAACGAATGGCTCTTCCATGCATTTTATTTTTATTCTTCAGGCAGGCATTGTACACATTTTCCCCACATAGCCCTGCCAATGCACCTCAGTCTTAACCCAAAATATTCTTGCTATGCTGATCCTAACCCTCTTTTTTGTTGAGAGGTCTTTTTAAAAAAGGAAACCTTTCAAGAAAGAGAAAGCATCTCATAGATTTTTGCTACATATAAATTTGAATGAGCAAGGGGAAAAGAAGTCAATGTAAGGGTACGTCTATATTTATGCGTCCTGTCAGAGGCGCGGGATCGATCTTCTGGGTTCGATTTATCGCGTCTTGTCTAGACGCGATAAATCGAACCAGGAAGTGCTCCGCCGTCGACGCTGGTAATCCAGCTCGACGAACGGAGTAGGCGGAGTCGACAGGGGGAGCCTGCGCGCCGCGTGTGGACCCCGGGTAAGTGCTTTTTCATTCGAACTAAGATAGTTCGACTTCAGCTACGTTATTCACGTAGCTGAAGTTGCGTATCTTAGTTCGAATTATGGGGTTAGTGTAGACCAGCCCTAAGTGACCGAGAGTCCCCAGTTGGGGAAAAATGTGGACTGGGTCACAAAAACAATTTTTTAGAAACAACTAGCAATGAAGCTAGTTAAATGTATTACGTTTGAAGGAAAAAATCACGCATTGGTCAAGGTAGTTATTCAAGACTACTACAGAAAAAGTTAAAAACTTAAAGAAAACAGGGGGTGGGGGGAGGGGGGAAGGAGAAAGACTCCAGTGACAAGTCTAACAAGCCTTCAGAAATAATTAAAATATTAAAAGTATCTGACACATGGACTGTTGAAGAGCTCATCCTCAGAAAGCACAAAAGCATCATTTGGCTCATCATAAAATGCTATGTTAGACTTCAGAATCCTTTCCCAAAGGCTTTCTTGACCACACATGTATCATATGGTGTAGCGATTTTGTAATGGACACAAATAAATACAAGAATGAGACCAAAACTAGTTTTCCCTTGTGACACAACCCACATGTCTAGCAGTGAAAACTAAACTCACTGCAACACTCATCCTTTAGACACAGCCTGATTTTCAAAGGTGATGATCTTTCATGGACTTCAAGAGGATTTGTGGGTGCTCAGCACTTTGGAAAAGTCACACTAACGGTGGTGTTATTTTTTTTTTAAGACTTCAATCAGAAATCAGTTTGGCATCTGAGAAGTTAATACGTTCTTTATTTACTCAGGTAGGTCAAAAATTAGACCCACACACTTTAAAAAGTGTCTTAGTGTGGTTACTTAAGTGAAGTCTCACCTTTGATTAAAATTTAAATATGACGTACCCAAGCTTAATCAGAAAATATGTAACAATGAAAAGCTATGCCAAAAACCAGCACACGAAGGAAGTCCCTTTTCCTGATGTCACTCAGCTTACTGCTAAGTGAAATTAAGCACACCTGAATTCTACACATTTGGAGCAGTGTGAATGATTCACACCTCTTTGGGGTCATAGTTATTGCTCAGCCATTCTACACGTGGATGACTGCGATTTTACTAATTAAAATAGAAGAGTCAT
This sequence comes from Chelydra serpentina, assembly GCA_037349315.1. NCBI lineage: Eukaryota > Metazoa > Chordata > Testudines > Chelydridae > Chelydra > Chelydra serpentina. The sequence continues at coordinate 25,971,405 of JBAIAC010000002.1, read as the reverse complement.
CTAATCCTCCCTCGTAATGCAATGTTGAACAATATCCTATTGCATAAGCAGAACCCCATTTATTCCATGACAACTAACTGCACAACGAAACCACTGGAGGGCATTGTACTAAATGTATTCCACCTGCTCTGCTCAAGTTCAGAGAAAGAGTGGAAGCTGATCATGGCGTTGCCTCTCACTCAGATAAACACAGCGAGGAGTGTGAGCGAACAGATCCACTGAGGCATGGAGATGCTGGGTCTCTAGAATCATATGCTGGGTCTCTAGAATCATGAGATAAACCGACTCCCCTCCTCCGATGTATTCCCTTTATAGTGTCATTATACTCCAATGTGCTGGATATAAAAGCTGTGCAATAGTTTCCCTGCTCTCTCCTCACCTCCAAATTCTGCACCACGTATGTGGAAAAATAATTTTGAAAAAATTTAAGCCAAATACCCACCTCCCCCAGGTAGTTAAATATATAATTAACTATGTACTTCCACTGAGCTTTCTGCAGATGTAAAGGATTTTGCATGTTTACCATTCTCCCCCCATTCCTCTCCAATTCATTTTATGTTGCCACAGAAACTTAAACTCGCCTCATAACATAGTTTGATTGTGCAGCAGAAATTAGAAGTCCCTGTTCACGCTGAGGTCCATCAGGCTGAAGAGCTCATAGGATGCCGACCATAAGCAGCAATCTCCTCCCTGCAATACTGTCTCATGTTCTCCACTTACCTGTATGAGATCTCATGTGTCGTGTCAAGTCCTGTAGAGACCAAAACCGCTTGTTGCACACAGTACAGACTTTCTTCCTCTTGTCTGCCTTTGTGGTACTCTTAGCCCCATTAGTCTTTGGTTTTTTGTCATCATCACTCTTCTCACAGGATTTTCTCTCTGTGCTCTCTCCCTCAGAGATGCTTTCACTCTCTTCATTCTCCTTTCCTGTTGCCTCACAGTCCACAGAAGATTCTAGCACCTTTAAGTCCATTGGGGACTCTTCCTGATCAAGAGTGGAGTCTTGCTTTGGGGGAGCTCCAGCTTCATCCTGAACACTTTTGCTTTCATCCTCACTGCTCTTTCTGTCCTCGCGAGCATGGGCCTTTTTGTGCCGGCCGAGAGTGCCAGCAAATTTGAAGGTTTTCCCACAAACATCACAGGCGTGTTTCTTTTCAGTCTGAGAGCAGTTACCTGCACTCTGGTCACTCTCTGCCAACTTAAAGTCCATCAGCTTGCTGGCAAAATTGAGGTCAAGGCTTTTGTTACTTACAGAGTCTTCCTCTGGTCCCTCTTCATACTCATCTGCTTTTTCTTGTGCATCCTCTTCTCCTTGGGGAGAGTCAGCCTTTTGCTCCTGATTGGGACTGCATTTGTTTTCTGGTAGCTCCGTTTCTTCCTCTGGCTGCTCTCTCTCGCAGGAAGTCAGATCCAGCACCCCACCTAAAGTCTCCAGATCTGACTGACTGTCTGTAGGCAAAGAAAGGGAAATTTTCGTCAGTCAGACAGACATCCTCCACCAATGCAGAATTAACTATGTGTCCTGTCAAGGCATCACAGACTCACTAGCATCACTTCTAATTCATTCAATTTATTTACCGCCAAGGCCCAGTAAATGTACAGCTGAGAAGAGAACATAACAGACACCCAAAATGAGGCCATTAGGAGTCTGTAACAACATACTTTCTTCTCCAACATACAGCTACTGGGTTCTTGGGTCTCAGTTTCATTGAGCCACAGTATAATCACTCTCACTACAGAGAACAAATGGTAATGCTCAGATACCAAAGAAGGGGAGGTAAGTGCAATACTATTATAAATGCATACCAAAGACCTGCAATTATTTTTTTGTTTATAAAACAGGATAGTCTCTGAGAATGCATAAAAACTACTTAATCAGTCTGTTGAAGATGTGGTTTCTATATAATGGAGCCCCTTTGCAAAATAAAAACAAATGTAATTTATTAGTATAATTAAATGTTAAAGACGGCTACATTACGAATTTGGGTAGACACAGATATAGGTCATATTGACATACTGTACATCCGACATACAGAAATCACAGACGTTTGTGCCAGTACAGGATTCAGTTCTCTATAGTGAACACATTTATTAAAATGATATTAAGACAAAAATGCAGCAATGGGAGACATCACCCACTGTTTTGTGACCCCTGCAACAACCAGACATAGGGTGAGTTATCATCCTCAACTCCCCTGCTTTTATCAACTCGTGTCACATTCTTAACATTGCTTAAAACACAGTTTGAGTTAAATGCCTTCACTTCTTTAAAGAAAAATGGAGGCAGAGACAGAGCTTCTGAATTCTATATAAAGGGTGAATATGTAAATGGAAAATAATCCAGACCAGATTTGGATGCCAAAGTTGAGACTGATGTATGGGACGTAACTGCAGCTATTGTGCCTCTTTTCAGTTAAGATTTCAGGACACAAGCTAGGCAAATCATGTTACCAAAAGCTGTCACTCTCCTTGCTTTAGTCAATTGTTTGCAACTTTTATATAGACCTAGATGTTATTATTCATCAAGTGTTATTATTCATCAGGGGACAGTATTTGGTCCTGCTAGTGAAGGCAGGGGACTGGACTTGATGACCTTTCAAGGTCCTTCCAGTTCTATGAGATAGGCATATCTCCATATATATTAAGTGAACAGCATCATCTTTTATATTTATCACGGATCAAATATTTTGAAAAGACCTCTAACATGATAGATATACTAGCAGCCAAAACACTGCATAACTAACAGTGGATTTAGTGTTTACCTGCAAGTCTAATAGCTTCTTAGTAACTACAGAGATTTTAAAAATGCTGATAAAATTTAAAAATTATTTTCTGGCTGACACATACACAGCATGTGGAGTTTGTCTCAGAACTGCCTAGATTTTTTATTGTAAACTTCTCTCATATAAAGAGAGCAGCCAGAGAGGACAGCAAGATAGTTATAACGCTCCTGACAGTTTGGAATAGGTTTTTGTAATACAACACCGTCACAGTGATAAGAAACAGCAATTAAAGAAATATTGTGGCTAAACAGAACTTCTAGTAAGTGTGCATACCCACTTAATACAGCGTAATCCTGATACATTTTGGTGGGGGATAGGAAGGATCACAGAAATGTAGGACTGGAAGGGACCTCAAAAGGTCAGTCCAGTCCCCTGCACTGAGGCAGGACTAAGCATTATCTACACCATCCCTGATCTGTCAGCAAGATGCAATCTCACTTGTTAAATCAGAATAGATTGGTTTACAAAGGTAGTTAAATATACAAAGGGCCATTAAAGTTTTCAATAGAATTCATATTCCAACCTGTGAAAACATAGGACTCAACCACAAACTGGCACATAAGGGATTCTGGGGAGGGAGATGACTCTCGGAAACAAAGATCACCTGGAAGATCCTTACAAATTTGTGTTCATATTTTGCCCTTTTGGGGTAATATTAGCACGCAGTTTGTATCTAGTGGATTTTCAAGGGGGAAATTACGAGAAAGAGTTATGAACAAAAGAGCGGGACATCTATTGTCATTTGAGAAATCAAACTGAAATGCTATGGCACAGCTCTCCTACTCATACTAACAAAATATCTATCATATATCAGAAGTGGTGTTCACAGAAAATGCTTCTGGATATTGTGTTATTTAAAGCTAGCAGCCTACCGGTTTTGTGGTGGAGTTTTGGGCAGGGGAGCAAAACTGGAATCTCATTGTCAGGCTATATCCACATTGGGAAAAAAATTTTGTTTGTTTGTTTTGTAAAAAGTTTTCCACTGGTTCTAACAGCTGTTCAATTGAACTGGGGTGAGATTTAGTGGAAGCCGTAATGTAGACAAGGCCCTGGTGGCTGCATCTATTGTTAGCCACACATTTTGTTAAACTAACTGAAATGCCTAGTTATGAAAATATGGTACTGAAAGGACAACTGGATTCTCAGTTTCCAAAGTAGCAAGGGTCATGGCACATAACAGACAAATCTTTGGCCGCCTTCTTGTAACACAGCCTGTTTTGCAGTTTCTGGAGGGCCTCCATTGTCTTCTCAGTAGAAAAGCCCCAACTACACTTATTACATGACAGGCAAAAGGGAGGAGCAGGGCAGGTTCTTGACTACAGGCTCTAGTTAATCACTAAGCAAAACTATGTAGGGAATGAGGGGGTAGGGCGAGGAAAATCTGTAACCACCTCAAAGACCTGTACTAGCCCAGGGAGGTAAGGGCAAGTCACAATGACCTTGAAATATGATGACCCATCATAAAATGGCTGCCCTATTCTATTACTGTCAATGGGAATGAAGCCACAGGTTGACCCTCAGCAAGAAGGATGCTATCTCCGACTGTTACCGATGGGTTGAAGCCAGGCTGGTCTCTGTAAAGACGGTGACCCCTTAGTCACTACGTGAGGGCCTGGCAGGGAACAGAAGACTATGGAAGTGCCAAGAATGGGGCAGTGAGGGCAGCAGGCAGAAGGAATGTGTTAGGGAACAGCAACGGAAATTCTGAGAACTCAAGAGGAATGTGGGAAGCAGGAGGTGGAGTGAGGGGATGCAGAACAATGGCGAGTATGAGGAGACTGGGGTTAGGAGTGCAGAGGAATTGGCGGGGGGGGGGGGGCGGGGGGGAAATCAAGAGACACACTGAGGGTGCCCCAGCTTTAACAAATCAGGAATGGCATTTTATGGACTCTTAAAAGGAATATGGATCTATAGCAACCTAGAAGGGCTGTGCAAAAGTAGGAACATCTTTTTTTTTTTTTTAAACAACCAAACTTTACCCTATTTCTCCTGGGACAAAGGTGAGTGCATGGTCCCCTGTCATTCATAGAATCATAGAATCTCAGGGTTGGAAGGGACCTCAGGAGGTCATCTAGTCCAACCCCCTGCTCAAAGCAGGACCAACCCCAACTAAATCATCCCAGCCAGGGCTTTGTCAAGCCTGACCTTAAAAAGCTCTAAGGAAGGAGATTCCACCACCTCCCTAGGTAATCCATTCCAGTGCTTCACCACCCTACTAGTGAAAAAGTTTTTCCTAATATCCAACCTAAACCTCCCCCTCTGCAACTTGAGACCATTACTCCTTGTTCTGTCATCTTCTACCACTGAGAACAGTCTAGATCCATCCTCTTTGGAACCCCCTTTCAGGTAGTTGAAAGCAGCTATCAAATCCCCCCCCTCATTCTTCTCTTCTGCAGGCTAAACAATCCCAGTTCCCTCAGCCTCTCCTCATAAGTCATGTGCTCCAGCCCCCTAATCATTTTTGTTGCCCTCTGCTGAACTCTTTCCAATTTATCCACATCCTTCTTGTAGTGTGGGGCCCAAAACTGGACCCAAATGAGTCCTCACCAGTGCCGAATAGAGGGGAATGATCACGTCCCTCGATCTGCTGGAAATGCCCCTACTTATACAGCCCAAAATGCTGTTAGCCTTCTTGGCAACAAGGGCACACTGTTGACTCATATTCAGCTTTTCGCCCACTGTAACCCCTAGGTCCTTTTCTGCAGAACTGCTGCCCAGCCATTCGGTCCCTAATCTGTAGCAGTGCGTGGGATTCTTCCGTCCTAAGTGCAGGACTCTGCACTTGTCCTTGTTGAACCTCATCAGATTTCTTTTGGCCCAATCCTCTAATTTGTCTAGGTCCCTCTGTATCCTATCTCTACCCTCCATCGTATCTACCACTCCTCCCAGTTTAGTGTCATCTGCAAACTTGCTAAGGGTGCAGTCCACACCATCCTCCAGATCGTTGATGAAGATATTGAACAAAACCGGCCCCAGCACCGACCCTTGGGGCACTCCACTTGATACCGGCTGCCAACTAGACATGGAGCCATTGATCACTACCCGTTGAGCGCAACCATCCAGCCAGTTTTCTATCCACCTTACAGTCCATTCATCCAGCCCATACTTCTTTAACTTGCTGGCAAGAATACTGTGGGAGACTGTATCAAAAGCTTTGCTAAAGTCAAGAAATAGCACATCCACTGCTTTCCCCTCATCCACAGAGCCAGTTACCTCATCATAGAAGGCAATTAGGTTAGTCAGGCATGACTTGCCCTTGGTGAATCCATGCTGACTGTTCCTGATCACTTTCCCCTCCTTTAAGTGGTTCAGAATTGATTCCTTGAGGACCTGTTCCATGATTTTTCCAGGGACTGAGGTGAGACTGACTGGCCTGTAGTTCCCCGGATCTTCCTTCTTCCCTTTTTTAAAGGCTGGCACTACATTAGCTTTTTTCCAGTCATCCGGGACCTCCCCCGATTGCCATGATTTGTCAAAGATAATGGCCAGTGGCTCTGCAATCACCTCGGCCAACTCCTTTAGCACCCTCGGATGCAGTGCATCCGGCCCCATGGACTTGTGCTCGTCCAGCTTTTCTAAATAGTCCCGAACTACTTCTTTCTCCACAGAGGGCTGGTCACCTCCTCCCCATACCGTGCTGCGGAGTGCAGCCGCCTGGGAGCTGACCTTGTCTGTGAAGACAGAGGCAAAAAAAGCATTGAGTACACTAGCTTTCTCCACATCCTCTGTCACTAGGTTCCCTCCCTCATTCAGCAAGGGGCCCACACTTTCCTTGACTTTCTTCTTGTTGCTCACATACATTCTCTTCATTGCAGGAGAGATATTCCAAAGGGTGGGTGGATTACTGATTGAATTTGAGCACGTAACCCTATGTGTGTGGATGTCTCTGACGTCAGGAAATTGTGTGCAGAGAGGGGCTTAGAGCCAGTCAGGAGTTGTGAGGGGCAGGGAAGATCTTGTGAGCTGGAAATAGCTAGTCTAGCTGTGAGAGCTTTCCATTCCAAAAGCTAGACACCATATAAAGGTGTCCTGTTTCAGATTTAGATATAAACTAAGCTAGGAATACATTAAAATCTGCATGTGTGTGTATTGGGAGTGATACTTTTTGCTGCATCTGGATCAACACACATTTTTAGGAACAATTTCATAGGTCTGTTATAAAGGGGCTCAGGAAGAGACGTTATTATTGTATGAAAACTGGGGGTTATAATGGAAAAACTGTTTTGTAACCTTAATATTAGTGGTTACTATCAGAAAATGGTCTAATAGTCTCCAAGGAAGTTATAGAAACCCCATCACATAAAGACATTTAAAAACTGGGGTGGGCAAAGCACTAGAAACAATGCTGTAAGAACTGGCACTGCCAGAAGGATAAGAGAGAATAAAATAGAATATTAGGGCATCTATCTACATTCACCACCATCACGGTGCTTAACTTCTAGGATATCCCAAGGAACACCACCTTTCATGTGTGTAAGATGGCACATTTTCTGTCACTATCTGAACAGCTTCCACTAGGTGGAACCATTTAGTACGTTTTTTAAATTTTGTTAAAAATACACAAGGTGTAGCTTTTCCTAGCTCCACCACCAAAGTAGAGAACACCTGCCCAATTACAAGAGGCTTATGATATCACAGATCTAAAGTGTTTTTTTCCTTCTTCATATTCACTCAAAATATATACAGTGGAACCCCGTTATAACGTGATATTTGGGGTCCAAGAAAATCAATCGCGGTAAATGCGGGGTCACTTTATAGCGGGGTTCCACTGTACAGTATTCAGAAGCTAGGGGTTTGCTGGAGCAGGAGGAGCAGGATGGCAGGAACCTCAGGGGCGCACCACGGCTGCAGGGAGAGTCACTTCTGCTGCAGCCGCCGGGGAATGGATCAGGAATGCCTCGCATCCGCCGGACTCGCCCCGCGCCAGCCGGGGACAGAGGTAAGAACCCCGGGGGCGTGCCGCGGCTGCAGGGAGAGTTGCTCCTGCTGCAGCCGCCAGGGCATGGATCCCAAAGGCCCCGTGCCCACCGGACTCGCCCCGTGCCCACCTCAGCCACCGGGGCCAGACTCGCCCCACGTTATAACCGAATTCACATTATCGCAGGGCGCATTATAGCAGGGTTTCACTGTATTACTAATACCCCTATTAAATCTAGTCACCTTTAATGAGAATACTACACATTAAAAACAGCCAGTTTACGTTTGAGGATTTCAGTCATACTCCTAAAACCCTTTTAACTAAAAGAAAAATTAAAAGCATAAAAGGACAAGTGCAATTTATTTCAAATAAATAAATCCCATCAACTTGTAATAAATGTGGGGGAAATCACCAATTTACCAAAAAAATAGTTATTAAATACAGTAACCGGTGAAAAACCAGATGCCACAATACTGCTTATCTTCTGATACAGGTTCTGATCCTGCAATACCTTCTTCAAGTGAATAGTCATTACTCATGTGAACAGTCCTATTGACTGACATGAGTGAAATTGTTCAAGACTGAGTCCAAGAAGTAGAAATCTGTATCTGAACACATCAGAAAGCCTGGAGAATTTCCCAGCTGTTTTAAGCTGAATTCCATTGTTTAATCAGGAAAGTGTTTTTATACTCCACTGGCTTAATGCAAACAATCATTATATATCTTCTATACAAGATTCTCTACTAAGTAACAGCACTTGCTTTAAAACAACTTAATGGCTCTTGCCTTTGTCACGCACTCTAGTGCTAAGCAGCTCTTCCTTTCTCAAGAACTATGATCTGGAACCTGAAGTTGCTATGGATGCAAGTCTTGCAGGCCACAGAGACTGCAATTTCAAGCCCTCTGTCCTGCTAGAAAGTAACAATGATCTATTTGACATGTACTAGGGGCTGCAACAGTTGTTGCAACATCATAATTCTCTAGTGTAGACAGGGCCTGAGAGATGTAAGGACGGATCACAGAGACGGAGATTTCTAAGCAATGATGGATTCTGCTAAACATACTAAATATACTTACTTTGTAAATATTTGCCTGGTTACCTCTGGAAGTAGTTCTCAACTTTCTCATACTGTGGACCACTTCCTGAACATATTTGCCTGTCTTTCTGTATTAGGTAAGAGAGGGCCTCTCTATTCTGTAACTCCCAGTCCCAATTCCACACCTTCCCTACATCAATTAGAGCATAGTGTTTAGTCACAAGAAACAGTAACATAAAGTTGCTTTCATATGTTAGATAGGGATATTTTATTATGTCCCCCCACATTTTGTCTCTGGTTATTTCCTCTCCCTGTGTCTATGGCTTCACATTTATTTATACCAAGTCTCCCCTCATTGCCTGAAGTCTGACTTTGTCTCTTCTCTTCTGTACTATTACGATCCTCTTCATTTATACTCCATGGCTTCCCTTTATTTCAGAATGCTGCGTACAGGCTACTCTCTCACCTAAGAAGTGGGAATGTACATATCCTCTCTCTCTTTCACAGATTCTCTATCCCTCTCTGAATCCTATTCATAAATGCCACCCTGTTTTTTGAGAACTCCTATAGACTTACTTCATATTACATGACCTCTCAAATTGCATTTCCTGTCTTTACATCTCACCTTAAAGCTTTCCTCTTTGCTTTAGCTTGTGGTTGTGTCTAACTCTCATCCAAACATCTCCTCCTTCCCCTTTCCAGTGACATTGGTACTGATAATCACTGGCTAACAACAGCCATCTTCTTTACAAGCTTTAAAATCACCTTGCAAACTTCTTCCATGTTAGCCGGACTACACTATTTACCCACCTTTCATAAGAGTCAGAAGAGGAATTAAAACATCCCTGTCTCTAAGGTAACATCATTGAAATAGAAAGTATTTTAAAAATATAATTTGCATTAATCATTTATGCTCTTTACATACCTTGGACAATGAAAGGAGACTGCAAGTCCAAGGGTGTACAATGATTTGGGAATATGATTAAAAGACAACTTGGTCCTGTCTTCACTGCAAGACTACGCTGTGTGGGAGGAACAACTGTACTGTAACTGCATTCCCCAACACTACCCCTGGGGGAATTCTGCGCCACTGCGCATGTGCAGAATTCATGTGTCCTGCAGAATTCCCCCCCCCCTGCAGAAAATACATTCTGCCCCAGAAGTGCTGCAGTTCCACCTTTCGCCCACCAGAGGCCACTGTGGAACCAGAACAGTCAACAGCATGAATGTAACAGGCTGTTCTGGTGCCACAGAAGCTTCTGGTGGGCAAAAGGCAGAACTGAAACACTTCTAGGGCAGAATGTATTTTCTGTGGAGGAAAAAACATTCTGTGTCCGCGCAGTGGCACAGAATTCCCCCAGAAGTAGAAGTTCGTCACAGCACCTGCCTGTGTAGCCAGGTTAGGACATAGTTGGGCATATGGGGCTGCTGGGAGGTCACAGACTGGAGTTCAGAATGGCTAGTGGGGGAGGACAGACTGGGGCATGGGCTCAGGAGTTAGTGGGGTGACAGCATTGAACCAGTGACTGAATGGGAGTGGGGGTGCATAGCCACATGGGGACAGGGGAGGGGAGCTGCAGGGACACATGGGGATGGGGAAGGAGGCTGCAGGGACTCATCGGGATGGGGGGTTGCGGGGATAGGGGCAGATATGCCTGACTGAATGGGAGAGGCTTGTGTTATTTGACAAATAACATATGCAGAATTTTTAATTTTTTGGCACCGAATTCCCCCAGGAGTACCCAACATGGATGTTTATAGAGTATAGATCTGAACTTTATCTTGCTTTGTAAGGCCCTGCCAGCACAGGTCCAATAGCCTAGTTAAACATGACAAACATAATTTACTTTGACAAAGTAGTGTGGACTGAACCAAATGGCACTAGAACAATCATGCACTACCTAGACAGAGAGCGAGGCTACATCATGCCTTTTTGAATAATATTTCACTTTGGTTGCAACCACCCTTGCAACCCAGCCAGGTTAGAAACCTCTTTGGCGACAACCAAGTTTAAAAACTTTCAAACTTTAAATTCTATTGCAAGGAGAGAACACAGAAGGCCTCAGGTCCTGTCTACACAATTTTATTCTGTCAGGGGATTATGTTACAACATGAAATCCCCTTGATCAAGTTATGACATTTGGTTTTGCCTGTGTAGTCAGGAACAAAACATGTCATACCTATAACACCAACTGTGCTATATAGCCCTGTAAAGTTAAGGGCTGCTAACACAATTATAACACAGTGTAGTCCCATTTTGACAGGCAAGGCCAAATCATGTTGTAACATGTCCCCAACATGGTAAAGTTTATTGCTAGGCTAGCACTTAGCCGGATCTGTATTACACTGTTTAGAAAGGGATTGCAAGGGATTCATATTCTGGTCCCTCTTCCCTTCATTACAGTACAACACCATCTATCAAAGAATTCATGGATATTGGAAATCCTCATATAAATGGGAATTCAGAAAAATGGAAGGAAGGTATGGGGCACCCTGATGCAACTGACTGTTGGTTAAATCAGGGTTCAGTATAATGAGGCTGATTTGTAACTTTCATTAACAGGCTAATCAAAACCACGTCCCTTCTGCTGCTTTTAAATTCATTGCTACAACACAACTTTTATGAAACCTACTCAAAAGATTCCTGACACAGAAGCTCTCTTTGAAGTGTGTATGTACTTCACAATGAAGGCTTGCCCATGCAAACTACAACCAGAGGCATATTCAATCATTTTCAGGCAACAGACTCACACAGCCATCTGCTTGGCTTCCCTCTAAGTTCGGTCTCTCCTGTGTAGTCAACACAGAAAAACTACTGAATAATTGCAACTACTCTTGTTCCTATCAGCTTGCCCTTTCTGAACAAACACCGCTCCGCCCTTTGAAAGCTAACTAAAGCCTTATGTCATGCAGCAATGAATTTGCTTCGTTTTTCTACAGTCTCCAAACAAATTAACACAACTTGTCTTGTTATTCTGAACAACCTGGAAGAACTACCTGTGCTATCATGAGATCCAGCATCACTTTCTTTAGACTGGGGGATAAGCCCGTTTCTTCTCAGAGAGCAGTTGGCAACTCCATGTTTGCGTAAGAGGTGGCGTTCACAGTTAGATTTGGTAGAAAAGAAGACATCACATTTTTGACAGGGGAAGGGCTTCTGACCTGAAGCGGGAAAAAAAAATAATTTATCTATCTTTCTAATGTGTAATAAGAGCCGCTCTGGTTTCTTGTTGGTTTGAGACCATGTGTAATTCATGTGACCATTATTTTTCCTCTACACCTAAAATTCCATCCTATCCTGCCTGGGTGGATGAAGTTCCCTCTCACCTCCATAGTATCCCAGGAAAACTACTACAACATACTAGTTGTAAGTTCCTCAATAGAAGGAAGGATCTTTTCTCTGTGTGTGTTGCATCAGGCCTGTTGTGTTCTGGGCCTGATGCAACTTCCCTCTGAAATCACTGGGGATGTTTTTCCATTGACTTCAACAGAAGCTACATCTGGTCCTGTGTAAACAGAAATGATCATCTCTCTGCATGTTTGGAATAAGAATAACAAAAGGAGTAAACATAAAAAGCTAGAACAGCAAAATAGAACTGGGTATAGAAAGCTTTAAAAAAGCCAAAGCAAAACCAAATGCCATGCAATGGAATCAGAAAAACGGGCCTAAAAGATACCTCTCTGGAGAAGGAAGAGGTGGAGACAAGCGGTGTGTATAAAAGGAAATCAGCTACTGTAAGAAACCGAAGGGTAGCTCATCTCCTTTATACAATACAGACAATATGGTCCCTTCCCTCACTTTAATCTTCCATGAGTTGGGTTCTGTCCTAATTAGCATTTGAATCTGTATTAGGGAATTATGTGTCACTTAAACAACCCTGTATCTCACAACTGAACTGGTAGGGGTAGTCACAGCCATGGTAGTCACACGGCTCTCTCTGATGAGTTCTGCTTCTTCCCCTTTCTTGATTTTCTCAGTGTAAATTCAGCGTTCTGCAAGTGGTATGGTACCACTGTCTACAGGCTGAGAAGTTGCTCACTTCTTAGCTGGCCAGCTAATTATGTTGGCTGTAAAATTAAAACTTGAAATATTTATACCATCTTTGTCTCCACGTGTACTTGGCTCCTTTCCATAATCCAAATATAAAGCAGAACTTCAAAGTGGAGGCCCTTTTGCAGTTTGCTGCACGTTAGCTCTGTGCTTTTCCATGTTTCTTTGCGTGTATGCAGTAGGAGGGTTAGTTTGGAATTAATTATTTATAACTCAGAACCAGGTTCTCAGATCAGAATCTCCTGGCCATTCTAACATGGAAAGATTTCACACAGCCATCTTTGTATAAAACAGTCTAATACATTTACAGCAATTACAACCAAAACCTTTTGTTCTTCTGACCTTCGAACAAACACACACATTATGATTAGACTGAGGTCTCAAGTCCTACCTACAAATCCTACTTGTTGTGCAAAATGTACTTCCCCCACACACAACCATGTATTTTGCCAACATCAACTTAAACTAATAGATTAAAGAAACACGGCTAGGCCTCAGAAGGGGCACACACGCTGGACTCCTCAAAACAAGAACTTAAAAACTGGACCATTCTCTCTCTCCCTCTCTTTTTTTAATTAAAAAAAGTTTTGCATAAGAAAATGCAGGAAACCCTGGGTAATCCCTTTAATAGTCATGAGGATTTTTTCCCCAATGAACTCAAAAGTGCTATTTCAAATAGACTCAGGATGTGGCACACTTCTCAGAAGTTTGTCCAAACCCCCCACATTTTATTTTAAGTCACGTAGCAAATTACATAAAGAGACAATGATTTGGCCTGAAGGCTTTTTCCCTGGCTTTAAATAACAAATTGTTCTTGTGATAGGATACCTCATGCAAGTAGGTACATTAACTTTTTTTTAGTTAAACTGATTAGGACTGAGCTTTGAGTTTTAATTATTTACTTTTTCCATACAGACATCATTGCTTGGCCTGAAGCTTACACATTTGATGTAAGACGACTCATTGTAGAACTCAGAAAGCAATGCAAAAGAACTACTGTCTGGGTCAGGCAATTTTAGGGAATCTTCAATAGCATCTATTTAATATACAAAAAAAGGATTATGAAACAATTACGGCATAACATAAGAGAATTTCTTAACTTTTCTTAAACAGAATCAGCTCATGGTATTTAAAAAAAAAATAAAAAAATTTCCCACTGTCGCCATAAGGGGGAAAAACATAATTACTATGACAAAGTGTTACAGTGAAGATATCAATTCAAAATTAGGTTTTTTCAGATTAAGTTATTAAAACAAAGAATTTTTAAAACCTAGTTACTTTTCCTTATTTGTGCCTTTATATATTTCTCAGTGTGGACAATAAAAACAGACTTGTCAGTCTCATTTTATTTATAATTGATTTCATTTCAGAGTCTAGTGGTTATTTTGCAAGGTTTGCAAGTCAAAGTTTATTTGTTTAAAAAAATGCTTCCACCGGTAAGTCTTAGCAACATCTCAGTGTTAAAATGTTAATATCAAAAGCTCATTTTTAAAAACCTAAGCTTTGGGCCAAATTTGACCTGACAGCATCCGTTAAAGAATCAATCAGGAAGGTTTTTAATGAGCACACATCCCCCCCCTCCCCCCACCACCACTGATTTACATACAATATATATGATTAACCTGCTGTGGACTCAAGGGTCCAAATATACCAGATTTAAAAAAAAAAAACACGCACTGCCCGACATGCAAGGAACAAAGTGAAATTAATCATCTCCGAGGCACCCTCTTGTTTGTTTCACTTTACTGGAACACAGAGGAGGAAAACAGGGAGAAAAGCAGAGGGATGAGGATGGGAAAAGTAAAGTGAAGGGAGAGGATGACTCAAGGAAAATCAAATACAGTCAAGCAAAGAAGAATGAAGAAAGAAATATTAAAAGGACATGGGTTCAGGTATACTCAGACACAGTGGTACAAGTGTACAGGTACCACTTTTGTGCTCTTCCAAATCAGAGTATACCTGACCCACTGACGTCCAACTGCATGCTGTGTATCACAATACAAACCAATGGTATTTCATCTACAGGTCAAATACTTCTGGAAAAAAGTTCCTGGAGTCACAGAGACGTACTGAGGTGGAGATGAGGAAGTGGAAGGAAGCTAAATGGGACTTGGTAGTGCGAGGGATGGAGCAAAAAATGTGGGAGAAGATGACAGCTGGGGAACTTAAAGATGGGGCAAGGCACCAGCAATGAAGATGATGTGATGGTACTCTGGCAGTATGAAAGAGGAAGGGGCCAGCATGCATGGGATGGGGTGGCAAGAAGCACAGACTGTGTTTAGTTATTTTTTTTAAATAGAGTGGGGGAAAGGGAACCACATTTTAAAAATGAAAAACATGTTCTGACCCTCTGTGGAAGAAATACCCCCAGTATTAACAAGCATAAGAGATATATTTTAACTTTTTCACATTTGTATAACACATTTGCTTAATGTTGGCATGTGAACCCTAATTTAATGCTTGAAATGGTGGAGCTTTTCCTCATTAGGATACTCATTTGCTAAGTTAACTGGATAATTTAAACACTTGAGCCTGGGAACAACACAGATAAATAACAGATGGGTTCACCACTTCCCCTACTAAATCAATCTCTATTATTTGTTTCACAACAGCTTATTACAGAAATATAGGAGGATGTGAGGACATGGATGTGGCTAAAGCAAGGACTGTAGGCCAGGCAAGTGAGAATACAGTGCCAAGATTTCCCCCTAACTCCTTCAGATTTGTTGAGGCCAAAACCTTTAAGTGTCTCCTCCATCACTGTCCCAAGTCAGGGAATGCATAGCAAACTGAATAAAATATTCATACTTTTCATTACAAGAAGGCTAAGTAAGACTGAATGTTTCCTGACTTGCTCTGAAGTTTAACCAGAGCTACCCAACATATTACGGAGTTCTGATCTGCGAAAGGGGTTTGGGGAAACTATCTGTTCCCAAACCTTCCACTAACCTGAAGCTGTCCCCCTCAAAAATTCCCATTGCACAGCTTTTACTATCACATGTATCTCTCTGGCACCCATTAATATTGTATCTACTACACCTGGCTCCCAACAATTTATTCTATGTGGTCACACCTATGACAGGGGGTCCGGTTAATGTTTCAAAATATTTACAGCCCGTTTTTGTCATTCACGGCTGCCTTCCTGACCAGTACTTCATGGGTCTTCATATCTCACTCCTCCTCGGTCATTCCATTTAGTCTCCGAGGCCTTGTTTACACTAGAGTTTTCAGCTGTCAATTTTGTTGCACTGGTGCAAAACCTTGAGTATAGGGTTAGCCTGCTAGTGTCACCCAGGCTAAACTGCACTAGTCCAAGTCATAGTTTACATCAGCAAACCACATCACCACTAGTGGTGTGTGCCAGCACAGCTACACCAGCGTCACTACACTGATGGCTAAAAAACGCAGTGTAGACAAGGCCAAAGTGTACCAGGATGAATCTGAATTGATTGTAACAATCACTGTAAGTGATGCCATCAGCAGAGTAGTTGCTCAGCAAAAAGGATACTGGGCTAGATGGACCATTGTTCTGACCCAGTTTGGCCATTCTTATGTTCTTTGCCTATGCTGGGAATCAGCACCACTTAACGCTCTCAGTGGCAAGCCACCAACTTAGCTGTACTGGTGCAAGTCCCTAAGGTAGATAAGCAAAGCTGCTATATGAACTGATGGAGCTGCTCATCCCCAGCTTGGAGTTAAGGTAAGTTCCACCAATGCATATCATGGCTTATTGTGGTTTCCTCTGTCTACACTAGGTGTCTCACCAGGGAAGGTACTTTGGTGGCTAGTCATTGACAGCTGTAAGCAGAGCAAACCCCAAGTGAAGACACAATGTTCTGCCTCACACACCAGATGCTGCTTTTCTGCTAAGGATGCATTTCCTCTTTGGAGGGTGGTGATTTATAAGAGGATTAAGAGAGACCTCAAACGCCCCTTACCACTGAAAACAAGCTGTGTATTTAGTGAGACAAAGCAATCTGTGCTGTGCAAGGCAGAAAATAATAGCTTTACTGTTGTACGGGTGTTCTGCAAGTTACATGCTCATGTCACCCGAAGTGGACTGTAACAGGGATTGCTCTATGGGTCAGAGTCCCTTTAAATTGTTTAACTAACTTTTTCCAGCTCTTCAGTTTTCTTTCTTCATTAGAGACACAGTTAGTCCGTTATTAGATTTTGCATTCTTTTCAAAATGGAAGTTAACTTCCCTACAGTCTGTACAAGCAGTCAACTCCTTTGTGAATCAACACTACTTGGTTAATATACAGAATGCCTGCAGGATAGAGCATTGCTTACAAATGCCCGTTACTCTTATTCTTCTTGATGTCAGCATTTGACATTCCTCAACACAAAAGCAAATGCTAAGAGCTTAAACTGCTATTCCTCCTCTTTAAATAAAATGAAAGAGACTAGGGGTCCAAGACTGCAGCTTTGCTTTTCTCTGTACACAGGATGAGAGTCTACCCATCTCTCTGCTGCAATGCTAGTTGAAGAGGGAAAGTAAAAAGCAATGCAGTATTCGCTACAGCATTATTTATTTGTTTTAAAGTGAAAGACAAACAGATCAGTCTCCTCATAATGTCCTTGGAATATAAAAGTTTAATGTTATTTACGCAGCAACACAATATTAAGAAAAAGTTCCAAGGAATATACAGTAAGTCTTCTTGCTTCAGGGCATAAGCCAGCCTCCTAAATGTCTGGGGTTAGGAAGAAACATCCCCTATGGTGCAGGTTATTACGCAGCTGTTCATTATGATGTTTCTTGCCCCCTTCCTCTGAAGCACAGGGTACTGACCATCATAAACAACCAATACTAAACTAGAGGGGACCACTTCTTTGATCCAGCCTGGCAGTTCCTACGATCTTGTTCTGCTACAGAGTTTCACATTTATTTGCTCTCAGTTTTAAAATTCCTTATATATTTACTAAAGCTGACAAGCTGCTAATGAAGAAAGGCAGCCAAACAAATAATCAATGAACACAACTATTCAATACATAAGCTCATCTTCAGAATAAAGTTAGAATAATTGAAAACTAGAGGGCACATTCTCTTCCTAAGCACAACAGAGGAACTCCACTGATGTCAACTGAGACTACAGCTACACTGTGAACTAGGGGTGTGATTCCCTGGCTTGTGCGAGTATGCGTACACAGAATCACACAACTAGCTCATAGTGTAGACATAACCTGATTTGTGCCAGATTTGCACTACATGTAGGAGAGCAGAATTTACCCCTCGATATCCATGAGTACAGAAGTTAGGCGGGCTACAATATTACTGAGAAACACCATAGTAAAGTGCTGTGTTTTCATACCCCAAAATAATGGGAATGGTTGAGAAGTCACAAAACAAAGAGCAAAACTATTCAGACTATATACAGGGGGAGAAGAATGAATGGCACCCTTCCCTCCCCTAATCCAGCTAACATGGTGCACTGAGTCTCCCAAGAAGTCAGAGAGTCTCTTTCAGGGGAAAATAAGCTCAAGTGACTACAACCTAACAATTATAGCATGAGGCTCTTACCTGTGTGAGTGAGCATGTGGCGCTGCAGGGAACTCGCCCAAGGAAAGACTCGGGGACAATAAGGACAGGTGATTTTTTGCAGGCAGTTTGAGTAAGCATTCCTCTTTCCTCTCAGCAGCTTATCGTCGGCAGTTTCTCTCTCGTCTTCACTTGTTCCATTTCTGTCAGCTTCCTCTTTGAAATCATCAGTGGACTGCAGAAATGGACTAAATTTATTAGTGTCTGTGGTAGCTAGCATCTTCTCTATGCTCGCAAACTCCCCGCTTGACTCCAGGTCCACACCACTGCTCGCTTTAGGCTTGTTTTTCGTTCCTTTCTTCCTACCTCTTTTCTTAGCCAATCCAGCATCAGCAACAGGAGACTTCTCTGGGACATTTGGATTGTACGCCTTCTGAGTAAGGTCACTGGGAAGGCTGGAATCTTTCTGGATAGCCATTGTGATTGTCGCTTTTGGTTTGGAGTTCCCTGATTTATCAGAACCAGCGGAGCTGCTGGCTGCCGTGGGACTGGAGTCTGTTACCTCTGTTTTCAGCAAATCAGGAGCAGAAGACACAGATGAAATGATCTGGGCAATGGAAGCCAGAGGTGGCAGTTCTTTAGTTACCGGAGGCTTTGGCAAAAGAGGTGGTGGCTTAGGCCTCAAGGGTCGCAGCAAGCCAGGGTTGCCAAGAAGAGCTGGGGAAATGATTGGGACAGTCAAATGCAAGGGACCCTTCAGTGGCTGGGAATGTTTGAGGGCTCCATTTTTCTCCACACTCCCATTGGCACTGAAGGCCAGAGGGCACTGCTGACAGTTATAGAGCTTGTCGCTATTCCCAGAAACTTGGTCTTGTTTCTTGGCTTCACTCTCGACATCCTCTTTATCCTTCTTGAGGGCTTTGGGAATCGACAGGTCTATGGGCTCCATGGAACAGTCATAATGAGAAAAGGAAGAGGTGCCAAACAGGTTCTCCTGCTTCACTTGCACTGTGCTTAAGTTTTTGTTCTTTTGCGAGAAGTCTAAAGGCTCGTCAAAGTCCATTGGGAAATTATTTGCAGGTTCAAGTTTGATTGGAACATGAGAAGGTGCCCCCCGCAAAAAGCCATTCTGCGATTCCAGGAAAGAAGTGATGGACTTGCGGTCCATGTAAGTGCTGTCCTCCAGTAGTGGAGGGTCTGGCTGGTTCTCCTGAGGACTGCAGTCCACTGCCAGGATGTAGTTCTCTATCTCCCTCTCTTGCACGTGTAAGTGTTGCTTGAGGATATGGTGAATGCAGTTTCGCTTGGCTGAGAAGGCAGTGCCGCACTCTTTACACTCAAACGGCTTCTTCTTCTGGCAGCCGCTGTGAGTCCTCATGTGGATGCGCAGGGCGCGATAATGCTTGAGGTCCTCACCGCAGAATTTGCACACTGTGTCAGGGGAGCAGAAAGCATCCACCATCTCTGCCGCATTGCTGGTGACATACTCAATGTTCTTTTCTATGTCCTTCCTGGTCACTTTGAGGTGCTTTTTGCGCAGGTGCCTCTCACAGTTGGCTTTCACTGTGAAAGGGTAGTGGCAAATTTTACAGATGTACGGCCTCTCTCCACTGTGCGTCCGCAGGTGCCTAATCAGTGCTGCCTTGTCAGCTGCAATGTATTCGCAGATGTTGCACTGGTAAGGGGAGATGCCCAAGTGAGAGCGAATGTGAGCCCTCAAGACACCAGAGAAGGCGAACACCTGGTCGCAGAAGCGACACGGGTACAAGACTTTCCTCATTGCTGGCGCTTTCTTGTTTGTGGCCCCCGCAATGATGGCCTTGAGGTCCCCTTCTGTGACCTCTTGCTTGATCTTGGCTTCCATACTCAAAGGCAACAGGGCTTCTATGATACTATCTTGTTCCAGCTGAGTTTTCATTTCGTGCTGACTCAGTGGCTCTGTCTTGGGCTGAGGGAATAACTGTGAAGAAAGACTGGATTTGTTTCCCGATTTAGACTGTGTAAGGTGAGCCCTGGAAGCGGACTCCACTGAGTTTTTGATCAGCCTCAGTGGTGGCGGGGGAAGGCTTGGACTGATGCACCCAGGCGAGGCTTGCTGTGCACTGATCAGCGGAGGAGGCGTAGAGGTCGCTACAACTGTTCGAGGAGCCACCAAGGGCTTTGGCTTCAGTGGAGGCATATGCTTGAAAATAGACTGCACGGGGACAGCAGGTGCCTTAGAGAGCGGCGGAAGACTTATCTGAGGAGGAGCTGAAGAAGCCATCTTCAAGATCTGCTGAATGTCGGCCAGTTCGATGGCAGACTCGTTGGAGATGGGTTTGACCACAATACTGCTGTCGGGCTGAATGATAAAGCCTTTCTGGAAAGGCTGCAGCGACAGGAGCTTCATGTTCTCTTTTGTAGGCGGAAGGACCGAAAAAGAACCTCCCATGGAAGCAGCTTCCAGAGCAGACATGTTCAGCAGGCTAGTGCTACCAGGTTCCTGAGGTAGGTTACTCTTCAGTGTTCTAAGCTGCATTTCTTGGACCTCATCTTCCATAACCTCCTCCTGTTTGACAGGCTTGATGTCTTTGGTGTGCTGTAGGCCCAAGGACGCCATGTAGACTTTCTGGTCTGGGTTCTCACCAGCTGGGGTCTTCACCTGCGGTTTGTGCTTTTCTTTTCCCTGATCAACCATATGGGTTTCTGTGTGCAGTTTGAGTGCCGAATGCATGGGGAATGCCTTGTTACATGTCTCACAAATAAACCGATGAAATTCACTGATGCATCTTCGCAGATTCGTTTCACACCAGACCTACAAGATAGCCACAAAATAATGTAACTGACCTAGTATTTGAATTAGAAAACCTAAATATCAAACAAGCCTTATGTTTCTGCAGAAAAAGAAAACAAATTTCACTTCTCCCCCTCTCAAGAGATAGCAAAACACCTCATAGGGGAACATATTTAAATTAATGCATACTTTTATTAAGGTATGTGTGAATTAAACGTAGCCCTCGGGCTCCTCTCATGTTGCTAGTATTGCCTAAGTGTGGCAAAGTTTGTCCATCATTGTTTTATACATGCCAGGCTTATTCCAGGACATCATTTGCAAACAGACAGAGGGATAGCACTTTGTTTACAGAATCTAAATTTTTGTTTATTCTGGTATCCTCCAGGGTTTGCAACTCAGACAGGCAAAGATAGCAAAATGATGTTTCTAAAAAGACAACATGTTTATGCCCTACAATTCATCTCCTTTTAAAGAAAAGTAAATCCTATGCAGAATCCTGGAGAATGCTTAGATAACATTTCTACATACACTATGTATACCTAAAATCGTGTGTGTGTGTGTGTGTGTGTGTGTGTGTGTGTGTGTGTGTATTAAAATATCTTATACATGTAGTGGTGATAATTATGTGATAAATTGCATTAATACGAACTATGACTACATCATCTGCTTTCTGCCTACTAATCCATTTCTTTCAGGAGTAATTCTAACTTTTCAAACACCTGAGCAATTTAATAATACAAATAATAAAAGAAATCAACCTGCCAAAAAATGTTCCCTTCTTTCATGAATGTGAAATTCCTTCATAAAAACCATACCAATCTGAGATTCAGATTGGGATAGTTATACACAGTCCTACACCAGTGACAGAATTTAGGTCTAGTACAGGGGTGGGCAAATTTTTTGGCCTGAGGGCCACATCAGGGAACAGAAATTGTACGGTGGGCCATGAATGCTCACAAAATTGGGGTTGAGGTGCAGGAGGGAGTGCGGGCTCTGGGGTGGGGCTGAGAGGTTTGGAGAGCAGGAGGGGGATCAGGGCTGGGGTAGGAGGTTGGGACATGGGGAGAGGCTCAGGGGGTGCAAGCTCCGAGCGGTGCTTATCTCAAGCGGCTCCTGGAAGCAGTGGCATGTCCCTTCTCCGGCTCCTACGTGGTGGCGCGGTCAGGTGGCTCTGCACACTGCCCCATCCGCAGGCACCGCCCCATCAGCTCCCATTGGAGAACATAGGAGCCGGAGCAGGGCCATGCCACGGCTTCCAGGAGGCGCGTGGTGTGGCCCCCGACCCTGCGCCCCGGCCGGAGCGGGGCTGATCTGCGTGGTCCGGCTCGCGGGCTGGTTTAAAATGGCTCGCAGGCTGTAGTTTGCCCGCTCCTGGTCTACTATCTTGCAACTTGCCAGAGCTAGAAAACAGAGACTAATCCCACTGGGAAGGAGAGATTACCAGCTTCCTAATGGGGCACTCACTGGATCTGGATGGTCCTGAAGTATTGGACGTTTAAGTCAGGACCCTTCAGTATACAAAAACCTATTTCGGGTCTTTTTTTGAGAGGCACTGTAAATATATTAATTTTAATTTTCTTTCTCCTTGTGAGCCCTCTACATTTGGACTCATGGTAATTAAGGCAGGTGGGCTTTGAAAGTAGAGGTATATGAACAAGATTTCCAGTGCAAAATTTTACAACTCAAAAATATTTACCGAATGCTTTTTCTGTAAATTCTGTAGTACGTTCAGAATTCATGCACATATGGGGGTAGTGTAAAGATTTTACAGGCACACATTCGAGGGAACTGTCTAGCCTCACGCAAGGCGTCGTCACGCACAAGTAATATAAATTTCACAAACTGATAAAACCTCTATATCACACCAAAAGGTACATATACATTGCTGAGCAAAGCCCATCATGTATTCCCAACTCTATCATGTGTCTTTTATAGGTATTTTAAATGTGGAACAAAACTAATTTTTTGATTGGGGGTCTGGGAGGAGGAGCAGAGATTAGTTTTTAACAGCCCAAAAAGTTTTCCTTTAAAAAAATATTATAAAAAGCCTTTAACAAACTAACCTAAAAGGCATCCCTCCAGGACGCCACTTGTGATCTAACACTGAGAAGAAAATTGTGGAATCTAAAAAGGCTGAGTATGTTCCATAGCGTTCCACAAAATATACTACAACTAGTCCCTGCATTATCCAATACAAAATCCTTCAATTAATTCAACAGATAAGCATGGCTGTGATTTTCAGAGCTAGGGAGATTAGAATACCTGAGAAATGCGGGGGAATTTCCTACAGGAGAAGTCTGTGAATCCCAAATCATGGAAGCCTGCTGGAATTGAGGGATTGTTCTGAATGAAAGGCTTTCCCAATGGGTCTCTCGGAAGCTGCTTGTGAATAACTGCATTATGACGCAGCAAACCCCGATGAGTGCGAAAGGTAATACAACAAGTGTCACACCTGGAAAGACAAGGAACATAGTAAAAAGTCACAGAGTGATTTTAAATGTAAGGAGAATGGTCGTCATACTAACAACTTGGTAACAATAAATAAAGTTGTGGCCCATAAAATGCCCAGCAAAACAAATAGGACAGTTTTTAATTATGATCAGTTTCTACCCACTTCTGGCTAGTACAGTAAGTTCACGGGAAGTTTAAAGAATGCAGCACATGTCACCTGAACGTCACATGTTAATGGACAATGAAGAGAGACTGGGACGGCAGCATGCTGACACTGTTCCCGCTGACACTGTTCCCATCGTCTCAAACAATCTACTTTGATAGCTTTATGTTGTTTAGTTTAAGCACAAATTCTGGGACTCAAGTGCTGTAAACATCATAAAATCGTAGTGGTGGGGAAGGAAGGGATGAGAAGTCAAACTGAAGTCAGCAAGCACCAGAAATCATATACTGATAGCCCTTTTAATTATTGTTCACTGTACTACAGAATTTCTTTTGACCCTATAAACAAACTTCTATGTATGAAATAGCAGAAACTGTTTTGTACTTCACTTCATTGTCATACTTTCATTGGTTTTCCTAAAGTAACACCACTACCTCACATTTTTTTACATTATTAGAGTATAACCTCTTTGGAAAAAAGCATCTGAAGCAGATTCAAAAGTCTCATCATATACATACACCTCTCATAGTCAATGTATCCCAAAGACTGATGTAGGAGTGAACACATTTTGATACCATACCCACACCAAACAGCAGCAATATTTGCACAAAGCTGACTTGCACTATAAATGTTACATTTTAAATTCAAGGTTTTCAGAATGCAGCAACATTTAGACAGCATGCCAAGATCAAGTGTAAACAACTTGATTAAATATCTGGTATCCTAGATTTATACCATAAAGAAGAATTCAAATCTCAACACTGTAAATAGTAAGCAAAGCATTCACACTGAATTCAAACAAAGACATCACTTTTATCAGCAGTACCTTGCTGCTAAACTGTCAACTTTGCATTAAGATGTCAGTTTCACAGAAGCAAATGCCAATGAATAAGAGTAATTTAAACTCTGCCAGTGGAAATTTTATTAGCAATATTTGTACATTAAACCCTATTTCTTGCATTCCTGCCATGCTGTGCTCCAGAGTGAGGTTTTCTGCAATAAGAGACTTACCCACAAAACAAAGTGTTCAAGTCATGTGTCCCTTAAACTGCTCATAAGAAGAATTTTTTTGACATCCGCTATTAGTAATACAGCAGAATCCCATTAATAAAAAAGTGTTTTTAAAAAAAATCACTAGCTGTCTTCTAAACTGACTTCTGCTACGCCTTACCTAAATGCGTGGCAGTCTTACTGAAAGCACGGTAACTGTCTTCAAGGTAAGAAAACATCCTGCAATTGGAAAGAGCTTCTCTGACATTCCTGAAACAGTCCCCTTCTGACCTCTAAGTCACTACTATTGCTGCTCTTTTTACCACTTTGCAAACTTTCATGGACATTTTTTTTTTTAATTCTTCTCTGAAAATAAAGAGATAATCAAGTCACCCATAAAGTAGCTGACCTCATATTCCCCAAGTGCTGAAAGAAAAGAGTGTGAAGTATATGTAACACTGCTTTTGTTATCATGCTGTGTAGAAGGATAGGACATGAATATTATGCTCTTGAGCTTTAATATGCTTTATCTCCACTCTCAGTTCACTTGCCTATTACCTTAATTACTGCCAATATACTGTCTGCATTCAATTAAATATGGAATCATACACATTTACAAAGCAATTGTTTACTTCAAGGGCTCTGCTAAATGTGATGACAACCTTTGGTCATGCTAGAGAAATACCAATGTGTTAGAGTTCTTAATATCATAATTTGCAGCTGTTCTGTAACTAGGTCTGTGATACCTATTATTCTAGGATGTAAAGCTTTGTCCTTTCTTTTCAAAAAACAAAACAAAACACCACAACAAACCCCATGTGTGAGATCACATGGGCAGGAGGGCATCAAGGGTTAAATAATTACCAAAAGAACTCATATAAATATAGAGGCATATATTCTTAGAAAGGATGAAATATCAAACATGAAAGCAAATAGTGTCATCAGTAACTTTCCATGGTGCCGGAACAGAGGAATAAACTTTAAAGTATCGTAATGTATTATTATATATGGTCCCATGGCTTGCAATACAACCTAGCTACTTTGAAATTAATGTTAGTCTGATCAGAAAATTCATTCTGCCATGTCTTCTTATTATTTATACGTACTGTGGTAATGCCAACAGACTCCAATCATAGATCAAAGCCACAAACACATAAGTCTGATAGAAGTAAATTTTGTTTTCTATGGACTCTAACCTTTCAGACGCAATATATCCTAAAGCACATTTTATAAAGGGATGAGTTAAATACAGGTAAGAGATGTGCCTGGAGGCAAACATGGCAGCTACTATGCACTCTGCAATAGCTCTGACACATCTCTGGGCATTCAAATCTGTTTTATTGGGAAGCAGGAAACGGAGAGCACAGAGTTCCCTTTCAGTATTTTCAAATGGTGCCATGCATTCTTTAACTACCACCTGAACAAACTAACTAGGAATAAAAGGGTCTTGTCTCCATTTAACACATCATCTGAAAGACAGCACAGCTAATGGAGCAGCACTGCCTCATACTGTACCACAGCATCCTGACAGAACACAGAGTTGTGGAGGGAGTGCTAACAGCCAGTCCAGGCTGACACCTCAATGATGAACCACAGCCCTACCCTGTGTGTGCCCACTCTGTGTGTGATCTATACCGGCTGCCTTTATTCTGTCCTTGTTAGGTTTTAGAGGTCTTGTCAGAAACAATACTCAAGATTCTTTCTTTGAGCAGAGTCCTGATAGCTGTCTGTGCTCTTACGCCACCTACAGTCTTAAGGATTTGCTCGTCTTGCCTCAGGTTGGCAAGAGACCTGGTTGAAAAAATGGCAAATGTTTTCCATTAAATATTAAAAAGAGAAAAACGTAGAAAAAATGTTGGATTTTTCACAACTGAATTTTGTTTGTTCCCTTCTTTCTTCCCCCCCTTGCTGGACGGGGAGAGAAAGAGGAAAGAAAAAGGTCAAATGATTTTTGATTTGGTTGGAAAACCCTTTTTGTTCATTAAATGTTTTGACAAAAATTTCATGGCCAGCTCTAGTTGGCAGGTAATATTGCCATTGCTATGCTGGGCCCTACGATGTATAAATCACTGTCCCTTGACTGAACATCTTAAAGCAGTATTGGAGCTGTGTGAGACAGTCAATACAGTGGAGACAAAGGCATGCCCTGCTCTCCTCCCTCAGATGCAACACACAGATTCTCTTGGGGTTCAGACTCCTGCATCTCAGACAGAAACAAAGATTCAGGCAGTGAGTCAGAGAGGAAGGATCTCAGGATTTAAATCGCATAGTGTAGGGAATACAAATTCTGTCTCACACTCAACACCTGTTGACATGGCTTCAACTTAGAAAGCTGAAATAAAACCGGCATGAAAAGCCATCACCCAGAAACTTTTGGAACAGCCTCTATCAGCCAGAGACACTTAACTCCAACAGGCCTCTCCTAATGCCTCCTAGCTAACTCTTGGCACCTTGCTTCTAAAATGCTCTCCAAGGACAATGGAGGTCATTGTAAATCCATTCCTGATGCAGAGCGATGCAGATAGAGCTGTAGGCTCTTAAGGTCTCCCAGGATTTGCAAACTTCACTTGGGCTTGTCAGTCTTCATTACAGATTCAATGTATATCCATTTTGCCCAACATTGTGTGTGACAGTTTTTTCATTAAGTGCCAAGGACCTCTGAGCTCTTTGTGTACAATGAATTTACCTTTCAATGCAATGGCACTACAGCTGTACAGATGAATGCTAATTCTATGACAAAGACATACAGATATTGCTATACTTTATATTAAATATCTTCATATTATTCCATTTTAAAATAAGTTGTCATGCTTGACAATACACCACACTGTAAATTTACTTATTTTTTTTTTACTTATATTATTTTATTTTGTTTAATTTAGGAAGCCAGGCCTTTATCTTCTTGCTTTATGGACAGCAGTATCTTTCCTCTTTTAAATGAAGAGCCACATACAAATACAGCCTTTCTATCTGGAAACCATAATCCTAAGAAGCAAAGAAAATAGCTTAGGAGAATGCGTAACTTTTTTTCATCTGTGCTTAATGGCTTTGGAAAGAGTATGAAAAGTCTGATATGTCAAATAAAGCATCTGAAACATATGGCAATACTTCAGTTACAATGAATAAGAAATCCATTACAATCTAACAAGTATGCCCCATGCCCATTGTCAAGTCAAATAAGGATGGGATGATTACCTAAAACACAGATAGAAGTCTACGAAGGATTTTAGTACAGCGACACCAGAACATGTGAAGGAGGTAAAGACATTGTCCTTGCAAAACAGGTTTCCAGCTGTACTTGATGTAGGCTGGAATTGTTTTAGAATTTCCTAACATTTGCTGTAGTTTTCTATAAATATGAATGCAAAGTGAACTTTACCTCTGCAACTGAATAGCTTTCTCCAACTAGAGGCAACTAAGCGAACAAGAAAAAAGAATAGTTGCAGTGAATCTGTGACGGTTTCATAATGGGCCTCATTTTCAATCACCTTGCACTGTCATTCAGACCTATGCAAAGTGGGTGTAAAACACTAACATTCTGATCTGGTAGCATTTTATACTCACTTTACGAGAAACAGGCTCCAGAAGTTACAGGTGCCAACCCCTAATGTAGATGTGAAACACCAATGTAAAGTGGGGTTGACTTGGAGCTTAATCCCCATCTTTGTGCCAATGCAGCACGTCTACATTATTACAGTCGGGGTTTGCAAGAGTAGTCACACTGGTGCAAATTATCTTAATGTAAACAAGCCCTAAATTTACAAAGGTGAGCAATAAAATGTACCATTTAAAGGAGAATGCTGGTGTGGAAACAATAATTAACATATAAAAACACTTTAATGTTCTTTTGAGAAGTAGTCAACTCTGGGTAGCTTGCTCATGAGACAAGCCAAGATGTGCAGCACCTATGACAAAAATACATATGCAAGAGCGATTTACATAAGTGGGGCCTAGTCATTATCTTATTCTCTGGGCCAATTCTAATTTGTCAGCAATGTAAATAATTTTTTTTTAAAAATGGAATGGCTCTCTTTAAAACAAGATGAAGAATCACCTTTATGTGTAGTTGACTGTAATTTTTAAGTAAGAGACAGTACAGGCAAATAGACGCCTAATTTGAACTCTCTTACAATTTTAGATTTCAGTAGTCAATGTCTTTCAAATTCTAAATATTATACCTCTACCATTCTGTTACTGAGAAATTAAAATAAATACTAGCTTCTGCTTTACATAAGACCTAGATAAAAGCAATGTTTAAATGTTCCAGAAGCTTCTGGATCTATGGTGATGACTAAAAAGTAAAATTCTCAGAGCTGTGTGGATCAAAACAAGGCTGTTGTGCAAGTATGGAAGCAAACAAAAGCTATGTTAATTTCCAGGCTCCATTTAAAGCAGATTTTAAAAATGCATGAAAAATTTTTCCATACCAATTTTGTTCTTTTCTAGCCAATATTTTAAGTGACTGTCACAAAATAAATTAAAACAAACTAGCTATAAAAAACATAGTCTATGACAGAATCCTTTAACACAAAGCTACACTAATAAATCATCCAGCTCCTCACACTTGAATCCCCAATGTGTCAACATTCTTAAGTTTGAATTCATATGGCGTTCCTCTGTTTTCTAGTTCACATCATCCTTAGGAAAATGTCGTCTTTTTAAAGGACCAATGCAAAATACTGTGCTGGCATTTTACAAGGATAATGGAACTAGGAAGGGAGGTTATGGGAGGCGGTTGGGGGGGGAGGGAGAGATAGATGAGAAGGCATAATCTAATTTCTTACTCCAAATGCATAGGTGGGGAAAGGAGTGCAGGGAAAGCACAGTTCTATCACTGATCGTTTCAATTGTGGAGAAGGCTGTAATAATTCCCCCCCCCCTTTTTTTTTAATTGAAAATGTTCACATTTCGTTTGTAAAGTTCTTATCAAGTGACAGACATTCGTTCTTGAAAGGATTTCATTGTTCACATTTTACTTCTCTTGCCTCCTCTTCAAGGGAGAGATGGGGCAGAAGGAGAATGAACTGGTTTATGCTCTTTTTTAGCCCCACCCGGTTCCAGACATTCAACTCCTTTCTGGACAATCCCCTTCCCTCCCCTGCCTCCCTACCCACAGCACTGAGAAATGATGTCAAACAGCTGCTCTAATCTCTTCCAGTTGCTGGTAGACGGAGTGATGGAACAGTGGCAGCTCTCTGAGCACGGCTGCTGTCTCCCACTCAGCTACAGTCACAGATGCCTTCTCCCATTCTCTACCCTTCCAACAATACAACTCCGTTTTTTTCAACCCAGACTCAATGCGGTGTGAACACAGAGCAAGAGCCCGACAAGTTTGCTTATGTAAGGGTTAGTACAAAAAGCTGCACATTACAATACTACACTGTACAAAATCTGCACACGGCTGAAGAGAGACTTCCCTTGTATGGCATGGGAGGTTTCTGACATAGCAGACTAGGCCTCTGATGCAAGCAGCGCTAGTTAAATCAACATAGGTGGGGCTTTTATTTTAACTTTTCCCTCATTCTCCACGGCCTGTTCTCTTTTGCTTTTACTTCTTCTCCTTCCCTTCAACCTCCTTCTCCCTCTCCCCGCCCCCCGATAAAACCAACCAAACAAAACAAAACAAAAGCCAACCCCCCAACCTTGGATGCAGTAAGGCTGGAAC
This sequence comes from Chelydra serpentina, assembly GCA_037349315.1. Classification (NCBI taxonomy): domain Eukaryota; kingdom Metazoa; phylum Chordata; order Testudines; family Chelydridae; genus Chelydra; species Chelydra serpentina. The sequence continues at coordinate 25,941,095 of JBAIAC010000002.1, read as the reverse complement.
CATTTCATCAGACATTCTATTTATAGGATGATGCTTAGCAAGGGCACAATGCTATGTACATTCCAAACGCTGCACATTACTCTTGCAGTCTGGACCAATGTGTAGAAGCGTGTGCCGCTCTGATATAAACCAGGGTGACGTTCCAAAGACAGTATTTTAGAACTTGCTGGTATGCCGCGGAGTCAGTTTCAGCATTAATATATCATGACTCCCATACTCAAAGTAACTCAGGTGAAGCTGACCATTACCAGAGAAAAATCACAAGTTACTTTCTGAACAGATTACTCGGTTAGTTCTTGACTTTCTTCCCCACCCTTTTCAAAAATAAGGGGGAAGGACTTCATATTTCTGGCAGCAACTTAATGAATTCTGTTTCCTAGCAAATGACTGATTTTTGTAACGTCAAGACAGATTCTGACATCTCTACTCGGGTAGAGTTGTACCTCAGTCTGCAAGTGGCCTCACTGATTTCAACTGAATTATTTATGGAGGAAGGTACTACTTAGCATGAAGAAGACGACACCAAATATGGCCCATAGTTATTTGTATAACAAACAATGTAACTTCTTTTTTTTATAATTAAGTTTATAACTTTGGTCCTAAAAGATAAGCATCAAGAAAGCTGCTTGATAGAATCACAGAGCTAGAGCTACATCTGACCAGAAACAATTTTGATCTATTTTTTAAAAAACTACTACAAATGTACCTGGAAAAAAACCACGTAAGGTTCAGCACCAAACGGCCACAAAAACCTTCATTTGCACAACACACAGATGGGTAAATGTATAAACAGGCCTATGGGCACACAAATGCAATTTTACCTCTTGCACCCTCCTTTGAAAATTCAGTCCTTCATGTATCACAATGTTCCTTTCAAATACCCCGTAGCTGCATATTTTAAAAATCTTTTGCAGAAATTAACAAAGGATATTTGCTACAGAAAGAGGCCCCAATAAACGTTCTCTCTCACTACATTACTTAGGAAGAAAGCACGTCTCTCTCCAGGAGCATGTTTACACTAGAATAGCTCTCTGTTGATGACAACAGGTGTCAGTAATGGGTGTAGCTGAACCTGTACTGAGCATGGCTTACCCTTGTCTGTACTTGCAGCTAAACCATGCTCAGTACCTGTTCAGCTGCTCCCCTGCTGACGCTGTCACTCAGTAGCACCAAGTCGTCTTTTTAGTGCAACAAACCCTGGGAGATGGGATGGACTAGCACACTAACGACCTGCTATTCCAGCGTTAACCCGCCCCACACAGCTCCTTTCTGTAGTACACTCAGCACATCATCCTGTTTCTATTCTCGTAACCAAGCTAGATATTCAACACCCTGTGACATCCTACACAGCTTCACATAGGGGATGTCCTCTCTGCATCCACTCACTATCTGATATCCGATCCAGCAGCTTCAGATTCCCAGGCTCACAGCACAATGAGCTCCCTGATGTGACCATGCAGTCTCTATGTCTGAGCAGGACTCAAGTGCTCTGTAGAATTTCCTCATTCTCTTTTAAATAAAAACACTAGAGTGCACTGTAGCTAAAACCCTAGTCTGTTCTGACAAATCAGCACAAGGACAGATGCTCTAATAAATCTCACCCTGTTTTATTACTCAATTTTATTTTATTTAGTCAGTGAACAGATGCATTCTCCAGTTTAGCTGCATGGTTTTTTTGGTTGGTTGGTTTTTTTTGTTTCATTGAGATAATTAGGAATTACTTTCTGCCACAGTTTATTGTTTGCTTACAGGACTTACCAGTATGAAGCCACACTCTGATCTCAATCATGTGAGTGGCTCAAATCAGCTCACTGGAGTTACTCTGGATTTAAACGGGTGTAAATGACATCAGAATCTGGTTCCTTGTTTCTATCAGCAGGACATTGTTTAAACTCTCCAAGCAAGTAGCTCTTGTGACAGAACAGGATGCCAGTGAATTGAATTGACAATGTCATGAAACTGACCCCTTTGGCTTAAAGCCTTTAGCTCCACCCTGTCTAGTAGCAGTTACTAGACTAGATTGGGTAAACTACCCTCACTAATGCAATTTAAAATGATGACTATAATTACAAAGGTGGAATGGTAGGGTTCTTAACTTGCCAAAACCAGAAGTAAGGAGTCTGTGGGTGCATCTATACTGGAATATTTCATACCTGTCCTCCAGCACTTGGGAATAGTGTATGTCCTTGTGTATATCGGGCTCAGGATTATTCGGCACGATTTATGCTTGCACTTGTACTAGAAAACAGGTATGAAATTTTATAAACATGTGTCTCTGGTATTACATGCTACTTTGGGTGGCAGTGTTGTCATGTAAGCAGAAAAACACAGAACTTTGGGTCGTGGCAAATAAGTAAATTATTTTTCATCAGCATTTTGTTTTCAAATGCATTAATTTTGTCATTTTTAAGTCTACAGCTATATCCCAGATAAATATATTTGTGATTTGTGATCTTAAATGAGTCTTTTTCTGTTGTTTAAAATAATTTCAGTGCACTTTAAGAAAATCCTATAATTCAGTCCTGGATAGTTTCTCTCTTGGTTGCTGATTAAAGGAACCAACATAACAAAGGACAGAAATATACTGCTATAAATGTGAAATATTCTAGATACTTTTAAAAAGTTTCATTACTTTATCAAGTATAATTTTGAATACAAGCACAACGGCCTTTTCACCGTGGCTTGACTTCAATGGGACTACTCACATGCTTAAAGTTAAGCACTTCTATAAGCTTTTGCAGGATTGAGGTCTAATGCTGCCTCTCTATGCAGCATCCTGCTGCCTACAACAGGTGTTGCCCGGAAGTGTAACAAACTCGGCCTGACCTGAACTGCAAGCAGGAGCCCATCTCTGGAATACAGGAACTGATTTCTTCCTCCTATGTGATGTCATATACCACCAGGATTCCATGGTTTGAATACAGAAGTTCAAGTAATTATTCTGCTTAGACAGTGCTGGGAACACCACCTAAAGTTAGATTTGCCTAAAATGGAAAGTATTAAGACCCAGTTTTCAGTTGCTTATAACTTTATGAAACTTTAATTGTTTGGTCTGAAATTTTCCATGCCTGGTGTCTGCCTCCAGCTGAATTTTTGTGTGAAAAGTTTTAGAACAATGGATCAGCTGATTCTGAAAATGAAGTTTGGGAAGATGTCAGGTTTTCCCCTATGTTAATAAGTGCTCACAACTGTTTTGCTGAGAAACTCTAGCACTTCCATGGCATTTGAAATTTGGCATGGGGTGTGTTGCCCAAAGGTGCCTTCACCACCTTTCTGAAAATCTATCCACATTTGGTTGAGTTATAAGCCTAATAAAAATAATTTAAAAAAAATCACTGCTCGGACATGCTCAACAGAAGTTTGTAAGATTTCATCTAAGAACCTTCTATAGTTACCACTTACTCCATTAGCTCAAGTGGTAAATTTCTTTACAATTGATCTAAAGTTCACAACCCTGCTGATAACCCATGGGGGACAATATGTTCCACATAATGGAATTTCTATTTTATCAGTTTGCTGGGGTCCTGTAAAGAAGTTAAAAGTTTATGATCGTGGATTTAAAGGCACTGTCTTGAATGGCCCAAAAGAGTGTATTTTTCAATCAAGTCACCACAGTTAAACTAGTTTTTAAACACAACAGAAAAGCTCTCTGAAGGCTCGTCAAGATGCAGGCCAACACGTCTAAAGTCACATGAGCTCTTCTTGGAGTTGCTGTAATTAAATAAAAATATGTATTTATTTTTAAAATGTGTCTAGAAGGCTTTTGATAGGTGTTAAAAGCTGGCCTGCAAAATGATTAGCGCCTCCCTTGTCTCTATTCTGAAGAGCAAAGAGTGTTTAGGGTAGGGGAAAAGGTCATTGTGTCCCCCTGAAGCTATGAGGGAGGAAAAATTAAAAGCCCTTTCAATTGTGGGTATAGGGAGAACTGAAGACAGCGAGGGTGAGGGGATAAAGGGTAACCTTTGGTTAGAGTGAAACCAAGTGAAGAGATTTTTGGTGCACGTACTTTAAAAAAAAAAACCCTCACACATTTTACTTTAAGCCTGGTTCCACTGTACTTGCCAAAGGAAAGAGGAGAAACCTCACATGCTGCCTGTAGAGGTTTCTCCTCAGAAAATCCTCATGTCTTATACTTTGTGAGTTTTGCTGGTGCTGCTGATGCAGTTGTGAATGGTCCATCAGGTGACATTTACAGGTATTGTTCCATGTTTGACAGCAACAGGGAGCCACAAAAGACCCAGAGAAGTAAGCCTCTGTGAGATTTCTCCTTTTCCCTGTTGGCTGCATAGCGTTTCTCAGCTCAGCTAATTATATCAACGCTCGGCTACAAACTCACCAAAATAGCTGGAGCCCTGCAGAGAAATCACTGGCTTCTTTAAATAATCCAAGCAGGGGAGGAAGAGGATAAAAACAGCACTGTTGTGCCACCTCCCACTGATAATGGTCACTGCAAGACAGGGAGACAATGTTGCTCTATCCAACTAATGTTGCTAATTAGGGTGTGGCTTCCAGAGAGTTGAATGGGATGAGAGGCTACCCAGAGAGGTTAATTCCATGAAGGAGCTGCAGTACCTCAAGCCAATTGTTAGCATAACAAAGGGCTCTATTTATTGCCCAAAGGGTAGAGCAGTTCTTACCATAATTATCAGACAAAGATGCAGGATTTAAGATTTTACATAATCAAAAGGTACTCTCCCAAAAGGAGCCCTGCTCACATAATCAATGGATTAAGTATTGTTTATTCTGCTGTAAGTAAACAATGAGGTACTCACAGCTCTGAGGCTTTGCATAAACAAGCAGCACTCAGGAAGACAATGTCCTGTGTCTTTTTCTTTCATTTCAACCAGCTAACCCTCTGATTTAAAGTTGTTCATTTGACAATACTGGGAAGGGTAAAGGCCCACCCTGTAAATTACAGTGTCTCGTATACTGACCCAGAGGCTACAAACCACTGGGCAGTGTTCCCTTTCCTAATTCTTACAAGCAAAAGTGTGTGAGAGAGGCTCTGTTTACACAAGAACCTTTCTGAAAAAATGACCTGCTGCTGCTGCTGCTGCTAACATCAGTGCAGTGCTAAATCTACATGATATGGTGATTAAAAACCACCAGCAACATTTTTCCTGTACAGTGTTTATGCCTCTACATCCACTGGGAGAGCTACATTGGTGACCTAGATGGTGGGGAAAGGCTAGTGCACTCGGCCTCACAGCATTCGGATGTGTGTGGAAGACAGAATAGTCTTACAATAATAAACACACACTCTGAAAAATCAGATAATGTGGGAAATTTTAAAAATAAACAAAACACTTAGTCTACTATTGGGAAATTTCCCCGATCCCAATAATCGATGGCCAGTCACTGACGTAGCTGCTTCGGCACAGACCCCATGTATAGGCAAGGAAGCCATGGTTTATACCGGTAAAGGATCACTGGGTTTCAGGCAGGGTACACCATACTTGTCCTTGTTTAGACTAGGAGAAGCATGCACTGCGGCAGCTACACTGGTGGCAAGACACTGATAGCCGCAACTGGGACAAAATCCCAGTGTAGACAAGGCCTAACTCAAGGACTTTTGCTTTTAACTCAAGAAGACAAATAAAAGTGAGGGTCTTTTAATTCCTTGCACTGCAGTGACAGCACAACCAGTTGCCGTGGCTATCATATCCATGCCCTTTCCCCTTGTTCTTTTTTTAATTAAAAATCTCTCATTCGGTTAAAACCTAATACTTCATGGGGGACCAGTCTGCTTTACTGGGCCAGCCCAGGGCAAATAATGCCCTGGGGCTTGTCTAGGACTAGGATGAAAGGTGGGTTTTTAAAGTGTGTTAGCTCACTGCATTTCAAGGTTAGCTGGCCAAGGTGAGCCATAAGCACTAGCATTTTAGAAAGTGTTAAAAACATTTTACAAATACACCTTTTACCCTTATGTGGTGTGACGGGGCAAGGCCAGAGGGCTATAGGAAAGTGGTAAGGAATCAGTATGTTAGCCCCAGGCTAAACAAATCCCTGATACCTTATGGCAGTTGCTCCAGGTTAATCAAGACACCTGGGGCCAATTAAGAACTTTCCAGAAGGCAGGGAGGTTAATTGAGACACCTGCAGCCAATCAGGGGCTGGCTGAAACTAGTTAAAAGCCTCCCAGTTAGTCAGTGAGGGGGGGATGTCAGGAGCTGTGGAAGGAGGTTGCGTGTGAGGAGCTGGGAGCAAGAGGCACTAGGAGCTGAGAGTGAGAAGGCGTACTGCTGGAAGATCCTGTGGTGAGGATAAAGGTGGTGTTGGGAGGAGTCCCTGGGGAAATAGCCCAGGGAGTTGTAGCTGTCGTGCAGTTGTTCCAGGAGGCACTCTAAACAGCTGCAATCCACAGGGCCCTGGGCTGGAACCCGGAGTAGAGGGCAGGCCCGGGTTCCCCCCAAAACTCCCAACTCCTGATCAGACACAGGAGGAGTTAACCTGGACTGTGGATTCTACTAAAGGGGAAGATCTCTGAGGCAAGCAAAATCCGCCAATAAGCGCAGGACCCGAGGTAGAGGAGGAACTTTGTCACAGTGGATAAACTTACAAAGAGCAGCCTCATTCCAGCACACTCCCACACAGACTCATCTCCATGGCTTATAGCTAAGGAAACTTCAGTCCTTCCCAGGAAGCACAACTGCACTAGCAAGAGGAGGAGTGTAAATGGGACTAGCGTGAGTCATTACTGCCAGGCTACAGGGAGAGCCATTTCCCCCTCTTTTCTCCCCCCCCTCCTCGCATGGCAGCAGATTACACTGCCGCTGCCAAGGTAGGGGGCTAGCTATGTTGCTACCTTCTATCCATTCTCTGGAGCAACAAAATCCATCTAGCTCAGCTTCAGTAAGTATAGGCTCATGAAGACATCGTGTCTTCATAAAAGCTCTAGAACTGAGCCATCAATGACATGATGACTTTACTGACATACTCAGTTACCTGCTCAATAAGTGCATTATGTGCAGTGATTATCTCAGCCCTCCTTAGGCAGGAGGAGGAGGGGAATATATAGAATACTGGCACAGAGGCATCATTTTCTATTTGTACTAAGTATAATTTAAATATACTGGACTTATAAATGAGTAGTAAGCCCTGTTTAAAGAATTAATTTGACAGAGTAATATCATGATAGTGTGACTATGGATAATATCTGGTGAATCTATCTAACAAAAAGTTTCACTCCAACCATGCCCCGCACCGTCCAGTAGAAAAACAAATCCTCAGAAATAAAAATCTTTTCAGAAGGGTAAAGAGTCAAATCAACAAAGGTGTCCAAATACTCTGTACATGAGATGCTCTCCAAAAATAAACTTAAGATGCAGCCAATGCTCATGAGTTTGACTTATTGCTGTTCTTAAATGGGAGATATTTAATTTCTAAGTGTTTAAACCAGACTTGAAATCTGTGTTGTTTATGTCCTCATGCATTTGGATTTACCTTTTTCTGTTATAAAAACAGGAAATGTCACAGCAATCACTCGGACACAAAATTAAACCTTCCGAACCAAATGAAATGACATCTAAAAAAAATTGTTTAACTGTAAATTTTTCTTCCTTGAACCACTATTTGATACTTCACATTTCAAAAGATAAAGCAAAAAAAGTGTACATTTTTGGTAAGGTCGCTTCTTATACATGGGAACTCCCCTGCTCTTATTTAAAACAAAAATAATTTCTGCATGACCGGCTACTATAACCGTCCTCTCCATCCATTCCTTCTTCTTCCCCCCCACTCCTAAAAGAGGGGAGTCAGATAACAATTAACACTTATAACAGGTTTTCATCTTCAAAACACTCTGTACATAGAGATGGTCGAAATTTTACAAATTTTGAGTTAGAACAAACTTTTCATCAAAAATTAGATTTTAACAGCTTTCCCACCCCTCCCCCCAAAATCCATGGCTTTTTCCAATTAAGCATCACAGCACCCCTGTGAGACAATCTGTACTACTCCTCATTTATAGATGGGGAACCTGGGGCAGAAAGGTTAAGCAACATGTTCAAAACCACAACTGGAGTCCGTTAACAGTGTAAAAGGTGGAATGGAACCTCCCACACAGTCCTCTGGTGACAGGGAGCATGTCCAGGCCTATTTCTTACCTCAGTGAGGTATCTGGATGGGTCTCCATATGGGTCTCCAGCCCATACTTGCATACAAATTCTTTGAAACACACTGGACAACGATAAACTTCCTCCTCAGCCTTCTTCTCCACTTCACTGGACTGAGCCTCCTCGACAACCTTCAGAGAGATGAAAACAACCGTCACAAGGACTACACTCAGTGAGCCAAACATGCAATCCAGATAGAGTCTTTCTGTCACAATGTACCAGCCCATGACTTTGCTACAGGCTACTGAAAATGACTCACTCCAGAGAGACAGAGCTGCCGGATCAATAAGATATATTAGCTAAATGTTAACTAGTCCTTTAGAAGGTACAGCTGCATCACCTCAGATCATCATCTCTTATGAGAACTAAATTTATAAACAAGTTTAACAGGGGAAAAAATTTGCACGTGAGATGTTCAACTCTGCTGACCATTTAACTAGCATCATTACCCCACCCCCATCACAAACCAGGCTGTCAGCCTAGGTTATTTATGCCAATGAATCACTGCCAGCCTCTAACTCAAGTGATCCAGAGAAGAGCAGTAAAATTGTTCATGTTTTCTACAGACATCTTCTAATTACAAGAAAAAAAGAATGCACAGAAACAAGAGATATCTACATTGCTAGCCTAAAGCGTATAAAGGGCCACTGTCAAGTTAAATTTGGCATTGGATTTATGTTTTGTATAAACAAGCTGTTATGAAACTCAAGCTCAATAGAAATTTTTTTTTTAAATGCCAATGGCAACTTTATTTTTTTCAAATTAATAAATATTTCCTTGCAGTGTTTGAAGCATAAACATTGCAGCAGTATGCTAGTATGGGAGAACCTCTATGTGAAATGGACTACAAACCAATTATACATTTTCCAGAGAAAAAATTTAAACTGTTGTCAAGATTGAAAGTAAATATTAGTAACTTGAGCTTGAAAGGCCTTCAAGACTTATTTTTTTGATAAACCTAACACAATCCTCCACACATCAGACTGAGTTTCAACCTAAATGGGTAATTTATACCCCCTGCCCCCATCTAATTTTCATTGTCCAAATTGAAATGCAAAAAGGAAAAAACAGCTTAAATAATGCAATGTAAAAGAGATGTTGAAATTCTTTCAATTTGAATAATCTAAGATGTTAACAATACAGGTAAGAACATCTGTGTTTTAAAAATATATATGATTTTAACTTGACAGTGTTTTCTGGATAGGTTCGTTCATGCACAACTAGGTAAATATCAGATGTGAGAGGTTAGGAAATCGAAATGGGGAAAACGGTGGTCAGGAAGAGATTCTGCAACATGCATTGTAAAGAACCTTTTTTGCTGGGGTTCGTTCCTCTCTGTCTGTCTCAGGCTCATGACTAAGTTTCCTCTTACAGGACAATCGTCTGCGCTTCAGAGGAGATGGGGGAGTAGTACTTGCAGTGCTGTTTGGATCCTTCTCGTGAATCTTCATGTGTCTAAGTAGGAGAGGGAGGAAGACAGCCTTTCAGCACCCAGATCAGGATTCTGAAATTCAGCATAGTTTTAATCCAAATACCATTCCAAATATTTGACTTCAAGTAATAAACACAACTCCCATAAACTGGATTGTGCTTTTCAAGCAACACATAATGTAAGGCCTGATCCTACAAATGCTCACTACCGAGTGCACGAGCAGTCTCATTACAGTAAGTGCTTGCAAGATGGGGCCCTTAAAATTCATTCATGCTAGATGATAAGAACCCTTCTTTCCTATGCCAGAACGTACATCAGCTGAAAATGGAAATCACGTGGCTTAAGGAAGCATCACAAAACTTGTGAACATGTCCTACACATCTACGAAAATATGAAGTCCCCGAAGTTTGATTTTTATAGCTTAAAATTTATAAAACAAGGTCAATCTTGTTCTATGTATCTTGCAACTCTGCTAACTGTACCAGGCATGCTTATAAACTGCCATATCACCGAAAGAAATTGTAATATATTCATGTTTCATACAAAGCAGCAGGAGTGGTCTGTATTTTACTGAAAAGGATTAGTTTATAAAAAGCACGGATGCATTTTAAAGTTGGAAATAATCATGTACTTATAGACACTAATTTATAAAATGCACAGTTGGGTTCCCTCAATGAAAGTTAAACAGATTTTTCAGGTTAACCAAGGCCTTTATTATATAACACGTGGGAGGAAACGCAGGCCATTAACTCATGTCACCTTGGCCAAATAACTTGAGCAATCTGTGCCTCAGTTTTCCCATCTGTAATATGGAAATCATGCTCATCCACCTTTCGGAGGTGCTAAGACACCCCTGGATGAAAAAGACTAAGTATCATTATATCATAAAAGATATTATAAATAAGTAAAAAACCCACTGAACAAACCCAGGTATGTTCAGTTACAGGAAATACTGTACCACTTATAAAAGCATTTCTTTTAAAAACAAATAGTCTTGGCTTACATTGTACTAAACCTTTTATTTATGCATGAGCTTTTGGGAAAAACATTCAAAAAGCACCTAACTCACTTAGGTGCCTAGGTCTCATTTAACGTTTATAGCAACTTCAGCTCCTAAGTCACTGGGGCATATTTGGAAATTTTATCCCTACTGGTTTAAGTCACTATTTCCAGACATGATACTAAAAGCCAATTTGTCCTGGTCTACACTGGTAATTAAGACTGGGATTTTTCAATAGGATTTGGGCACCTCGCTCCCTTTTTAAAGTTGGCTACATGTGAATCACCCAACATTTTAAATTAATGTTACTTTTAGATGCCAGGTGCATGACATGTGAAGATAACAATGAATCCAACTGACCCCTGCTGCAACTCCATTAAAGCCAAATGGGATGAGTCTGACCCAACATGTTTTATTTACATATGTTTATTTCCTTTTCACAACATCTGAACCTTGAAACACACACACACACACCCTTGATCTTGCTTAGAGTGGTGTAAAATCAGGAGTAACTCCATGTTTAGTCAATAGAATTACATTGATGTAAAACAGGTGCAAGATCTAAAATGACCTTGGAAGGTGCTGACCACTTTGAATTCCCAATGAAATCAGGGAGACTACACTCTTCATAGGATCTGGCCCCCCTAGGGCAAGATTATGGCTTCTTCTTTGCACCCACACAGGGGGGCTAAGGTGCTCCTTTCCTTTGCCCCCCTCCATCAGCTAGAATACAGGGAAGAGGAAGCAGCTACACAGGAGAGCAGAGAGTGGGCAGAGTCTGGACTCTGCACAGCCTCCTTCCCCACAAACTCTATGCTAGCCAGCGCTCCGGGGGAAGGAATCTGTGTAAGGTAAGTAAAAGACTCCACTGGAGCACGGGGAAGTAAACCCAAGGACCCAAATTGTACCTCAGACAGCAAAGCAACTATGCGCTGCCTCTTCTTTAGGGTATGCAATTACCCCCAACTGAGTACATAAATTTCCTATTCCTAGCTCATATTTATGGCAAATATTTGAAACAGCTTCTCCAGATTTGCAGTCTAGTAAATTCAGTCATTCTTTTCATTATTCTAGAACAGCTTGTTTAAAAAATAAAAAATTGAGACAACAATAAAGTCTACAGGCAAGATGCCTAGGTGCACTGAGGCCAGTCAGATCTCCCCCAGCCAGGTTTCTCTCTTCTTCTTTTTTTGGCATTGCTCTAGTTTCCTGCTCCAACCAAGCCAACCCCAGATCTTTCTATGGATGATAAATCTTTAGGATAAAGAACAGTTAGTTATGTTCATACAGAAGCACAGAAGTAGAACTGAACCATGTTAATTATTTTATGCAATAGTTGAAAATGAGCTTGGAAAAAGCAACAAGGGAAAAAAAAGAAGCGAATATTTTAGTATTCAATTCATTGGCAAGGTAAAGGCTGGAAAAGGTATGGGACTTTTTTTTTTTTTTAAAGATAGTTTTCCAGTTAATAGGCAAGTCTGAAAGTGAGATACAGATATTTATTTGTGTTACTCACACACATATATTAGGCCAGCATATTTAACCTTTTGGCAGCATGACTGACGCATAGCTAACATTATTTGGCCAGCGCCTCTTCAGAGAGTCAGTATAAGTAAGAAATTAAACACACACACCTCTCTCCCAGGAAAAATTCTATACTATAAAAGAAAATATGAAAAACCCCAGATTAAAGATTCTATTCTATCCCTGAGAAGCATGCATAATTCCCATTAGTAGCTGCACATGCAGAATATTCCTTAGGGCCAGATCCTCTTCTCATGCTATTTTTACACCTGTTTAGCTTCAATGGAACAATTTTTGGTTTACATGAGTGCAAGTGAGGGGGAAATCAGTTCCAATAGCATAGAATGTTATAGTCTGTTCATGTTTTAAATTTTGCATGGTGGAAGAGAAACAGTCCTAAACTACTGAGCCATAAACAGGAAGACACCCCAACTGCACCTTTGACTTTTACTGAATAGGTCAAACGTCACAGACCCTGATAGCTCTCTGTGTGGAATCATTTTAAAAAAAAACAAAGAAGCAGGTTCCAAGTTCTCAAATAAATTCACAATCTGCCCCTACAGTACAAGGAGCAGATTTACTCTTTGACAAGTTAAACAGGTTTCACTGCATTGAATCCCGACTGGAACAACACAAGATAAGCAGGAAGAGAAAGCAGACCAGTACAAAGAACAGACTCAATCTTCATCATCTCCTTTATCTTGCAGCAGGGACATGACAGAGTTCAGTCTGCCTTCAGAAAACACTATCATCTGACTTATGCTGAGCTGTAACAGATGACAGATTGCATCCACCACCTTTTAGTTATTTATTTTTAATATATAGTCCCTTCACTATGCCACATCTGCACTCTGAGGGCTATGGTGGCATAGCTACCTGCAGGGCAGATACAGACTACAGTGACAGAAGGAGTTTTTCCATTGAGGTAGAAACATCAGGTCCCCAAGCAAGGATAGCTACGTAAATGGAAGGTTTCGTCTGTTGCTCTGGCTGCGCCTACACCAGGAGTTAGGTCAGCATAGCTACCACACTGGAGTGTGCATTTTTCACAACCCTGGGTGCCTAAGCTACGTTGACTTAAATTTCAGTGTAAACCAGGCCTAAGGTTCATTCATTTAAAGTTTCTTAACTCTGAAAACAGACTGATATTTGTGTTGCCATATCCTCCTTCAGAAGTGTACCAAAGCAGCTCTAAATTGGCCCCCTTTAGGGGTAGATACTGCAGCAAAAACAGAGGGTCAGACATAGATGCTGGTACTAGAGGTGCTGGGGGTACTGCCGCACTCCCTGGCTTGAAGGGGGTTTCGTCAAATACTGGGTTTACAGTTTGGTTCAATGGTTCTCAGCATCCCCACTATACAAATTGTTCCAGCACCCCTGGGGCCAGATTCCCAGCTGGGGGTATTGCTTTATTGATGTCAATAGAGCTAAGTGAATTTACACCAACCGTGGATCTGGCCGAGACATGCACAAGAGAAATATGGTACTTCACACGGGCACTCTCAAAACTATGCTTTAGGTAGGTAGCCTGAGTATGTGCATGCACACACATACACTTGGGAATTACACAGGGTGGAACAAGAGGATGTAACTAGGGCTAATGGGATGAAATTAAAGAAGCGAAAATTTAAACCGACTAGCAGGAAAAACTCCCAAGCACTGAGAGTGATCAGCCTATGAAATACTCTACCATGGGAAGTGATGGAAGCCTCATTACTTGGAATTTTTAAAATGAGATCAGACAAAACACCAGAAGAGGTACTTGTAGGAAATAATCCTGCATGGGAAGGGGAATGGACTTGATGACCTTAAAAGGTCTGTTCCATCTCTAACTTGAAAGCTTTAAGAAATGGTATGCAAAAAATGCAGATATCTTGCTCCACCAAGTTTTTGCAGCAAGTTTGTGTGCAAGAACTCCCCTTCCTTTTCCCTCCCAAAATTCCACAGGTGAGTCAAGAATACCTGATAATGCCACAATCTTATAAGTCAACCCTCTAGCAACTTGGGTGTTTTTCAACCGTTTTAGTGCATTTTACCCCCTACCCTCTATCGGTCTCATCTTCTTCTCCCCCAGGCTTGGTCCCTTACCCTCCATCCCCCATCTTCAGGCAACTGAGCTCTGATGATCACCTGGATAACATTCAGACCAAGATGATGTGGCACAAAAAAGCTGCTTTTCCTTCTCTATCTTCAGCTCTACTTTGATCCACAATATATGGTTTCAGGAGAGTAACATGTGAGTAATCCAGCACAGCTACTATTGAAGAAAGAGTGAAAAAAGTGACTCTCTCTCGTTTTGCTATTTTGACATGTTTGGGGTTTTTTTTGCTCTGCTGGGATGACATTGGCTGAGTATGTCACAGAGGCAACTCCTGAGAAAAGCTTGCACCAGTAGTTCCTACTGGTCATGATCTCACCTCCAGAAAGGGTGCTGCCGAAAGTTTCAGGGAGAAGTGTAATAAAATGCAGAGGTTGCATGTGTTCAAAAGACAAGCGCTCTGAAGATTTTAATACCCCACAAGAGCCAGGAACATCCTCTGAAGAGGACTGGGGATGTAACGGAATAAAAAGGTGATGACTGTGGCATCTGACCAGTGCCCAGGGTTAAAGTCCCTCTTCTTTTACTTCTATGTCATGAGCAGGATCACTTATCAGTTGGGATAGGCTGGTGCAAGGCAGGTCTGACCAAAGGAAACGGAGGTTACTTACCTTCTTGTACAGTAACTGAACTTCTTTGAGGGCTGGTCCACACTAGGGAGGGGGCAGGGGGGGTCGAACTAAGATACGCAACTTCAGCTACGTGAATAACGTAGCTGAAGTCGAAGTATCTTAGTTCGAACTAAAAAGCACTTACTGCGGGTCCAGACGCAGCAGGCAGGCTCCCCCGTCGACTCCGCTTACTCCTCACACGGAGCAGGAGTACCAGTGTCGACGGCGAGCACTTCTGGGATCGATTTATCACGTCTAGACGAGAAGCGATAAATCCCCAGAAGATCGATTGCCACCCGCTGAATCAGGCGGGTAGTATAGACGTACCCTCAGATGGGTGTCCCTCTGTGTGCTCTACGTCAGGACATGTGTGTGTGCCGGTGCACTCTTGATCAGGGATTTTTGTCTGCAGGTTCGTGCCTGGGCCCTACACGCCGTCACACTCCGACATGAGGGTACACAGGCAGGGGGCAGACTAACCACCACTCCAGTTCCTTCTCAACCCCCAAAGCCTAACAAGAGACTCCAAGGCAAAGGGGAAGGAGAGCAGATAGTTGAGCACACACAGGGGGATACGTCTTGAAGAACTCCAGTTACTGTGGAAGGTAAGTAACCTCTTCTTCGTTGAGCAGTGTCCCTATGGGTGCTTCACACCAGGTGACTCCTGAGCAGTACCTCCATCATGGAGAAGGGTGCTGAATAGGCAGATTCAGTACAGATTGCAGAACAGCTTCATTGAAAGCAGTCCGAAGGGTTGGGGCTGGTAGAGAGCTGAACTGAACGGAATAATCTGAAGAAATCACCTCCAGGATCCATCTCTCTGAGGTGATGAGCTCCCAGGAAGGTAGACAATGGGAGAGATGATCCCCATAAAGGAGGCAGAGGGGAGAGGTGCAGCGTAAGATTGGGAGTGGAAGGTAGCTCATGATCCTTGAATAATGGGTCAAAAAATGCAGATTCAGGCTCTCCCAGGGTGCGAAGGTATTAGGGACCCCAGACAGAGATCCTCAGGAGTCAATATGTCAGGTAGCAATGGAGACGGTATCGAAAAACAAACCACGCATGACAAAGATTTTGTGTTGACTCTGGAGCTCCCTGTTTTAAAGGATAAATCAACCACTGAGCGCTCTCCCGTCGACTCCGGTACTCCACCAGAACAAGGAGCGCAAGCGGAGTTGACAGGAGAGCATCAGCTGTCGACTTACCGCAGTAAAGACACCGCGGTAAATAGATCTAAGTACGTCGACTTCAGCTACGCTATTTACGTAGCTGAAGTTGCGTATCTTAGATCTACCCCGCGCAGTAGTGTAGACAAGCCCTTAGTTTGCAGCTTCTTTGCCCATGGCTTCTGAGACCCAGACTGAGGGGATGACTTTCCCCTTTTCTTATCCCATTTCAGACTATGGGGTCTTTTCTTCTTAAAAGACCTGGGTGGTGCCACAGGGCCTCCAGGATCTTTGTTTACCACTGGAGTAGTGGTGGCTGGCAGATCTGATGTATAGGGGGTGACTCAGAGAGCACCCCATTACCTTGTCTTCCCTCAATTTCTTAGATCTGTTCTTGAAACCTGAGCAGATCTTACATTTAGTGGGGATGTGAGACTCCCCAAGGTAGTGGAGCAGGAAGGATACATTTCTGTTGCCATGGGGAAAAGACCTAGTGCAGGTCTGGCAAGGTTTGGAGCCTGGGGTCTTGGGTGTAACCTGAACTCAAGGCCGTGGGTCAAAGCCCAAGAAAAACCAATAAAGGCCCACATCAGGCAAAGAAAAAAGGGGAAGGAGAATCCCATACTCTCAAAAGCATAAACTGTGCAAAATAACAGAATGATGTAATAAAATCTATGAAATAAAGAATAAATGAGCAACAGGTGTAGCAAGCCGGATGGCTAGCTAAATGGACACCACAATGCGCCGTCTCAATCAGCAAGTGGCTGAGACGGAACTGCAGTGGTGATGGGTCCGCCCCTCCTGATATACCCTTGCACTGGAGCACAGGGGAGTCTAGGGCACAGCCATGGACCCACGGACACAAGTGACAAAAATCACTAGTCAAGAATGCACAGGTGCACACACATCCTCACGAGGAGCACCCATAGGGAAACTGCTTGAAGAAGAACACCAAATCCACAGGAAAGCCTGGAGGCACTTTCAGTGAGATATGGTTGAGAAAGTCCCAGGCTCAAAAATCCTGATTAATTGCTGAGCACAGTAAAGCAAGTGTATAGACGAGACACCCTTTCCCTCATTGCTCTGGAAATAATGAAGGAAAGTAAAACTGGCCATTACCAATCCAGAGTGACTGTTGCCAGTATCACGTTCAGGTTTTACAGTCCACACATTATTCTATACCACTTCTCTATAGCTTTCTTCACTTTACCACTCTATGTACCGTACATCCCACTGCACTGTGAGAGGCCTTTTCGCCCCTCAATTTATTTCTGAATGCCGGACCACAACCTGACCTCAAAAAGAAATGGATGGTACCCATATAGCTGACATCTATCTGAAAACAAGTGTAAAACCGCCATATATTATTGCAGTATATATAGCCATCTAAATATTCTAGTAAGCAGTTAGAGTGAGAATAAAATCAGCCATGTTGAAAATGGCTTCTTTCATAAACTACCGCCTATATCGTAGAAATTATTCTTCAAAGCAAAACACTCTTCAACATCTACCAATCTAGTAAAATCAGCATTCTGTGGAGACAAACTGGTCAGATGGGCAGTAGGTCCAGCTGCCCTGACCACATTGCAGCTGAAAAAATTACTTTAAGTATGGTCTGCTAATTATTCTGATAATTCTCTTCTCTAATTACCTTCAGTGTACTATTATTTTAGTTTATGTTAACACATTTACTAAAACAAAATCAAAACCACATACTTTCAATATTCCACAACAGAGGAAATATTTACAATTCAAAATACAATTATATAAAAAAAGGCCAGTTTCACCTTGATTTCAATCCTGCACAACCACATTAAATTCAAATGAAGTGCTAAGGATTTAAGACAGGCCAGATTTTGGCCCATTGTGCTTTTTTTGTCCTTCCATGGGATGGAAAGTGGCTCAAGAGCGATAGAGTGCCAACTTTAATTCCATTCATATAAAAACCAGGACCTATTTTGACACATTTCCAGCTCAAAACGTCTGTGCAATTATTATTTCATTCTGCTTGGCAGTTCTAACTTTATCCAAGTGTCCTAAAAAGTATAAAAGACAAAAACATTTCATTGTACAGATTCATTTCTGTCATTTGAGGCAAGATGGGGGGAAACCCAAACGAATTCAAAATGGGTTTGAGCAGCAGTGTTTTCAGGAGCCATCAGTCAATACAAAGACTGTTAGCCCTCCCCCAAACCCTTGTTGTGAAGATGACTAGAGCTTAACTCCAAAGCACAGTAATACTACTATATATAACGGAGTTAAACCTCCAGTTGTTTGTTTGTCAAAACACACTAAGTCATCAATCTGTATTGACAATATATGTTCAGTCCTAATAATTACAAGCAGCCACTACTTAGGAGAGTCTAATTCATTCAACACTGTCAGCTGTAATTGCTGGGATCAGAAAGATGCAGCTAATTCTGAAATGAAACATGACTGGTATTTGGAAGGGTTTTTGTTTTGTTTTTCCTAACAGCTTACCGACGACAACAGTAGCTATTCAGATCCTCCCAAAACACTTAGTAAACGGAGAGACATTTGGATGACAAAACCCCAACCACCTTGTGAAAACTCTACTAATACCAATGAGAAATTCTAATGCTGAGATTTTTGCTTTTATTTGAAGTATTCATATGGTGCTGAATGATTCATGGCTAGGATCGGCAAGGAGCAACTAATAGTGAGAGAACTCTGTGTGGCTATGGTGAAGCTAATAAGAAACCTAACACAATACACTGGAGCAAAGTGACCTCAGCAGAAGAGCTGGGTGTGGCAAACAGGTCAGGGAAGAGTTATGTTAGAAGCACTTGCTCGCTCTAAGTTCAGAGCAGTTAACCATGGCTACAAACACGTAGGGTATTTCTTTTTTTAAAAAAAACAACACTGGGCTGTTGGTTTACTTTGAAGTACAACCTTCTGATTGATCCTGCACTGAGCTCTGTCCAGGGGGAGCCCGTCACCCACATGAAGCGTTGCTGAACTTAACAGGGCTCCAAGCAAGTGGCAGAGTCCTCCAGCATGGAGCTCATTGCAGGATCGGGGCCTAACGGGCTAGGGAAAACCTTAGTTTAAACACCCCTTATCAACACTTGCAAGACTGCCAGGCCAAAAAATGCTCATCGGGATGTGTCTAGTTCCAGATTCTCAAAATGGTTTAAAGGCCACTGCTGAGAGTCCTATGCAGGGTGGTGGTAAATCTAAGGCTCAAGTCTATTCTTTGGTGTCTTTTTGTTCTATGTTTGTACATACTAGCAAAGTGCAGTCCTCGTTCATGATTGGGGCTCCTGGATAGTAAAAGAATACAAACAAACAATTGACAATTATCTATTCTATTTTATCTAGATTCTTATACTGCACTCATCATTGTAGTATCTGAGTGACTTCCAAAGTGCATTAAGCAGTATGGCTAACATCTGTCATGGGTTTGTTCTTTCATCCTCTCCCGTGGGGGAGAAGTGCGTGCAGCTGGATGTTTTATTTTGCATTGCGCATGCACGCAAAACACACACACTGAGATATCCATGTGTTAGAAAAGGCAAGGCCAAAGAAATGCGCCTTGCACCTAAAGCAGGAGGTAGGGAGGTGTGTGATGGTCCTTAGTTCCTGGGGGAGTTCATTCCAGTGTCTTGGGCCAGCCGCCCCCCCCGGGAGACATCTATCTCCAGCACAGAGCTTTAACAGAGCAAAGCAAAAACAAAGAAACCCCATAACACCGTTGCAAATATCATCATGATGATAATATTTCTAATGGTTTAGAACTATCAAGTCTATCTGAAAGCTGGATGTTTGCAAAAGCTGCTCATGATCAATTTTCGATTCTGGTAAATAAATTCCTTGATGGAGATACCAGTGAAGCCTGTGAATTGTAGTCAATGCCATACAACATAAAGCTTTCTGAAGTCTGCCAATACACACTATAGCTAGAATGCAAGATACACAGCCACACACATGCTTATTATTTTAGAAGTTCTATCCAAGAGAAGAATATTTTGTTTTGCCAAGAATAAAATAATAGCAGAAATGTGTGTGTGTGAGACAGATCTACAAAACAAAAAGGGGAAAAGTACTATTTCTGTAAAGCGACTTGTAGGTGTTGTATTAACAAATATCTAAACAACTAACTTGCTATACTGAAGTCAGCAAGTTCAAACAGGTTTAGACGGATACAAATACACTCCCATCTTTGCTTGACATTATCCCTGCTCGCCACCAAAAGTGTTGTCATAACACCTCAGGGAAAAAAAGGAAAGAAAAAAGGAGGCAACTACTCCAAAACTACATGCCTGATGCTGCTGCAACAGTGAAGTGATTCAATCGTTGCAGCCTGCCCTACATGCTTTTAAAGCCAGTTTTCCCAAAGGGGAAGAGGTTCATTTGCAATTGTAATCACACTATGCACAAGGGCGGGAGGGAAGAGAGAGAGAGAGAGAGAGAGAGATGGTGGAAATGCAGTGTGAGCTTCCCAATGCTGCCCCACCTAACTGGCTTTGAGGCACCTTACAGTAATTCAGGCTGCGCCACATTAACAATGACAAATGACATATGGTGACTTTGTAGATGAAAGAAACTCTGCTTACTGAGGGGCAGAGTTAAAACACATGACACTCTTTAACAGGGCCCTCTGATTCTGCAAGCTTTGTAAGAAATCCCTGTTTGTGCTGTGTTTATTAACCACATACGCATATAAGCCTAGCCACTGACCCGCAAATTTGGATGTTTCCATTCAATGTCTTAAGACATTCCCATTAAAAATAGCTTTAAGAAGGAGAGAACAAATAAAGCAGCTTTAATTTGCAGCACAAATACAGAGCACTGCAAGTAAAAAAAAAAAAAAAAAAAAAGTTTTATCCCCCTTAAAAATAAACCATGGTGAAGAAATCAGATATATTTTTATTCATTAAAAAAAAAAAAAAAAAAAATCATGATGAGCAACTATGTCCAGAATCAGACATAGCCTACTCCATTCACTGCCCTCTAGCATTTTGCCATTGCTAAATGAGTATCGCTAATGGCAAACCGCACAGAACAACTTGTTATATCGTATGGCACAGAAAAGAAACACAGTACACACAAACGCTGAAGTGCTTTACAAAGGGAATAACATTTTAAAAAATCCCAAGGAAAATGCACTATATTACAAAACCACATTCTAGACAAAACAACATCTCTGCACTATCATGTCAATGGTATAAATCAGTGACTGCTGAGGAGGAGGGGAAACAAATCAACTCTATGTAGAGATTCTCAAATCTTTTCCCCCCACACTGCAGACCACATCCTAATAGAGGAATTTCTTGTAGACCACCTCCCCTCCCATTCCTGACTCTGTGGCCCACCTATTTCCCAAGTGTGATCCCATAGCATCCTTGTGGTAACCACAATTGCCTGTGTGGGAGAGTAATGTTAAGAAAATATTTAATGAATTTCTTAGCTGTCTTTTAATAAAATTTAGCAGCTGGAAACAGGAGTGTCAGCACCAGAAAATTAGCCTGCTCTCTATGGGCCACCAGACATTGCACCGTGGAACACACCGACCACAGTTTGGGAACTTTTGCTCTAGGGATATGAGCTTTGATGCAGTCAATGCAGATGTGGACTACTGATACATAAGCTGGTGCCTGGAGCTGGCCCTGGTAGCGGAGGCCAGCCCCTGGCCCCTCCCCCACAGCCTCAGCTCGCCGTGCCACCAGCGCTCTGGGCTGCGAGAGCCGCTGGGGCACCGGCCCTCCATACAGTTTTGGAACCCCGATGCAGCCCTCAGGCCAAAAAGTTTACCCACCCCTGTCCTAGGTGGAGGGGCCAGGGGGCTCTGTGCGCTGTCCCTGGCTGCAGGCACCGCCCCTGCAGTTCCCATTGGCTGCAGTTCCCAGCCAACGGGAGCTGTGGAGCAAGCGCGAGTGGCAGGGGGCCAGGGCAAAGCACAGAGCCCCCCGGCCTTCCAACCCTTTGAAAGGAACTGCGGGAACATGCTGGCCGGTTCTGGGGAGCTGCACGGAGCCGGGTAGGGAGTCTGACAACCCCACAAACTCTCCCCCCCATCCCCAGCACCTGTGGCGCTCCCCCCCAGCACCCATGCTCCCCCCTGGCCTTTCCCCCTCCCCAGAGCACCCCAGCCCCAGTTTTAGTTAGGGGTATATAGTACAAGTCATGGTCAGGTCACAGGTGGTGAATTTTTGTTTACTGCCCTTGACCTGTCCATGACTTTTACTAAAAATATCCGTGACTGAAGCTTAGCCTCACTCATCAGTTTCAAGTTTGCCACTGAAGAGGTGTCACCTGTCAAAATAATACAGGTGCTTCTATTTTAAAACAGCAGGGAGGGTTGCCTGTCTTCCTCTTCCCGGACAGCTTTCTCAAGTCTAGACATACTGGAGAGTTTGGTCAGAGGAGTCACTGGACATAGACCCCGATCATTGCAATCAATGAGTCTTCAATAGGCTGTGGATAAGGTCCCACGACAGCTTACTCTCTCAGCTTGGATTGGCAAGAATAGCAGTAGATCCCCTAATGGCAGGCAAAGCGGTATTTGTATTCCAAGTACAACTCACCTACTTAATATATAATGGCACTGTCAGTTTACATAAATAGTCATCTTCCCCATTCCGAAAGCCAGCTACCTATGTATTAGGTGTAACATGCAAACAAGTAGCATAGTGGGAAAATGAGCATGCCAGGATCAGACTGCTGCTGTTTCACAACTCCAAATGCTGTGGTTTTTTGTCTCCAGTCTTCTTCTGTTTTTAAGAAACAATTTATTGCTAATGAATGGCCTTTTAAAAAAAAAAAAAAAAAAAAAGGAAAGAAAGGAGAAGCTGACAATGAGTGCCTATATTCTGATGTTTGCTAGTTCCAGCATGCTAAACCAGAACAGGTTGGGCAGCTTACATATTGGGGGGGAGGGGGGGGGGAGAGGAGGGGAGTTAAAGCTAGACATGCGTTAAGGTGGAATGACAGCAAGTACAAAAACACAGTTTAAGACAGTGACAAAGGTTTTCCTCATTCTCTAAGGACCTGTGTCTACACTTACAGCACTGCGGCAGCGTTTAGTGAAGACACTACCTACGCTGACGGGAGAGCTTCTCGCATTGGCGTAGGCACTCCACTTCCCTGAGAGGCGGTAGCTATGTCGACAGAGAAGCCCTACACATTAGGTATTGCAACTATATTTTTGTACACATACCCCCCCCCCCCCGCCCCACACACACACACACAGAGGATGTATTCCAACATACATAGAACACTCCTCATAAACCTCCCCCACAGCCTGCATTTTTAGCACTTGGTATATTAATCTATTTCCTCACCTGTTCCATCTCGTTAAAAAACTGCAACATGGCATATTGCCATTTGTCCTTAAAATGTTAGGTCTACAGAAAAATCCTATAATGCTGGGATTAAAGCAAAAGACAAACAGCTTCCAAGTCCCAAAGATATTCTTAAATCTCTAGAGCTGGAATTCTATCTTTTCTTGCAGTCTTGTGTTAAAGATGGAGAGTGGAGGCAACTTTCCTGAGCAGGCAGAATACTAAACCCCTAAAGCAGGTGTTGCTCCTGGACAGGTACTTATGAAGAAAAATAAAGGTCTAAAGGAGCCATGTGATCGGTGACTAGAATCTACTATGTCAAGTGGCATGTTCTCGTTTGAACTGTGACACGGGAAACAAAGCAGCACTAAGCTATGCTGAATACATGCTATTATATGAAGATTTATGTTATTGCCTGTGATGAAATTGGTATTACCCCTGTATTCCAGATCATCTTCCCCATTATACACACATGAAAACCAGAAACCCAAACCCACTGTCAGCAGTGCACAAAGGTGTAAGACAGTCTTAAAGTGAACAAGACCAGATTTACGTGAATTAGAGGCTCTGAGACCACACACCCACTCTGTAGACTTAAGAGCACCCTTGACTCGCTTGCATGTTCAAGAACTGAAGAGGACTGGATATGCAAATATAATTAGGGTGACCAGATAGCAACTGTGAAAAAACGGGACAGGGGTTGGAGGGTGGTGGTGGTAATAGGCGCCTATATAAGAAAAAGTCCCCCAAAAAGGGACTGTCCCTTTAAAAACGAGACATCTGGTCACCCTAAATATAATGCTGCTTATTGTATATGCTTCAGTTCTCAAGAACAATTGAGTCAACTAAGGACAGAGTATAAACCTTAACTCTGAACTTCCTTGCTTTTCTGGATTCTAATCAGACTCCAACATGAGTGTTTGTGTTAACTTTCTTCACAGCTCTTTAATAATAATTGAGGAGGAGGGTGATATTTCAATGGCAGTAAGTAGAGTAGGATAGACCTGTAATCATGACATCTCCCGCAAGCTCTTAAGGTCGACTGAACTGTTACGTACTTGGACATGACTGACCATAGCAGCTCCTTTAGAGGCTTTATTTAA
This sequence comes from Chelydra serpentina, assembly GCA_037349315.1. NCBI lineage: Eukaryota > Metazoa > Chordata > Testudines > Chelydridae > Chelydra > Chelydra serpentina. The sequence goes on along the minus strand of JBAIAC010000002.1, from coordinate 25,916,743 downwards.
ACCACGTAACACGAAGCAAGCACAGAAATTCATGTCTTGTATATCTTTATGAGAAGTGGTTAGTTCTTTCTTGGACTGTGGGATAGTAAGCAAAAGGGGTGTGTGTGGGGGGTTTTGTTAAGTATGGCACTAGCCCTTTCTGCTATACTGGTGTTCACAACACAGCCAATTTTTCCTGTCCTTCATTTGGAGTCTTCATAGGTGACTTCATACCTGCTGATAGTTTCAGTTTCCACCCAGTCCATGCTTTCACTATACTTACACTGTATATTACTGAAAAGAAAACGCATGTTTAAGTTAAAAAGAAAATCAAAACGTGTTGTGTCTCAGTTTTCTGCTACAACTATAATTAAAATCATCTGTTACTTCGGAAGCAATTAGTTCTAACTGTGCAGTGCTCAAGAATGAGGGCATGTGCAAATGCTGAACAAGTCTATCCTCTCTCATATGCTCATGTCACAGCACCTTGATATTGGCCAATGATTCTACATTCATCATAAGACTGGTTCGAGATCATGTCAAACATGACTTGTCCAACTAGCCCCACACGCCTCCATAATTAGTTCCGTTTAAGGAATTATTTTAATTGTAATTTTTAAGTTTCAATTTCATGTAAACCAAAAATTCTCAGGAATTAAGCAAGGACTCATCCTAGTGCGTGAGTGGATCTAAAACTAAATAAAAAGGAGAATCTAATGCAATGCTGTATCTATTATAAATGCACTGAAGTCAGGTAATTCATTATGTTCATACAGAAAACATAATTTGACTATATTGCACATATATAGTCTTTTGTATGCTGCTAATTTTAATGCCTTAATTTGTTTGTGCAAAATATCTGTACCATGGATGATGTGAGATAATCGCCTATTATATTCATTACATATATATTTTTAAGGCATATAGGCTGAACTTTTCAAAACTACCTAAGAATTGTAAATGTCCAATTCCTATGAATTTTCCCTTAGGCCAGGGGTTCTCAATCTTTTTCTTTCTGAGGCCCACCCCCAACATGCTATAAAAACTCCAGGGCCCACCTGTGCCACAATTGATTTTCTGCATATAAAAGCCAGGGCAATTGCCTGGGGCCACAGGGGCCTCCACGAAGCTACATTGCTCAGGCTTCGGCTTCAGCCCTAGGAGGTAGGGCTCCAGGCCCCGGGGTTCAGCCCTATGCAGTGAGGCTTCGGCGCTCTGCCTTTGGCCCCAGCAACAGCAAGTCTAACACTGGCCCTGCTTGGCGGCCCCCCTGAAATCTGCTCATCGCCCCTAGGGGGTCCCAGACCACTGGCTGAGAACCACTGCCTTAGGCAGCTCTGAAAAAGTGTCAAACTGAATGTTGCATTTAGGTCGTTTTTGCACTGTACTTCCCCTTTTTAAAAGGCAGAAAGTTTGTCACTGTGTTTAACTATGTAGAGCCTAAAAAAATTCTCTTCTCAACACGCTATCTAAAAATCAAATTACAAATGCAGGCCTGCATGTGTAAATCAGATTGTACAAATTCTATCCAGACTCCGCATACTCTGAGGTTGTATGCTATTTAATGCACTGCACCTACAATGCACATAATACACACCAGAAGAGATCCAGCACCATAATTAACATTGGAGGAATTCATGGGTGGGTTGCAGGGAAAGGATGCTTTGGCAAGATCAGAAGGAGGGTCTGTAGAATCAAAAGTTGTGTGCAAATACCTAAAGTGTATGCACACACGCACATCTGTACCTAGGTTTTAAAAAAGTAAAGGAAATATGGTTTATGCTCAGGGACAGTAAGTGGGTCTCACTCATTTCTTAACCAATGTTCTGTAAACCTCACAAAGTGCACTCATTGACTAATGAAGACCTTATACACCCAAATTGTAAATGAAAGCTGCTTTCAAGCTCTCAAAACATTCAAACTTACGAAAGTGGGGAGGATGGATTCTGAAAAGAAGGCAGAATTGTATAATTCCCAACAACAAAAAACAGCAGCAGTTATGACATTGCACACTGATTTTATCCTTTTCAAGAAGTTTGGAGAAACTGCCACTGAAGAAAAAATAATGCGGATGAAGTGCCCTCTTAACTAAAAGATTAAAAGAAAAATGCCGTCTTTGACTAGGACTCTGTAACAGTTTGCCACAGCAAAGCTCCTGCAATTCTGCTCTTTTACTTAAGTTTCAAGATTTTCACATGTATGCACTGGTTGAAATACCTAGGTCATCCCACCATTCTTTTCAAAACATGCTACGGAATCTTTAACAGCCCCCAGAGACTGTCAAGAAAGGAGCCAGTATGTATCAAACTTACCTTCTGCTATTTACATTTTATTAAAACTTCAAATTTTATGGCAAGTTTGTCTTTAACAGACAGAAAAATGCCATTTAAAATAGATGGGTACAGACCATCCTAGTCATAAAACTCGAAGGGGATCCAGGGCAGGATGACCTTTTATCCAGAAGGAACTATTTTGGGGAAGCCCTGGGGATATTTTCAACTTCTACATTGAGTCCTTAACAAGTTTTGCTTCAGCAAAACTTGACCACAGAATTAAGTCAGGCAAGCAGTTTTAGACACCCCAAGTTCCCTTAATAAAAGATAGCACCAAAAATACAATAGCAGAGCAACTCATTTGTTTTGTTTGTTTTTGAGGGTTGGGGAGCTGCAACTTTCAATTTCTTGTCCGAGCCAAGGCCCAGAGAGCTTCCCAAGGTTTTAGTCTGCCAATTATTGGATACGCCAACAACATATAGATACGGCAAAAATGACAGCATGGATTAAAATGCTCTCATACCATTTATCTACCCCAACACTTACTTCAGACTCTTCTTCAGAAAGGATTCGAGGTCCCTATGCTTTCAGCTCTACAGAAATTCCTCTTTTACGCGCACACACGCTTTACAATACTTACGCTGAAAATGTGAATGCATATAACTCATTCGCTGGGAATGAGAGAAAAACCCTGCTTACCGTCTTTCTAGCACAAGTACAGGAGACCCTCGCTAGAACGCGCATGTACATAGCACGAATTTGGTAATACTGCGCATGGATCCCAAAATAAATCACTTTAATTGGAATCCATGGTAAACCCCCCCGCCCTGCTATAACGCAGTCCCCGAATTCATGCAGTACCGTGCATGGATCCCTAACCCTGTGTTCTAGCGAGGGTCCGGTGTATGTGTGTATCTGCATGCTCTAAGTAGCAGTGGTCCTGTGTGCCTCCTTTTAAATCCACTCTGTTAAGACAGCTTGCATTTTCAGGTTTATGTCTCAGCCTTAACACGATTTTGAAAAATAGTTCTTTTAGTTCTTTTCAAGAACAAGATTAATAACAAACTCCTCCATAAGGTTGCGTGTGTTTTATAAGACATAAGAAATAAATGGATCCACTCTTTTCAGTGTTCTCCAGAAATAAATCCATATTGGAATACACAGCCTCCAACCTCTCCTCTCTCTCAAGGAATTCCATTCCCTGACAGACCCGGAGGTCCACAAATTACTGATCTATTAAATATCACTAGCTCCCGGCTCTGTGTGATACCTCAGCATCACCTCTGCTCCTGCCATCACACCAATCACTGGAGTCTGCCAATATGGGTATAAAAGTCTCGACAAAAACATGTCAAGTGGAGAGGGACATCTTTTAAATATTTTTATTTTAGCATAAAATATTTAAAAGGAAACTAGAAAACGTGTGCAATCCTGGGGATTGGGGACTTGCCCCCCCACCCCCCGACACAGCACAGGTACAGGTGACGTTGAACTGCAGCTGCAGAGTGCCTGTAGGAACTTCGCACCAAGAGGGAGCTAGCAAGCCATAGCGCGTTGGCAAAGTTGACATAGAAGTAAGTTTTGAATGTAATGTGATGAAAGGTCTTTACCCTCACTCATTTATGGCTTGTTGGACTTGATGTTACAGTTGTGTTTGAAATACATATAAAAGAATTTACTTTGGACCACCTTTACCTAGAAATACCTGGTTTTGACAGATGTACCCAATGTGCAAAATAAACCTTTTGATACCGAGTGCATTATAGCGCCATATAGTAACTTCTCTTCACATTTATCATCTGTCTGCTTGCTCTCTAACGCAGTGGTTTGATTTTCGGAGGACTTTTAAAAGCTACTTTCATGAAACAGAACATCTTTAAAACATACAGGCTGCAATCCTGCCCTCACTGAAATCAATGGCAAAACTCCCATTTACTTCAATAGGGGCAGGATTTCACCCGGCAGGTAGTTTGAGATCATCTTCTGCAATGATAGACTACATCAGTACAGTGTGAGACTTCTGCAACATTCATTGAGCTGTTGCAGTCTGAAATTGTGCAGTGAAATAAGAGCCTTCAAAAGGTTTGTTAGTTTTTAAGTTTAGCGTCTCAAACCTACACCCAGATAGCTGACAATGGAAATGCCCTTTATAGGGAGTCTATTCCTGGTAGGCCCATCTTAATGCTCTAAATAGCTGCTGCATTGCATGCCATTTGGCTTAAAAGAAAAACCTCACAAAAATTCAAAGCACTGATATTGTTTTGATACATTTATTTCCTTTACAGAAGTCATTTCTTTAGTTAACAATAGCCTGCATTATGGCTGATCTTGGGGATGAGGTTTGCACCTGACTTGTTCTGTTTAACACATGACCTCACACAAGAATGACAAGAGATGCGCCCATGGTGAATCACAGCAGTGAGATAAGCTTGTGGGCTGGGAATCTGAAATACCATCTCACCCCTGGGGCAATCCCTCCTGCCCAGCAAGGAGGTACATTAAGAGAGCAGTGCTGGTAAGCAAGCACTTCTGCTGGCACTGTACCCAGTCTATGGTTACATCAAGTATCATCTGGTCTGCCAATCCATCGCTTTTTATGGGCACTAAAACAACATAAAATGAAAGCCATCACGTATTCCAATACTGTACGTTTATCAGTAACATGTTTCTGTCCCAGAAACTAATTTTCCCTGAATTTTTCCTTTTTTGGAAATTACTTGAGAGAAATTGTAGGTAACTTTTAAATTAGCATTTTCCTATTCTGGTTGGCCAGGCAAGCTGCATCTTAAAAGACAGAGCATCTATTTGGAAATCAGAGACTTGAGGTCATTGGTGTGACTAGAACCAACTTCCTGCTCACTGGCGAAAAATGATGAGACATGCTGAACATTAAAGCTAAAAAGACGGCAAACCTTCCACATTTGACCCCAGGTTTGGGAAATGGATATAAACAAAGCAGAGAATGCTGGAACACTAGAGTTCTCACCCTCCAATGCTGCCCGTCACAACATCTTGGACTCAAAACAAACAAGCCTGTCTTTGCCACTGCAGGGAGTACCATGTCAGATACACACTATGTGAGAGACATGGCAGAAGTCAACATACAGGAAAGTGTTAGTCTAGCAGAAAATGAAATCATCAACCTGAGAGCTCCTACTCTGCCCAACTAAGAGAGAAGATGGTTCCTCTATGGGCATCACATTAGACAGGAGGAGAAAATGTAACCCTGCAAATATGCACACAGTTTTAAGTTTATGTGCCATGTGATAGTGTCTAGTATTACACCAGGGGCCCAATTTTTATCCTTTATTTCAGCAACCAAATGAACATTTTAGGTGCCTTAATGCCAACAGCGATCAAGTTTGAAAACTTAGTTCTTCCATGTTTAAACAGGAGACTTTCAGCAATGTGTTTACAACTCCACTATTCCAACACCCAATAAACCCCTTGGAGCACAGAAACTAGCATTCGGGCAACTCTAACTACCAGTCAGCTACAACGGCTACCAGTTTCACTCAGCTGAGGCCAGTATCTCTCTCTTCAGACCCATCCCCTTCCAATCAGAAAATTATACAAATCACACAGATACAGATGCAAAAATACTGTCATTTTACAGTAGGTTTTTAAACTAGATACACATCATGCAAAGAAGATAAAACAGCAAGAAAAATGTCAAAGAAACATTGGCCAAGTATTCATCTATGCTCTACCTCTGCCTAACTGAAATCACTCCTTTAAAACCCAGCTTTGCAGCATTGCCGTAAAAAAAACAAATAAAAAAAAAAAAGATTACTTTGGCTATGTCTACGCTACGCACCTTTTAGCGACACAGCTGTGCTGCTACAGGCGGGCCGTTAAAAGGTGCGCAGTGTAGCTGCTGTTTGTTGGCTCTCCCACTGACAAAAAACTGCCACCCCCAACAAGCGGCGGTAGCTTTGTGTAAGCGCTGTTCACACCGGTGCTTTTTGTCGGTAAAACTTTTGTCATTCGGGGATGTGTGTGTTTTTCACACCTCCGAATGACAAATATTTTGTTGTCCAGGTTCCAGTATAGACAAAGCCTCACACTTGTACCAAAGAAAAACAGACAAGCCCATACTCCCGAACCCCCCCAGAGAACTAGCAAGATCTGCAACTGCTACCACTCTGGTCACTTCGCTTATGTCATATCCCTTTCCCCTTACCTGTCTTTTGTTGGGTTGAGCTTTCTAAATTGTAAGCTCTTTGATACAGGGAATTAATCTTCTTATGAATTTGGAAAATGCTTAGCATATTTTAGGTGTTACAGCAATACAAATGAATGAAGTAATTGTGTTGGACAAAAATGTGGATGTGATTAAGTGTTTTGCTTCCTCAGTCAACAACAATATGTATCATTATATATAAACTAAACTATATTAACTTTTAATTTTGACCACCTGTTATAGATCTAGGAAATTCTTTGTAAAAAGAAGTAAGATGACTAGAGCATGCAAATATGGAAAAAAGGACAGGACAAAGAAGAAGCCCATACTGATGGTATTTAGATATTTAACTACTCAACCCACCCACAAATCACGCAGATGTCTACATGAAACCTCTTGCACCTGCCAAACTGAAGCTGCAAAGTAAGGCTGGTTGTTGCCCCTTTAAAAGTTGACCCTGTATGTTATTCCTCGAGAGCCATTTATATGACAATCTAACCTCTGTGGCACCTGAACAAAAAGAAGGTAGTGCTTCCAGATATTATTTGTACCCACAGTTGATTGAGCTAAAAACCCATCCCCAATTCTTACATCATACTAAAATCCGGCATTCTGGCAGTTTCGGGGGATTATTGTGACACAGGGCATATCATCACACACCTTCTTTGTTTCTCTCTCAGCAATAATGCACTAGACATAATCGATACTTCCCTGCCCACGTAAAAGCCTTTTCCTTACTTGACAGACCTGCCAAGGAAACATAAATGCCCCCACATTCCACAATCCTTTCCACGCTCCTGTGTCATGATCAGCACTCACCTGTGCATGTTCCCATTGGTGGTGAAGGATTGTCCACATACTGAACATTTATAAGGCCTTTCACCTGAGTGCACCAGCATGTGGCGATCAAGGGAGCTTGCTGAGCTCAGAGACTTTCCACAGATGCTGCAGGAATGGTCTGTCCCTCCAGTGTCAGTGTTATGCTAAAGAAAGCAATGATTTTCATTGAATTCCTCCTATGTACTGCCCAGGACATATCAGAGAACTGTAACAGCTAAAAAAGTAGTTTTTTTAAATTTTTTTTTAATTAAAGGAGCTACTTAGCAGGGTACTCTACATAAAGGTAAACCTTACATGCTTTTCTTTTCATTAACCCCTTCGCTGCCACACAACCACACCAGGAATGTCTGGCTGATGTAGGCCTACTGTGTTGTGCAACACATCTTGCATGCACATCCACTGTAGAGTGCAATGCAGGAGGGTGAAAAGGGATCCAGACACAAATGGTTAGGGGCAGAGTGGGGGGTGGGTGGGGGTGATTTAAACTTAAAAGATCATTTTAAAATGTTTATGCTTTTTTGTCATTAAAGTGTCAATTTACATTTGTTTAAAATGAGTAGGTGACAGAATTTAGAGCAGCATTCTGCCATTGGATGGACACCAGATTTTTATGGCTATGTATATGCCTTTTAGGGTAGCATCTGGCCCTTAGTTATCAACACCACGTGAGGATCTTTACACAGACTAAAATCAGTGTGATATGTTGATGATGCTAATTAAAACTATATGTTTTAGCATAAGAGAAAAAACTGAAATACACATTTATCCAAGGGACACCAGAAAGTGAACCACACCCTCATGGTTCAGAGCAGATCTCTTTTTGTTCCTTATTATGAAAAAAAGACAAAGACTCCTTTACAAAACTACCTACATTTAAAAAAAAAAAAAAAAGAGAGAAGCAGGAGGAAGACATATTTAGCTCCACAAAAAAGGTGCTGTTTGCAAAGTCACTTCTTTGTCTAGCTTCCCAGAGTTGCTGCACTCTGCATAGGACAGAAGTGCTTCAATGCCAGCCTGAGCTAATAGATTCTATGTTCCTGGTCCTTAATTTGCATGGGTGTTGAAGGTGACTATGGTGAAACAGACAATAAAAGCAGGACACGTCTTGCTAATGGAAATGTTGTTCTGAATCCTCAGATTACTTTTAACTTCCTTGAAGGGGAAACATTTCATTGCTTGGGAATAGGCTGGCATGGAGGGGAAAAAACCCTACAACATTTGTGCATTCCAAAAAAAAATTAAAAATATGAAGGCACAAATATGTACATGACAAGTGAACCACAGTCATAATGAAGGACTTCTGGGTTTGGACAAGGAATGATTTTTGTTACTGAAAAATGGCTCTGTCTCCAAGTCACTGCGCTCTCTTTCATATAAAAAAACAATTAAGACAAGTAGTCTGCATACCTGACGAATGTGCATAGTTAGCTGGTGCTGTGTAGTGCAAATCTTCTCACACAAAGGACAGGTATAGGAAGACTTCTCTTCTTTTGTTTCCTGTAAGAAAAACAAAAACACAAAAACATAAAAAGTAGAGAAACCCCAAAGCTAATATTACAACTACTGATGGGGATTGAAATCATAAGCAAGAAACATAAGAACATCTCTCAAAAGAACAGAAGAATAACTTGTATTTACACAATCATCATTCTGAAAGATCCCTAAGGGAAGCTTCAGAAACTTTATAATTTACAAATATGGGTCGCTTCACCCACCACAGAAATGCAGTGGCTGTTTCACAGCTCACAGCAACTCTGCAACAGCAGTTTGGGACAGGAAGTGAAGGCAACCATTGTGACCAGCTGAAACTGCTGGCAGGAATTTAGGCGAGCAGAGCACAAGTACCCAAATTGGAAGTTGGCCAGGACGTGAGGGTTAACATCACTAATCTTCCAACAAGGACCAATGAGATCTTTAAACAAATCACAGGGACCTACATCTTACATCTCATCCGAATGACAGTGCAGAAGCGTAGTGCCCTTAACATAATACTGAATCTCTGCTTTGCACAGGGAAGGGCTGCACCTATTGAATCACCAACACCACTTTTTAGAGCTTCTTGGGTTTTCCCTGGAAGTATCCCACCCACATATGGGCCAGATCCAACCCTTCTTAAGTTTGTAACATCTGATGAAATTGTAGCCTTCAAGAGGTAATGATGCAGTAGTATACACAACACAAACACACACAATAAACCTTATTCTCCTTTCACATTGGTGAGAACCAGAGTAACTATGATCACGCCAGAATAAGAACAGTGAGAGTGGAGAATCCAGCCTTATATTATTAAGTACGCCCTTGAGATATTGACTCCACCACCAAGCCAAAGATGCAATGCGACTCCAAGTGGAAACAAATTAATTTCACTTAATTGCCCAGGACTGCTGTTAAGTGACGAAAGGCACATCCACCCACAATCTTTCACAGAAGCACAGTGCACTATTACCTGAGCCGCCAAATAAAAAGCAAGAGTGTCTGAGACTGAAAACTGAACATGGTTCTTCTGCAGAACAATGTAGCTCTCTACCAACCAGGAAGACCCAATGTTTGTTATTTAAACCCCTGGTATCTCAAGAATGCACAAAAATCATCATTGCGGCTGGCGAGTATCATGTTTATACTCAAAAGGTATGTTCCACTTGAACTTTCTTGCCTGCTATTTTAAGTATTCTTGGTGCAATAATGAAAAAAGATGAATAGCTCCTCCATCAGAGATACTGTGTACGTGTCCGTGTCCATCCATTTCCTCTTTCTAAAAAAGCTTGCTGGAGATGTCAAATAAAAAGAACTTTTTCCAGAATGTACGACAGACACATGAACGGCGGTTGCTCATCCCACTGAAAAGTGGATGGCTAAAATCCCTTATGGTTACATACTAAAGAATTTAAAAGGGGATGCTGCCAATCAGGTGCTAGGGAAATTATTCTGAAGTCCCATATAATTGAATAAAGCAGTAACCACTCTATAGGTTTTTTTTGGTTTGTGTTTGTTTGGGGTGATTTTTTTTTTTGAATGGGGGACACACACCATCCTATAGAGGGGAATATAATTTATCTAATAAATTTTATAGAATTGTTCAAAAATAATGGTTATTTTCTATTAACCTCTAATAGGACTTTTCTGTATGGATAAATGGCCATTTTTCTGCATCTTTTCAGCCCAAACAGAGTAAACAACAACATTTCTCAAATCCCAAAAGCATGAGACTTGTGATCTAATTTGCAATGATTAGCCTTTTTTGCCTTCTCTCCTACACAGAAAAATCCTCCCACTGTTTATAGATAATTACAAACAATCATGGGCGGCAGGTTTGTATAATTTTTGGTGGTGCCCAGAAAGGGTCCAAGCAGAGCTGTCCCGTCCATAGGACAGACCATGACAACTGCCCTGGGCCCCGCACTTTGGGGGACCCTGTGCTTTGGTGGGATATGGGGTCCAGGCATAGCTGTCCTGTCCATAGGACGGACTGGGGAAACCGCCCCAGACCCTGTGCTTTGGGGAGCCCCGCGCTTCAAGGGGATGTGGGGTCCAGGGCGGCCTGGGGGGTTAGCGGAAGGCCAGGTGCCGGGAGCAGTGAGCAACATGGCCCCAGCCTGCCCAGCTCCGCTCTGCCAGCTCCTGGCGTCGCTCGGGGGAGAGGGCAGAAGCCAGAAAAGGGCAGGGTGGAGGTTTGGGGGAAGGGGTGTAATGGGGGCCGGCTGGGTCCAGCGCCAGCCCCCCCGCTAACCTCCCATGTCGCCCTGGACCCTGCATCCCCATGAAGTGCGGGGCTCCCCAAAGCACAGAGCCTGGGGCGGTTGCCCCAGTCCATCTTATGGTAAGCCCAAACATTGGTGGAGCTGAGCCCATATTCCTACATATTGGTGGAGCATGGGCACCACAGGCCCATGTAACTCGCCGCCTATGTACACAACTCTCTACAGAAGACCTCACTATAGCCCCTGAACATGGGCCAAAGCCTCATGTACTTGACCATTCACAAAACACTAGAAGGCAAAAAACATTAGAAGGCAAGTGAAAAAGAAAAAACAAGTTTCTCTGAAATCTGTATATTCCCAAGAAAGCTGATCAAAACTGTGCAGTAGCACATATCGCATATGCAATATATATGTAATTAAAATACACATATTCCCCTCCACAGATGTAACTTTATTGCACACAACCAGTTTGTGGAGTAATGTTCAGCTCCAGTTACACTGCAGCTCTGTTAAAGTTGGCTCAGGGCTGGGAGAACAAACACGCTGTGCTGTGAGGAAAATCCCTGCAGCTGTGCTGACAGTTTAGATGGTGTTTAATCCCCAGAGATATCTGTGAAATTATCAGTCTACTTCTTTTTCCTTTTTAGCTAAGGATACAATTCTACATGATACAATGAATTGTTTCAAAGGCTGCTTTCTAGACTGTCTGCTCTTTGAATCAGCAAATTAACAAAAGATCGAGTAACTACTGGTTCACCTTGAAGCAAAGA